>JAYRBT010000093.1:46005711-46017174 GCA_036023395.1 Myiotriccus ornatus | reverse complement strand
TCTAAAGCTATCCATGCAGGGGTGTCCCAGTGGCTTCTTTTTAGTCATCCTAAAATATATTTACTGTGTAGACTTTATCACAGTAAACTTTTCATAGATTTCATTCCAACATGATTTTCATGTTTTTAATTATTTGAAATTCAGAAGTTGCAGTTGCTTATATACTCAGCTCCATGGATCTTGAGCTGGTGGGTGAGTGGGTAGGTACTGGGGATAGAGCCTTTTATCAGGTCTGAAGTTCACTAAATAAGTTGTTGCTAATTGGGGATAATGTATAACTTTTTATATAAAAGATACTAGTGTCTATAAAATTAATTCGCACAGTATTTTCAACATTTTATATTCCTTAATAATTAAAATCTACATGAAGAATTACATGTCCTGTTACCATATTTTTATTAACTGTGTCAGTCTATAAGCTCCATACATGTTTATTGGAGAATAAAATTAGAGGTACCAGTTGTATATTCCCCTTGAGTGGAATTGAGTGTAGTTCTCAGTGCGTATTTATGGAATGCTATTACCTTGTCACATTCACTGTAGTCATGTGTATTGAAATGTTTGAAGTGCCTTAGAGTCTTGCCATATTTTCAGAATAAAATTTCATTATGCTGTTTTACTCCTCTCCTGTTTTACTTGTGATTTGTGCTTATCCAGAAATGCCGCACACTTCAGTAGGAAAACAAGCTAGATTGGTAAATCAAGGCAGGGAGAATAGGATACCTCAACCCTTGGGGACTGCTGATGTGAGCAGCATTGGCGCCTACCCAAGCTTTTTCCTGTTGACTGCAAGCTTTTTCCTGTTGACTCCTGTTGACAAGCTTTTTCCCAGGGTGATCTACCTTCACTGTTATTGCACGGGTTGCAAAGGCTGGACCCTTTGCTGTTTGGGTGAGAAGTGGCCTCTCTCTCAGCCATGTGAAGCATCGTGGGGAGGCACCAAAGGACCACATTCAAGCAGTTTACTGCAACTCAAAAATAGTTACCAACTGCAATAAAAACCTTTGAGCTTTATCTTGCAAACAATCCTGGCAGCTTGGTGAAAGGGATGCTTTCTAAATGGTATTGGAAGCAAGTTCTAAGCTAGTGCCTTCATACCCTTGTCAGTTCAGACCTACCTGATAAGACAGAAAAACATACCTCAATGCCTTTCTTCAGGGGATCTAAACAGTTCTGTTACTCTGTGTCCTTCCTCCTCCTCTCCTTAAGTCCTTATCAAACAGCTTTTCCCTTTGAAACAGGGACCCACTGAAGCCATTCTCACTTGGCCTACATTGAATTGGTGACTTGGACTGCCAAGAAGTTTCTTTGCTGGTTTGGTCCAGTGCTTCAAGTACTGTGATAACCAGTGCCAGGCTGATACCACAGTGCTTGCAAGTGTTCCTTGGACAAAGGGCAGGTAAAGTATCTCTGTTGAGGGGGGGACATATCTTAAAACAGTGGTCCTAAACAAGCCACTCCACCCTTTGAAGTCAGTCAGTTTTTACTATTGCACCCCTCTGGCCAACTCTTCTTCTCACTCTTCACTTAGCATCTACGTGTGGATGCTCTCTCACATGCATCCTACACACTAGTTATAGAGGTATGTCACCCAACAAGCCAAATTACTGTCTTCAGTAAAATACTACTGTCTTCAGCAAAATAAGGTCTTCCGTCTGACACCAGACTGACAGCAAACAGCAGCAGTAGCTGCAAAAAAAAAAAAAAAACAGGAAAATGTCCCTCACTTTGCTGTGCATACACTGTCAGAGACAGCGGATGCAGGCTGTCCTGTGTAGCAAGGAGCTGAGCTGTGCTGCACACATGCAACCACCCAGTGACCTAAGACATGCAGTAAAGAACACCAGCGCAAGCTTCCCAATGAATTCCTCATTCACTTAAGACAAGGGTCAATTTCTTGTTCAACAGAATCAGTGCAAGTTGCATCTCTCTGTGGCAGGGCAAGACTGGCTTTCGAGTAATTTTCAGATCTGTTGATCTGCCATCTCTTGTCCCTGTTCAAACAGTCGTCTGGAAAGCAAAGCCAAGATAATCTGTTCTTGTCTTCATGATTTTAAAATACACATTGTGCTAGAGATAAACAAATCAATCTGATGAAGTAGAGAAAATGGATGACTGCTTTAATCTTTCTCCAGAACTTAATCTAATTTTACAGAAAATCCAGTTCACTTATTTATACATGCTTGCCTGTATCTCATGGATTAAATTCTTGTCTAGTGGAGAGACAAGACATACTGCCAGGACAGAATTTGGAACAGGAAGAGATTTCTAATTTTAGTTTTACCAAGAATGTAATTTTTATTTACCACTGAGTTGACCATTCTAATTGTGCTTTCTTAAGGGAGTTAGTGATCATACATTTAACTCTGACTTAATCTCCAGGAAGTAGTTTTAGGTAGTCCTTTGAGGAGCATGTAGTTGAACTTGGTGCTCCCTTCCAATATGAGATATGCTGTGACTCTGTGATTCTATGATGGCAGTTTTAATGCATGTAGATTATGCTCCAAAGTCTGACTTTGATAAAGTGTATGCGGAGCTGTCTGATAATGTCCTCTTCAGTAGTGCCACTGTATTGCTGTATGAGATAGGTTAATTAGTAACTCATCCAATAGATCTTTGCCCCAAAAATATTTTTTAAACTATGATCTCTGTTGCTGCGCTACTACTTTGCTAATGTGCTTCATATGCAGACGCTATTTGTATGTACTGTAGCCTAACCTCCTATTTGTACATACTGGAGCTAAAAAACATTTGAAATGCCCATGAATACAGCTTTGCAGGGCAGAGGACCATGACTGTTATTTTCCAGGATGGACAGAACTCTCTCCCCCAGTAGATCAATGGGAGTCCTGGGCATGGTAGAAGTCCTGGATGTGCAGCTATCATAGACAAGTTTAAAACAACTGGTCCGGTTGTTTAGGTGAATAATGACACAGAGAGAGTCACCAAATTTACTTTAATATATTTTGGGGGTTTTTTACCTGGAAAAGCATAAGAAGAAGAATGTGAAAATAAATATTCCTTTTTTTTTTTTTTTTAATTTTCCTTCCCCCTACCTCCTGGCCCTTTAGAGAACTGGTATATCAGAAATCAACACATAGGAGTTAACATTTTCTAAGTGATTGCATTGTTTCCTAATGTCCTTGATTGACAGGAATCGGGAGGAATCTGACCATTCTAACACAATACAAGTGTCAGGTTATGCAAATTGGGAGTGCCTGGGGTTAGCTTAGATGCCATCTTCCTGGTAAGCAAAAGAAGGCTCTGGCTGCCTAGAGTTTTAGAAAATGTTAGATGAAACTATGGACTCTGCATTTCTGTGCAGTGTTCAGTTTCACTCCAAAAACCTCATCGTCTTGGGCTAAAATGCCTTGTAAAGCAAAGTCCTCCCGGTTTTAGCTGTATGGTGAAGTAAGCCATTGAGGTATGCTATGTCAGGAAGATTGCCAAAAGGAATGAAAATTTTGATTGCGTTGGTGGATATAGGTGAAAAGAAAAAAAATTAACTTGACTATTTTATTAAAGTCAGGGAATGTAATTTCTGGCCTAAAATTCTATTCGGGATATAGTTAATAGGTTCCCAAAAGAGTTTGTATTCACTGATGCCCTCTGCAAGTCAAGTTTCATTCCACCTGCTAATGATTGAACAGCATTTATCACAGGTGCAGGGATTAAGGGATTTACGTGCATACCAGCTCTGAACTGAGCTCCACCTACACATTCACCAGCATTTGTTTTCAGGTCAAGTCAGATAATGATTGACTCTCACTATATCCAAGCATGATGTTGTCGTCACCTTTGAATTCTGACTCTCGGTGAATATATAAAAGCTCTGGCACTTTTTCAAGACTGTAAAATATGTTGTTGTCTTTTTCCAGTTACACTGTCATGCATTAAGTGAATCTGCCACTTACAATCACTGTAAGAGATAAAAGGTGAGAGTTACTGATACTGAGTTTTAAATTATGGAAATTAGCCAACACAATATTCACCTAAATGCAACAACTGAAGAAAGGATTTTTGCAAGATGTACTTTCAGAGGTTTTATCTTCTTGATACTGCTGGAAGAACTCAACTTATTCTAGAAATAGCTTCTATGTCTCTTTCTCCTGGTGTTTCATGCGTTTGGCTGAGAAGTCTGGCTGTTACAAGTCCAGTTCAGCCATGGTGTGAATTAATGCAAAGCCTTGGCGTCAATACCTGACACATAGGACTGGCTCTGTTTGCTGGGAACTAGTGGCCCAAAGGTAACAGGCATCCTCCTGGCTTTGAAAGGCAGCAGTAAAGCTGGCTGAAACAGCATTCAGTCCCACTGCAGCTGCGAGCAATTCTCTTCAGGGACTTTGTCTCTCCATGTAGGTCTGTCAACTTCATCCCTTCCTGCTCTTCTGCCTGCACCCAGGTGCATCAACTGAAAGCTTAACTACAAGCATTTCTTCACTAAAAATCAGTGTTTTCAGATGTTCAGTTCATATGGTGATGCTTGGACCTGCCTCTGAGGGTCTGATGTGAGACAAGAGACAGAGGTAAGGGGCCAAGGAGCTATGCCAGAAGATGTACGAGGAGAATTCTGCATAAAATGCTTTTAGAAATGGCCACAGTGAGATTAGAGGTAAGGGGTACCCAGGTTCAGGTTTGATTCATTATTTTGGAACTGTGAAAGTATTAGTCTTTACTATTCAGAACCTAATGCAATACCTGGGGAAATAAATTTCAAAATTCCTGCCTGTTTCATATGTGTTTGGCTGTTGTGTCTCTGTGCACTGAAGTGCCTGGTTAGAGCTTGAGCTACCTGGTTGCTCTCTTTGTCCATCAGTTGCTGCACTTTTTATTTAGTTTGTCTGACGTCATCCAATGTATCAGTACCTCCAAGCACCACTAGAGAGCCAGGGAGCTGCAGAGTTGCATGTTACCTGCATGAATACTTGGGAACCTCTGTGTAAGATACTATGCAGGGAACACCATAACAGGTTTTTTGGTTTGGTTTTTTGTTTGTGTTTGTTTTTGTTGTTTGCTCTGTGGGGTTTTTGTTTGGTTTTGGGGGTTTTGTTTGTTTTTGGGGTTTTTGGTTGGTTTGGGGGCATGTGTTTTTTTGTTTGGTTCATTGTTGGGGGGGGCGGGGGTTGTGGGAGTTTTTTTCGTATTTTTTTTTTTCCTTCGGTGTTTGTTGGTTTTGTGGGGCTTTTTTTTCCCCAAGGAAGATTGTATCAACTCTTTGAAGTTGTTTGTAAAATAGCACATCTGTTTTCCTGCCAGGTTATTAGGCAACGAAAACAAAGCATGAAGTAGTATTGTCTTACAGCTGTATACGTATGCTGTGGTTTGATCCTGGCTGGATGCTAGGTGCCCACCAAAATGACTCAGTCACTCCCCTCCTCAGTTGGACAGGGATGAGAGAATATCTCAGATGAGAGATGAGAGAGAAGTCTTATGGGTTGAGACAAGAACAGGGAGAGATGACTCAGCAGTTACCATGGGCAAAACAGACTCAACTTGGGTAAGTACTGCCAATCAAATCAGAGTAGGATATTTAGAAAATAAAAACAAAATCTTAAAAGACCTTCTCCCCTAACCCCTCCCTTCTTCCCAGGCCCAACTTTACTACTGAATTCTCTGCCTTCTCCCTACCAGTGGCATAGGGGAACTGGAATGGAGGTTGTGGTTAGTCCATCACACTTTGCTGTTGCAGTTCCTTCCTCCTCTTTCCTTGCTCTAGCAGGGGGATCCCTCCCCCAGGAGACAGTCATTCACAAATTCTCCAACAGGAGTCCTTTCTGTAGGCTGCCATTTTTCACAAACTGCTCCAGCATGGGTCCCCCACAGGGTTACAAGTTCTGCCAACAAACCTGCTCCTCTCCATGAGTCCACAGGTCCTGCCAGGAGACTGCTCCAGACTCTTCCAACAGTCACAGCTTCCTTTGGGCATCCACCCGCTCTGCCATGGGGTCCTCCACAGGCTGCAGGTGGATATCTGCTTTTTCCATAGGCTGCACCATGGGCTGCAGGAGAACCTCTGCTCCAGTGCCTGGAGCACCTTCTCCTCCTTCACTGAGTTTGGTGCCTGCATAGCAGTTTCTCTCAAATATTCTCAGTCCTCTGTTTCAGCTGCTGTTGCGCAGCAGCTTTTCCCCCTTCTTATATGTTTTATCCCAGAGGTGCTACCACCATCGCTTATGGGCTCTGCTTTGGCCTGTGGCAGGTCTGTTTTGGAGCCAGCTGGCACAGGCTCTGTTGGATGTGGTGAAAGCTTCTGGCATCTTCTCACAGAAGACACCCCTGTAATGCCCCACTACCAAAACCTGGCTATGCAAACCCAGTACAACAAACCTTGTGCAATATATCAGATGGTTCTTTACTATAGGAGGTTAATGAGTTCTCAAAATCTCTGTTCTAAATGTTCTATTTCCTTAATGATTTTCAGCTTTTCCTGTTGAAAGAAAAGGCATGTTTCCACACATCAACACCCCCACCCTACGTATGAACCCTGAAAAGATCTCAGGAATGAGAAAGTCATCAAGAAAAACAGGAGCCTTTAGATAGCTGGTACCTGCTGTGAGCACTTTGTCTGGGGCCTTAAAGCAAGTCAGGGCATGGCAGACAAGCTTGATTAACCTTTTTTCTCTCTCATTTTATCCACCTGTGCCTTGTTCCTTCGCCCTGTGCCACTGGGTGAGTGGTAGCCATTCCCCTTGAGAACCATAACCGTGTATTTTCTGTTTGGTTAGCCAACACAGCCAACACCAGCAAAAATAAATTGCCTCTTAAAATATTTCTTCAATACACAACAGCCCTTCAAGGACCTTTAGGTAGAGACCTGTAATTAAGGCATCATTATACTCTTAAGCAGAGCATGATTAAATATATTCAGCCATGAATAACAGACCTCAATATCCATGTGCACCAAACAGCACTACACTAATTTGCAGGATTATTACTTAGATAACATAGGGGGTAACATTTTTTAAAAGCAGTGCATGTGCTTTGGAATCTCTAAGTGTTGATCTGAATGTAAGTAGCAAAGAGATATTTCTAGGAGATATCCTGGTAAATTTTTTTTCAGCCTTTCACTTAATGGTTTTAGCCATTGTTGCAGGAACAGCCCACAATGTGTTCTCCCTAAGAGCTTTGGCTAGCTGAAGAGCCAAAAGGGTAGCTCAAGCTCCACCAGTAATACTGTCCTTCCTTAATGAGCCACATTAACTTCACTGAGATGAAGATACGCAGTTGCATTTGCATGCCACGGGGGAAGAGGCAGATTATTAATAAAGATCCTTCTCTACTTCCTGGCCATGGCATCAGACCTTTCTTTGAGGCATGAAAAGCCACCTGCTGTGTCAGGCAGTCATCCTGCATTGCTCCTGCATTGCCCTTGGGCATTTTCTGGTGTGGAAGAGCAACCTTTCTCCAATCCCAAAGGTGAGTGAGACTTGGAATCAGACAGTTACAATCCACTGCTACTGCCAAGGTGTGAGCAGGCAGGGGCTGGTCCTGAAAATGGCTTGCCCCCCACCTCCGCCATGCACTTATTATTGCAAATTTATCATGAGAATTTTCCAGTCCAACCAGTTATTTCTGCTCAGACACCCTTTATTGTGCTGGCTTAATCTGCATTACTAGCCTAGCAGGAGGAGCAAGAAGCATGTTAATGCCTTCTGCAGTGAAAGCTGATTTGGGAGAAATGTGAGCAGAACAGCTGCACAAAGAGAGAGACTAGAAACACAGATGCGATTTGGTTTAGGAAAACCAGACTGAAACAACTGAGGAAAAATATTATACATTTGTGGGCATGAAAGAAAGTTAGAAATCTATGGTGCTGAAAGATAACTTGCCAGAGAGTGAATTAAACAGGAATTGGCAACGTGATGAGAGCAAGAAGTGGTCTGTGCATTTTTTGTCAGTTTCAGATGGAGCAGACACACCTGACACTGGAAGATATAATGCAACTTGACATCTTTACAGTCACTGTGTCCCCAGCAGACTGCTTCAAAGACTCTGCCACCATCAACAGGACAAACAAGAGCTGCTAACAAGTTGGAAGCTGAAAATAAGGAAGAAGTTTAAAAGGGTAGTTTTGGTTTGATAAGAGACAAATCCTGTAATTAAGGAATTTAGAACATCTAACATTATGTGAGTGCTGAAATCATAAGCCGAAATCATAAGCCAAATTCATAATTTGCAAAGATACAGGCAAAGAGATACAAAAAGTTCTCCAGATAAGTTCTGCAAAAACAGGTTTTAGTTCTTGGGAAGCTTAGGTGAGATTTTTAATGAATATGAGTTAGTTGCCATCTCTTGTCTGTTGTGTCACAAGGTAACTGCCCATTCTGGCCTTCACACAACTCAGATTGGTCAGAATACGGTCAGGAATTGGAGATAAAGAAAACATACACAGTCATATGAAAATCGTTAAGTATGTGTGTGAGTTTCTGAAGACAAGCTACAGATATGACTGTAAATGCCTCCTTTAAGCTGTGTGAACAAATTCATCCAGTGCCTTCCTGCAGTGCCCCGTGTATCTGAAAGAGAGCCCAGCTGTGCCCCAGCAGGATGCTGGCTGTTCTCCCTCCCTCCTCTACCCTAGCCTCCCCCAGGGCTTCTTTGTGGAGTGGGGAGACCTCTGCAGACAGGATAAACCCAACGTTGCTGCAAGCGTGCAGAGACAACCAGACTCTCTGACTGAACAGTTAGTTCCAGGGGTTTGTTGCGGTTTGAGTTTTTGTTTGGTTGGGTTTTGGTTTGGGTTGTTTTTCTGATTGGTTGTTTGGGGTTTTTGTTTGTTTGTTTTAGTATTCTGGTATTGTTTCATTCATTCTTCCTCTTTTAATAACCCCCTTTCAACTGCTGACATGTCAGGGCCTGTATCTATGAGCCTGCATGTATGTCATATACAGGTCTTGGTCTCAACTATTTTCTTTACCTAAGCACTGAACTAGTATCCAACTGCTTTCTACCCAAATACTGTGTTTAACAAGGAGACCCAACAATGTCCTTCCAAGATCTGGGGTTAGGAGATGGAAAAATGTTGTGCCCTGTACCCCAGCATTGCCTTTGGAAGAAGTGACAAGCATTGTAAAACAACTGCTAACAGAAATGAAAGCTCCACAGACAGAGAAAGGAACCTTGCCGTGTAACCCTGTGCTAAACCACAAAACCCCTAGAGCTCTTCTACCAAGTCAGCATGGAAGAAGTTCAAGAGCCTGGTGTTACCTTCTGGGGAATCTCTAAGGGTCACATTCTTTTACTTACAATAAACTAGTCTACCCAAGACCAAGAGGTATTAGGAGGGCTACCCAGGCTCTGAGATCTACCTCTGCTTCAGAAATTAAAATTTCTCTTTGAATTACAGGATAATTTTCTTGAGGATGCTAATAAAATCACCTGCCATGCAATCTGATGCAGGAGACATGTTTCTGGTGTCCAAGTGAGCCTTTTCCAGCTGAAGTGTGATAAACACACAAACAGGTCACCCCCTACCCCAGCCCCTGAGTTACGACCTACCTCAGAAAGTGATGATAGCCCAAGGTTCTTGTTCATAAATCTCTTGGGGCAGATTAAAATAAAATGACACTGAATTTTTGTAAATATATGTTTGTAAATATATATATTTATATATATATATATAAATATATATACAAACACTGAATGTTTGTAAATATATATATAATATTATTTATTGTAGATATATATAAGTCTTATTTTATAAGTCTATATATATAAGTCTTATTTTGGAACAATTTGGTTGCAATGGAAAGCAGGTATGTAGCTGTTTTGGTTATTATTATTTATAGTAATATAGCAACAGGAGAGCATAAAAATATCATGTAAGAAAATGTATGAAAGAAAGAAAAGAGTAAAAATATAATACCACCCATAGATCTCAGCGACAAGAGTTTATTGTCGTAATTTAGTTGTCTGTTGCTTGAAGTGATGGTCTTGATCCGTCGGGGTTGGGGAAGAAGCCTGTGAAACACAAAGTGCGATGGGTTAATATACCCTTAGGCTCAGGTTGGAACACCCTGGTACCTTTCGTGTGTGCAGGGGGAGCTTCCAGTCCTCTGGTGGAAGGCCTCAGAAACAAGTGTGGGGATGCTTCTCCTGTCTTTGATGGTGTATGACACCTTCTAAGACACAGCTGCCTCTCACAGTTTAGCCAGTAAATGCTCCACCAGACCTTCCCCAGGGGAACGAGGGGGGAGTTTTACAACGGAGCAAAGGGGAATTACCATGATAAAGAGAACTGTCTGCTCTTGGAGGATCTGCCTCTTATGGCTTCAGCAAAGCACCCTGGTGCCTCCACTAATGGGCAAATGTTTCGAGTCATTAATAGACCACTCTCTCACAGCCCTCACCAGCAGGCATATCAAAAGGGACATTTGACATAACTTATAGCATCTGAGGATGAAGGTTCAAACTCTCTTCCAACTGCAAAAAGGTTTGTGTATTATTCTCCTCCAGCCCTCAGGAGAAAAGGTTCTTCGAAAGCAGGAACAAACCTGGAAAACAGGTTATTATCTACCATGGACCTGCACAGGTGTTCTGATGGTCTGCTTCTGACATGCATTATTACTGAGGGACATGAAAACAAGCTGAGTTGGACATACTTCTCCAACACATAAATACTTGAGCTGAGGAACTAGCTATGCCAAGGACTTTAACCTGAAATGTAATACAGACTGCCTGAAAGTACCCCAAGTAGCTGATTGCCTTCCACAGACAGCAAACCTGATTCTCTTCTGCGGCTGAGAATAGCTGAGGGTGTCGACCTCAACACAGAACAAAAAGTGCAAACAACAGCATGAGGATGCCTAAGTTGTCATCCTGAACTGCCACCTCTGCTTGAGATGTTGGTGGGGCAAAGGTGGAGAGGAAACTGCAAGTGGAAATTTAGCCTTGACTTTAAATGAAGATCTGGGGAAAGCATGAGTCCAGAATTGCAAGAAAAATTTGCAAGTCTTCTATCCCTGCCTCCTATACGTCTCTCCAGTGTTGCCGATTTTGAGTAAACTAATGAGTCTCTCATCATAATGAGGTTGTTCTTCCTCTGCTTCAATTGCATCAAAACACAAATAAGTGTGTGAAAGTCACTCCTGTCCCCTTCCAGGAGAAGAGTTGTATTAACACGCATTTTGAGGCCATGCCTGAATTCCAGTGCTGAAACGAACACTGCCTCCCTATACCACCATCACTTTCACCCATACACTTCTAAAGTATGATTCACGTGACCTGGTCTGGCACATCAGTTATTTTGACAATCTTTTGTGAGTAGCTAAGTGGTGCCCCTTAGAAGTTAAAACTGATAATAACAATAATTTTAGATACTTTCTTGAATAGAAATAAAAATGCAAGTTATTTTTTGTAGCAACATTGCCATGCTCGATAACAGCTCCTATTTTAACAATACCATGATGTAACCAGGTGAATACTCTCTTTAAAAAAAAAAAAAAAAGAAAAATACAGAGCTCT
>JAYRBT010000093.1:45979933-46005701 GCA_036023395.1 Myiotriccus ornatus | reverse complement strand
ATATGAGATTAGCTCAGTTGGTTAGAGCTCGGTGTTAAGAACAGCAAGGTCTTAAGCTTGTATGGCCATGGTTCTTAACCATGAATGGCCTGTATGGGCCATTCATGTAAGAATTGGACTTTTATGATCCTTGCAGGTCCGTTCCAACTCAGAATATTCTGTGAACCAATATATGTGTGTATATGTGTGTGTGTAATTTTCACTTTATTCTTAAAAGTTAGTTTTGAAAAAAATGATAGGAGGGATCTCACCGGAACACATAAGAACAAATAACTACTTGAATTTGGTTACGGCATGTGTTCTTCATCCAGTGGACCAGAACATCATGGAATCCCAGAATCACAGAACGTGCTGAGTTGGAAGGGACCCACAAGGATCACTGAGTCCAACCCTTAGTCCTGCACAGAACCACCCCCAAGAGTCACACCGTGTGCCTGAGAGTATCAGCCAAATGCCCCTTGAACTCAGTCAGGCTTGGTGCTTGACCACTTCCCTAGAGAGCCCATTCCAGTGCCCAACCACCCCCTGGGTAAAGAACCTTCTTCTAATATCCAGCCTAAACCTCCTGACACAACTTCAGGCCATTCCCTTCGTTCCTGTCACTGGTCACCACAGAAAAGAGATTGGTGCCTGCCACTCTTCTTCCTCTCACAAGGAAGCTGAAACTGCAATGAGGTCTCCCCTCAGTCTCCTCCAGGCTGAACAGATCAAATGACCTCAACTGCTCCTCATACAACTTCCCCTCAAGTCCCTTCACCATCTCTGCTACCTTCCTTTGAACACTCTCTAATAGCTTAATATCTTTCTTATACCGAGGTGACCAAAACTTCACACAATATTCAGAGTGAGGCCACACCAGCACAGAGCAGAGCGGGACAATGAGCTACCGGGTAAAGTGAATATCCAGGCAGGTGTTTAAGGTATGTATCATTCCGAACATACGAACACAGTAAGTCCGCCAGAGAGGAACTATGGGCTATTGTGTTTACAGATACCCAGGAATTTTAGAGAAGTACCCTACTTACCTTAGGTACCTAATGAACAACGTTCTTAGACATCATTATTGTGAAGTCACAGAAGCTGCCTTCCAATGCAAAGGCAATCTCTGTTTCTTAAAAACAGGTAAGAGAAAACAATTACCACATAGAGAAGCTATTCTTTGTTCTCAGCCTTATCATGTGTTATCTGTTACAGTTTCAAACTCTGATATTTTAAAAATATTTTACTCAGACAATGTGAATATTTACATATACTTAGCTGGGATGGGTGAGCTGGGCTCAGAACACCCTTGTTCTGGCATCTGCAAAAGCAACTGCTTGCATTGGAATGACAGAAAATTACAATGTCTGACTAATTAGTTTCCATACAATATTCCCATCACCTCTCAAAGCATTTCAGTGTCTAGACAAAGCTAGACTAATTAAAATTAATAGCCTAACAGTTGAAATAACTCATAACAGTGTGTCATCTTCCTAAGCAGCTTCTCACCAATAGAAGTAGAGGAACTCGGTTACTCCTAATTAGCAAATGAACCCATATGATGTACAGAGATCATCAACTCCGACACTGCCGAACAACATGCAAGGGATAGAAGAAAACTGTTACCTAAGAAAGCCAACTAAGTGCCCTAATTATGTGTATCTTGATAGCACTAAGCAAAGCCTTACCTGAGAGGCATGAGTTTCCTGGGACCCAAGTCTCCCAGGTCCTTTCCCTGAACTAGATTCCTGGTGTGGATGTGGGATGAACCCTTGAGGGTGGGAAGACCTTATACACTGTCTGTAGCGTTTGGGGACCACCTCTGAACTGCCTGATTGCTCTGGGCTCTGGGGCATGGAGGGCAGATGGGAGAGGCTTCAGGTGAAGAGTCAGGCTGACAGGGAAGAAGAAAGCCTCTTTCTCAGCCTAGGAAATGCAAAGGGTCAGCAGCTCACATCAAGTCATTTCACAGCACAGCCGATTAAGTAACAGTCATTTGATTTTAATTAAAATATTTGGAAGAGCTCAGCTGTGTCTGGAGGCAATTCTGACACCCCTGCCCCACTCAGCTGATTTGAAAGACTTCTTACAGGAAGTGGGAAGACGTGGGGGAAGAGCGCCCCAACACTTTGCTCTCAGACATGGGTGCTGTCTTGACTGATTTTATGGGAAATTCCCACAGAATGCTTCCCTGACTGCAAAATATTACGTGAAAAGTACATTTATTTAGGCTTAAAGAAAAAAAAGAAGAAAATAAATTCAGGAGATACTGTAACAATACTTTTGTTTCTATTAAGCATCTGAAATAGCAGCAACAAACAATAATGCACGAATAAATAAATTGGATGGACAACAAACTGACACAGCAAAACCTGCCCCTTTTGTTACCTCAGCTGTAACTGTCCCTCAGAATCACGAAGCTCCAGCAGTTCTAAATTTCTGAAAATCAAGAACGCAAAATAATAAAAACTTGCACCACTTAAACAAGACATAGGTAAGAAAGCAAGTGCTTTATAATTTGAAATGATCTATTTCTTCCTTTAAATACCAATTGGCTTGCTCAATGACGTGGAAATTTAACTGTATCCATTAAAACATTAAAGATCATAAATAAAAAAGTAGCAATTAATTGTGTTGCCTATTTTTAAGAGGCTGGAGTTTAGTTTTTCACATTCTGACAGGCTATCAAACTCAGCTCCATTACAGATGTCTTAGAGCTGAATTGATGATGATACTCAAAACTAAGGGCATTCTCTTCAGTAGTCCTACCCTGATGAAGGAGCTCAAATGTATAGATGGCTTATGTGACTCTATCATTCTTACTGTGTGAATTAGAAACGTTAGAAATGTCAGCTTAATGAGTCATGCAAAAGTCTTCAATGTTCTAAGTCACTGGGTCCAATTAATTTTTAAGTGTGCCTAAAATGAACAATGAATACTGAGAAGAAGCAATTCAGTGGTTTTCTCCACATTCACTTTTTAACTTCTATTTTAAAAGCTGGACTTAATAATGCTTTCAAATAGCTATCCAAGTCAATTATTAACAATGACTGAAATTTCTAAGGAGCTAACAGCTGCAATGAAATGATTCCCATTTGCACGAACAGATGAGAAAATGGAGAATGTAGGTATTAGTGGAAAAAAAGGTAATATTTTTCTCTTCCTTATGCTTGTTATTAGTAAAACTACTCAGAGTGGAAACATGATAAACATACCCATTTGTAAAATATCTCCATTCTATTTGCTTCATTGAACTTGAAAACTGCTTTGATTTTTACTGTATTTGGCATAATTTAACAGAGTGAGTTTTGCTTCCAGTGAATCCTGTTTTTATTGAGCAGTGTGGGCCAATATAAATGGATGGACTCACAGCTATGAAGGGGAAGAACTTGAGGCTTTACTTGATTTTTATGTAAATAGTTTTTACCATAGCCCTGATATCTGGACCACTGAACTCTGACTCTGATTAGCAGTTATCTTGCAAACAAACATGCATTTGCTCAGGCAAAAATCACTGGTGGCTTTTCTCAGCTGCAGCTCATCTGAAGTTACTGATTTGAAGGTTCTTTTTCCACATGTTGTGACAACACCAACAAGCAGAGTAGGAGTGAACTCGTCACTTCAGTGACCATTAAGGCATATCAACCTGCTGTGGCAGGCCTGTTCTCCAGCTTGGGATACAGATGACACTGTTCTCTGTCCCTTGCCAACATCCCTTCTTGTACCTTTTGGAAAACGGTCCCCTGCAGGTGTGTCACACCTTATCTTCCCAAAGGGTATGGATTTGTACCAAGAGAAAAGAACATGAACTGAGGATGCTGAAGACAGTACACAATTTGTCCCACCTTGCTAACAACCAGTGGTCTTTGTAAGTGGAGCTAGGCACAGAAGCTTTTTAGGCTGATGCAGAACGACGTCCCTGTGCCCACTAGAGAGAAGCTGTGGACCACCATTCCCAGGACTCTCCTAACTCTCACCGAGGAAAAGCAGCAAATAGCCAAGTGGTGGCAGCACCATAAACTGCTTTAGTTGTTCACTGAAGTGAGAGTGGAGCCCCGGACATCAAAAGAAAATAAAAAAAATAAAAGAAAAAGGAGTTTGAGGAGAAGAAAACCAAGCAGTTCAGATATTCCAGTTCTAATAATAAACCCTTACCTTTTGTTGTGGTGTAGGCAGTCCTAGATGTATAACCTGTAAACAGAAAACTGTAAAAACATAAATATAGGAGGGGGGGAAAAAAAAAAAGGCAAAAAAGTTATATTCTGCCAGAAAGTGTAAAAAAAATTCTCAGTTTGGAATAAAACCTTTTCCTGTGGGATTGTGTTTTAAGAGCCAAGTGATAAAATCTCAGCTTCCCTGTAAATTAAATGAGGTTTAAAATAAGGAATGAATGAACGAAAGAAAATTGTGTAAGTGAAAGTGAAAAAAAAATACGGCTTATTTATGCCACCTACTGGATTTTTCCTGAAGTATCTTTTCAATCCGTTTAGTTGTCACGATGATATCTGTCACTCCAGAAAATACATTTGCAGGGGTGACGACTTGCACAAGAAGATCCACTGATATCAAGCCGATGACTCACATGAGTAAACGACATGTGTGAAATAGCACAAATGAAGGAGTGCAGATTGGGTTTAAACCTGTTTATTCTGCAAAGCTGATGGCTATAGGGCAGTCAAGACACCCAAAGCTGCAGGGAAGCACTTAGGTCCAACACTGAGGAGTTTCCCAGCTCCTATCAGTGTTTGAGGGGAACGTGCTGGCATGGCTTTCCTCCTTCGCTTGACTCCCTCTGGCTGTCTTTGATATTTTGTTCCAAGTGTCCAAAGTGTTTACGGACACATCGATGTTTTCAAACAATGCAGACTGGCAGTGTGCATGCTTTATCTTCTATCTCTCACCACTCCTGCAGCTGAGGCTCTGTTGGGAATTCACAACCAGCCCTGGGGATACAGTCTGTAAAATGACCTGGGAGAGTAAAAAATAACTACTGCAAACAGACAGGGCAAACCCCTCTGGTTTGGCCCACTGACAGAAAAAAAACCCCAACCAACCAACCAACCAACCAAAAAAACAGAATCAGATCTAGCAGATCTCTAAAATGGACTTAATAAATGCACTAAACTCCACTTACGTCTGTGAAAGGCCCTCACTTTCCAGCCAACAGTGTTAGAATTGAACCTTTTTTAATTTGTGACCTCTCTACTGGTTGCTCAGTCATGCCAAATGATAATCTTGTTGGCAAATAAAACATTTTTGCAAGATCCAAGGGATCAGACAAAGCCATGCATCAGCAAAGGAGAGATCATCACTAACAGATGATGTTTTGTACTTTAAAGGCTTGTGCAAAAAAAGGTTAAACTAAAGGACAACTTTCAGATACCTATTAAGAAAAAAAAAGGCAAAAAGTATTTTTTTTTTTTTTCATCAGAAACATCAATTACAGTTATTTCCAAAGGTGCTGGCAAACTGCACTAATGTTTAGTCACTGCCATCATCACTGCACAGACCCGAAACAGAGATGCTCAGACGTACATTAAATGAATTACAATGACTACAATTTCCTGAAGATTTGCAGTGAGGTCGCTGCGATTTGTGTTAGGACTAATGGCAGTTTATGACAATCTCCTTTTACCTCATGATTCCAGAGAGAACAAATCCAGTATCACCAAACAGCCATTAAAAAAAAAATTGAGAAAAACACTGAACTCTAAACCCACATTCAAAGTGTGACTTGAGCTAGCAAAACAAAAGCAATTCATTATTAAATGATCAATCGTGTACTTGCATTCATCATGCATCTAGGTATTTTGGTGGTATTCATCCAGAACACAAAATACCAGATCATTTTATTTTTTTCCCTCACCAGTAGGTTCTGTAACATTATGGATAATAAAGATCTGTGCAGCTACCCTGAAAATCAGGAGTAGAAAATACTGGTTGTGTGAAATCGTGATGAATGAATGTTCTTCCTGGAACTGTTGCATTTTTTGCATCTTGTAATTCGTCTCTGAGGTTAGCTGTCACACCTAGTCACTAATGAAAAGTCATATATAAGGAGCTGGTGACTGCTATTATTTCTATTTTGTGTTGCTTGCTTTATATACTGCGCTTCTCTCATCTTTCCTCTTTTTTCACCCTTTCCAGTTTTTCTCTTTCTCCTTCTCCTGTCATTTCTGATGTGCTTTTCCTTCTCCTACCTCTTCATAGCTCAGTTGGTTGTGTTTTATTTTATTTTGCCTTTCTTGTTCTTTTGATTTAGCCTCCTTTCATTTACTTCCTAATTTGCATTTTCAATTGACTCCAAGACAATTTGAATGTGAGCACCTGAAAACATTCCCGCGTGTGTGCTCCACCATGCACTGACCCTCACAAACTGGAGATTCTCTTTCAGGACTCGTTCCTAGACAACAACTTCGGAGACTGATCAACGCCCCTATGAGTTGAGAAGATCTCAACTGGTTTCATTCAGAGAGGAATTTCATATTTTGATATAGGAAGTTAGGTATAGCTCTTTGCATTGTTCACTTCCTTAAATGTAAGTTATATGCACCATTACGTTTAAAGACAAATCCTAATTCTGTTCCACTAACATTATATTTATCTTCTTCTTTGTTGCAGGAGAATGTGCAGTTACTGACATCAGAAATGTCAATCCCAGCAAAGTGATGCAAGGAAAAAGTTTCAGTTTGTATAAGTTGAATAATGTTCATACACCCGCACCAAGCCCGTAAAACTTCTGCTTGGGCTTTGCTTGAGGACCATCTGACTGCTTGAGATCGGGCCTTAACAGGTGCAGTTTAATGTGGTCTCTCTACAGGATGGAAAGTGCTATAAATGTTGTACTGTGAAGAAAAAAGTTCTTTAAATGTAATGTATTAAAAGCTTATGCAAAGGATCAAGCAGCAAAGATCTGGGGCTTTCTTCAGGCTGGGATAGGCACTCAGTTTCCAGCACAGAAGCTCAATTAGAGCAGAATTAGCTGGGAGTTAGCTGATCTCAAAGAGGGAGACGCTTTCCTTGGCTTCTTCCAGCAGAAATAAATTTCTACCTACTGTAACTTATTACCATCTGATATGCTGAGTCATGAAGCTTAGGTTATAGAAATCTTTATGCAATCTTTATAAATCAGCCTCACATAATCTCAGGTGCTTTCTGCTTCATCTCTGTTGAGTCACTCATTTGACAGTTGTCATTCATCTTAGATTGAGATGTAATTTAATAGTTTCATTTCAGCATGAAGATAGCGTCATCTAAAGTTGAGCTCAGAAAGATTTAAAGGTGTAACAGAGGAAATATTAATACTGTAAATAATATCTGTAGAGCTGTATGCATCTATAAATCACATAGTGCCAAGCTGGAAGGGCAGCCTATGTAAAGAAGAAAAAAACATCTTCGCTTGTCTTCCCCTGCAGAGTATAGCCGCTCTGCCATCTACACCTGCTTGGAGGTGATGGCTACCGAGTTGTCACCACACTCTCACTGCCTCTACCTGTTGGGATCACCTGCCTCCCCAGCTATCGATCCAAGAGTGTTTATACCCATTGATGGATACAACCGTGAGGGAATCCGGGCACGGGAGACGGAGTCCAGCAAAACGCCAGCAGCCCCACGACAAAGAGCAACTGAGCTGTGGCAACACGGCTGTTTTATTTGGGGGTCACAGCTCTCCCCGGGCCAGGTCATGTTGGTCGCCTGCCCAAACCCGACTTGCCCAACTCAAGGGACCACAGGGCTTAAAAAGAGCTCCTCTGGATCGATGCTGCCATGCCCTCTCAGGCGTCGCCCGGCATCACCGCCACGGACACGGCCTGCGCCGGCCAATGCCCCGGCACGTCGGGCGGGGAGCGGCCGCAGGGAGGCCGCGGGGCCGCCTCCGACCAGGGGCCAGGCCGTGCTGTCGGGCGGGACCTGCGGGCCCCGCGGCTGAGCCGAACCCCCGTACACCTCCGCCTCCCGCCCCGGCCCGGCGCGAACCCCGCTTTCCCCGTGCACCTGCTCCGCGCAACCTGTAGCGCCGAGCGGCTTGGAGAAGGCAGGGGAGGCCCGGCCCCGCCGCGCCGGCCCCGTTCTGGGCGTCCCGCGGGGCGGCACCGGAATGCCGAAAGGTTCTGGCAGCTCTGCCCGGCCCGGCCCTGCCCTGCCCCGCTCGGACGGCCCACGGCTGCCCTGGTCCCCCCAGTCCTCGCAGCCCCGGGATTCCCAGTTGGAACGGCGTGGCCCGAGCCTCCAGCTCCGCCGTGCGGAGGCTGCCGGTTCCCCGGGGATCGGCAGCGCGGCGGGGTCGCACGAGTGGGACCATCCCTCCGCCACCGCCCTGCGCCCCGACGGGGTCCCGAGCCTTCTGCCGCCGCGGGGCGCGGGGAGAGGGCCAGGCGGAGAGAATTCCTCGGCGGCGGAGCTCCGCACCCGTCGGGCGAATGAAGGCGGCTTCCCGTTCTGGGAAATGTATCCGCCGAGAGCCCCGACGGCTGCCCTGGCCTCCAAGTTTACGGGAGGCCGGGGCCGGTCCAGGGCGCCCGCGTATCGGCCCAGTGGAGAACGATGTCCCGGGAGAGAGCTACGTCTCGGACCCGGACATCTCCCTAGCGGATGGCGGGCAGGGACGCCCCCAGGGCCGGACGGCACCTCCGACGGCGCCGACTCCCACTCGGGCGACCACGCTGAAGTGAAAAGTGGCCCGAGGCGCGTTGGGACGAGTGGGAAGCACTCCTGCGGTCCCAGCGAGACTCCCAGAGCCTCCCTGGTGTGTGACCGCCGCCGGCCGGCTGGGGATGGCAGAGTTTTGGGGAAAGGGGGAAAATACGGAGCCTCTGGGATGTGTCTGGACAGATTGTGCCCGCCAGCGTGGGGAGCGCGGTCGGCGGGGCCGGGGATGCGCGGAGCACTGCGGCCCCCCCTCGGCGGAGCGCAGACCGCGACACTGACCTTCCCGCGGGGGGGACCGGCGCGTCTTTCACGGAATTAGCCGCACAGGCGTCTCGCTATAACTTTTGTTCCTCGCCACCACGCGGACACACCGCACCCGCTCCGCCGCCAGCCCGTCCCGTCCCGTTCCCGACGGCTTTCCCGTGCCCTGCCCTGACAATGCGCGAAATGCATCACTGTCACCGGCCGCGGGTGACAGATGAGGCAAAGGCGCGGAGCCCTCGCCAAGGTCAAGTTGAAGATGTCGGTGGCTGTGCGGTCGCCGCCTGTTGAAGCTGAACACGGCCTTCGCGGGGGCCTCTCCAACGTTGTATTTCCACTCCCCCGCTTCCCCTTCTTCCCTTGGGCTTTGATAGCCCTTTCTGCGGGGGCCTGCGAGGCCGGGGCGCTGTCCGAGGGAGCGGGGCGCCGCGCGGTGCTGCGCGGGGTGGGGGCACAGAATGCCGGAGCTCAGGCCCTGCGGGGCCGGGTCCAGCTGAGCCGCGCCGTGATGGGCTGGGCCGGGGCGCAGAGCTTCGGCCGCGGACGTAAGCGCGGTTGCCGGGTTGAAATAAACTGCTAAACGCTCTGGGATGAGTTTTATCCCGTGTTCAGCAAAACTTTTCCAAACGGAGTCTGGTTAAACAAACACTTAGCCCTGTTCCCGCTCCCGCTCTCCCTCGCTCTGTGATGATTGATATTTTTTATTCAGCCAACTTTTATTTACCTTGCAAAAATGTTGGGGACAAATGTGATAAATTACAGATATGCAAATTTCTTTGAATGGCGTTGTAAGTGTGTCTCGCTGGAGCTGAATAAGTCCTTGCAAGTCGGTCTGCGCGCACTCAGGACCCCAGGGAGCTGATCAAAGCACCCTTTCTCTTTCATCCCCAGTATTCTCCTCCAAACTATTTCGATACAATATGTTTCCATGATGCACTTAATGTGCTAGGGACACAGAACTCATTACAACCTAGCTAGTTCTGCCGACCCCTTTGTTCAGAGGCATAAAGTTAAAAAAAAGGAGGGGTGGAGGGGGGGAGCTCTGCTAGTTGCCAGCTTTCTGAAATGTTAAAGCATGCGTCATTTTTCACCAGGTCTCGTCTTGATATCCTCAAAAGACAAACGATGAAACCGGCCTCAGCCCTTTCTGGCATTAATTACGCTGCTGTCCAGCCGATCTGTTTTTCCTATTATATGCATGTCTCAGCAGGGATTTTTTTTTTTTTTTTTTTTTTGCAAGACTAATGCAGCTGCAAGTCGAAGTATGAATGCGTTGTATTGGTATAGAAAAAAAAAATAAGTGGAAAGGCCTGAAAAAGATGTCAAAGTCTATGCTGATGTTTTTCTTGCTTGCCCCATGTTTGAGGCAGTGGCTTTGGAAAAGAGTTTTGGATCGCCTTGTTGCATTAATTGGTTTTACTTCGAGTTATAAGTTTCTTAGAAGGGAAAAATCTCAGCCGGAGGCTGCTGGAAGCAGGTTACATGTTTATTGAATGCCGATGCGCCCAACAAATCTTTTTTCACAAGGGAAACGCTTCAAAGTATTTGGGGAAATAGCTGGAAATTAGTAGACGCGAGTTCAGGGCGATCCATTTCAAACTCACGGCGAGGTGGCGACTGTTTGGGGAAATGACTCCAGCAGGATGACAGTAAGAAATAAACTCTATTTCAGCGGATGGCGCGTTTGTTTACAGGGTTGATTGGTTGACGGAAATGGCTGGCAGCCAGTTCTGGGAAAGATTCCAGACCTGACTCCGATTAACCCTCTCTGGTGAAACTCTGCTGGAAACCAACTCACCAGCAATTGCCATTAATCTACTTACTAATTAAGCCAATTCATTTCTAAAGGAGAAAAATTCCTTTCTTTGGCCAAACTGATGGGAGGAAATTTGAAAGAAGCGCCAAACTGTGTAACTGTAATTCAGCCAAGGACTGCTAAAACAAGGTGTTGATATATAGCTGGAGATTTAAAACAAGTTTCTAGGGCAACAATCCTTTGGAGACGGTGGTATATAGTGCATAGTAGATGAAGCTCGAATAATGGTGAACTGCAGTGTGCAATTGTACGGACATTGGACCAGGACGGCTTTTCCCAATTAAGCCGTTCAAGGCTTTTACTCCTAATAATTTATCCACCCCATTTTAACGTTTCAGCCTTGGGCGACAGCTACAAAGAGCATCTCTGCCGGACCCAGAGAACACGGTCATAGAATCATAGAAAATCGTAGAAGTCCAACTCCTGTCCCTGGACAGGGCAACCCCCAAAATCACACCATGTGCCTTGAAAGCATTGTCTAAAGGCTTCTTGAGCTTTTGCAATCTTGGTGCCGTGACCACTTCCTTGGTTGGGGAACTTGACGTCAAACCTGTGTCCGGTGTTGGCGACGACACCTCAGCTCCCCTCACCCCGGGGCCCAGTAAGACACAGGGACACACTCTACCCTCGCACTACTCTGTGCCAGCGAGGACCTGCCTGGGATCCTCACGGCAACGTGGTGTCCCGGCGGTGCCTCTCCGGAGGCTCTCAAGAGGCAAGGGCGTATTTTACTGAGGTTTCATCTTTAGGTAAGCAACATTTAGCTGCTAAACACACTGCTCAGGAGGGGGAGGCGAGTCCCAGGGGGACCCGACCGCTGGCCGAGGCCGCGGTGAGCTGGCCCGGAGGGCAAGGCGTTTTATTTTCAGAGCAAGCCGCCACACCTTGCGCTGCTGGCAGCAGGACACCTGCTAAGTGAGGGAGAGCTTTACTCTTCGACCCGGAACCTGCAGGAGAAGGAGCAGCCCCCAGCTGCCTGCCCTGTCTGCCTGCCCCGCCGCCAGCATCCCTGCCCGCCCCCGCCCTCGGGGCCTGGCTGGAGCCCAGTCAAGGGGGCTCGCGATCCGGGGGCAGATCCAGGGCACCTTCACCGTTCGCTTTTCCCTCTCACACACCTGTGGCCCAGCGCCTTTCTCTGTCCCGGACCACTTGCAGAGCAGCCCCGTCGCGGCCGGAGGCGGGGGACCGCTGCCCCCAGTCTTGTCTGTGCCACCGGTGATCGGCAGCACCGACATTCCCAAAGCAGTGCTGAGGATGCGGGACCTATGGCAGGCACGGAGCGGACAAGGGAAGGGCCGGTGCCCAGCCTCGGGCCACGGCGCTCGCCCGGACCCGTGTCTCCCACACCCCCAACAACCGGGATGTGCCTTTCAGAGGCACTCCCCCCGGAGTACATGGCGTGTGAGAGGCGACGCACTCAAGAGAGGATAGTTTAAAATCGGTGTAACTGTTACCTCGTGTTTCGTTGTTGTTGTTTGTTTGTTTTGGTTTTATTTTATTTAGGTGCGAGGCAGTGAAGGGCAATCGTAAGAGAAACAAATTAAGCGTTCGGCTGAGCCGACTCCGGACAAGGCGGTGGTGGTCAAAGCGCTCGGCAGGAGGTAGGAGGATGTTGAGCCCTAGACATGAACAAACCACCCTCCCAGAAAGCAGCAGCCTCATGTCATTGCACTAAAATGACAAGATCTCCTGAAACACACGGTAATACCACCAAGTGATAACAGCAGAACTATAGACACAACCTGGAGAGGAATGGGGAAACATTTCCTCCAGCAGCTGAGGCCAAAACTCAGCAGGTGCTGTAGGTAGTGCGCTATGCCTTAGCATCTCAAGCAAACACTCAACTTCTTCGTTTAAGTCTCTCTCTGAGATCATAAAAAATAGGATGCAATATCCTAAAAAGACTAATGACATTTCACAGGTAATGCAATTTCGAAAGAAACACTTCCATGTTTTCTTTTCCAACAATGTGCATTTTTGTAAACTGCTATAAATTGCAATTCAAAAGCCCTGATCTCGCCATCCCCAATCATTTTTTATACTGATCAAATGAATGCAGATACTCCCATTTGGGAGGGGCGACATGACATTTCACTTGGCAGTTCTAAACAGGTCACGGACCTTTCACAGACCCTAAGGCAGTGGGAGGGAGCTCTTTAGGAAACCGTGTAACCAAATCAAACCAATGGTTACCCCTTTTCAATACCACTGGAATGGTTTGCACAATGCTATTCACATAGCAGCAGAGAAACTGAAAGGATGGTCATCCAATGGAAATTTCTTTTCTTTTGTTTAAACTTGTGAAGCTCCAAAAAAAATACTGGAAAACAATTACTTTTTGTATGACAAAAAGCTAAACACTTCTACGTACAGCAGTACGTGTACACCAGGGCCGTCGGCGCGCCTGGATGTTTATACAGATATAGTCACACATCTGTGTGTGGGGATGTACATTTACTTGAGATGTTGCTTTGTTTGAAGCCATAGGCACAAAGACACAACATGGCTGCCCTGGAGATGACCTATTGCTTTCAAGTTGCTTGAACACATCAGAATTTCTATTGTTGAGGTTGATTAATTGAAACTGATAAGTTACCATGAATAAAGATTGTTTTTCTGTTTAATGTGGTGGGCCTGATTTGGTAAATGCTTCATTCATGTAGCCTTGCAGTGCAGCATATGGGCAAGATTCATTCAGTATCGCAAACATATACAATTTATTATGCCTGTATGGTCACAGCCAAAAGGCCTTTCTATTTTAATGACAAACTTTGAATGAAAAATTCCATTTAAAGAGTCACTAACATTAAGTGTGGCTTTGTAATTTATTCCTGTTGCCGGCTGCTGGTGAATCGAGCTCTTGGAAAAGCGGAGACGGGGCGGGCAGGGCCGGCAGCGCCGTGCTCCAGGGCCAAGCAGCCATTCCTCGCAGGCCTTGGCTGACCCACGCGTGGCGAGGATGCTCCACCACCCCGTGTGTCACACGCTGCTGCTAAAACTCATCGCCGTCGAGCCGCGGCGCCGCTGTCACCTCCCCGCGCTGTCCTGGACGGGGCGGACGAGGGACTCGCCGTGGCCTCCAGCGCCTCCTCTTCGGGCAGAACCTCCCACGGGCCCACGAATGCCTCTGCCTGAAGCAGGAGGTGTCAGGATCTCCGTGTCCAACCGGCCTTGCCCCCGCCGCCGCTGGAGTCGCATGCCGAGGGCCGCGGTGCCCTCCCTGCGCCCCGCCGGGGCTCAGGCTCCCAGAGCCGTGGTACGGCACGTGTGGACGGCCGGAGGCTCACGGGGGGCTTTCCACACCCCCACGGAGCGCAGCTCAGCCCCGGGGGCGGCAGGGAGGGCGGCGGGACGGCCGCGGATGCGGAGTGCCTCCCGCCGGCTCCGTGGGATGTCCTCCCCGGCCGCGGGTGCCACCGCGGGGGAGGTTACATGGAAAGGGCAAAGGAGAAACAAAAGATTTCGTCTTCCCTCAGGAGACTGTGTTCATACTCAAGAGCGAAGTTAAGCCCCACAGTGGCCAAGGGGATTTTTGCCTCAACATTTTACACCCTAAGATTTCTCCTTCCCCATCTCCGGCTGGGTAATCACCATTTTAAAAAGTTTTCAGTATAGACAACTCTCAGCCTTGACATCGCTTCTGTTTAAAAAGCCTATGTCGTTTTTCTGCATCCTCTACTCTCAAGTTAAACAGCTCAAAACAACAACAAAACCTCACCCATAAGGGGAAAAAAGATCAAACTTGAAATGAAGATGGGACAAAGACCTGTCAGGACCAACTATGTGGCGCGAATCACTACACTTCAGTCCACGTGCAGGGAGGCTGATCCTATTCCTGTCTGTTTGAGGGGATTTGTAAAGCAACATTTCCCAAAATCAGCATATCTGACGAAGTTGAGCTTGTGCACCATCACAAATAAGCAATTAAATATGGGGGTGAAATTTATGAAAAATCCCTTGAAAGAGCCCTTTCAAGCATTTTTTAAAAAAATATGACCTCTTAACCTCTTCCTCCTCAATTGACAGAGTAATTTGAACAGAAACAATGTAATCTATCAAAATAAGTTGTGTTACTTCTGTAAATCAGATATTTATGTTTGAGCTTTCTCTTACTGACAAGCTGTAAAGGCTCACTGTTATTCCAGGGCTTTATCTCTGAGATTCTTGTCTTTTCTGCTCATTAAGAGTCTGTCTACAGATTACAAAGTCAATAGATGCAAACACCGGACTGTGAGAAAACTCTCCCTGAGTACATAAAAATCAACAGCAGTGGATGCTATACAATGGAAACCATAGATGTTTGTAGGTGTTCAGTTTTATCATCTTTAAACAAGGGAAAGAGTAAATATTGTGGCAAAACTTCGCCTTCCACTGTTGCACACTTCCTTTTGCCATCCCTAAAGGTGGATCTCGATGCAGTATCATTTTGTAATGGCTGATTTAAGTGTAATACAGTTTGCGAGTGTTTTGAGTTTTCTGCCTATAACTACAGTGCTAATTATAATCCAACTACCTGGTGATGGACCTGGAGAGGATGACTTCACATCAGCTCTTATGGATTGTCCTGTAAAGGCATGACTGAACCCAGCAGAGCTCTTTCACATTATTAAAAGACTCAAGGATCCTGGGCCCTGGGCGGGTTCCTTCAGTTCTTGCGAGGTGCCTCGATTTTTAGTATTTCTGACACTACTGAGACCAAGTAACTGTATTTTTTTAATGCTGCAATGTGTGCATTCCCAATATTCCTCTGTGTTCACTAGTTAAGATGAGACTAAGGCAAAAAAACCATCCAGACAAAACCCAGCTTCAACCCAATCTGCATGATGGGGCACTTAAGTACGAGGAAGCTGAAGTGGATAGCTGAATGGATGTTGCCAAGATTTTAAAAATCGAATATTACTTTCAATAATATTCTTTAAAATATCTGCAAGCAGTGTTCGGGGCCATCTTTAGAAGCTGGCAAAAAGAAAAGGGATTTGCCAGGCTTCCTGTGGGTACCAGCCGGTCTGTGGCGGGTCCCTGCTCAGGAGGAACCTGCTGCTCACCTGGCCCTGTCGCTGCTGTGCCACCCGCGGGCGGGGGCGAGGGGGCGCGGAGCGGGTCCGTGGTGCTGAGCGGCAGCCAAGGGGGTTTGGGGGCTGCGGCCCGGAATGGGGAGGCGGGGGCTGGAAGCGGTATTGAAGACGAGTCACAGCCCACGGGTGTCTCCTTCCTCCTGCTGTCAGTGGCTCCCGTGGTACCTCCACCCCAACTCGCCGTTTCATGTTAAAAGAGCAATCAAGTTTCTGACTTAAGTGGAATCAACACGCTTGGTTATTCCCAGGAGCAGGGCAGACCTCACGTCTTCCCTACCTCGAAATTCACTTTGGGAGGGCAGGGTGGTAGGAAACTTTAGGACAGTCTGTGTAACTTCCCAGGTCTGATGTTTTACAGTTGGCACTTCATTTAATTCTCCTGAATTAACTTTCCCTGCCTATATTGTGTGTTATTGTCATTCACTATCCACTCAGGTGCACGGTGCTTTCTCTCTTCATGCACATCAACGAGCAGTCACTCCATGGAGCCCCGAGAGAGCCTCCTCTGCAGCAGAGCTTTACACGTGGGCAGAGCTTTACAGAGCTATGTGTGGCCAGCAAGGCTGTGATTGCAGCTTAAACTTGTGAATACTTTTCAAAAGTAGCAAAGATTTCAAAAAGTTCTATTTGAAAAAAAGGAAAAGATAGAGGTTAGTTGGGGGCAGGTGCTCAAGCTGGAGCCTGTCTAGGATTAAGAGGCGTAATATGTCTTCTAAGCATTTATAAAATATTTTGTTTTGCAGGACGTTAAATTAGAATATGATTTTCTCTATTATCTTTGAAAAGGTTTAACAGTCTACACCCTGCACTTTAAAGAAAAAAATATATTTGTATGGAAATAAAGAATGTACATTGAAGCTGATAAAGTGACAATTATCTTTACTATAAATTCTATTGTATTACTAAACTTGTATGTGGATGTAGACAATTGGGGGAAGTGATGCAGCATTTGAATCCTTAATTCAGGAACTTCAAGAACAGATAAAAGAAACAGTTCACTTCCTAAAATGTACATGACTTAGATTATCATGCATTCCTAAGCCTCTGTTTTTTCATGTGTTTGCTTAAGTAATTATTTATTTCATTGTATGCCAGCAATCTTACAGAGAAAACCCAATGCATTAAAGCATTGTGTCTTTTTTTTTGTTTGTTTAAAGAACAATTTCCCAACCTGACAAAATTCTGAGCAGTGAACTCACCTGAGATTTACTGCAATCAATTCTACCTTAGTATAGACCATTCACTGGATTTATCCACGGCTGTCTGGGTACAACCAAGAGAAGATTTCATTGGTGCTTTTATGTGGAGGACGGAAACTGTTCTTACTTCCATACTGTTCACCAGTGTCATCACAGTGATGCATTTCACCATTTTGGAAAAGAAATCACATTAATTTCACTAAGTGAAAATTTATGAATTGATGCTAATAATATTTTCGTAAGGTTGACAGCTTGCAGCAAAATCAGTCAGTGATATTTTAAATAGGAACCATATTTCTTAAACATTTCTTTATGTTTACATCAGTTAAGAGGGCTTTAGTATCTTGAAGATAATTTCTAGCTTATAATTCTTGACATAAAACTGATGATTGAAAGTCAAGTACATTTGTACTATGCAGATATTCCTTTCTGAAACTGGACTAGCAGAGTTCTAAGTATATTTCCTTGTAAAGGAAACATGCCATTTTCAGTTTGGAACTTTCCAGACTTTTTCTCCCTGAACACCTGATCAGATGATTTGAAGCAAATTATTGGAATTTCTATATCTTCTATTATTGGAAGAGTAAATCCTTATCAGGTTTTGGACTATCTACTGTGCTTAATAGTTTAAAAATTTTATTTCAATAACTATTTTCTGTCTGATACTTATTTATTGCTGTGCTTTGTTAGGATAGGGTTACAATAGGTATACAAACTCATGAATTTGAGACTGGAAATGTAGGGAGGCCTTTTCCTCGTCCTTCGTTCACACTTACTGTAAGCTCTGGAAAAGAACATTCTCCTTTGACTTGTATATTTGAAAAGTCTTCAGAGGGCAGGTGGAACCATAGGGACTTGCATTCATACATGAAAGAAATTAATCTGAAGACAAACAGTTCCTGATAACTTTCTTCTTTCAATCTGTGATTATGTATGCATTCATCTGGTTTGTGACTCCAAGCAGTGCACCACCTAAAATTCTGCATATCCAGAGAAAGCTCATGCAGTCAATATTGAACAAGGACCCTGGCAATGCAGTGCCACGTATCAAGACATCAGCATTAACATAGGTAGAAAGGAGACATTTTGCAAAGAAACCACTTGGAGCACTTGAATTCTACCCATACATACCATGACAGCTGAATGTTCAAAATCTTCGCAGAAAGCCTGTGGCAATAATCCCATGTGAGAGAAAAAGCAAAGCATTTTGCAAGTGTATCTTGTGATTAATGCTAGGTAGGTCAATACTCAAACTTGGGAAGACATCAGCAACAGATGAAAGATAGGGTTTTTTCCTCTTTAAAAATTATGCGTTTTCTTAGTATCTTTTGTGTCTTGTTCATTCTACCATCCATGATGAGAGAGTGTAGGGGTACAAAACAGAAAATCCATATGTCCAAATAGACTGGATGCCTTCCAGTAATCTACTTGTATATGGAAGTAGTGATGAGGTTGGTTACTACAGAAAATTCAACACAGTTTGTCAGCAGCCAAGAAGAGTAATCAAAAATATCAAGGGTTCCTTCAGAATATCCCATATCCTCTTTGAGGGGAAACTGTAGAACAAACATGAGCCATTGGTATGGGTCTCTAACTGAAATGATACTATATAACACTGGTAATTAGATCAATTATTTCTGTATACCTTCAATTATTCATGCAGTCATTGCACTCCACAACCTAATCAACTATTCATGAGAATGATATCAAGCCTGTGCAGAAGCCAAAACATTATTATATATTGGAGGAGTCTTTGGATGAGTCACAGTTTTCAATATACTCTTTCACATAACAGAACTGATGAATTTATTGTAACTATTTTTCAATAGTTTTGAAGTATCAGGGTTAGGATTGCTTTAAAGGAAGTTAATAATGAGTTTGTTTCTAATAATTTTCTGTAGTTCAGGTAATATTTTCCTTTCAGTTAAACTTACGATCTAGTGAATATTCTTGTTTTGCTAACTTAATGTCTTTTTTTTTTCTTTCAAAAGTGCTGAAAACAAAACATAATACAACTATGGATCAGACAAGCTGATCTTGTAAGGAAACAACTGTTGAAGTATTTCAGAAATAGGAGTATTCCCAATCACCTTATTTTCCTTTGTGCTCCACTTTGCCGCAGTGAAGGTAGCAACAATTCTTTCAAACCATCAGACAACCTTGTAGGTAAAAGTGTGGTTTCTTTCTATTTTAATAGTCACAGTTTAGCTGATCACTCTTCAGTAGCTAAAAAACACCAAGACCAACCCAAAAATAATGAACCAAACCCAAAGATTTTTCTTAATTCAGCCAATATTCAGTAAGAGTGATAGGTTTGAAGTCCGTATTACTATTCTGAAATCTGAAATGTGATTCTGGCTTGCTAAAAGAGAACGGAGAACATTTTCCATGCATTTTTGATCCTATTGAAATGTACTTGCATTATATGTTTCACTATGCTTTGTTTGAAGCCCCACAGCTTCCCTCTTCCCCCTCTTCACAGAAGACTGTGAAGATTGCTAAATGACATTTGGCACCTGGATATGGGATGGAATCCCTGATTGCACTTGGGAAACCAAAGAATCACAGGCTGTGTTATGCCTGGTTTTCTTCTGTTCATCATCTGTGAAAAACTCAGGTGGAAATTACTGTAGTCATGGTGGTAGATAGAAGGTAATGGCCAATCAAGAACCTCTCCAGATCAATCACAAAAGACTAGCAGCTTGCTGAATGCATTAGAGGTTAAAGAAAGGAGAAAAGGAAGGAAGACCGTTCAGAAGTCCTTTCACATAGGTGAGAGAAAAAATGGTGCAACATTTGACTCAAATTCCTAGAAACATTAGCAATTACCAAGTCTTGTTATTAACAGTGTCTAACTGGATAAGTTCCTGCTTAGTAGGTATTTGCAAAGCTTATGCATTTATTAGACGGCCCTTGTACAGTAGAGGAAACCAGTGTGAAATCTCCAGTCTCTGAACCAATCAGACTTCTATTTGCATATCATGAACAGAAACCATCTCCTTCACAATGAGTCATAAACACTCAAACATCCGTTCTTAGCTAGTCAAAATAAGATGCTCTCTTAGAGCCTGACTCCAAGCCTTCTGATCCTATCTCTTGAGTAACAGATATTTTTGTCTCTGAAAATTTTGTCTCTGAAAAATTTGTTACTTAAAATGTGTAATCAAAGAACTTTTCCTTGCTCCTCAAGGTCTCTCCTTCCCTTGGATTCTGGGTCAGACAAGGTAGTCACCAACAGCAGGAAGGCAAAACCAAACAGAAATGTTTAAATTCTCTTTTACATTTAGAGATCCAAATGTAGAAGAGGTAGCAATTCTCTCTGCAAAGAATTACATCAAAACATTAAAAAGTGCATACTTGGTTTTAACCATAGGAATAGACACTGGACTAAAGGAGTGCTACCCACATGCTCAATAATAAGCAGCTGTTTTTAAACATCTTGCTGGAGAATGAATCATAAAGCTCGAGTAGACAAACTATGGCATTGCACGTCAAAACAAAAAACTTAACTAGCATTCTAAGGGGTGTAGTGAAGTGTAGTGCTTAATGGGTATAATGCTTTATATTTTTTGATAGCAGAGATACTGAAGAGACATTAGAGATTAAAAAAGTTTTCATAATGTTCTTCAAATACATGGTTTCATGGTGGTATTAGAACTCAGTATTAAAATGGAATGAAGTTAATCTGTGATTTGTCATGAAAAGAGATGGTAAGACAGCAAACCTTTTAAAATCTTTTGAGAGAGATCTGAAGAAATACAATCGAGTTCAACTACATGCTAAACAGTTAGAAAGGAATACTTAAACTTCAAAGTAGGTTACTATGCATCAAAACCTCCAGATTCACCATCTTCAAATGCTGTCTATTTTTTTTTTTGCATTTGGAATTCTAAGAAATTAGTATTTTTCTTTTTTTCCTGCTCTTCTGTAGTCCAAGAATTCTGTGATTCTATGGAGAGAAATATTTAATTATTAAGGTTGAATAGAAACTAGTGGTTGACTAAGTAACAAGAAAGCCAAGCTACAATTAAGTTTATCCAAAATTTGGGAAAAAGATAGAAAATCAAAACTGTTCTTAAAGAAACACTAAAACATTATAAAATACAGAATTCTCATGCTTATCTTAGTACTGTAGCTTAGTAACTTAGCTGCATGCTTAAAAAAAAACACCTGAGAGATATCCAAACTATAAGCATTTAATCAATATGGCTTTAATTCTTGAGGGACTATTCTAGGCCCTGACTCATTAAAATAAGCATAGTACTTCCACTGCGTTATGAGAACTGGAATTGTTTCATACATGCCCTTTTTTCTGGATAGAACATGAAGAATTTAATATTTGCCTGCATGTTTACTTTTTTCCCCCAGAAAAATATATACAGAGAAGTGGATTATATCTGTATGTATCTGTATCCATCTATGTATCTGTGTAATCTATATCTTTATCTATGTCATCTATAGCTACACCCACATGTGTATTTCTGACTGGCAATTTGTTATGACATGAATAAGGCACATTTCCATCATCTTGCTTAAGAACCTAGTTTTATTCAGTTCAATGATTTAAAGCAGGCCATGCAATCATGGATACAGAGAATCAGACACACTAGTGTGCTATGTAGACTGTTAATAGCCATAATTTTAAGCACTTAAGTATCTAATATTCCTTTCAAATAATTTCACTTTTCTTAAAGAATTGTTAAGATATTTTCATGTCCTCTTCTGAGAGAAGCATCTGAAAGTCAATTAATCCATTGATACTTTCAGAGACTTGTTTAGAGAATTGAAAAGAGACACTTCAGGATGCTTTTCACTGAAAATTGTCCTTTTTTTTCACTTTATGTGCATTGATGGTTAAAATGGAAAGCTCATTATTTTTGTAACCTTGGTAGCTTTTCTGTAATTACCTATAGCACCCTGAATAATATCTTATTCTTCACTAGCCTTTACTATAATGTAATTTTTTTTCCCCACCTGAATATCTTCTGGTTTTATGTTAGTCCCTGGATCCCTGCCATTTTCTGTCATAAATAATCATATCATGAAGACTTTTATGTTCACATTATATTAGATATCATAATTTCAAACAAAAATCTCACTTGAGTGACATACATTTCTCATAAAGATTCACAGACTGGGTATAGAATTCTCCATTACCTGAAGTAATCTCATAATCTACCTGCTGAGACTGAGGTTTACAAGGCAGCAAGACAGATTAAATTCTCGCTGGTTCGACAACTTGTGGCGTTCATAACATTAGAAACTCACTCAGTTCTCATTAAATAATTTTGGTCTTCCCATTTATTTTAGAGCTGGATGAATCAGGCTTACACTGACCTTGCTACCCACTAAGACAATGCTACTTCAGTTCATAATCAGATGGTTACAACTGCAGACACTTTTTTTTTAAAACGGAAAACTGGTGTGCCTTTTGCAAATACTTATTATTGCATGCATTTAAAAAAAAATCCTCAGGAAGTTTGAATATATTAAATATTTAAGAAATAAACAATAACAAAATGCATGTAAGTAATTATTCACGTTGGAGAGAAATGGGAAATTATGTCTGCAGCAAGTCATTGTCTGACATTAAGAAACTCTCCCTTTAAAACAATCTTCCATTATGCCAGTGGGAAATGTTGACAGTTGTATATATAAAACTCTTATCCTGTGCTTCACAAACTTGTAAAAAAAAAAAAAAACCAAAAACCAATTAAGTACAGAATATATTTAAATATTTATGCTTAGGAAAAAAAAAAGAAGTTACATACCAACACTGAAGGCAAATATAACCCAGCTCTAAATCTTTTCATCTCTCTTATATAATTTTCAAAACAAACAGGACAAACTACCTGTAAGTAACATGAGAAATAAACATTAATAAAAGATTTAAAAAAAGATCTAGCATTTTGTTGTCTCTAAGTGAATATGGAATTGCCATCAGTGTATAATCATTCTTAAATCAGGGGAATATTTCAACTTGACTGTACTTGAACTGTGTATCTTTTACAGTAAGAGCTGAATGTATTTGCAAGTAAATCTGATATATGACTTTAATCAGGAAAAAGATCAATGGCAAGTACTCTTTTAATGCAACTCTTTGTTGCATATGAATATGAACATTCATATACTAGTGATGGTAAATTCAAAATGTTTTCAATTTGACAAGCTCCATCCTTGTTCATTCTCCCTGACATTCTTACTATGATGTCAGAACAGCGCAAAAAAAGGACAAAACACATACAACTCTGCACAAAGGACACAAAAGTAATTATTTGGTATAAGACCAATTGCCATGAAATAAATTAATTTTAATAATTTATACCTCCCAATTCAGTTTTGCAAAAATATTTTTCTTAAATGCCTTCAAGCCCAGTGTAGTCTATGACTAACAGAACATAGAATAGGGACAATATGAAGCTGTGCTAACTCACGCCTACCCAAAGGATTGACTAAAGAACTTTCTAAACTCTAGAGCATTTAAATTAAATCCCAAAGGACTCAGTCATTATGGAGTCCTCTGCCTTGCTCTACAGGGTAGGCAGACTCTGCTAGTCCTGCATCTAGACTACAATATATCATCGTGTCTATAACATTCCTGAAAAAAAAGGAGGACCCTAATTTCAGCCTGATCTGCTGCAAAACAGAAGGATGGATGGCTTTTTATGGGTGGCTCTCCCTACTGTGTTAGGTCTTAAATGTAGCATAGCTACAGAGCGTGTAAGCTCATAGCTCCTGCTCTCTCTGCCTTCTATCAGGTGGCTACAAGGGGCAACCTACAGTCCAAGTCTGAATTCAAAAACTGGCTGAAAGAGTTCTCGTGATGGTTCATTGTGAAGCCCCACCTGGAGTGCTGCATCCAGCTCTGGAGTCCTCAGCACAAGAAAAATATGGGTTCGTTATAGCAGGTCCAGAGGAGCACAATGAAGACAATCAGAGGGCTGGAGCACCTCTCCTGTGAAGACTGGATGAGAGAGCTGGGTTTGTTCAGTCTGGAGAAGGGAAGGCTCTGAGGAGAACTCATTGAGGCCTGTCAAATACGTAGGGGGAGATTTTAAAAAAGAGGGAGAGTGACTTTTTACATGGGCAGATACTGATAGGGAAGGGAAAGAATGGTTTTAAACTAAAAAAGGAGAGATTTAGATTAGATATTGGGAAGAAATTCTTTACTCAGATGGTGGTGAGGGACTGGAATATGTTCCTCAGAGAATCTGTGGATGTCCCGTCCCTGTAAGTGTTCTAGGCCAGGTTGGATGGGGCTTTGAGCAACCTGGTCTAGTGGAAGGTGTCCCTGCCCGTGACAAGGTGGGTGAAACTAGATGATGTTCAGGGTGCCTTCCAACCCAAACCATTCTATGATTCCATGATTCATTCGTATACTACAGAAGGATGTCATGTTTACCCATCCAAGGCACAATTTCTGTGTCATTTGTATGCATGAATTATTGACGCAAGATTGTACTACATAGAGCTCAGTATATCCAGCTTTGACAATCTGCCTTTACTGGACTCAATGTTTTAAAATTTTCACTTGTCATATGGCATGAGCTGGCTTCTATGTCTTGTTGCATTTGAAGGGCTTCTTATGATAAAAAAGAAGCATTAAATAAAACAAACTAGTTGCCTGGACTTTATTTACTGTCTCACTGAGAGACATACTCTTAAGTGCTTAGTAACTGGCATTGCAGTTTTTTCCCAAGAAATATCTCATCCTTAATCACATGCAGACAGAAAAGATTTTCACTTTAAATTAATGTGCATTATCCTGTTGTCATTCTTAAGAATTACCATACATAATCAAAAACAGACTGAAATGGAATCCCCAAAATATCAAAACAACGGTAATGAAATGGACATTTGATTGATATTCTTTTTGACTCTTAAATACAGATGGAGCATCTTAGTTCTGGATTCTAGCCTCAACCTATCTCATATGATTATTAGTCATTTGAATTCAAGTTCAGAGCACTTTCGCTTTCAGTGGCTAATCTGAGGAGATGCTTCCATTTAAAACAGCATTTAAGACTGGTCAAAAACATCTGCAGCTGAACTTTTCTTACTGGAAGAAATCAATCAGTCTATGAATTATTACCCATTTTTCCACCCAATTCATATTTACATTCATTCAGTTTTTTAAAATGACAAATTTACCTAATTTCACCATCAATGAGTGAAGTTTGGCTTTGTCCCCTCCTCAGTAAATTCACTAATCTTTGCCTCTTCCTGGCGTGTTTTCTACAGACTCTTGCATTTTTCCTGTGTATACAATTTCTGTAGAGTATCAGATACCAGAAATCTTAAGTTCTGGTCATTCTACAGACTATTTATGAAGAGTATCTTGAGAATTTATATTAAGGATGTGATGATAAAATAACAGAATAAACGAGAAAAATACAAGTAGATGTGTTCATAGTTTACATTTCTTTAACATATATATATATAAAATAAATACATAACTTTACACAACTACCATAAACACCATGATACGGCAGAAGGTTAAGGTATTTCAACCAATACTCTCCAACACAACTTTAAAATAGCCAGTTACAACAAAATGTACATTTTTGTATCTTTTTCAGGCATCAGGGGAAATAACTAAGCAAATGTTATCAATCAGCAGAATTAGAACAAATAATCAGTAAGTGTTCAGAAATCCACAGCATATATATACATTAAAATGCCATTATTATATTACATTATATATATGACTAGAGTGGTTAAGGACGCGGCGCTGTCACCGCCGAGACCCGGGTTCGATTCCTGGTCAGGGCCACTCCCCGGGCAGATGG
>JAYRBT010000093.1:45938213-45970233 GCA_036023395.1 Myiotriccus ornatus | reverse complement strand
CAGACTCTGCCAAAAGTATTGGTGAAACAGACAGAATTAGCGGCAATTTTCAGAGTTGAGTCTCTGAATGAAGAATTTTTATTTTTCCTTTGAGGCTTACAACCTTGTCTGAAACTTCAGTGGAAGTGCAGAAACAAATACAAGTGTAAACAGACTTGGAAAACCCTCAGAGAAGATTGCTTTTCTTTTTCTGTGCAAGTGGTTCTTGGAGCCTTGGCTGTTTGCACTAGAGACAGGAGCTGGGGAGAGCAAGGGTGCCAGGGACCAATCATGACCACCCAGACTCAGTTTTTGGGAAAGGAAGGCTGATCAGCCCTGAGATGGAGGTGAAAACTATAGAGAGCTCAGCAGTTGTTTCTGTCCTTCTTTCACATTTCAGAAGAGATTTTTTTTCCCTAAAGAATTTGGAATATAATTTTTTGGGGGGTTGGTTGGTTGGTTGGTTTTGTTTATTTGTTTGTTGTTTAAAATACATCACAATAGGGCTTTACGTGTTTCCAGGATCTTGCTGTCCAGTTTTTCTTGCACCAGACATAGAGCTACAGGTTAGAGCAAGATCCCTGCTGAACAGCAAATGCTGTGCGCTAAACAGACTTCACTGCGTTCACTGTCCCAGCACCAGGTTCTCTTCCCACCTAAGGTAACAGGGCTGATCAGCACATCCTATTGTTCTTTGTGCCTTGGTAGCTCTTCGTCCCTCACATGGATATTTGCATATGAGCATTCAGGTTTAGAGAGTTATCTGTGCCAGCTTGTGCTTTCCATTTGTCATTATGAACACTGAGATAAGGAATGGGGCAGGAGCAGAAGATGTACTAGGAATTTCTAAGAATTTACAATCCGTGGGCACATTACTACACTATCTGCAGCTAACCTCTTGTTCCTTTCTGTGTCCTTGAAACAGTTATTATGACTTATCTGAATGTGTGGGGCTCTTTGTTTTAAGAAAAGATATTAGTAAGGAGTGAAGGAGGACTGCACGCTTCCCTTGCTGAGCACTGATTTGAAGTGTTGCTTCTCCTTTTTTCGCTTGCTTTCTTACACCTTGGTGGCTGCTTTCATTTGCTTAATTTACCAACTAACTTCTTAATTCAGCCTGTTTGTCCATTTTCAGTGGATTTGTCACTGTGGGACTAAAATATGGTTTCTTTTGTAAGAATGTTTTTTCATATGCTTCTTCTAATTCCTGTTTCTTTTTTTCTTTAGTTTTGCTGACCTTTCTTCTGAGTTTGACTACCTGCTGCTCTTAAGCAGGGTTGTGAATAGCTCCTTTACTTAGGTAACAGACATCATTCATGCACATCTGTCCTACGTTTTCTTGAAGAGCTTGTGGAGAGTCAGTTAAATACTGAACTTTACTTCTTTGCAGTGAGATTGGATATCTAATTATTTTATAATTTGTATTTTTTTAATTTCTGTCTCCAGTCTTTATTGATGCTAATTTATTGCTCACAGACTAAGCCATCATTTGCTGATTCGGATGTCTATAATAATGGGCACAACTGAACCTCAGCAGGTGGAAGCCAGTGTAGTTCCAGAATTCATTAGTGATCAATTTGCACTGAAATAGCTTTTGTTCAGTGCAGATGTTGCATCCATGCAACACTGGCAATCATGTACAAAAGCTGTGCACATCCATCTGATTTTTGCACACTTGGCTGAGGCCCAGTGGGTGTCTGCCATGGTTGTTTACCACTCCTAATATTAGTTTTTGCCTCATGTATTAGGTAGAGTGAAAAAGCCCTCCTGTTATTTTTAGTTGGTCTTTTTTTAGAAATCTTCCGGGTTTCTTGCATCATATAGCTTATAACCAACCATGAACTCCAGCTAATTCCAACCATCGCCCTACTCCCTTTATTATTTTTAGTGTGAGCCATAATGATTTTATCCTACTCATATTTCCTCCAAGGTCTCCTATCTCAGACACTTGTAAAGCCTTCCCTCCCTTCTACTGTTCCCTTTGATCTCTTGTTAATGACTTAAATCCCTTTACATTTAATCCACACTGAGTTTCTTTCTGCTCCTCGCAGTTTGCTTCTTTGCATCTGCAGGAGTCTGGGCTGTTTCTGTCACTGTCTAGAAATCTGGTTTTCTTTCCTGATTTCCTTTCACTTGTATTTTCTTTTTAAATTCTTTAATCTCTGTTTTCTTAAAGTTGTATTGACTTTTGCTTTTGTTCCTGTTACTCCCTTTAGTAGCATGTTGGATGTCTGAATGTGTCGAAATAAATATTTGTAAATTTCTTTCTCAAGTCAGGTATCTCAGTGTGAATAATAACATGTATACGTATATGCAAACACAGTAGTCATGCTCCCAGCTTTTATATTGAAGACTGAAAATGGCCTTTGTTTCTCATGCACCTGATTTTCTAAAGCACTTTTTTTATTGGTTCTGATCGTGTTAGTTGTCATGCATGCTAATAACTTTAGATATGTAAATAATCCTGCTGTCTCAGTTCAGTGTGGACAGGAACATGCTGGAGTATTAAGATAGTGCCTGACATCTTCACAGAGTCAAAGCCACATTCAAAGCTTTTGAATGTATTTTCTTTACTAAAGCCATTCTTTTTTTTTTTTTTTTTTGCCAATAAAGATTTTGAATACCATCACTATAGCTGTGTTATAACAACCAAAAGTGCAAGTAAGGAAAGAACAACATTGCCCTTCAGCTCACATAAAAAAATCGACTACTCTGCTATAGTTAGAGCTGCTGTAGGGACCTTAATGAGGGCCTGGAGCCTAAATTAGGTGTGGAACTAAAAAATGATGTTTTGTAGGTTTTATTTCTTCTGCCATATTAGGAGGATTGCTAAGTTGCATGCTAAATATTTGCAGCAGATCATCTTTATTAAGTGTACACTGTATGTGAACAGAATGGGCTTTCTGCAGTTCTTCTGAAATCAGTGGTGGTATTTCAGCTCCTCTTAGCTGGATATGGACTTGGGCTCTGTGTAGAACTGAGAAACTTACTGTGCCAAGCTGCAGTCTTGTGGTTGAAATTGTTCCCTACCTGTTTTGTTTTCTCTCAAATCACATTTTCTTTTAAGAAATACTGGTTTGTGTGAATATTAAAATTAACTAAAAATCTTAAAATTGTGAGGGGTTTGAATTGTATTAGGAACACACATACAGAGTTAACAGTAATTTCAGCCATCGTGTGGTAATAACTGTACGTGGGGAAGATAGGAAGAAGTGCTCAATGATTTTTTTCTGATCCTTGCTTTGAAAAAAGGCAGATAGTGTCGCTGCATATGGAGGTGGTGACATTGTGCTTTCATTTCCATCAGTAACTGAAATCATCAGGATTGGATAACTTGCATGCAATACTAAAAAAGAAGAAAAAAACAAGCTTGGATGAAGGTCTGTGGCATCTCCCTCACTTGTGATATCCAAGAACTGTCTGGACACAATCCTGTGCCATGTGCTCTAGAATGAACCTGCTTGAGCAGGGAGGGTGGACCAGATGACCCCACTGTGGTCTCTTCCAACCTTACCTATTCTGTGATTTCCAGTAAGCTTTTAACACTGATTCCTAAGTCTAGAAGAAAGCTGATGTCATGCCAGTGTTTAAGAAAAATGAGTGCCGTGGGATGGGTGGCTACAAATCCATCAGCCTGACATCAGTTTTTATGAGAACAGTGGAACAATCCACAGCAAACTGAAATATGCAAGAAGGGGAGAAATGCAGCTGTGAGAGGATGTTCACACAACATGATTAAACAGAAGTTTATAGGTAAAGATTCTGTCAAGTTAGTAATCTTTTATTGTTACAGAATTGTTTGGAGAAGTGATGTATTGATGTAAGCAAATTCTGGAAGTCATTTGATTTTTGTATTCTCCGACACCTTGACTAGGAAACTGAACTGAGGGAAAATCAGTATTCTGTGTGTTACACGGTTTTAAGGAGAATGATCCTGTCAGTTTGAAAATGTAGGTTTGAGTGGGGATTCTTAACACAGGGATATTTCTGGAGGCATCTCACAGGGACGTGCTCTTTGCTGTAAGCTGTGCGATCATCCCATTGTTATCTTGGAAGCAAACTGGCATCACTGCAGGTTGTCTTGGTAGGTCATGGAAAGGTATCTGTACTGGCAAGCACTGCGGAAGACAGAAGTGCACTGCAGGAAGACTTGGTTAGATGATCAGTCACATGCAAGCAGAAGCCATTTTAACCCATACCAGAAGTGAAAAATGCAGAAATCCGTCCCCAAGAAACATTGTCACTGCAGAGCTAGTGGTTCTGGATGGTACTGTGCTGAATGTTAGTGGTTCTTAGTGGTTCCTGGTGGAAAAGGATGACCAAGGACTGGCACAGCTTTTCTTGGCAGAAGAGGATTGGTGGTGGTTGGGAAGCTAGTGAGATGCTTGTGGAACTAGTTCTAGTGGGACTCCTTCCCTGAGGGCATTGTACATACTGGAATGTGGGATAAAAAGGAAAGTTGGAAGGGAGAGCATCAGTGTTTATTAAGCAGACCACAGGAGACTCAGGAGCATCACTGAGCCAAAACCAGTGGAAGGCTAGGAGAGGCGGCAAGGGAACTATCACATCAGTTCCACTGCTCATACTGTTCCCTAGGCTTTTCCTTGTAGCCAGTGGTGGGAATGTAGAGATGGTCTGGACCCACACACCTGGACTTGAATTTGGAAGGGTTTATGCAGGAGACATAGGAATGACTGAAAGACCAGAAAACATATCCTGGAGTGAAAGAAGCAATTTAATTTGCACTTTAGTGATCCCCTTATCTGAGACTTAGTCTCCAGTATGATTGTTTGGAATTGCTTGTGCCTTTGCCAGACTACATCAGCTGAAGCTGAAGTTTTATGTGTCATTTCATGGTCTTGGTGGTGGTGAACAGCAGTAGCATGGGGAGCAGAATCCCGTGTGTGTGTGTTGGGTGAATTCACCACAGGACACAAGGAATACAATAGGAAATAGCCTTAATTCTGGAGTCTACAAAACTTTTTTGAAATGTTGCATAACACTTATTTCTAGAGTGCCTCTTTCTGGCAAATGTCATTCTTGGTAAGATCTCTTACCCCACTTAGAACTGGTTTAGCCCTTCAGAAATTGAACTGGAAAAACTTTGCTCAAAGGTCACTCTGGAGTTATTCCTAAAGAGTGAAAAAAATACTTATTCCTTCAAGGTGAAAATGAGTATTGTTTTGGCAGTCCAATATTCCTTGAGAAGCATGAGAGCGCAGATGTTGATGTCTTGGTGGATAAAGCCATATCCTGACCCCAGGACACATGCCCTGCACCTGCAGACATTGCTGCTATTTTATGCTCCTCACCAGTAATGCTGGCTGAAGTCACAGTCCAGCTGCTTCATCTAGCAAGGGTTTTTTTTGGGACCCCCAGGCAGCCCTAGTTGTCAGAGACCTGTAAGAGGAGCGCTGCAATGATTATTTTGTCCAGGGTGTGAGAGGAGGTGAAGAGCATAGTAGGAGCTGGAAGATGATAACGCGTAACCATGATAAAGCAGTTGGGTGGATTGGAAGGAATTGGTAGATTCCAAGGAAGAGGCCAGGAGACTGCAAAAGGCTCAGAAATGGTAGATCACATGTTTGTTTGTTTTGTTGGTGGTTACTTTGTTTTCTTTGGGGGGGGGTTGTTCGTTTGTGTGGTTTTGGTTTGTTTTTCTAATGTCTCTCTGTGCTTTGAGAAAAAAGGTGTACATCTGCTGAGAATCTGTGTTCCCAGTTTAGGGTTGGAGAGGTACTGTGGTGGCAATAAGCTGTTTCGGCTATGCTTTTAGCTCTTAACCTGGAGACACAGCTGCTTTTTGTCTCACATGTCTGATACAGGTGATGCTTGCTATTTTTCAACACCTCTCTCTAATAGATGTTAATGAGAGAACAACTGGGTATCCAGTGCTGTGTGGGAAGGTATTCCAAACAAGAAGGAAAAACAACGAGTGGATTTGGCGTTTGAGCTCAGGTTGGGGCCATAACATTGGCAGTTGGGGGAGGGAGGAAAAGACAAAGTTTTCTCAAAAGCTTTCTGGTCAAAACTATTCAGTGTTGCAGCTGTGGCTTTCCCTAGGTGAAGGAGAGTAGGACAGCCCTGTACATCTCAGAAACTAGGTTTCAGGACATGTACAAGCTCAAACTCCCTTCCTGCTATGTGGGCCCTGCTTTTCGCCTGTGTTTACTGGTTTATTGTGGTCGCTGAGTGGTCTCCACCTCCCTGCTGCCTGAGAGGCAGAACACAGTGATGGGCCAGAGAGCTTCAAACTGTGGAAGAATACAGGGGAGGGTTCTATCTTCACAGCAGTGACTCCGGTAGCCATCTTTTAGGATCTGAATTCAGGATTGCTTTCAGGAGTCCAGGGTGTCTGTGTTTTCAGTCTTTTGGGCAGAAATGCTTTTAGGGAGAAGGCTTCAACTGGCAGATCTGAAAGGCATGATTCTGCCTTGTGCTGTAGCAGTTCTCCTACTTCAGAGAAAAAACCTGATCCTTGTTATTTGCGTTTATTTGTCATGATGGCAGAAAAGTATCTCAGATTTTCTGATTCTTGGGAAGTTAATAACCACACAGTTCAAAACCACCAAACTTTTTTTAACTGTAATTTGTTAAGTTGTGATTTCTTAAGTATCTCTTTGCAGATAGTAATGTGAGCTGAGAGTTTTATGCGTATTATCACCTAAAAGAGAGATTTTAAGATACAACGCCCACTGGAGTATATTGATAAATGGAGGACTAAGGGGAAGACAAAAGTCAGGATACAGGGCATTAGTTATCCTGTTTTCTTGAGAGACCTCCTTCTCTGTAGCCTCTGATTTCAGTGCCTGTAGGAAGAAGAGGGAATAGAAATATGATGAGGACTTGTGCAGTGAAGCTGTTAGCTAAAACAGTACTGGGTTGCAGGTCAGTGTCTGGTCCTTTGCTTGGAGCTTTCAGAGCAGTGGAGAGACAAAAACCTGGTGCTTTGCACACTCACATCAGTGTCCTTAAAAACAAACCCTGTGAATGGCATCTTGGAAAAAATTTGTTTCTTAGGAACCTATACTGCATTGACAGAAGCTGTAAATGAGGGGTGGGGTGGTTTGTGCTCTGTTTGCTGAAAAAGCAGTAACTGGGCTTCTGTGTGAAGGACTGTGGATCAGCAGAGTTATAAAGGTGTGAAAAGAAGCCAAAATAATTCAGTCAGACTCTGTGGAGAAAGAGGAGAAAGAGAAAAAGTGGTATTGGAGAGGAGAGCAGCTTGGATCTTCTCCAGAGCTTGATGCTCAGGCCTAGCTGCTTATTGCTGTCACATTCCTCAACTCTTATTTAGAATCTTCAGCCTCTTCCCATTCTCTTCTTTCTCCTACTGAAGAGGTTTCCTTTCCTTTTCTGATTTTAGCTAAAGCAGGGACACAGAGTAGGGAAGGTGTTCATGTCTACTGTTCTCTATGGGATCACTATGCAAGGTACAAATAATAAATTACACACTAGATGCTTAGACAATTTACTGCCAGCTTTTGTGTATGCTGTGACAAGTGCTCAAAAGGTCAAAAAAGCTTACTTAACAAATTTGATAAGATAATGCAGTGAGCTGTAACAGCATAAAATCCTGGGGGCCATAGACCAGAATAGAAGAAATAATTATGCATGGTAATGGGTAATTACAGATAATGGCCTTTTTTGGGGGTGGCAGAAAATACACAGCCCCACAGCCTTGCCTGAAATGAACATTGCCTAGCACATTAACTGTATAGCAAGCTAAAAGTTCAGTGCTGGAACCAAAGATAGTCCTCAATTTCTGATGGGAAGAGAACAGAAGTATTGCTCTCAAAGGCAGATCAAGTGTGCGGGTTTTGTTCCTTGGGAGGCAGAGTGTCTCAGCAGAAGGTAAGTAATGGTGCCAGGTTTTTTTGACATCTGAAATAGCTCTGTCATGATTGTCTGGTGGGAGAAACATATTGTACCAGAGTTTCTGATTATGATGTTAGGGAGTGATTTCATACCGGCCTTGTTCAAGGCTACTGTCTGACCTCAAAGCCAACTATGAGTTGAACTAAAGTAATGCGTTGCAAGACTTAATATTGCTAAACCAGATAATAGGAGTGCATCAGCACTTTATGAGCAAGGAGAAATTGTCAGGTATGGATCCAGGATTCTTTTGAAGACAAGTTGTTTCCTGACTGAATAATTAATTTTTGGTGTTTAGTGGCTGTTTTATGTGGTTTTGGTGGTTTTTTTTTGTATTTTGTCATTTTGTTTTAGGTATTTTTTTTGTGTTTTAGTTTTCCTGCAAGGCATAGCTTGCGGGAAGATATTAAAACTGCACTGATGAAAACAGTCACTCTGAATTGAAAACTGCAGGAAATGTAGATTTACCAGTAGCTGAACTCTGCTCAGTGGGCAATGGATGTGCCTACTTGCTCCTTGAGTAAATGTGTTACCTTAGTGCTCACAGTTCTGCATTTTCAACAGCAGGTCTATGTATGTAAGGGATCTCTGTAAGAGTAGAAGAAATCAAAACTGTTAACCACAGATTTAATAAATGGGACAGTGAAATTATCTTCATTGCCACAAAGCATATACAAATCACTTTTCTGAAATGCACAATCAGATGAAGATTAATCAGGTGTAACGTCCACATGAGTGAATGGAACCATACCACTGCCTGCTCCCAGACATTGAAACGTGACTGTGCTATCCTGATTTATGAAACAGTTCCTGGTGAGCATCTGTCCTGAGCTGACTAATAATCTCCCCCAGATTCCTGTGTGGTACAGTAACCATTCCCAGTTGGCACTTGAATTCTTCCACCTTGTTTTATCATTGCTGAGAAAGTTTAGTCATATGGACCCTGTGCCATTTGACCTCAGTATCAGAAACTTACCCAGACATACTTAAATTACTATTTTTGGTGTATAATAAGATGTAAAACTGGCTCTTAACACTACCAATAGGAATAGAAAGTGCTCTGTGTTTATATACAGCCTTCAGACTTCAGTGTTGGTATTTCTCAGTAAGCATCTTTTAAAAGACTATTGCATCTGTGAGAAAGACGTGATGATAGAAATTCTTGTGAGTCTCCTGGCACTTCTCCTTTCTCCTCCCAAATGATCTATATACTGGCTTCTGTGTTGATTTTGCCATGCATATCCGCAATTCGTGTAAATCGCCATGACTTTATTGAAGTAAATGGTCTGAGACTGGTTTACATTAGCTGAGGACTGGACCACTGTTTTTCACTGTGCTCTGCTAAGTGAAGGCAGAAGCCCATCATGGGTTACTGAATTTAAAAGACCTGTATGTGTAACTGACCCCTAGTACTCACCTTCTTTAGAAGAAAATACCAGCCGCCCTGAAATGAATTACTGGTTAACTACTATTAATATGCCATAGAGCTGGAGAGTCATCTACAACACTGCAAGATCAATAACAGTATTTATTGTTCATTATATTGATCTTCTATGAAAGAGTGGGCCATATTTCACACTGTGTACATAGTGCAAAAAAAGTAGCATCAGTTCTCTACAGGAATTAGTAAAGACATAGAGAAGAGCTTAGAGATTCAAGGACACAACTGCCTGAAGGGGTACTGTTGTCTCACCGCAGGAGTGTTGTTTACAGATAGAGAGCCTCTGATGGCCCTACACTGTAGATTTGGTGTTCCAAAAACTGAGCGATAATTTTAACGACCTCTATTGATTCTAATTTCTGTACCTTCTTCTACGGGCTCAGTTTGGCATTTCTGCCTATTTGCAACTTGCACAATACTCAGATTTGTGTGTAGTAGCAGAGGAAAGGCCCAGGAACCCTTCTCAGTTTTTCCATGTAGAGGGTAAAGGCAGCCAAGGCATGAGCTCAGTACCTGCAGCATCCCTCATATTTTAAAGGACAGGTGGAGGGGCAGAATGAGAGCCTGACAGTGTAGCAGGGATTGTCTGAGAACTTAATTCTTCCCAAAAGTTGTTCCCTTTGGAGCAGTGAACCTCAGGGCTGCCCATCATGTGCAGATGTTGTAGTACAGCAAGCTGTATGGCAGGGGGAGGATCCTCTCCTTGCCAGCAGAGCAATTCAGCTGTGCTGAATTACATTTGGAAGGAAAAAAAAGTCAACCAGCTAAAAGCTGCTTTCTTAACCTTGGTATTCTCACCTTGCAGGCAGAAAACACAGCCGCAGGCTGACAGCATGCCTTGAGGAGGACACTTTGATCACTGAGCTGCTGGAGTTGAACCTACAAGGTTCAGCTTGTAGGTAGGAGTGTAGCATTACAGGTACAGGCCAAGGACCCACCAGAGAAAACCCAGTTAGTTACAGCCATTGGTTCCTATAGATCCGTCCTGTTCTGCAAACAGTGGTTGTGCCTGAGGATGCTGCAGCCCAGAAGCAGTGTGCTGGAGAAGAACTGGCATGGACAGGGAGAAAAATTCCCATGGCATACCATAAGCCTGAAATCTTCTCTAGGCAGATCTCTGAGTGCCTTGTTTTTTCCCCATAGGACAGTTTAGCAGGATTTTCTGGCCTTTAGTTCTGGTCCCTTTGTCACTAAGCACTTCTTTGAAGGTACTGCATGTAGATACTGGCTGGTCTGACCTCCTTGTCTTCTGAACTTTCATTACTCAAAAAAATTCAAGGGCTTTTCCCATTGATGGCAAAACTCTTTCCCCTTGATGTATATATAGTTGTGTGTGTTCTATATGTATTGTATATGTATGATGTATACATTAGTAGTGGGAGGTTACTCATAGGAGGAGGAGATTCAGTCAGGCTGCGTGGGGTAAGAGCATAGAGCTGGAGTGCAGGCCTGCCCTTGAGCTATTGCATTCCAGAGTTGCTGAAGACCTGCAAGACCTCAGCTCTCCAGAGGCATCCTTCTCTTCATCTAGATGTTTCCAGTCTGTAAAGAGCTTAGGGTAACCCGTGAGGTGGTTTGACCTTGTCTGACCTGACTTCTGCTCAGGTGAGGATGGCACAGAGTTATGTCTATCGTGAAGTGTCTCTCTTTCATGAAGTGTCTCCTTTCTCCCAGATGAAGTACCAAATCTGCTCCAGATGCTGCTGGATAAGAAAAGCAGATACTAGTCCCAAAGCATGACATCAAAGAAAATCTCATCTCCTGAATTTGGAAGGAAAGTGTAAGCTGAAGTACTTTGCAGTTTTCTCCTGCCCTTTGTCAGATCTTGCCAGTCCTTCCATCTTCAGGAGCATGATGTGTCTTGGGATTTAGGGAAATGGCTGTCTTTCCAGTGCTGTAACAGGAGCCCCAGTTTGTTAGGAAGTTGGATGTCTCTGTCTCTTCATTTGAATTTTCCTGTGGCTCCTATTTTTATTCCTAATCTCCTGGGGCACATCCCTGTGGTGTGGCCCTGCAGCTCAGAGATGTTGCAAGGACCATGGATTCCATAATTCCGTGTTTATAAGAGAAAAATGTCCCAGACTGCTGATGCCTGTGGATTTGTGTGTGTGACTGCATGGGTGGCTGAATGAGCCAGCTCTATAGACCAATTCTGTAGCGAGCAGCTGATTGTAGCGTAAAGATTATTGGAGAGTGGAGGAGCAGCAGAAGGAAAGTAGAAGATCCTTCTGGTGGATTTGTAACAGCCTTGAGCACTGACCCACGGGTGGCTGTTGTGCAGCTACATAAGGGAAAAATGGGTCAACCCTTCTGCGCCTCTGCTGCCAAATGATGGTAGCCCAAACCACAGATAGGAGGTTGAGAGAGAAAAGGAGGCGCAAAAAGCGTTTTATTTTTTCTCCTTAATGCAGAAGAAAACTGCCACTGATGCTCTTCAGCAAGGAATTGTAGTGCTGTCAGCCACTAGAATGTCAAAGGGGCATCAAGAATGCTTGTATGATTTGGTGGATAGTTATGGACAGATCTCCGATCTAGCCTAGCCCATCTTGTCCCATGTTAGGAAATGTAGTGCCTGAGACCCTTCCAAAAATTACAGCAAAAATGACTGCTTTCTCCCCCTCTTCCTTTTAGCTGCTGACAGCTAGGGTGGCTCACCTTTCCTGTGTAACACAGAATCAGAATCACAGAAACATTTAGGTTGGAAAAGACCTCTAAGATGATCAAGTCCAACCCTTGATGAATCACCACATTGTCAAGTCAGCCATAGCACTGAGTGCCACACCAAGGCCTCGCTGGGCAGCCCATTCCAATGCTTAACAACCCTTTCCATAAAGAAGTTCTTCCTGATGTCTAACCTGAACCACCTCTGGTACACCTTGAGGCCATTTCCTCTTGGCCCGTCACTAGTTGCCTGGGAGAAGAGACCGACCCCCACCTTGCTACAGCCTCCTTTCAGGTAGTTGCAAAGAGTGATAAGGTCATCCACGAGCCCCCTTTTGTCCAGGCTAAACAACTCCAGCTCCTTCAGCTGCCCCTCACAGGACTTACTTTCTGCTTACTTCTCACCAGCTCCATTGGCCTTCTCTGGACATGCTCCAGCACCTCTGGTTTTTTTTTGGAGTGAGTGGCCCAGAACTGAACACAGTACTCAAGGTGCAGCCTCACCAGTGCTGAGTACTGGGGCACAGTCACTTCCCTCGTCCTTCTGGCCACGCTATTCCTGATACAGGCATTGGCCTCCTTGGCCACCTGAACACACTGCTGGATCATGTTCAGCTGCTGTTTAATCAGCACCTCCAGGTCCTTTCCCACCAGGCAGCTTTCCAGCCACTCTGCCCCCAACCTGTAGCGTTGCCTGGGTTTACTGTGACCCAAGTGCAGGACCTGGCACTTGGCCTTGTTGAACCTCATACCAGTGGCCTTGGCCCACTGGTCCAGCCCATCCAGATCCCTCTGCAGAGCGCAGATCAACACTCCCACCTGACTTAATGTTGTCCATGAACTTACTAAGGGTAACCTTGATCTCCTCATCCAGATCATGTAAGGAGTCTTCATCTTCCTGGTGCTAGTATTGTTAATGGAAAGTGTTAGCACTTCTAATTATGCACTGCAAATGGAAAGGCACTGCAGAGGTTTTAGACGAAATTGCACATTAGTGCAGCGTAGCATAGCCCTGTCAGGAGTTCTGCAGACTTGCATGTCTGTTCCATGTGAAACCTGTATCCCTGCAGGGATTGTGTTGGAGGATTTTGCTTCTGTTCTACAGTATGAAGCACAGAACAAATGGAATGTAGCTTTATTCAAGAGCTAAGTTTGAGGAGGGGAGTCGGTCTTGTGCTGTGATTTATCAGAATTGTTGGCTTTTCAGTGCCAGTGGTCTGAGGTCTGGTTTTATCAAAGACGCAGACCAAAGGATTTGAAAAGCTCTGCCCAGAAGCAGAATAGTAGCAATAAAAAAACCATAAAAATGTGGAAATGTAAAAACTATGAAGGGTCTTTTGTGGCTTTGGAGACGCTTCTTGTTCTGTGTACAAATTTGAGAAGTACTCCAAATGAACAAGGCCAGCTGGCCTGGTTCTGAGAGACAGAAAAATCAGATGCAGGAGGCGTAAAACACTGTCTTTGGTAATAAATGTGTATAGTTCATTCATGTTGACAAAACGTCAGCAAGAACTGAATGGGGGCACTGTATAATTTAGTGACCTGGAAGGAGATGATCTGTGATTGCACTAAGCTTTCATTACAGCTGAAGAAGCAAAACAGAATTGCATTGTAAATGGCAATAATTGGTAAAACTGATAATTGGATCAGCTAATAAACAGTGCAGAGAAAGTTGTTACCATGACTGAGAGGCTGGTAAATGCCACCATATTCATTTTACAGGTAAGTAACCAAAATACAGATACACCAAGAGAAAGATGCAAAAACTAGGCCTGCCTGAAATATCTCCTAGGACTGTTATTTCATACATGCTTGTTGTCCATGCTGCTTGTCTCCATACTGATAGCCCTTGAGAGCTCATCACTATGCTTTAAGCCACATCCTTTTGTTGTTCACAGTATAGTTAGACATTATCGTGGGAAGAGCAGAGGACCTTACAGAGGACTGGTGCAGGGCAGGGCTACAGGGATATAAGCAAGAATCAGAGCTGCAGGCATGGTGGGATCTATGTGTTTAATTTTTCTGTGTGTTTAACGTGTAATTGTATATTCACCACATGGTTACTCTTCCTAAGGTTGTTGCTGTGTCGGGCTCAGCCATGTAGCTGATGTAGCATGTCTGAGAGAGCTTGACTGTGAAACAATACCAGCAAGCATCTTCCTTTTTCATGCTTGCAGACATTGCAAGACACTGGTTGACAGTGGAGTAAGGAAATCATGGCTTAAAACATCCTCTGAAAAGCACTCCCATCTTAGGGAAAGACAGGAGAGGCAAATGATGCCTGTGGAGAGAGCAGCCAGCTGGACCCTGCTCTGGAGGCACACAAGAGTGTGCAGCAAGTCACAAGCAGTACCCTTCTCTTCCTTCTCCTTTGCTGGTGGTGTGGAATCTTGTTTGTAGGTAAACAGAAGCTAAATTTGGGTATGGAGGCTGGGGCAAGGATTGAAGGCCTCACTGCTCACAGTAGCATGTGGGTTTCTAAAATAACTTATGTGGTGTTTTCCCTACTGCAGCTTCTCTTGGCTTTGTGGCTGTTTGCCCTTCCTTGAGGCATGTTCAGAAAGTGTCCTCTCACCTTCAGGACACTGACTGGAGAGGGGTCATTCTGTTGCTAGAGGCTTTCTATTTCCAGGGAGTTAAAAGAAAACTTGGCACTCTGTTACAGGTTAAAAATAATAGGGGACTGTAAAGTTAAGTGTGTGTCTTGGGATTTGAGTGGTTGTGAGTCCGCCTGAGTTTCCAACAAACATCCAGCCATATTTTGCTTTTAGCTCCCTCCTCTTCCTGTTTGCTGCTCTCTGTCCAGCCTTCAGGAGAAGCGGTAGCTCATCAGAAGGTGAAAAGTAATCATCTTCATGGAGCCTCCTGTTTTCATAATTGCTTGGTTTTTTTCTTTTCCAGAGGGACGGATGCTCATTCAGGACATCCCTTCCATCCCCAGCAGAGGGCACTTGGAGAGCACGTCTGAGTTGGTTGTGGACTCCACCTACTACAGCAGTTTTTACCAGCCATCCCTGTATCCTTGCTATAACAACCTGTACAACTACTCCCAGTACCAAATGGCAGTGGCCAATGAGCCTTCCTCAAGTGAAACAGGAGGTACGATTGTAGGGTCAGCCATGAAAAACAGCCTTCGAAGCCTTCCAGCAACGTACATGCCAAGCCAGTCAGGAAAACAGTGGCAGGTAATGATCTTACAGAGATGTTACATGGAAGAGGGAGTGGGACAGTAAGCTGTTTATTGGTCATAACACTGACTTCTGCATTGCTGGTTTCATGTCAGTGCAAAACCAGAACCAGATTCTAGGGCGGGATTAGGACCCATTTTAGGAAAGTTAGCCTTAATGGGTAGTTATGATGCAGCACAACAAAAGCGGTGACATAGGTGGGCAATGATAGTGGTATAGGTAGATTGTAATAAGCACAGAGGGCACTCACTTAATCTTTGGAATTACATCATAGTAGATTATGGACTATTTTACAGGAAGAGAGTCCAACCGAATTGTTTAACATAACATCCTGGGAGCTTCAGGTGTCACTTCTGAGAGGCTTTGCTCTTCAGAAGCATGTTCTTTTCCATCTTTCAAATCCAAGGGGCTGAGGTGAAGCAGGAGGCCATGCTGTTGGTGCAGTAGGAGGGTGGCTGTCAGTTGAATGTGGCAAGACATTGCTAATTATGTGGCAGCTCCAGGGCTTGTGGTTTTTACGTGAGTGGCTCACGTTACAGGCACTGCCTGAGGGGTTCAGAACCCTGTGTACTTCATTAGTTAGGATATAAAGCTAACAAAGCCCTCTCACTCTACGACTTAATAATTGTAGCCTCCAACTCATTACCAGTCAGAAACTGGAAAAAGGGGAAATCTGTCAGTGTGGAAGATTCTTGGCAAAGTAAGTGGAGCCATATCAATAACTCTGAGACTGTTTGGATTTGGGCTGCAGTGGTGCTTTTCTGACGAGATTAAATTGGTGGGTATGCCTTGTCTCTTGTTTAAGGACAGGAGAGGGCAGGCCCCTTCTGTAGAGCATCAAGAGAGGGCAGGCTGCTTCTGCAAAGGCTGTATTGTGAAACCACTCAACAATGAAAGATGAAATGTCCACCAAAGCCTCCTTTTATAAAGGAACAGATGGGTCATCCCTTTTGCTGTCAGAGAGTTTCTCTAGCAATTCTGGCACAGGAACCAACTCTGAAAGGGCATTTTAACTTCTGATACCGAGGAGCTGAAACTAACACCAGTGTGATTACAATTACTGTAACATTTAGCATTATTCCATGTCCCTTTTTTTTTGCCACAAGGACAGTTGTATGGGATAAAGAGCTGTCTCTCTTCCTTCTACTTGGTGAGCCCACATTAGGAGAGCCTTCTTTTCTCAGGGTTTTGATAGGCTTCACCACAGTCACCTTCAAATACATCTAGATAGACCTTTCCAGTTCATGGCATGCTCTCTAGCTGATGAATTTGTTCACCTGACCAGGGGGAGAGCAAGCTATAGGATTTTGCACATGGTAACGAGATGAGGTGCTAGTTCTTTTTTAACTTTCTCATTTTGATCAATTGGGTTAACCTGGTATATCACAGTATTTCAGATAGAAGTTTACTACTTAAGCTTCTGCGGTACCTGGCTTGCAGATACTTGAAGACACCATCACAACACCAATGAAGGGCAGCAACATTTGCCTTATGAAAATAATGTTCTTGCTGGCTGCTAGTCCCGCACTTAGCCTAGCGCACAGTGTTGGAGGAAGAGCTACATGAGGGTATGCTAAACCACGTTAAACCTTGGAATGAAGATGTGATGTCCTCGTGTTTTTATCATTTGTATAAGAAATCTTGGCTTAGAGAGTCTGTATCTCACTTGTGAGTTGCCTGTTTCTTATGGGACCTTGGACGCCTCTTAAAGAAATAAAAACAATAGAGTAGTTTCCATTAATCTTTTTCTTGGGGCCCTGCAGAATCTCTAATTTCTGCTTAAGTGCCTCTCAAATTAGTGAGATACTGAAGAGGTAAGCAAGGAAAAAAGAGTTGCTGTCAAAAAAAGGACTGTTTTCTTTCCACCAGCAGGCTCAAATCTTTGAATGTCCATTACCTCCTTGTGGGATGTATGCCATGATTCCATTCATCTCCATGTAAATTTAACCTACCTCACCTGAGATTTCAGTTTCTCCAGACTAAACCTTTCGGGATCCTTCAGTGCTCTTTTAGTGAGATGTCCATGCAGAGAGACAGATTCCTGCCTGTGGAAGTGACATCTCCCCAGCTTCTAAACAGCCTAAAACCAGGACCCACCTCTGCTGTGCAGTAGGGCAGAGCACAGTTCAGGGTCATTGTTACGTGTGTCACAAGCTGCTTCTCAGACACTGGTCTGCAAGTAGGATTGTTATTGCTGGAATAATTATGAATCTTAGAGTTTGCGTACTCTTAGGACAGCATAACATTGCACAAGCAATCATAAAAAGTTCTAGTGAGGGCTAGGCTAGAAAATGTTTGATGGCAGTGGATGGAGTGATGCCAAGGTTGTAAAACACTGTGTGATTCTGAAGATGGTTTGTTGTAAGGGGAGCTAGCTCTCAGCTGCTGCACGTATATGGATTTTGTGCGTGATGGTTACCAGCAAGGGAAGATCAGAGAAATGGAGAGGGATGAATAATGAATTAGTTTTTCTGTCATGCACAGTAAGGATTTACAGGAGTTTCATTCGAAGCATGATCCTTAAAGAGGAAGCAGACCTTGCTTACGCCTTCAGGAGGTTTTGTTGGCAAACCTGTGCATAGCTGTGACCTACACCGGGATTTTTGCTGGACTGCCTGTACTGACTGGGCTTATTTTTTACATGCACACGCTTTCTCAACCAGTCTCCAGTAACAGTGAGTTTTCTTATCTGACTGGTATTGTATAACTGTTTTGGCCAAAGTTTTTGATTTTTATTTCTTGACCAAAAATCATAGCTGGACAGTGCCTGCTGTAATGAAATTAGGGCAGCTTGCTAAGGTGTGAGCTACAGGAAGGTTTGTTGGTAGAAGTCACTGATGTGCTCACTGGAAGGTATCCTAGTTTAAGGTGTGTAGACAAGATGCCTGGCTTTTCCAAACTCACTTAGTGGAGGCTTATTCATCCTGGAATAACTGTAACCACCCAGGGAGAGTTGCATACTTAAAGTAAGATAACTTCTGGATGCAGATAAGGCCTTGAGCAGCCCAGCTGTCTGCTGTTTCAGAATTTAGGGAGCAAGGGAGAATAGCCAGGGAGGAAACGTGTGAGTCTGTGTGGGATGAGATGAGGATTAATGCATCATTAAGCCTTGGAAAATAAACCGAATCACTGAATCTTTAATGTAGATTAATGTCAGATTTCATTAGTCTTTGTTCTTTGTAGAGGCTTGTATGCTTGACTGGATTCATAGAGGTGCAAATATTTTATATATTTTTGTGTAGGTTTTGTTTATTTATATACACATATACCAGAAGCTGTATCCATCATGATGTGATAAGCATAATGAAGATGATTGTTTTGGTCGAGACCTCTTCCATCATTTATATTCTGCTGCTTTTACCAGCTCTAAGGCAGATAATCAGATATGTCTGGTGTTGCACCTGAGGAAAACACAAGCTTAGGTTGGTGAGGAAACATAGCAAATCTGGTGGTTACTGTACATCTCCTTTGACTTCAGTTCTTTGTGAGCATCTGGACTCTCCCTTGAAAGTCGCACAGTTCTTCATCACAGCAGGAATTCGTGTTCATTCAATCCAATTAACAGCAAAATGAGTTTGCTGACATCAGTACTGCAAGTCATGGTGCGCTGCTGTACTTGAAAGTTGGTGCTTCTGAAACTGGTTTTGGTGTAAGTGCTTGGAGACAGCAATTGGAAATGATGGGGTGACTGCAGTCAGTCTTTTCTGCCGCAACAAAAGTACGACTTGGATGGATGCCTCCACATCTGATCAGATTTGATTTCCTAAGTCGGCAGTGAAACTGCTAGTGTGTGACCCCCAGCATAAGGATCATCTGGACTCATTGTAAGTAAGCATCATCCCCAAAATATGTTTTAAGACGTCTGGTTCTTACAAGCAGGCCATTAAAAATCAGCAAGATGCAGAATGTGGTCCCACACTGTTTCTTTGTTAGTCTGATAACTCCAGGGATCCTACTTCAGAAAAAGGTTAAGGCTGGTGTGGAAATTTTGGACAAATTTCAGAATTTCGTGTAGTTCATGTGATTTCTTTCCCCTCCTCCCCTGCCTTTTTTTTTTAATTTATTTCTAATGCAGCTTGGCAAACCAGTATTCTCACTTCTAGAACCTCGACTTTTTTGTTTTTCCTTTGTACTGGTTTAGTGCTAAAACCTAAAATAAATATCAGTGAGAGTCAGAGTGAGAAATTTTAACTCATGTTCTGATATGGGAATTACAATTTGGAAGTGAAATATTTAGCATTGCTGGGGTAGGAAACTGTTTCGTAAGGATTTCTTAGAAGTACCAAACTTAACGAAGTGTCCTTTACTAAATCCAGAAAAGTGTTGCTGTGATAGGACAGCCAGCAGTTGGAAAAACAGCTGCTTGCTAATAAGAAAGGATGGATCTTTTCAACTTCTACAACCTGCTTTTAGTTTCTGGCCCAGTTTTTCTTTAAAAAGCCTGTCGCTCTTACAGAAATGTGCAGCCTAACTCTCCAAAAGTCAGTGGAAAATGTGTGCATGTGTGTGTAAATATATACACATTGTGCAAGTCACCCAAGACAATCCAAATTTTATGTGTAAGCAGTGTATTATATACTGTATCGTAACATACCCTTCACACTACAGATTTATGCTAAAAGTATCCTAATGTTTCTGACAGCTCATGTGTGACATGAATGCAATCCGTATTTCTTGGAGGAGCTAATCTAAGAGGTTTATTTTCCGATACTGCTGATAGAGCTATATCTCTAGGTGTCACTGCAGTTGAGATTCTGATGGTAACGTATTGTTTATGGGTCACTGCCTTTGTCTAAAAGAATAGGTTGGAACAGAATAGCAAAGGTTAATTAAGTTTGTCTATCAAGGAGGGACAGATATAGATGTCTTTTGTATTTTCTGTGCTAGAATCAAAGTAAGTCCAGGCAGGGTATCATAGACTCATTTTTCCCTTGTGTTGGACAATATGCTTAGCTGGTTTAGGAATGAAACAAAGCCACCTTGGGCAGCAGGAGTGAAATAGTAGTTGTGAGGGGTTAGCACATGGGCAGTAGCATTGCAAGGTGGGAGAGTAGCAGCAGCCCTGGTTTACAGCTGCAGAAACTGAGACTAGAGGTTATGCAGATGCTGCCAGGAGCTTGGAAAGAGGAGCCAGGCTTTACGTGCTTTTCCACCAGCTGCTGAGAAAGCTTTTTTGCAGGAATGGGCTGATGAGAGAGAATTTTACTTAGGCTGCCCTGGCTTTTGCTGTGTATTCTGTCGCTGTTGGACATAGCTGTAGGGCTGCACTGACTGTTTTGCTCAGTGATGAACAAGTCTTGTATCCAGCTTTTTCTGTCTCTGGGCAAACTGTAGTGCCTCTCAGTTGCTCATATTGACTTTAAAGGGCAGGGGAAAGAATTTCCACTGTATACATGGTCTTTTAATCAGGTCATATTTATTTGTTCATGAATTTTAAGCTTCCCACTGTTGCTTGCAGTACATCTTTTAAAACGCTACTGGATGTGTGCTGTGTAATACAATTTAGAGGAACCTGCAAATGTTGAACAGGCCAAATGTGCTGCTCCAGTGATGTGTGTCTCCCAATGAAGTCAGTGAGGCATTTGGTGAATCCTGCAGCTGGGGCAGGGCACAAGCAGTGTGTGGCTGGGAAGGAGAGCAGCTTAGGAGCTCAACTTGCTCTCTGCAAAGAGCAGTGCATGCCCTTCCCTTCCACAGCACTTGCCTACCTAAAATATACCTCATTCTTACAGCACATAGCCTGTGGTGATACGAATGAGAGTGATTTGTGGGACTATGCCAACCCATACTTGTCTTGGCTTTTCTGTGGGGCTGGAAGGAGCAGGGAAGGCAGAAGGAGACACCAGAAGGCCAGGTGTTCTCTCCCTGTGATCGCTGCATGACCCCAGCATTCCCCCTGGACAAGACCCAGGGCAGGATCCCAAACCTGGTACCTGACTGCAGCTCTTGGAAGGCTGAGCTGCCCCTCATTGGAAATAACCTGAGTATTCCGATACCACCTCAGGGCTGTTTTTGTCTCCCTTTTCAGCACCCAGAAACATGCAGGGAATTTAATACAAGGCTGCAGAGCTGCAGGAATTAATACAGAGCAAACGTCCCTTCTCATGAGGTAGTTGGTCTCCTACCCGTTTTTAATGTAGCGCTAAGGTCAAGAATTTTTACAACTGGTTGTTTTTTTATTGTTACTGTAAAATAGGATTGCTAAGCACTATAAAAAGGAAACCTTATTGTTCTGTTTTACTGTGATATGTATTCTAAACTGTTTAATAAAAAAAAGCCAAAAGCTTTTAGATTTTCTTCAGCAGTTAATATACAGCATATTCTTTGCAGAGCCAAGCCTCTGGCTGTTGGTCGAACTGTGGTTCACAGACTTGGTGTGGGTAATAAGATTATAAAACATGTCTCTTGCTAGCCAGCTACCACACACTAATAATAATAGTAGTAATAATTCATTGCATCTGGACGGTTTAGGCGAGTTGTTTCTTAGAGAAAGGCAGAAAACCTCTAAAAAATGCTTTGAAAGGAGGCGAGTCACTGCACCCACTTTACAGGGAAGGGAAACTTGCATGATCAGTTTGGTGCCAGGGAATGATCCTTCCATTTAGTTACAGCTGAAATAATTTTGTCTGCTGCAACCTTTTCTCTGTTGTACGTGTGCAGACATGCCCTTGAACAAGGGAGAGATGAAGACATAAGGTCTGTGGGTGCTGCCCACAGCCCTGCCCACCAAGGGAAGGAAAACACACAAAAAACTGTGTGTGCAATACAGCAGGCAGAGAGGAGTTGGCTAACTTTTTTTCTCCAGTACTTCGAGAGCTGTTGATTTTTGTAGATGTGCAGGTTCAAAATGCCCTTTGGACTGTGCTTTTGGGCAGTCTGTGTTGCTAATTCATAATTTCAGGGCAGAGGCGGCCTGAGTTTTGTTGAGGAAGTCTGTTTCCGAAGTGAAGAGTGCGTTTTGTTGGAAGAGGAGAGTGCTTTTTTTGAGTTCAGGCTTCTTCAACATGACATGTTAATTTTTTTAACAGCAATTTGCTATTTATTATAGATGAAACTTCAGTGCATGTTGAACTTTTTCTGCATGCAGAAGTAGAAAAATAAAAATTTTAAGTATTGCTTTTATTTGTAGTAGAAGAACTCTTTCACAAACAAAAAGCAAGTCCTGCTGATTCCTCAGTACATGTGTAAGTATGTGAGACTGTGCTGCTGTCAGAAGACGGGCAGAGATTGCACTTAGCTTTGTGTGAACAGCCACCATTCTGTCTCTCTCTTTCCCTCCCTCTCCCTCTATCTCTGTCTCTCAGTACTTAAAATCACTGCAAACCTGCCTCCACAAAGAAAGCTTATTTCCAGCTATGCTGGAATTATTACAGAATTATTAAGGGGATCCCTGGAAAACAAGGGATAACTGCATTCTGGTTCTGGGAGGTGCTGGTGGCTCCTACTGCTCGGACCAGCCCCTGGAGGTCTGCTGGCATGGCGTGGCCATCTGGGGCAGCAGGCTCACACCCTGCCTCTGCTGCTCCCTGTCTGAGCTTTGCAGCCTGGGAAGGGCTGAGGAGCAGGGCTGCAGGCGCAGCTGGCTGGGACCCGAGGGAGCCAGAGTGAGCAGGCAGAGCTCTTCCAGCCGAGGTGAGAGGTGGCTGAAGAGGCTTGACAAGCATGTCTGCTTACAAAGACATTGTGTAGTAGCGTAGCTGGACATGCATTATTGTTGGCACTGATACCATTACACCTGGTACAAAACTGCGATACTTTGTCTCTGCCAAGGAGCTGTCTATCTTACAATTATTCACTGCCCAGCATACTTATGGAGACCAGCTATTTGCCTTTCCTGTTGAAAAGGTTAACGTTATAAAGTCTTTGGATGCCTTTTTTGGAGTACCAAGGCCATGTTGCATTGGAGGGCTTTGCAACAAATAATACTAGTTGGTAGTTTTTCCCTAAAACACAAAAAAGCATTACTGTTTTCTCGATCAGTCTGGATGATTTCAGGACATTAGAGTAGGATAAACTTCGATTTGTGAGTGTTGCCAGTTTGCTGCGGTCTGCAGGAGGGAGAAGGGGTTGTCTGGTGGACATGGCAGACCAGATGGTAGTACCCAGCTGTGGCTACTGTGTGGTCTATCCACAGCTTGCTTTCTCTGGATAACTCAGGAAAATATTTTTCCCATCTCCCGGTGTTGTAACAAAAATAGTGTGTTTGTCTGTGTTGTCACTGCTCAGATGCCATGGAGCATGTCCTGTGTGAGACAGTCAGTAGGACTGTCCTCCTGAGCCACCCTGTAGGTCTCTGGCAGAACAGTTACCAGCAGTGTGAGGTGGGATAGTCTCTGGGGAGGCGTAGGAGCTGGATGAACATTTCACCTCTGACACTGCCTAGGTGCATGCAGCTGAAGGGGTCTGGAACACTTGTCTGTGCTGTGAGCAGGGGGCCCGATAGGAGGCTGCTTGTGGTGAAGGGTACGTGCTTGTGTGCAGCTTCATTTGTGGTATGGTGAAACAGCCATAGATACGCTGCTGCTGATAGGTCACATCCCATACCACACCAGCTCCTCTGTAGCTGATCGGTGTGGCACACTGTGAACACACCAAAGCAAAAACCCAAGGCCAGCATGTCAGGATTTTACTTACCACTGTGACCTCCTTCAAAGTGCGTGTAGGTCAGTGGAGTGCCCCTGTGCTGCTGGGGCTTGGCTTTCACAGGTTGCTGTTGTGTTTCTCTCTCTCCAACAGGTGAAGGGCATGGAGAGACACCACACTGTCAGCTCCCAGTACCGCATGTGTTCCTACTACCCACCTGCTTCCTACTTGGGGCAGGGGGTTGGCGCTCCCATGTGCCTTCCCCAAATCCTGACCTCTGAGGACATCCCCTCCTCCTCGGAGTCAAAATCAAGAGGTAAGTGCATCCACAGGGGCACCTGTAAGACCGCAGGTTCAAGGTACAAGTTCACTGAAGGGGTTTTACTTCAAAAATGTACAAAGCTCCAAAAGCCTACTTGCTGGATCTATTAGAAGGATCCTTTAAAGCCTGTAACAGGTGAGTTCGAAAGGATGCTGAGATTGAAAACCAAGACACTGCTGAGACCTCAACAGTAAACCTAATATTTATTAGAAAAAGTGGCCAAGTAAACAGGAGCCCGAGAGACAGGAAAGGAGTAAACTAAGCCCTCAGTGAAACCCGCACTCATGCAGGTGTGTTTTACAAGGTTGTCTTACCGACCCCAGGATAACCAGAATTTCCCCATAGCAGAGGCTGCATCCTTGGAGGGTCAGCATGCTCACAAGATCACGGGCGTCCCCGCAGAAGGCAACGTTGTCCTTCATGTGAAGCTTGAGAGCCCCGAGCCCAAGCCACCTGCATTTTTATCTGATTAGCCAGTGATGTTTCCCTGCGCTGGTGTGGCAGCACCGCCCAGCCACAGGCCTTTGGTCCCTTCCCCGTTATGCGAGTGTACCCCTTCAGCACATGCGGGAGAACTTTGGGATTCCTCTCACACTTGTGCTGTTTCACTCAAGGTGTCTTATCTATTTGGGTCTGGGGGCTTTCCTTCATCCTCTCCTCTTCAGTTTCTCCTTCAAATGTCCTCTACAGACAGTGAGCCAAACACAGGACATCAGTTAAAACAGTTTATACAAGAAACTGTCTCTCCAAGGACGAAGCTCCAGTTTATCAGTGAACTTGGCAGACAAAGAACAAAACTTTTGCAGGTGGCTGGGCCAAACACAAACCAAAAAATACCAACAATCCCTGATACAAAGCCCTTAGAGAGCGCACAGGAGAAGACACTGCACGCATTTCTCAGGAGGTCAAATAACACACTTCTTCTGGCAAATTTTAGGAAATAAGGGAACTTGGCAACCCTTTAAAGGGCAGCACTCAACAAAAAAAAGCATTCCATGAAGCATTGACTTAGCACATGCTAACCCATGTAACTTAGCAAAATCCAACCCATCCAGCTGTGAGTAAGTACCCAAATACCAGTAAAGGAGATTAAGAGAAGTAAAGAGAGAGAAAGGAGAGAATTATAGCTACCGATCCAGATCCAACTATCTGGAGTCCAGAAGATGGCAGGGCCGTGACCACGCGATGGCTGGATGGTGTTGGTTCTGTCTGCTCTGGCCCACTGTGGCCACCCACCCCTAGGTGGGACATCCAGTGTACCAGTCAACCTGGGGCTGGGTTAGGGGCTCTGGGCTTTGGTGTGGGGGAGTGCTCTGGTGTGCCAGTGACTCACAGCTGCTCTGGGGCTACCCAAGAAGGCCCGAAGGGACTGGGGTGTGGAACAGGGCATCACCTCACGTTCATGGAATTCAAACTGTCCCTTCCCCTACAGAGATACACTTGGGTTGGTCCGAGCCAGTGTCTCATAGTGCCTGGGACTGCCTTGCCTTGGGCAGGCACCCAGGAAGTGTGGGTTCTGGGAAGGAAGCTAAGCATCAGAAAGTAGGCATTTAAAAGATGGTGGCTGTTTCTGGACGGACTGTAGTGTGGTGACTAAGTAAGGCTGTTAGTGTACAGTAGCACAAGCTTATACTTCAGAAATCTCGTGGTTCAGGAGTCCAGTTAGTTGCACATCTGCACCTGTGTATGTCTATAAGTTGTGCATAGACTGACTTGAGGTGCTGTCTTTGGTGTTTACCATCTGGCTTTCTCACAGGAGCAAATAATTATCTTCGCCCCAGCCACAGAATTAGCTTTCCTCTCTTCTCAGAAATGCTGTGATTTTTTGCACAGATTGCCCACTGAGCCTTTGCTGTCCTTTTCTATCTGAACCACATATGAGAGCTATTTCTGCATCTCAACCAGATAATGAAAACCCTTTGTGGGCTTGCTCTTATTTTTTTTTTCAAACTTAATCACACTGCATTAGTTAATTTAAAACTACTACGGATAAATCTTTCTGTCAGTATTGTGTTTCAGGTGCTCCTAAGGGTTGCAAGGCTCAGCTAAGGAATCTGCAGTAATTTCTGGGAAAGTGCTGGTGAATTTACCCTGTGGTTTTGACAGTGTTTCTCTCGCTTCCTTGTTCCCTTACTCCAGTAGCAGGCAGAGTGCATAGGCAGGTGTTAACATGTCTTTGCTGGAGTAAACCAGCTTAGTCAGGCTCATTTCAGCTTCCAGTACGGTCAGCTGTGGGGATTCCTGTCACTCCAGAAATAGAGGTGGATTCTGCCCCTGCATATCTTGATGGCATCAGGGTAGATTGTGTGCTGATGTCCAGTAAAAGCCTTATACTCTTGTAGGTCTGATGTGCCAGGCCATCCGCTCCACACAGTCCAGGAGATCTGATCGACTGTCCCTTTCCTCTACCTGGCTGGAGGCAAGGCTATTTTAGTTCTGGTCACTTGTTGCTCACTTCTTGTAAATGTGACCGGGAAGTTCCTTTAAGATGATCAGAAGTAATGTCAGCCCTTTTATTCTGTTAGAGGACTTGCTCACTGGAAACTGGAGCAGCATATATGCTTGAAGAATTTCCTGCAGTGGTGATTCTTCCTCTCAACTCACGTACCCATCTGCTAGGACAGAGGTGGGTTTTCCATCCCCCTTCCTCTTGTCCTCTCTGTGGTCATGCAGATAAAAACTCAGGTTACCTTGTGGTGTGTATCCCCTCTCTTTCAAGCAGGAGGATGCTTGTTCCCAGTAGCAGAAACTCTGGTCCACACCTGTGGGGCATGAGACATTTCCTCTCTAATTTGCTAATTAATAATCTTTCAAATCTGTCCACAATCTTGGACAGTCTTTACACAGCCAAGGTGCAGGTTGGTAGGGAGGAGAAAAGATCACCATGTTGCCAGAGTTGGATAGTCACTGGAGCACTGTTTGTTCTTCTTCCATTGATGTCACTGCCAGTGATGTCAATGAGTTGGCATATGATAATGATGATGCGCTCCATACAAGCTTGCACCACATGGATTGTGGACACTGGACCTTATCTGAATCTACAGGGGGACTGCTTGTTATTTGAATCCATATAAATTACCTCCAGCACAGCTGATTCTCTGAGATACTGGATACCTTTTTCCATGGTCTTCCACCTACTTAGATGCACTGTTAGACCATTCTTAAGAGAATACGTTCCTTCCTGCTTGACAGGAGTCATCTCCAGAGGCTGAGAGACTCTTGTCCTCTTCCTAATCCCTTTGTCCATGCCACATGCTAGAATAGGGATCCCAGTTTTTTGGCTTTACTTGTGGGCTGTGGTATCCCAGCATCAGAGCAGCCAGGTCTGCAGGGCCTCACCTGACTGGCAGCTGAAATCTTTTTGCGTATCTTGCAGCTCACAGAGGGATAGGGAGCCAGTGATTATCTCTAGCCCTGCCTCTTCCTCCTGTTACAAGGGCCCTGCTTCTTGTCTTGGACTTCTTATTCTGTATAGGAGCAACTGCTGCTGGCATAAGTCGTTCCTTTGGCTCACCAGCAGTTTGAGTAGACATGGTATCTGTTGGTCTGCTTTCCTCCTCCTCCCCCTGAGGGTACTGTCTAGTGACCATAAATAGGGCCAGGGCCCAGCACACTGCAATAAATTGCTTCTCTCTGGAGTTGCCCCAGCATTTCCTTGCAAATATTCTGTCACTTTTAACAGAGTCCTGTTGTTGTTCAGGTGTGAACTTCCAGACCATTGGAGCAGAGAATTTCCTCCAAAACTGGCCTATTTTCTCCCGCATTCCATGCCACTCATGACTCATTGACTCTCGGGGCAGATCTCTGAATGACCTTCCTAGAAATCTCTTGCTTGACTCTTAAGTATGGTGTGGACTGCCCTGAGGAGACCTGGCAGACTTACCAACAAAACCATACTTTCCTTAACATCCAAAGGAAATTAAAAATTCTCAAAAGCTGTTGTAACAAGGCTGAAGGAGGAAAAGAGGTGAAAGGCTGGGGAAAATCATCCTCCCCTCTTCCCCCCACAGGCTGGGTACCATTGTTATGAATTGCCAGAAGAAGCACCCGAGGCCAGGGCAGGAGAGCAACTTTGAATACAATCCCAAATGACCCTCATTGCCCTTTGGATTACTATACCAAAGCTGATATCACACAGTACATTGACAGAGCAATCCTGATTCCTCTCTCTGCTCTGAAAAAGATCCGTGCAAGAAGCTCATAGGGGAATATGTACAGGGTTAGGTATCACACCCACATGAACAAACAGAACAACATTGTGACCAGTGGCTCTGTACCTAATACACAAATGCCTAGATGAAATTGTTTCCATCCCGCTCTGGGCAGATCTGTTGTTATCTCAGCCCTTCATGCCCCACACTGGGGATAGTTAAGGCTCTCTGGTATTCTCCAGTTTAGAACTCCTGGTAAAACTACAGCTTCTGCTTCCCCTCCTGCACTCCTCCAATTGGAGGCACAAAAGGCAAAGATCATGCGTTGAGATAAGAACAGTGAGCAATGAGGTAAGAAAACCGTAACAGCAACAATACTAGTAACAGAAGTTCTCAGAGAGTGATTTATATGCAAAATGCTCACCAAGCCTGGGACAATGAAAAACAATGGCAGACAGACCCTAAGCCTGCCACACTTTCCCCCTACCACAAAGGAACACTCCTTTTCCTTGGGTGAGAGTGAGAGTGTCCGTCTCCTGCTCCCTGAATATGATGTCAGAGGGTATTTAATAACATTAGGGTCTTGGCCCCACCCACTCCTACTTAGCTGGGCCAGAACCAGGACAATAAGCTTTTCACAGTTCTTTCTCTGTAGCAGTTGGTGGATTTGGCAAGTTTAATTTTGTATAGTCTGCAGAAGTATTTCTTTTCACTTACTTTACACCTGCCAAGTTTTTGGGTTTTTTCATGGTCACACTGCTGGCAACATCATCCATCTTATTTGATTCTGTGATGTTTCTCTACATTTAAACTAGTCTCCCCCTCTTCTGGGGGAAGGATGTATCTTGTGTAGGTTCTGTAATTGTTTTCAGTCATGTACTTTCTGGGGCTGAAGTCTTGGTGTCTGTTTCGTTTGTGTTGTGAAAAATACAGAGTTTGTGTCGTGACAGGACCTTAAGGATTCAAATGAGATTTTGGAAGGTGAAGTGTATATGAAGTCAAACCTGTGCCTTGAGTAAGTCAGCACTGAGCCCTTGATTTCAGTAACTCCAGAATTACTTATGCTGAGAAGGTGGCTGTTCTTTCATAGTGGCTGTTTTCTGAAGGTCTTCCATCTAACTGTGACATATCAGATAGATGAAGAAACAACACATAGTGTGATGAAACCTTAGATTTTTCCTCCTTCTCCAGTAGTTTTAAATGGCTTAGAGAAATCAGTGATCCTTGGTTCATTTTCCTTCTCTTTTCTTCAACTTTATTTTATTTTCTGTTCTCTAACCACCGCTCAACAGTGACGTCTTCCTTTCTGCCCATTGGTTGGAGAAGCAGTTGGTTTTACGCTCAACTGCAGTTGACACTTTTTCTCTCATCCATCACTACTAACTCACTAAGAAGTCTTACCAGTTGAGTGTTCTTACAAATAGACAAAAGACCTTACACCCTTTGTTCCCAAATGCACTTTAGTAATTTTTCATCACTCTAGAAAAAAGTTGTACGCAATGTGCCACTGATTTTTAAACTGCATAAATACTGTATTTTCAATAATCCCTGACTGCTTCTCCAGACACTATTCCACGCACAGATATTGTTCCCTAAGTTACACCATCAATCAGAAACCGACAAGCAGTGAGATGTAATTTACTGAAATCAAACAGCATTTTCCAGACTCTGAAGAAGTGTTTTTCCATAGCAGGGAGCTGGTGGGTGAAAAAGGCACCAGTGGTTTTGGAAGGAACTTGAACCTGTGAGCATGATCATAACCATTTAACAGGCTTCTTAGGAGCATCTTCCTTTTTCCTTATCCATGTTCTTGGAGGAGATGACTGCTTATACTTTTTTCCATCTACAAACAAAATAATACACTCAGGCTGTTAGCCTTTGATTTATGCTCCCATGACATTTCTTCTTCTGGTGCTTTTCACGGTCCTCAGAGAGTTTGAGGGGTTTTGCCTCCATGTTAATAGTTATCTGTATGAGTGCTGAATCAGCCAACAGGCGGTGTGAGCAGTGGATCCTATGTATTAAAGAGAGTGGATCATTATCCCAAAATAGTGATTGCCTATGCTGCAAGTGCTGTCTCATACAAAAGACACGTTCTTAAGTTTCTTTTTTGATTGTTGGGCTGAGCTTTCTGTCCAATGCCTGACTCCTTCGTTATGAAGCCTAGTGACATGTTTCTGCAGGGTTAGAGGAAAATTCTAGTGCGTGTTTTAAATAAATAAATCATATTTAACTCGTTCCTTTTGTATGTTTGAAGTGGTATCCATGCTCAGAGACTTTCTTTCTTTCTAAAAATACATGTTGATGGATTTTAGATCCAGTAGGGAACATTTTAGTATCATCTGATCTAACTTGCTATGTAATGTATACTGTAAAACTTCACCTAAACTCCTGCTGCAAGCCTATAACTACTGTTTTTAAGATCTCCATGAAGACTTAGGTATTGTTAATACAGAAATTTTGCAGGAGGGTAACACTGCTCACAGAAGAGCTGCAGGGCAAAATAAAAAACTGGTTTTGCAGCCACATTTTCAAAACATCGGAAATGTGTATCTTTAACAAAAATGGCTGTTAAATTACCAGGCGGAAATCTGCAATAGTCTTACAACACATACAACCTATTACCCACAATTCAGCTGCAATTGAAACACAACAAAACAAACTGGCTTTGCAGTTTCTTAGTATTTCAGTCAGAGCATTTCATTAATTTTGTTCTTCTAAGTTAACTGCCTTCTTAGACCAGTTATAATGAAAGGGAGAAGAGATGAATTACCAGACCACTGATTCACACTGTCTTTGTTTTTAACAACAATGCAGAGATCTCAGGAACTCTGACTCCTGTATCAGGAGTCGTAGCATGTTACAGTGTCTTGCATATAGTAATAGGCTGACATTTTCTGAATGGCAGAACACCATCAGTCAACCTCCTTGCAGTATGAAGTGTTTCTAAGTAAAATGGCTTTGCTTCCAACTAAGCACAGCTGCTGCCCTGTCAGCAGAAACTGGAAAAAATGGGGAGAAAAAGTTGATAAACCAGTGACAAATGGCAAAAGGATGTGTTCAGAGAACTTCCTTAGGTCACCTAGTTAAAAGTTTTAGATAGCAATTTCTAGGTTGGAGGGGAATTTTGTACTCAGTAGTTCAAAACATTTCCCTCTCCTTTTTTGTGCAAGAGCAATGGGAGGAAAGTGTGTATGAGAAGTTGTTGTCAAACCTTGTGCATACAAAGTATACTACAAAACGTGTTTCTTTTGGAAGACAAGTTGAGAAGTGGCGAAATTAAAAGTGGGTTACAATAGAGTATTTCGTCTCCAAAAGCCAAGTGCCTTATTCCCGTTGATTTCTGTGGGACAGTTACTTTCGTTCATTCGTTCGTTTGTTTGTGGAGTTTTTTAGGATTGGCTCACTGCCCAGAATTGGGTGGCACTTTCCACTGCTTTTCAGTCAGCCTCTCCTGCACTTATAGATGTGAAATAACCTGCGCAAGGCCTTGGTTTGAGGGAGCAAGAAAGCACATACTTGGATCAGGAGCGAGTGCCTCGCTCTGGGTCCTGTTTCCACTGGGTAAAAGTTCAGCATTTGCTTATCTGTATGAAAGTGTTTTCCAGGTTAGGGAGAGTGGCAGAAAAATTTAACATTCAAATAGAAGGATGCAAAGGATAAACATCATTGTATCTGCAGACACTTCAGAGTAATTACCTTCTCTTAAAGATAGCATGGAGTGAAGCCTTTGTTGTCATTATGTGAAATGTTGAGATAATTACTCCACATGTCTGTGGCCATGATGAAGGGGATGTCTTGCATTTAAAATTTTGCTCTA
>JAYRBT010000093.1:45914461-45926204 GCA_036023395.1 Myiotriccus ornatus | reverse complement strand
CACTGGCAACAGTAATAATATGAAGAGAAGTGACCGGAATTAACATTTATATTTATATAGCTAGTCCTGGTATTGTGCAAACTGTGGTGGCCTCCTTTTGTTCCTGATACGCTAGTGTACAGCCTTTCTGACCCAAAATGGAGACATACTCAGTTAAAATAGTGTTGTTTGGCTTTCTGTGCTGAATATCAAAAGGTTATGTGTGCTTTTTAGAGCTCTTGGAATTGTATTTCCTTCCTTTAGCATAGCTACACAAGGAAAAACTTCATGCCTTCTGTTTTGTGTCTCTAAATATTTTGCTACTCAATGCCATTATCCTGAGCCTTGAGTGCAGCCTTTCCTTTAAAACTAACCCATGTTTTTCAAAAAATATTTTCTTGCCTCAGGTACTGCAAGTGGCAATGCATTTTTGAGGTAGGACAGTTGATGCTTCTAGGGGTAGTTATTCACAAGGAACTTCTTGTTTAGACAGGTTTTAAGTATCTGTACTAAGAAAACAAAGGCATCTGCGTTGTTGTGATACCCAGAAGCAGAAGAGGAATTGGGAGTCTCTAGCTGTCTCTTGCGTTGCACTAGAGGTCTGTAGCCTGTGAGGTCTTTCCTTGAAACTGGAAACTGTCCCCACCTCTGTCTGTACCCTCAGTGTCAGCAGTCATCCCACAAAGAAGCTTTTTGTCATTTCATTCCTGTGTGCTGCCACACAGCAGCTGTGATAAGCTTGCACAAATACATTGCCACTAACGGGCAGCTGGGGATACCCATTTCAGTCACTTCTGTGTGGCATTATCTGTAGGTGTTTGGGGTGTATGGAAAAACCTGTCATCAGCTTAAGAGAAAATGCAGACCCCAGAGGAGATGGAAAGTAATCAGTCTCCATAAAATCAGCATAAAGTTACCAAATTGTGCCTGAGATTACTCCAGGGTTCGCAGAGACAATGCCGTGTTCTATTCTTTAGAGCTGGCTGGAAATGTTTGGATAGAAACTTTTGCTTTGAAAAAAATCTATCCCACTTTGTTTTTGCTGAAATCACATATTTCTGCAAACTTTAAACAGGAAAAGGAGACTCTGCCCTCAACAGTCTTACGTGGATGTTGAGTCCATTTGTTCAGCCTGGAGAAGAGAGGGCTCCAGGGAGATTTATTAAGGCTTTTCAGTACTTAGAGGGTAGCTGCTTAGAGTAGAGTTGTTGTTGCAGTAGGACAAGGGATAATGCTTTTAAATGAAAGGAGGGTAGTTTCAAAATCAATAAAAAGAAGAAATTTTTTACAATGAGGGTGGTAAAGCACTGGCATAAGTTACCCAGAGATGTGGTAGGTGCCCCATTCCTGGAAACATTCAAGAACAGATTGGATGGAACTCTGAGCAACCTGACCTAGTTGGAGATGTCCCTGCTCAGTGCAAGGGGTTTAGACTAGATGGTCTTTAAAGTTGCCTTCCAACCCAAACCATTCTTTGATTTGTATCCCAAAATTTGGAATTGCAAGTCTGTTGCTGGTTTTGCCTTGCCACGAAGGGTTGCTGCCTGTTCATGTGGTTGTGTGGCCTCCTCTTACTCCAGTCTTTGTAATGATTTGTTTTCTTTTTCACAGTGAGGGGGGAGAGAACAAACTTCCATGAACTCAGTTCATTTCACGGATCTGGCTTCCAAGGTGGCCACACAGGAGAGGTGTGTGGGTGCTGAGATGTGACTTGCTGCTGTGCCCAGTAATGGGACAGGCTCAGGAGTCCTGGGACTCTGGTCCCATAGCACAGCAATTTTTTGTAGTCCTGGCAGGGTAAAATGCCCGGAATAGACACGGGGGCCTGTACAGCAGCAGTTGGCAAGATAATTATGTATTTCTCATGAGAAGTGATTGATATGTGTGTGTTTTAATCTTGTTGTTAGACTATGTTTTGATTACTAAAACAACAAGAAAAACAGTCCAAAGAATGTATTTGAAGTTCATTTTTTTTCTCAAAGCTGCCTGTCTTTTACAAGTCTTCTAAGTACAACACACTGGGGACATGGTTTCTTTGATGGAGAATCAGTCTCTGGTGTTCTGTATGGAATAATGAAGTATCCAGCCTTCAGGAATAAAGAGATATAAAGCCCCAGCTTTGTCACAGTCTTGTTACATGATGAAGCAAATAGCTTCATGCCACTGAGATTCTTTGCTGTTCCTCATCTGGTGGCAGATGTCCAAGTTTCCTCCATTCCTCACAGCCACTTTTTAATGTGACTTTCCTGGAAATTGATGCCTTCTCCTATGTTTCTGTGGCTGCGCTGTAATCTTGAATCTTTAAATGGTTTGTTGGGGGTTTGGTTTCTTTTTTTCAAAACCATTTTCTCTTTGTTGGACTCTAGTGTAGAGCACAACCATGTAAACCATGTGGTGGACTATGATTGTATGAGGGAAGTAAGAATCTCCAGTAGTAGGTCTCCTGGTCAGAGTCACAGCCTGAAGGAGAGGCATGAGTGTCTCTGCAGTACAGGCAATACAAAACCAAAGGGACTCATATTTCAGCAATTCTTCAGTATAATTCCCTGTGTTGTTGTGCAAATGTGTGCACAGAACAACACAGGGTTTAAATAAGTGTCTGGAGGATGCCTAGGGAGGGCAAAGGAAGATGCCTTTTGCATTTTATCATGATGCCTTTTTTGCTAGTGTTATTACCAGGTTAAAAATACCTCAAATCCCTGACTTTGTTCCAGTTCTTTTGTGATGATGAGGTTGTCATGCTTTATGTGTAAACATACGCAATGTTTACTCTTAGAGTAGACAAAACATTTTCAGAAGTGCCTGTTTTCACCTTGTTACTCAGCAGTGGAAAAAGTTTGCTTTACATTGAGATGTCCCATTCTTGGAGAACATTTTGCATCATGTCTTCCAACACAGAAAGTCTTTGTGAAACCATTAAAATCATGTTTTTTTCTGAGAGAACTGGCTATTAAGGTTCCTGGCAGTGAAATATAAACTGGGAAGGCTTCTGCGGAGGTTTACCTTGCTGAGACCTGACTTGGGCAGAGTGAGCACTTGTGGTATGTGCATAAGAGGCAAGTAACGGTTCACTTCTGCCAAAAGAAAGCTTCTGTCAGCTGAATTACGCGTCTTTCAGTCATTCAAAGCAAGGGTACTCAGCTCACCTGATCTCTTGAAATTTCTCTGAGATGGTTCACCCTCTGCCTTTCCTAGCCCACAGCAGCAGCTTAGTGACATCAAGTTAGCCACAGAATCTAAAGCTGAGCAAAGTGTTGGTTCATCAGTACTGCTCTGCTCCTGTCTGCAAGCATGTAGGGCAGTCACTTTGTAATAGATCAGTATAGTTCCAAGGTATTTTTTGGAGTCTCAGGGAAAAAAAGCGTATGCTACCCAAATATTGTCTTTGCGTCCTGCCAGTCTAACTGGTGGTGTGTGAGAAATGGAAAGAAGCCTTGTTTGATTGTTTCACACATTACTGTAAGAGAATTTAAAACCAGAGGTGAGGGAGTCAACAGGATGATGTTTTTTTCAGCTTTGGGTTTCTAATTACATCAGTTACAGCTGTACCTTCTTAGCTGCTAAAAGTACAAGCATGAACTGGAAAAGAATGAGATAATCTGTGGTAAAGCATGCTGAATAAGATCTCTGTTGAGATTTTTACCTTTTATCCCGAGTTCCTAGTGCCAAGAATTAAGTCTATTTGAAAATATACAATTAACGCACCCTACTGTGGGCATCCAAGATAATCCTAATTGCCTTAAATGTTAGTGAGAAGGATAGATGTTTGAGAAGGGGAAAAGGGCTGTACTGTGAAATCTTATACCTGTGTTAAGAGACACAGATGGGGCATGGTTTTGATTCCAGATCCTTAGGCTTCTTTTTTATTTTTGCATCAAAAAGCTGATCTGCTTGTTGCTCTTGTAACTTCTTATTAGTGGGAAAATACTCACAGATGCACACTTCTAGAACTGGACAGGTTTCCACTGTGTTAATAACAGCACGCAAAGCAGAAAAGGAATGCCACTCCCATTTTTTTTTGCAGGCTGGTCCTCATTATGGTCAGCACAGAATAGCCCATAACATACTGATAAAAACAAAAGTCACAAAGACATTTCAGGTGGTGCATGTAGTATATGGAATTCAGTTTTAAGGCATAACAATAGCTGAGTTTTCATTATCCCCTTGTAACTACTTGGTATCAACCTCCTTGTCTTGTGTGGCTGCTTATGAACAGCTTGCCACTAGTTTCTTCACTCTTGTATAAGTCAATCCTCCGTTTTTTCAAATGGAGCATTCACACAGGAGTGTAACTCATGAGAAGTTCAGCAGCGGTAGATTTTCTTTTTTGACCCTTTGTTAAACTCTACTTGAAGAGCTGAACATTTGGGAACGTAGGATTAAGTTCTCCCAAAGGAGAGAGGCAGCTGAAGGGAGATTGCTCAGGATAACTTGGCCTTTCTGCGTGTGTTTACATCAAGATTGTATCTTGTCCATCTTACCATCTGGTCAGAACAGATCTTGACACTCCTGCTGCCATTCTAATGCTTTCTTCACAATAGGAAGATCATGCTTTTCTCCCATTCTCTTTTTTCATGTGTCTTTTCAGCTGCTGAGACAGCAACTAAGATGACTCTGGTAGTTCTCTGATTCTGAGTACCTGGTTTTGCAGCAGTAACCCTTTGAGGGGCTTTATTTGGCTTATTTAGTTTAGGTTTCTGACCTAATGGTTCATCAGGCATTTGCCGTGTGTGTTAAGGTAGTCGCTGTAGCTTGGCAGGCTGTTTGCTGGTGGTGGGTGGTACAGTTAGCCCTTTTGGGATCAGTCTGAGCAGTAGAGAGAGACAGGGTGTCATTTACTTGGATGAAGACTGGGAAGTGTTTACGGACAGACTGGCCTGTGGTTATTTCCAGGCCACTGAGTCAGCCTGTCTTCAGAATATGGCCAATCACCCTGCTACGTCCTGTAGTGGTGCCAAGAAGACCAGTACCAGTTTTTGCACTGGTAAGCTGAGCAGAATGCCAGTGACATTTTCTCTCATTCTGCCCTTTGTGAAGGTAGTATAAGTTGCTTTCTGGTTTGACTGCCTCTGGTTTCCCAGGCTGGTTTGGTTTTCAAGAGCCTATATGTGGGATCTGCAGAGCCTGGAGTAGAAGTTGCTGCTTGCTCAGACAACAGTGGTATTTCCAAAAGGAAAGTGCTTTGAAGGAGGAGGTGCCATGAAGAGCAGTTTCTGTCCACCCTCATGCCAAAAACTGAGGCATGCTTTAAGTGATGCTCCCATGCCGTCAAACTTCTAGTGACAGTCTGGTTCCACTCCTTTTCATCCTACACGTGGCTGTGCTCACACACGTGTGTACACCAGGAAGAAGTGGATGGGCCTTAGCAGCATGTGGGACTGGCATGCTAATTTTCCTTTTCCCTGAGAAAGGTGAAAGAGTTTTAAAAAATGGATTGTACCGCTCAACTTTAAATCTTTACAAATTGCTCCTTATTTAGAGTTTAATGGTTCTGTAAATGTAAACTCTGGAAAATATTTACTTCTCAAGCATGAATATCATTCTGCTTTCTCACATCACTGAAAGTGTATTATTCTTTTCAGTCCACTGAATTTCAGGGATCACTCAAGTTAAAAGTCAGTGCAATTTCCAGTGTCAGAAGATGTAAGGTTTTGTGCTTATGGCTAGAATCCTTTCTCACTACTTTTCCTGTGTGGTATTAGCTTAAATTTTTTCAGATTCGTACTCAAAAGTATTAAGGTGCTTTCTCAAGGGTAAAAGGTAATTAGATCAAGGAATGGTCTTTAAAAAGTGGCACAGACCCAATTCTGGTACTCTTATTTACACAGATAAGGGCTGTGTAACAACTGTGGGAGGATCAGCCACAAGCCTTGAACAGATGAAACTCATAGACTTAAATCAAAAAGAACATGAATTTTGTTTCTTTGAACTTGGAACTTTTACATTTTATTGCTGTGTGATTAAAACACTGGAATGGAATTCTTATTTCCTTTTTGCTGCCTTTTTTATGGCTACAAATCCCAGTCTGAGTATCTTGCACTTTTCATCAGCATTGCACATACTCACTGCTCCTTGCTTGACTTTGGTCAAGTGTAGTGGAAGTCTGTTCAATTAAGCAGTGCAGGTTTGGATACAGGAGTAGCACTCTCTTCAGCTAGAGGTAAATCTTAGTGGTGCTGTATTGTTTTTAAAATCTACGTGGTTCTCATTACATACTCCTGTACACATTCAGAGACCAGCATATATAGCCCTAATTGCGTAACTATCAAAATAGTGATAAATTTGGAGGTCAGTGGAAAAACTCATGGAGCTCCACTGGGCCAGAAGAGTTAGGAGCTGCTGCTTGATGTGCTCAGAAACAGATGTGGTTGTCTGCCTACGAAAAAGTTGCCCTGTCTCATTCCCCAGATGAATACTAAATTAACATAGAGTTGCTAAAAAAATAGATCACAAAAGTGAGGTGGCAGTTTTGGTGTGATAGGGTTTTAATATCTGTACTGTAGCATATTGATTGGGTTTTCTGTTGAATTGTTTCCATTTAGAAAAAGAAAGAAAGCTTCCTGAAAGTTTGTGACAGAGATTATAGATCTCAGTATTTAAAAATGGGCCTTTCCGTCACTCCAGGCACATGCATACTGGAAGTATTAACAAATCCTTCAAAAACAAATAAGCCTCTTGTCCATTTGGCTACTCAGGAGTAAACAAAAAATTATCCCCTTTCATCCTCAGTTGTTTCCCCTCTTACTTCTGTCCTAGAGGCTAAGAACACAGAATGCTTACAGCATCTCCTAAACCTTTTCGCTTTGAGCTTTACTAAATCGGAGCAGAATGAGGTTTAAAGACCTGAGCCCTTGAGACAGCCAGCCTTGTTGAAGTGACACTACCTGCCTTACTATGTAATGCAAGGTAACTTCTGGAGAAAGAGGTGATTCCTGATGATAGATATGGCCAGATCCAGTCAAAGCTTTTGTTAGGCACAAGCTAGAGCCCTGAATTACCACTGAGGAGCTAGTCTATAAGAAACATCAGGAGGGTGATGTTTGCTGCATCTTCTGTAGGTGATTTTTCCTTTGACATTGGCGCATGTACCTACAGAGCATCTCTGTTCTGATATTCTGCTGTACAGTCAAAGCACGAACCAGTTCAGGTTACTCATCTGAAGTAGTGCATGGTGTCTGCTTTAGGCTGTGGGAGTGTGGTGCAGACTGGGCCACCCAGTGAGTGTGCTTGTGCTGTGAGCCCATCTCACAAGTTGGTCTTGCAGAGGAGCTTCAGAAACGTTCATCTGTTTTTTCACTTACTTTCCCCAGTCTACATGTTTGCACTTGGTTCAAGTCCTAGGAGCTCTTAGGCAGACAACTCTTAGCACAGACAGAGATTCTGAGGAAGTGAAGTGGCATCCTCATGCAGACACTGAGATGAGACTTCTGCTTGGACTCCACTGCCAACCCTACTCATTAAATAGGGAAGGCAGAAAACACAGCATCAGGAATTGCCTGGTATGCTGTCATGGCAGAAGAGAACGTGACTCTGCAGACCGCAAGGAGTGTTTCCAATCCTCCAGCTCTCCAGGTTTCATGGTTGCTGGGCTAGAAGAAGTCAAAAGCTTTTTCCAGCTGTCAGTTACATAACTGCTGTTCCAGCCTGCTCTAGGTGCAGAGCAGTGCCCTCTTCCAGCAGTGCACTGGTTGTTCAGGCCTGGAGATGTTGAAGACCTGTTTGGCTGTTTTGTGCCTTTGACCCCGTAGCAAAGGCGTACATGATGCTGCAGACCAGATTCCTCTTTCTGTGACACTAAATCATTAGCAGCATTCGGGAATGTGTAAAAATTGTTGTCACTCACGTTTAAGTGTTACAGTGTTTTCTTTGTAGTTTAGCTAGGAAAAAATGTAATACAGGGTTAATATCCCATTCACTAGGGTTAAAAAAAACAGGTTTTATGTCAGATCTAAAAGATAGTAATAGAGTCTGCTTTGTCAGAGTGATGTTACAGCCTTACTCTTCCCTTATATGCATCGAAGGAGAGACTTGTATTAAAGCAAGGAGCTAGGTTTGGCAATGTCAAAAATGGTCAAACTCCCTGAAAGGAACAGAAACTGCCATTTTTTCTAGTCATGAGTTAAGTAGGTGAAAATGTTATGGGAGATGTTAACTTCATAGTATCTTTTCCATCTCTTGGTAACCAGTGTTGTGTTTAAAATAAGGACAAAACTAGGAAGCTGAGCTGCAAATGGAAGTTACTGCAAAACCACAAGATACTTACAGAAATGGGACGGTGTTTTTTTTGAGAGAGAATTTCTCATATTCTCAGTGATGCGCTAAACCTAGATGGTGCTGTTTTACTTTCCTTGGATCACATTAGATTTGGCTGGCTGGCTGTCAAAATCAAACCTGACCTCTTCTTTTTCAGTGGACTTCAGACATGCAAGAGGTCCCCAGAGTCTGCAAGCACTCAGGTCTCGAGCATGGAGAAGTTGCTTGCTTAGGCACAACAGTGTGGTTTCAGAACAGAGTTCAAGCCTCAATTCCATATTCCTTGTTTTTGTACAGTAGTACTAGATTAATCATGGCTTCTAAAAAACAAGCAATGGCTGTAAATAATATTCTCTTTTAAAAGTCCACAGCTTGGTAATATTCTCCACTAAACAGTAAAATCCAAAACAGAGTATTGATAATTAAGGTGTCAGGTGCTCATGGAGCTCCCACTGTGATTTAGTTTCCCTCAGACTACTTGAACTACCAATGCATTTTGCTAATTATATCATAGATTTTCTATTGATGAACAGAATCTGAATTAACATGGAAGCACTAATGTTACCCTTTCACTATTACTGTTGTACAAGAAGCCGTGGCGGATGCTGGCAGTTAGCTACACAAACATTAGTATTAACGACTGGCCATTTGGAATTGGTGACAAACTGCCGACTGCTGGAATCCTGAGCCTGAAACCAATCAGGAAGTTAATGAGGAGAGAAATTACCATTGCAGCTTCTCCTTAATTATATTCACGGTAGGCAGGAAGGGAGTGTTGGGGGTGGATCTCAACTCATCTAAGGTTAGGAAGGTCAGAGACCCTTTTACTTGGTTTTTGTATCTACTGCAAATTGCAATGTTGCAACCGTTCCTAGCACTGTATTAGTTTTAAATTTTGTAATATTTGGCCTCAGCCTCGGGCTGCCCGAGCCAGGGCCTTAGGTCTTTCGGCAGGTTACTAACTCCTGGGTGAAGGGGATACAGTTCCCAGAACCGAGATTGTTCCTCCACATCATTACTCCCACTGTGTTCGCCTTGGCGGGAGGAGGGAGGTCACCTCACCGTGCAGTGGGGAGACACCTCCTCGCCCCTCTTCCCGGAGCGGGGAGATTGGTGTGGGTCTCCACAGGTAGGGGCCGTGGTGGGGTGTCTCAGGCATCGTTTTTTCTCTCTCTTCCCCTCGCTTGCAGTGTTTTCGCCGCCCAGCAGCCAGGACTCGGGCCTGGGGTGCCTGTCCAGCAGCGAGAGCACCAAGGGGGACCTGGAGTGCGAGCCCCCTGCGCAGCCTGGCAACTTCGCGGTGAGCCCCGTCCAGGAGGGCGGCGAGTAGTCGCGTTGCGGCGGCCCTCGCCCGGGGCAGGGCGGTGCAGCAGCAGCGTTCTCGGTTTGCTTGTTCTGCTTAGGGGTTGCGGGGGGAGGGCGTGGGGGCGTTTGGTTTCTTCTTTCCAGGTGCGGGGCGGGATGCCAGCTTCCCCGGGCGCAGCCGTGGGGCGCTCGCTCCCCGCCGCCGTCCGGGCCGGCTGGAGCATCCGGTGTCCGGGAAGCAGTGCGGAGCCTCCACTGCAGGCCTGCGGCGCCGTCGGTGCAAAGCCGGAGAGAGCGTCGCCGAAATGCGGGCAGGGGCTCGAGGTAGAAGGAGCCAAGTTAACCGGGTGTCCTGTGCCGGCCCCTCCCTGGGAAACATCATGCCGTTATGTATTTCTAATGGTTCCTTACAGGCTGCTGCTCGGTCCGGGAGTTTTCTTCCCATGTTGCCAAATTAACATTTTGCATAATAACAGTTGAGTGCCTTGCCTTAGATTGCAATCTAAACTGCAAGTAAATAAGACCCTTAAAAGTTGCCATGGGTTTTGGTGTTCGTTATTTTGTTAAAAATGGCTTATGGTGGTGTTTTATGGTGTTACCGAAGCCAACCCTAAATGAAACTAGTCTAGAAAAGTTCATTGTTCTCTGTAGTTGCAGCTGTACCTGAAATAAAAATGTTATTGATGACTGAATTTTCTTGTGTGTATATTTGGCGAGCTGTATTAGAACAGAAAAAAAAGAAATTACTTGTATTTTCTTCGCTCTGTGCTTTGAAAACATCTATTTGATTTCACCCCCATCTGTTGTAATCAATAACCTGACCATCTTGTTTTTTATTAAATGCACTTACTCTTAATTTCATCCACCAGTGGTTTTAGAGAGAATAATGTGGAGTTACCTATATAGGTTTGACATTATAAATCACTTCTTGAGGCTGAATCGTATAGCGGTATCGATTGATCCTGATATATCACAGAAATTTACTGTCACTTCTGTTTTCAATTAAAGATACAATCAGTCAGATAATGACTTAATTGGATTTTACAGAAGATTGAGTTTTATTGCCCAGTGCTTTACGAGTTTAGTTAAGGAAGATCATTTTATCACACTTGTCATCCCGCTCCCGCAGCTCCGTGCCCTTCTGCTGCCGCCGTGCCGGGGCCTGGCTCCCCGGAGGGCACGGCGGGCGGGACCGGGACGGAGGTGGGTGCGCTGTGCCACCCCCCTTCCCTGTCAGTCCTCGGACCTTATGAAAATACACCTTCTTAATTTTTAGGAAACGCTTCACGACTCCCTGCCCCTCTCCCCCATCCTTCCAGAGCGCAAGGAATCCCCTGAGGGATTACAGCTGCGACGGGGACCTGCCTGCTCGGGCTGTCGCGCAGCCGCCCCAGGCGATGCTCCCGGCCCGGGCTTGGTGTGGGGCACCGGGTTGCTCGGTGCGCCCTCCGGGAACTGGGAGCGAGAGGCTGCCTCGCTGCCCCGGGGGAGCCGGGCGCGTCAGGCAGGATCCGCCGCCCCGGGCCGAGCTCGAGGCTGCGTATCTCTCGGGAAGGCTCGTGCTGTTGGAGGCACAGGAGCCGCCGTCGCTGGCGGCCTGGGTCCGGTCTGGCTGCGGGGAGCAGTCCTTGGGACAAACGAGTCGGGGTTTGCCCCGCAGTGGCACACGGGGAAAGGGGGAGTGGGACAGTAAAGCGATGTGCTTTGTATAGACAGTGTGGGACCTCGTTGGTGGCCGGGGCGGTGGGAATAAGTTGTGGGGAGAACAACCAGCGTCCTTCAGAAGAAGGGAGAAATCCTATCTGGAGCGCCAGGTTTTGGGGAATAATGCACATTCAGCATTGAGGGAACTTGCGAGGAAAAGATCGCCGGCACATGCCTCGTGCCACGCCCCGCCAGGAGCGGGGAGATGCGGGGTGATCCCGGCAAGCCTGGGCCCCTCCTGCGTCAAGGAAGCAGCTCCAGCGACCGGGTGACGGATGCCCGGCGCTGACACGTCGCCCTGGCATGTCCATGGGATCTATTTGTCCGGCGCGGGACTTTCAGCCTTTTGACCTCTGAGGCTCCGAGCAGGGCTGACGGGATTGTGCAGGGAACCCTGAGGGTTTTCACCTGCTTTTTTGGGGGTTTGGGCCGTTTTGTTTGGTTGATTTTTGTTTCTCGGTTTTTTGTTGTTGCTGTTGGGTTTTGAGGGTTTTGTTTGGGT
>JAYRBT010000093.1:45887496-45900915 GCA_036023395.1 Myiotriccus ornatus | reverse complement strand
AGTAAAATATGTTTGATCTGGCAAACAGAAAGGCATGAGGTAGTGAAATGCTGTGCTACAAGACCACAGAGAAATTAAGTGTCAAAGGCTATAGAGGAGCAGTTAGGTCCAGGAGCTCTGATTTTGAGCGGATTTCCTTCCTGCAGAAACCTTTCTATAGGCATCCCTGTATATTAAATGAAATCTGCATGGGTTTTGGTTTGGATTTGTTTGTGGTTTGTTTGTTTGTTTTGCTACAGAGACTGAATAATCTTCAGCAGAAAGACTAAACAGTGACACCTGCTACAGCTCATAAACACTATGGCCTGCAGATTTTCAGAGAACAGAATTCTGGCATCTTGAAATTGTGATACATCTTTCAAAGAAAGGTCACCACGGCTAAAGTGGAGTGAACTGTTATCACATTTGGGGTGAAAGATACAGACTCGGTGGTATTATTTTTTTTAATTTTATCTCTTTTTACAAGTTGTATTCTGAAAAAGGAAACAAGTGGAAATGATCCTTGTCTGGTATTATAAAAATAATTTGACTCAACTCACAATTACTTTTTTTTTTTTTTTGAAATAAAGTAAATGTATCACTGTTCAAAATAAGAAATGCGAGTTCTCATGTTGAACAATAATTTTTGTTTGGCCATGCAATAAAATGTTGCTAAAATAGCTAAAATGCCATCCAGACGATTAATTTTTTTTAAAAATGGTATTTTAGAGATGTTACCTTGCTCCCCCAGCTATATTTTCCGAGCTGGCACTACAGGCAAATAGGGTTTTTAAGGACCCTTTGGTGTGTCGGCAGGAACCTTTTCTGCCCGCACAATGCTGGGACCTGTCCCATAGACCTCTGGTGTGCTGGTGGGGGCTGCCCACCCGCTCCCACGCTCTCAGCGTGGGCAGTCGCGGGGTGAGGGAGCGCCTTTTCCGCTGGAGCCCTGTGTGCCCACCGTCAGGGCCCACAGTGGCCACGCCAGGACTGGCAGGCTGGCGCAGGCTGTGCCTTCACCGGGGTCCGTGACAGCCGTGTCACCGCAGCTGGCAGCGGCGGCGCTGGTCCTGAGCCTGCGGAGCTCCCGCGGGGGTACAGCACCCCCACATTTCCACGCCTCCGGGGCACCCACAGCTTGCTCTTCCCAGCTCCATCTTGTGGTGAACGAGGGTAAACTCGTGACCTGCTGAGGAAGGGGGACAGGGGGGTGAGGAGGGGTGAAGCTCAAGGCATGGATGCTCAGAAGCCTCAAAGAAAGAAAAGAAGAATTCAAGCATCAAGAAAGGTGGCTTGAGCCTGGTGAGGTCTCTGCTGGAGCCCAGGATCCAAAGAGGTGTTGGGGTATTTTTTTTTCCCCTTGGATCTTTTTTTTTTGGGTGTTAAAGCAGCTGTGTCATTCTTGGAGCAAGAGATCTTCAGCCTCTGCACAGCTCCTGCTCCTGGCTGAGCAGCCACCAGGGAGCCTCTCTGGGGTACCCTAGTACTGCTTTTTCTCCTGTCAGATGGGTGATTTCATTGTCTACTCTCTGGGCAATGCCCAGAGCTCACTCTCTCTGGCTCTGCTTGTCCAGGTCCCAGGCCCACCAGAGACCAGTACAGTGGGCTCTACAGAGGCTGGTTGCTACCGCAGAGGAACACTGCTAAAATCCCCTAGTTAACCTCTAGCTGTGACAATGTGGTTAAGGCCAACAGTGATGTAAACAATAACAATAACAATGCCACGGAGAGCCCTAATGCAATGTCCACCTTCTCCAGTAGCTCACATACCTGTAGACATAGGGAATAGTCAGAAGGGAAGCAGGGGTAAGAAAAGGGGAAGTCCTGCCCAAAACTGTTCCCTGCCTTGCCCTTGCTGGTGGTTGTGATGCTTCCCCAGGGGTCCCTGACTTGCCCTCCTTATTGGTATGAAGGGCCACCTCTGCAACATTTGTTGTATGCTTGGTGAACAGGCTCACCTCACATTTGTGCTGACATCTTTGAAAAATGACTTTGATTCCCTCAGTATACTGTTTCAGTGATTCATTCTTTATGTGCATTTACTCAGTGGATGTGAGTGGGGAAATAAGATTGATGCTAAATTTATATGTTAATTTTAATATTGAAGCTATCCTGTATTTGAAGAATAAGATCAATTCTTCAATTTCATTTCTTACGTGACATTGCATATTGTCATTACTGGAAAATAAAATTATTTCTGAATGCATACTATCTAAACTTCAATTTAAGTGGACATATAACTCTGAAGCATCATTCTTCTCCCTTTCCTTTAATAAATATCTTAATACAGTATTTTAACATTCTCACACTGGTCTGCCACGGGAAGATAACAAAGACAAGTCTTTTTGCCCTAAATGGTGTTTCGTTAATGTGCTCCCTGCAGCATTCTGCACTGTCACAGGCAGATTTCATGAATGACTCAGCAAATCCCTGCAGGCTGTTGCATGCCTACTGCAACAGGAATCTTGGTTAATAATTGTATCCCTCACTAGAGATTAATTTCGATAATTTCCACAATAGCAGCTGTGCTTGAGAGCCGTAGCCACATCTAGTTGCCAAGCATGCCTGCATACAGGCCAAATCCTGACCTTAAGTGAAGGATCAAACCCTCAGATCACTATCAGTAACCAGATAATGCAGAGGATATAATCATACGTACAGAAAGGTTTGGCATTTATGGAGTGAGATGTATTTTAAGGAGGTCTGCTGCCAGAGACCAGGCTTTCCTGAAGCTGCAACAGAAAAAAAGTATTTATAGTACCTTGGGATTCTGTTTTGGTACTTTATGTCTTTGCAAGCTGTGCAGGAGATTAAACTGAGATAGATAGCAGGAACCTTTGCAAGATTACATCCTTGCTCTGCCCTCTAACCCAAGGAATATTTTCCCTTGTCCTTAAGGAATAAAGGTAAGTGCTGCAAGGATTTAATTGTTTTTATCTGAAAATTCTTAAAAAGCCTAAGTGCCCTATAAGTAGGAGAGAAGAAGGTATTTACCAGAGTAGTAGAAGATTTTGTTTCTAATTTTTTCTCTCCGAGAGAGAGGCTATAGCTTTTCAATGTCTGAACTGTGACTGCCTTCAGGAAGAAAGTTCCCCTGAAAATCTCAGATTAATCCTGAGATAACCCTGAGCAAGCTGCTGTCACAAAAAAAAAGTTGTGAGACCTAAGGTAAACACTGCTTAGGTTCTTCCCACCTGTCATATTTCTGAGTACATAGACTTCATGCGTTTCAACTTTCTTGTCTGCAACACCTAGACAAAACCAGAAATCTTGTGATAAAATTGTACTAATTAACCTCCTTTTCTCTAAAGACAGTAAATACATGAGTCAGCAAAAGGTTGAAGAACAGTGAGAAAGCAGAATTTCGGACACAATGAAGTCTATTCTTTCTTCCAAGTGTTGTGTGGCTCAGGCAGGGAGGTGTGCAGGTTCAGGAGCAGCTGCTCTCTCCAAGGAATCTGAGCACACCTGACACTTCTGCCAGCAGTATACATCTCAGCTTGGGGGCTGCAGCCCCCTCAGGAGTGGGTATGTGTCACAAAAGAAAGTCAGTGTGAGAGTGAGCAGTGTGGCAGCAGCATGATGGTGAAACCACTTGTGGTAGCTGATAGAAATTTTCCCTCTCTGTTGCATGCAGTGAACCTCAACCTCACTTTTGGAAACATCTTTCTTTGGAGCATAGTCCCTCTGCCTTGCCTGCACATTGCTGAGATTCCTTGTCACAGTGAATATAAACCAGAAAGAGTGATATAAAATTCACTATATACAGAAAAATATAAAAGAGACATTGAGATATTCAGAAATACAGAGAGACATACTTCCTCACTACTTGTCAAATGTAGATGTTTTTGTCATTTATAAGGGCTACATGACTGATGTGACAAGGGATGCAGAAGCAATCCTGGTGGGGTATGGTACCTGAGGGAGAGCTGTGATAAAAATGTAGGTTTCTGTTTCTCTCCCTCTGCATGTTACTCTCTTGACTCACTGACTAGGAACAGGAGAATGCTCAAAGATGTTCACACTGCACAGCTAGCAGCTTCCATGGTAACAGAAATCAGTGGGTTCTCACCTTGAACCTGCCTTTTTCCTTAGCAAAATAAGGGCAATGCTTAATGTTTACTACAGCTACATATTATTCATACTGAAAAGCAACAGTTTCTCAAGAGGAACAGCTCCTAAACTACAGAAAATTATCCTACATGGCTCCATACTTATTGCAAAACCCTTTTCAGGAAACTTTAATGCCCTTCACAGATTTGGCCCAACTCACAGGCCAGCTGTTACATTTTAGACTATGTAGGTTAGTCCCTAGTACAGTTATGGTCAACTATGTCTAAATTATGAATTCTCTTCCTTGCTTTTTCTCCTGTAGTTGCTTTTTTCCCCCCAAATAGTCTGCAGAGGTCTAAACAAAAGGAACATTTGGCCACATGAATTTTTCTTCTTTTATCTCTATTTCCAAATAGTTAACTACCAGGGACAAGGCATTGTGGGGGAGAAGTTAGTTTGTTTTGAATGTTTCCCCAAAATATAAATACAGTAAAGAATATGATAATATTTCCCAGGCTTCAGAGAAAGAGGGATTAGTTCTGCTCACTCACACATCCTTTTCTTCTGCTATTCTCACCTCTGTTGGGCAAACACAATACAGGCATCAATCATTGCAGGCCTTGTGAACGAGTGGGATTTGGGGTTGTTTTGCAGAATTTTGAAACACATAATCAGGGAGGGAGGAGGGAAGGGATAATTTCTGACCTTCAGTGGCTTCTGGGGAGTGGTGTTTTCCCATGCCTAAGCCTGAGCTATCAGAGTCTATGCCCACATTGCCATTGCCTTGAAAAGGGAACAGTGCAATCTATACCAGGAGTCAGAAGGTGAAAGGAGCTGGTCTCCCTGTCTGGCTGTGCTCATGCCTCACTCCTCTTCCTGAAAGTTCACCACATGAGATTTTAACCGACTTGTGTGGTACATATTTATGAAAAGCTATGATTAATTCCCAGGTGATTGGTAAATTTTTTAACATACTAAAACTCAAACAAACACCCTGTCAAATTACTGTCTGGCATTCATATATTTCTTGATTTGGCCATCACTGCTCTGTGTTGTTTTAACAGACTTTCACTTTTCTGTTGTCCCATTGGGTGGCAATAGGAGAAATAACTGTGGTGTTGCATGTGCAAGAGGAAATACAATCATCGCCATTCTACTCGTAGTGGCTCAAGTCTGGTTCTTCACCTCCTTCACAGCAGTGAAGTGTTTTTACACACTTTGAGGCCTGAAAGTTCAAGCCAACACCTAGTTACTGTGACCTGGTCTTAATTCACCTGCAGCTGATTAAAGTTAGCGCCTGAAAGAACTCCAATGGCTTTTTATTTTCAACAGAACCCCACTGATGCTCAAGAACTGGTGACTCTAGTCCTTCAGCCCAGGGCTCCCTCCTCCTCCTTAAATTGGAACAGTACAAGTTCACTTGAAAATGTGAACTGTGTGTACAAGATATTTGAGAGTTCCTTGGGAAATGGTTTATATTTTTCCCTTCTGAATGTCTGGAGTCGCAAGTCTCTTTCAATGCATCCCCGAGCCAAGATTACAGGAGACAGAGCGAGTCGCAAATGATTGTAACATATATTATTCAGACAGTGTAAGATATGTTATTCAAACAATTACCTAAAGTAAACTCTCTCTTGCACAACATGAGCTGGACATCAAAAGCATGGTCTGGTCTTCACATAAAACAAGGCAGTCCGGCGGTGTTTCAGCCGAGTACTGGGTGGATTTATGACGGCTAGGGAGCAACATTTCATTTGGGACCGGGACAGGAGAGAACGCGACGCTGTGACCCCGGGCTCCTGTCCCCGTCCCAGCTCGGTCCCCCTGGCCGATGGCCCCATCTAGTGTCAGCGCGGTCACGGCGCTGAGCGGCGCTCGGGCTGGATGCTGCTGTGGCCGAATGACGGTAGGGCTGCACGACATTATGAGGAGGAGGGATGGGTCTATCCTTCCCTAATTCTGCGTGGCTCTGGCAGCTCGGCCAGGGTTGCATTCGGGGTCTACCTTGGGGGTCAGCTCAGTGCGGCGAGGAGCAGGAGGCAGGGTGGGTGTCACCAGGACTCCTTCTCCCTCGAACCTGTTTATGCAAACCTGAAGGTAGGAGGCAGGCACCACGGCAGGCACCAGCTTCTCCGCAGCCCCTGCCCGCTCCCAGTCAGCACGGAGGTCCCGCGGCGTGGTGGCAGAGCCAGCGAGTGTCCATATGTCTTGCATGCGTATGCACACACACAGACGCACAGCTTCTCTTTGAACTCCTCTCTCACAAGAAGATGAAGATGTCAAACCTGTTTTGCTTATCCTGTTTGGCTGTGAAAGTGGGCCCAACAAAAAGAAGGAGGAATACTTGAGGAGGCCTGCCGTGGTTTAACACCAGTTAGCCGCTAAGTAGCATGCAGCGGCTCACTCAACCCCCGGCCCTCCCTGATAGCGGAAAAAAAGTGAACCTTGAGGGTTGAGATAAGAACAGTTCAAAAATTCAAAACAAATAAAATATTATATTATCACTACTACTAATAATGATAGTAATGACAATAATAATACTTGAAATAAAAAAAAAATGAAAGAAAGAAAGAAAGAAAGAAAGAAAGAAAGAGAAAGAAAAAAAGAAAGAAAGAAAGAAAAAGAAAGAAAGAGAAAGAAAGAAAGAAAAAGAAAAACAAAAAGGAAGAAAGAGAGAGAGAAAGAAAGAAAGAAAGAAAGAAAAACAAAAAGAAAGAAAGAAGGAAGAAGAAAAGAAAGAAAGAGGAATAAAAAATAGCTGAGTTGGTTAGAGAATGGTGCTAACAACATCAGGGTCATGGGTTCAGTCTCCTTACGGACCATTCGCTTAAGAGTTGGACTTGGTGATATTTGTGGGTCTCTTCCAACTCAGAATATTCTGTGATTCTGTGAAAACCAAGAGGAAAAATACAATTGCTCAATACAATTGCACAATACAATTGCTCACCACCCACTGACCAATGCTCAACACTGTTCTGCCAACAGTGATTGCCCCCTCCCAGACGGCTACCTCCAGTTTGTATACTGAGTATGAAGTTGTTCTATTTATGGAATATCCCTTTGGCGAGTTCAGGTCACCTGTCCCTGATAATCTCCCTCCCGTATTCTTTCATGCCTCCTTCTGGTGGATCATGGGAACCTGAAAAGTCTTTGACTTAAGAACTACTGAGCAATAACTAAAACATCAGTGTGTTATCATTATTCTTCTACTAAATACAAAACAGAGCACCATGCCAGCTACTGAAAAGCAAATTAACTCTAGCCCAGCTGAAATTCGAACAAATCCATATGACAAAACTTCGGCTCATCTAGTGTATTAGTGTTTCAAGACACTTGATATTGCCTTTCTCCTTTATCATTCAAGAAACTTATTCTTTTCCTCAGTATGTAATCAAAATTTGATTTTTTTCTTGCTACTATGCAGCTGAATGGTAACAGTGGAGCAAAGTTAACTAGTGTCTGATCAGTCCAGAAATGTCTAGCATTGTCAGTGTATTTGTGGGTAATGTCTATGCCTGAGGTCCTCTGTGCTGGACCATAAGTTGCTAGCTGCTTTTTGATATGAAGATGTAGGCCTTTTCCCAGTTATCTCTGTCTTGGACATTTCAAGCCCCTTTTTTGCTACTTCTTGTCTTCAGCTCTCTTGGTTATAGTCCATACTAGAATTATTCATTGTGCTCCATCAGAGGATGAACAAAAAAAATGTGATAATGGCTGTGGTAAGGCCAAGTGTATCTACTGGAATTACGATGTTCCTAGACTATCTTTCTTGTCATGATGAACAGTCCCTGTTATGCCTTGTCTGTGAAGCAGTCCTCTTGATAGCCTTGAATGTAATTCTCTCTACTATGAAAATGTCCCAACTGCCCTGCTATTTGGAACATGCTAAGGTATCAATTTTGAATTGAGGAACAGGTAACGTGGATTTGTTTTGCTGGTGAGGATGTTTTCTGGTTTGTGAAACACTGCTTTTTCTGTTTTCTTTGCTATGTATAATCAAGGTACCTGCTTAAAAAAGCCAGGCTCCCTACTTGCTGTTTCTGATAGCACAGCTGAATAGATATGAAACAGTAAGTCATGCCCTCTGTCTAAATCAGCTTTTATGTTTAGAAATATGTATGTATTAATACAAGTTTTAGAAATCCATTTTAGGCACTGTTCCTCCTGATTGTGGACTTTTGATGCTGGTTGTACTTGGGTTTAAATATCATGCCAAATGTCTTAGGTGCACAGGAGCAAATGCAATCATGTTATCCACACATGTTAGAATATAATCAGGACTGTGAGCTTTGGCATATCTAGTGCATTCCACGAGTGCTGGTACAATAAGCCAGCAGGGGATGGAGAAATTCCAAGTGGAAGACAAGTAGTTACAGATCTGGACTAAAGCTGTCAGAAGAGAAACAGCTTGGACTCTCTGTCATCCTTTCCCCTTCACAAATTATAGCATCTAGTGAAGTAGAATGGAAATAAAATGCGTGGCATTCAGTTACAGCAAGTCCAGAGGAGGCCACCAAGATGATTAGAGGGGTGGAGCACCTCTTGTATGAGGAAAGGTTAAGATCATTGGTTTTGTTCAGCCTGGAAGAAAGAATGCTTCAGGGTGACCTAACTGAGACCTTCTAGTACCTGAGCCTGCAGGAAAGATGGAGAGGAACTTATTACAAGAGCATTTAATGGCAGGACAAGGGGGAATGGCTTCAGACTGAAAAAGAGTAGGTTTAGATTAGATATTAAGAAAAAATTCTTTACTGTGAGGGTGTTGAGGCACTGGAATAGGTTGCCCAGAGAAGCTGGGGGTGCCTCATCCCTGGAGGTGTTCAAGACCAGATCAGATGGGGCTTTGAGCAACCTGGTCTAGTGGAAGGTGTTCCTGTGCATGGCAGAGGAGTTGGAACTAGATAAGCTTTGAGGTCCCCTTCCAAACCAACCCATTCTATGGTTCTATGATTCTATGATTCTATGATTCTGTGATTCTATGATTCTAGGATTCTATGATTCTATGATTCTGTGATTCTACATACTGTACTCTTAACCATCTCTGTGTCTGGAGTAAGTGTAGGGATTGGCCTGTCAGGAGGCAGGGAGCTGTGGAAACTGCAGGTCACCAGCATTTCTTGTACGTCTCTCTCCAGCTAAGCCCTCCACTCAATCAACACAGGAATTTCCCATCACCACTACTCTATTGCTTATTCCTATTGTAGCTCTAGATACTGAAAAAAAAAGGTTCAGCAACTTTGGTAATCTTTCTGAAATACGGCAAGAATATGTCTTGGGACATTTTCCCTGCATTCAAGCAATTATCATGCATTTTAACAAATCATTAGTGTTGGCAGAGATGGTGCTAACGTATTACACTTTTCATGTAATTTGCTCTCACTCTTCTGCTGTGTGCTCAGGAAATAATCAGTACAGGACACTCATGGTGGTCTGCTCTGGCCTTGCTGCTGTATTCCAGGGCCTTTGTGAATCTCTTTGATGCTCAGGCCACAAGTGTTCCATAAGAAAGTTTCTGTGTAGAAGATAGTTGCCTGTCTCCAACATGCAAGATTTTGGAAGGCAGTTAGTTGCATAAGTGGATTCATTTTCTAAACTCATATTTGCTTCTTTCTGAGTAGATCCAGCCAGTGATCTTTTTGCACAGAGCTGCCTTGGTCTGGTTAGTTTGAGTTTGAATAGGATCTTCATTTTACTTAATGATTGCTTTTCTTTGTTTGCCTCATTCTGAGGTCTTTGACTGATCCAGAGACCCATCAAAGGTATATTTAATAAAACAGTATTGCATTACATTGAAGTGAGTTCAGCATGTAACACTTTTCAGTAGTGCACATAAAATGAAGACTAAACCAAGGACAGTTAAAGCCTTGGATGTGGCCTCAAGTGAATTTCCTTATGTACTTCAGTGCTGAGTGTGGTGTTTTCTGATTTTCCCATTAACAATAACATTTTCTGGAACACATCCTTTTCTCATTCAGTAGTGATATTGCACTAGCATACAACACAAAGTGAAGTTTATGTTACCTAAACTCATTCCTTGAGATGAGTGTCAGCAGGTTAATATTGTTGTAGGGATTTTCTGGAGAACTCTGGTGTAGATTGTTTTACCGCAAGAAGCTCTTCTCAAAATTTTCCTTCGTGCTGCTTAAAGTATCCATGTTCACACAAAATAAATCTCCTCACCTGTAAGTAAAATACTTTCTTCATAAAATGTGGCCTGTTTACAATCTGTCTTTCTTGTGCCCAGATTTCTGTCTCTTGTGACTTCCCCATAGTAAAGCTGCTGCTTTGTTATTCTCAAGGTACCTCAAAAGGATAGTGCTGTGTTTATGACTGAGCATGGTTTGCACTGGTAAAAGTTCTGATTCTTTGTCATGAGCAACTGAAAATAAAACTCTGGAAAATGTAATAAACAGATGTTCTGCTTGCCACAGGACTTCCCAAATTCTGCAGTATTTATATCCCAGAACTATCCCTTTCTTCATATGGTCAAGGCTCTTTTTTTATTAGAGATGTGCCAAGCCATAAAGACCATTTCAGCCTCTTTAGCTGTGTCTGTTACTTTTACATGTGAGAAACAGGAAATGACTACAGAGCACAGCATCCTGCAAAGGATTATGATTGGGCTTGCCTGCTTGTGTTTTGGCATTGCTTGGAAGCTGCTGTAAAGTTTTAGGGTTGCAGTGCGCAAGGTTCAATACAGAATGCAAGTTATTAGGATTGCACTCCTAATATTAAAGAGCTGAAGGAGCATTTGCCTGGCTGTGCAAGAATGGCTTTGCCTGAGAGCAGACTGAGAGAGGTGTTCATCGTGCTCCTGATTTTGATCATTCTTGTCTGATGTACTAAGAGGTGGAAAAGTGATCTGCAGTGCTAAAGTGCCTTACCACATGCTGATCTGGCTTCTCTGTAAAAATAACAAATTGATTATTTATACCAGCACATCTGGCTTGTCCTGGGTGTGTTATTTATGGCAGTTATGACGCTTGAAAGGTAGACAGGCTATGATGACATACTGTATGCTGTAGGATCTGACACAAACCTGAAAAATATCCCTTTAGATGTTGTTGGTTTTTTTATTGTTCCAAATTGCCTCTTAGCTTTGTTGTGGACAATGTCAACACTCCTTTTATTCATAAAAATCCCCAATAAAATCAGAGCAGTCCTTAGAGTATGCTTGCAGTCAAAACATGGTTTAAAAATATATTGAAATATTCATATATTGAAAATGTTTTTGCACCCACCAGTTATAGAGTAGCTACATTTATCTTTCAATTTAAAGTAACTTTTCTTTTTGATTGCCAGTATGACAAGGTCATCAAGACCGTGCCTGTTTCACATGGTACTTGTGAATGTACTGGCATCACTTGGGACACTAAATTGAACGTAGGAGAAAGTGGGTTTGTCTATAGATTAGATTATGCAATTGGGAAGATACACAAAGAGATCCTTTTCAGGTGTATGAATATTTAACTCAAATTGTCTCAGTCAGATTGCACAGACACAATTCCCTATACGATCATGGTCTGTAGAGTTAAAATAATGCAGCAACAGTATGGAAGTGGTTTTGATGTTTCTTTTCTGATTGTAATCATCCATTTGAGTTTACATTTTGAGGCCAGCATCAGGTCCATGGCTCTAGCAGGGCCCACTCTGCTAATTATTAATTACTAAATACTGTAACTGGAATGATGAAGGGTAATCCAATGCATATGTTCAGAACACAAAGTTGTTGTAGGACATTTGCCAAAATCAGCATTACAGAATGGCTGCAAAATTGGTAGCTACTGACTGATCTGCTGGAAGGCGAAGATTTTTTTTTTCTTTTTTGCTTTAGATATGTTGTCATACTTGCAGATTTCTGTGATGGAATTTTTAAGACTACTAGTAAGAAAACAAACGTTAGTGTGTCAGTCCAGGTTTGAGGTGAAGGAGACTTCGATGGAGAATAAAGCTGTGTGCAAGGAAGGCAGCTGTTCCTGAGAGTCCTGAGGTTGCTAGGTAATGAAAAACGAAGATTGCACACACACACACACACACACACACACACACACACACACACACACACAAAAGAAAAAAAAAAAGAAAAAAAAAGGAAGAGATTTGCTGTTGTCTTCTGGAGATCACACTGCTTCTTTGGAAGAACTATGTGGGACAGGTGACCTTCTCGCACACTACTGAAGGGCAGGAAACTTCAAAGAATTTCTCCAGGGAGGCGCATCATCAGGGCACAGAGGGTTTTATATTATTTGGTGCATAGAAGGATTTGGCAATGGAAAAATTGTATTCAGCATCTCTTGCTACTATTTCTCCTGGGCTCCTTGAGAAGGACTGAGGCTCTTTTGTATACTTGTGCCCCCATACTGATATGGACCTTCAGACTGCAGAGAGGAGAGGTTTTTTTACTGGCTGGTATGGTAGCATTTCTTGGGGAGAGGGGGCTGTTGGGGCCAGGGGCAGGCAACTATCTATTCCTCTGCCATCTCTTCCGTGCAGGAATTTTGCTGAGAGGTGTGTCTTCCCATCTCACACCAAACTCCCTGCTCTTATCTTCTCTACTAGATAAGCTGTGGAGAGAAATTGTCTGCTTGTGCAGGCTGGTGATTCTCTGTCTCTCACTCCCTTGAGAGATGCTTCGGAGAGACCTTTGATGTGAAATTCCCGGTGTGACCCTGGACTGGGCTGCAGCATCTCCCTCAGGATCTGAATGTGGGCTGGGTGTCCCTCACATCCCCTATCAGGAATGAATTAGAATGTTTCATTCTTGTAAGTGATACTTTTTTGAGTAAACATCCCTGGGTTCCTGTGATGTGTAACTAATGGAGTGCTAAACTCTCAGGGCTGGTTTAAGACTCAGAAAGTACATGTGTTGCCAATCCATCATGTTTCTAAGACTAATTAACATAGCAGGGACACAATAAAGCTCCAGAACCGGCACACACGACCCAGCTCACATTACCTCTCTGTAACAGTCTCTCTACTGACCTCACAAAAGCACACACTGGAAAAATGAGACGTGGTCTTTTCTGACTCAGCTAGAACTATTCAGCCAAAGAAGAGAGCTAAGGACTCTCATTTATTATTGTCCATTATTATTATGATATATCATGGAACAGAGTTCTCAAATAATGTACAATGACATTTCTACCTTTGCTAGTATCCGTGCATGTTACCTGCCGCTGGGCAGGCAGCGTTAATACAGGCAGAGCAGCCACTGACTTGTGAAGAGATGTCCTGGTATTGGAGGGCACATTCTGCTCCTGCAAAAGTAAAAGGAAGACCTTATTGGTTGATTTACATTCATGTTATTTGCAGTTCAGTTACAATGAAAATCTTATTGCTCTTAAAACTTTACTAATACATCTGTTCCAGGCTTAAAGTAGTTCCTTT
>JAYRBT010000093.1:45832044-45871763 GCA_036023395.1 Myiotriccus ornatus | reverse complement strand
CTTCCCTTCCCTTCCCTTCCCTTCCCTTCCTCTCCTCTTTCTGTTCCCCTCTCCCTTTCCAACCTTTCCACCCTCCCCTCCTGTTCCTTCCCCTCCTTTCCTTTTTCCTTTTCCATTTTCCCTTTTCCAAATGTATAAAGACGATCAATCATGGGCAGGACGCTTGAGCAGCAGAGCATATGCTGAGACAGCATATGATTTTCCTCACACATCTCTGCAGTGGCTGTATAATGCTCTTGTCCCTCTGCTTCTCTAGAGCAGAAATAGCCACTTGCCTGCATCTCTCCGTGCAGCAGTGAAACTCATGGAGAAGTCATTGTTCTGAAACTGTCTAGCGCTTACTGCAAGGCTGTGTATTGCTGGCAATATGTTCAGCTGTTAAAATATCTTATGCTCCCCTATGCTCTCTCTTCTTAAATACAATTTCTGTGGCATTTGTTCCGTGTGTGGATGTCTGTATCTTTCGTGCAGCACAACTTGTTTGAGTACAAGATGCACATTTTTGCTGTGCTTATGGGTGTCAGGTTGCATTTCTCTTCTGATCCCCTTCTGACCACAGTTTTTCTTATGTGATGGTGGAACATACCTCTTGGGAAGCTTGACTTTGGAGTTCGGACAGGAGGCCAAGAACCTGTGAAGGCTGGGGAGCACAAAACAGTTGTGGAAAGTAGCGAGAAGAACAATTATTCATTTGGTGTGCAAAATAGCATGCCTGGGTGATGGTGTTGGTTGGTGAGACAACCAGCTATCTGTTGTAAGTGTGCACCATCCATATGTATGCTGATACAAAATTTTTATAAGATACTTCTCTAAGTTTTGTAGTCTGAGCTCCTCATTTCCTTGGGATCAGAAAAGCAAGTCACTTTTCGGCCAGCTGTGAAGGAAGAAGTCCTTGTAAAGTTAAAGGCCCTGAAGCCAGAACATTAACCACATCGTAGTTGTTACTGTTCTGGAATTAAAGAATTTGACGCTGGCTCAATTTCTTTATTTTAGATGTAGAACAGGGAGTTATGTTATTATTTTGATTTGACAACTTGCTTGCAGAACCAAGCCTTTCAGTTCCTGTATCCAACACTTCCCACTCAGCTGACCTTGATGTGAAAGCTGGCACCAGGTGTTGTTGTCCATTACATATGAGATTCTCACTGTATCACTGGGTTCTTTCCCTGACTTGTTGCCAGCTGAACAGCATAAAGTACACATAATGCCTCCTTTAACTCAGATAGCAGTGATCAGCCATTTTCTGTTTGCTTGCATTGAAACCAGCTGTGCCTTCTGCAACTGGACTTGTCTATCTCGTACTGGCCTTTTTAGCCATCAGCACGCTTGTAGCAAGCGTGGGTAGAGCCCTTCTCAAATCTTTGATCGCGAAGCCTAGCCATGATGTCATTGAAACCAGGACAAACCATGGCTTATGCAAGAAGTGTTTCTGGGGAAGCATGTATGGGCAGATGGAAGCCAGTGGCAGGAATGTCATGATGACTGGAGAAACAGGAACCAGTTTTATGCGAGGAAGCATCCCTCTTAATAAAAAATGAAAACTTGAAAACCGGTGAAAAAAACCCAAACAGTTCAATATTGCCGCTTCCCTCTCTTCCTGATTTCAGTTCCAGCTCTTTGTGAACAAGCTACCAAGGTTTTTTTTTGGTCTAGAAACAGGTCAGGGATCATATTCATGGGCTGCAGCCATCCCTTTTGCTGTCATTTGGAGCTGGTATCCCAAAGTCAGTGTGTCCTACTGTTACTGGGACCCATTACCTTAAGTGCAGGGGCTGATGCTGACACTGCTTCAGTATCACAGATTGAAGGCAAAAGTCTACCTCTCACCATGAACTCATCACTCTAATCTTTCTATGGTGGGCATTTGGATCTCTGGAATGAAGGCTCACCACCTAACTTGTGTGTTGCCACAGGACACGCTGCTAGGTGTCTAATTTGTGGGTTTTTTTCCCCTGACAAAGAAGAGCTCCCACAGTGATTGACAGAAGAAAAATAAAGCAGTGGTTTTTAATATTCAGTTATGCCAAGATATTATGTAGGAAGAATTGGAAGAATGAAAAATTACATTGGAAGATGGCAGTGGCCCTTTTCCCATTTTTACAAATAATAATTACAACGGAAATCTACCCAAGAAAAAGCAAAAAGCTGCATAGACAAGCCTACTGATGTGTACACCAAAAGGAGCACAATAAGGTATGTGCTTATCCTTGCAAGATGAAGTCTAGAAGTAACTTTAGAAGAGATATAAAGATTTTTGGAATGCTAGATTTTACAGTTGCATTGTCTAGCTGACAGCCTCTGCATTTATACCTTACTGCAGAGAGTCAAATATGGACTTAAACTAGTGATTAGGTATTTTACTCATTCCTTGGTGATTCAGTTGGGCAGGAAACAGGTAGGTTGAACTACTACCAAGTGTGATATACAGTTTCTATATATGTGTATCAAGAGCTAATAGTGGCATCCTTTATACCCTGCCTGGTTTTCATCTACCTGCTTTTCTCCAGGTTTGACAGCCCCAGTTCTTTCACCAGTGCCTTAGTAATCTTCGAGACACCTTTTATGGACTCTCTCCAGTATGTTCTTTTGTACAGGTGAATCCAGCATTGGACAGAGGACTGCACTGGACACAGGACTCCAGATGTGTCTCACAGGGCTGAGTAGAGAGAAGGGATCAGCTCCCTCCGCAAGCTGGCAGCACTCCGCTGAATGCAGACCAGGATGCTCTGGGACATACCTGCCACCTTCTGGTCAAGTCAGTGTCCACCATGGCCACCCTGGCTCAGGACGTGTCATGAAGGGCTTGCATTTCACAGTGCTTCTGTCATTGGCACTGGAATTCAATGAACCCTTCTCAGTTAAATTGCTGCATACTGGATTTGTGATTGAGGAACAGCAAGAAAAAACTAGTTCCCATGACTTTAAGACAGGAAGGTCTGTAAAGAAAATAAAAAAAGAATAGTTGTGAAATTCTGAAAGCATAACATCAATCTTACTGCACACCTAAGCAAACCCGAAAGGTCACAGTGATGCTAAAACTTTATCTAGGCCCAAGGTGAAATAGTTGTGTAGAGCACCATTAAAAAACTTTATGTTAGTGAGGGCTGAGTTCTCTCAGCTTCAGAAGTAATGTCCATCTCATCTCTCACTGTACCTTTCCATAGTATTCTTTTATAAATGAACTGAGAAAAGAGGAATCATAGTTTAAAATTATTTCCATTTTTACTCTGGCAAACTTGTCAAGGGTTTGAATTCCAGAAACAGAGCGCTTCATATTGAAATTTCTTTGCCTTTATTCTGCCTCTAGGATGTGCACAGAGGGAGCTGATATCTTGGTCACTTTGGGAAATGTCTCTGTATGGTAGAAAGTTTCAGAAAAAAAGAAAACCAAAACTGACAAGGAGGACTTTCCCCTTGTGACTGATGGGTGAGCCCTGCCTTACTTCCACCTTCTCCTTGTTGACCTTTGAGAAGGTGGGGAATGGCAGCAGGGCCCTGTTAGATGCCTAGGACCTGCACACTTCCCACAGTGCCTAACCAGGGCAGATAGAGCACAGCCACAACCTGAGTGCCAGCCTGTTGGCAGAGGGACAGCCAGCTGCTGCCACAGTTGGTGGTGGATGGAGGTCAATTTTGGAGCACGCTGATGGGGATTTTTCAGTCAAAAAGCTTTATTTTTTTCAGACAGTGGAGTATCCCCACATGCAAAACCACTTGCCTACAAAGCTGCTGTGTCCTGCATGGGCAGCAATTCCAGACTAACAGTTTGCAGATGTAGAAGTGGGGGGGAGGAGGGGCGGGGGGGATGCTCTGCTGGGCATGGAGGTTTTAGGCAGAGGCTCTGCAATGCAAAGAAGTGAGAGGAAAAACTTGCTGGGATAAAACTCTTTTCTTAAGTCCATTAAATTCCTTGCTCAGAATTACAGGATAGAGACTCAGGGATTGTGAACTGAGAGCAACTGAGACTAAACCCATGGGGTGGTGAGCATTATTTATAATAATTTAGCCTCAAAGCAGTGATGGTGTAGCTAACCATAAGGGGTTTTTTGTCTAACAGAGGAGGATTTGAGCAGAATGTTATGCTGAGTGCATGATCTTCTGTAATTTATGGCAACCAGTAGTAAGTCCAGGCTTACATAAAGGAAAGCATACACATGTTAACAAGGGGGTCCCTGTAGCAGTGTCTTGATTCAGCTTCTGGTGTTACTCCCAGGCAGTGTGCTCAAAGTAGTCTTGTTTGTGGGAGCCAGACAGGAAGAAGCAGGGAGAATCTCTGCAGTACAATAATAAAAGACAACTAATCTTTGCACTCTGCCACTTCTTACTGCTCATTGTGCACCAGCTCACACTTCAGCACCAAAGCACGCAGCTGGTTGATATGGCTTGATGCCATTCCAGCAGACACATAAGAAGTGGAAGATTGTCATGCATTTTCTGAGCTGTCCTTGCTTTCTTTTTGTTTGGCACTCACTTTGACAACTGCAAATACAAATCAAACCCTTCTGCAAGACGCACTGGTTGAAGCCAGGGCCCCAGCAGAAGGTTGTCTTTGAGTTGGATTCTCTGTTAAAAGTAAACTATTAAAAGTAGGGCTCCTCCTAGAACTTTTTCTCCTGGCATAGAGACATCTGTATGGTGTGTCTTCTTTATCCAGTATATTATATCTGTGACACTTCTTGAATTTGCTGTCCTTGAGAAAGCTGCTGTCTGCAAATGAACTGAATACTTTCCAAACGGAAGTAATGTAGATGCCAAATGTTTTGGGGAACTGGGTTAAAACCACATTTGTTCTCATGTGCTCTTCCATGTAGTTAATCCTATGGCCCTTCCTAAGCTCCTTCCCTTCCTCTCACATATGACAGTCCCTTCTATCTAGGACGTACCACTGATTCCTCCAACATAATTGCTTAGCTCCTTGCTTCCCTTTACAAGTGGCAGCAGTTAGGTATCTCCACTACTTGTTGTTCTTAGGATTAGGCTGTTGTGCTGCAAAAAGGCCTACCCCAGAGTGACTTGTAGAGGTTTTCTACAAAAGATCAGCATGCTGGTGTGGAAGCTGCAAAACAAACAAGGAATAATAAACGTATCTCCTGCAGCTGGGAAATGCCACATGTAGATGAGGATGATCCATTCATTAGGTTCTGAACACAAACTCCCAGCAGAGAGTATCATAAATCCATGCAATATCCCTGAATGCTGGATTTTTCATTTGGGCATATGAAGAAACTGAAAAATGTGTAAAATGAAAATCACATGTACTCCAAAGCAGCTCCATAGCACTGGAAGCTGGTAACATCTGAAAGTGCGTAGGCAAAACTGACACATAAAGATGTGCTAGGAGCCAATTTACAGCAAAGGGTAAAGATCATACTGCATTTGAGTCAAAACAGGGTAGGCACTACTCCCTAGTGACTGTACAACCAAGGAGCCTCTTGCGTACTGACTATACCAGAAAATGTATGGAATACATTACAATTGTGAATGTTCTTCTGACATTTTATTTCAGAAAAGACCATGAGAGTAGGATAAAATATAGGGCTCAGTCTTTCAACCTGCAGTCATAACTGTTCCAATTTCTGTTGCTGTTAAAGATGAAGCAGAGATGTTTATTTCCACACAGCCACTTGTTGGAAGACACACCTATTCTGACAGAATGAGGGTTTTCAGCTGAAATTTTTACCAGCTTTTCTTACTCTGGTTTCTAGTACTTGTTTGGAGTTAATGGCTGAACTCAGAAGCCAGGTCTCCACTTGCATGGTGCACTCTGCAGTTGCATACTTGTGAATATTTAAATGGAAGTAGTTATCTTCAAACTGTTGTGAACAGGCTCCCAAGAGAACTGGTCACAGCACCAAACCTGCCAAAGTTCAAGAAGAATTTGGACAATACTCTCAGGCACACGGTGTGACTCTTGGGGATATGCCGTGCAGGGCTCAGTGATCCTCATAGGTTTCTTCCATCTCCGAGTATTCTGTGATTCTGTGATTGGTTTACTCAAGAGCTTCCAAATGTGGCTTAAATCTTCAAAGAAAAAAAAATCAAACCAATAAAACTAACTCAGTCCTATGTCTGATGATTTATTATGTGGCTAATCTGATTAATTCCTTCCTACAGTTATTTTGAACTGTTCCCTGCTTGCTGTTGTTTTATATGGAGGAAATGCATTCTTCCATTAAGCAAATACACTACTGTGCTTGAGAGATTAAAACCATGAGGCAAAAAGCTGAAGTACATGCAGAAACTTGGACTTGAATTTCAGGGGAAATGAAGGCCATCTGTAGTGCCATCCACTGTGCATCTTACTGCTAAACAAGTCTACGAAGAGAAGATATAGTGAATATTGGGACTTATCTTTGGACTGAAAGAAGTCCAGAAAACTTATGTTTGCAAGTCCAGGTGACAGTATGTGCATGTGAGAGGAAGTCAACTAACTTCTGCCGAACCATCTTTAGAGCACATTGACATTGGAAATATCTTTCTGCTTATTAAGTTCTTCTAGATTTTAAATGGTTGAACAAAATGTGTCATTGGTGTGGAAAGTATCATAATTTCCATCACTGTTTGACATCTCCTTGCTTTGACAGGGAGACTGGTGGCTGGTTAGACTGAGTGAGAAGTAAATACAATCCATCTGCTCCTAACAAAAAGGTAGGACAGTTCTGAAGGAGCTGACATAGGTCTCCACTGATCTCTGCCAGATGAAGAGTTCAAATTCATGGAGCCAGAGGACAGGGAGCATCTAACATACATATAACCAGGATATTTTGTGTTTTCTGAAGAAAAACTTTTACCCAAGGGGAAGATTGTGTCTCAGAAAGCCATTCATGGTCAACAGCTGGTTGCTGCTGACCAGCTATTGCTGATCATCCAGATCTGGGTAGATTGTGTAAAACTTGGTTTAGACAACGAAGAGATAGGTCCTGTATTTCAACCTGGATTTTACAGACTGTAGGAGGATAACATCCTGTACAAACAAGATTCCTGTCTCTGCTTCAGACAGCTCCATGGTGAGTTCGTGAGCTGGTCCTTTTGCTATTTGCCATGGGGAATTTGGGAAAAGGGGCAAGAGCTCCCAGTGATCTGGATCAAAGTATGGGAGTCTGAAGTGACCTGAGCACTCACTTTGGTTCCCACCAAAGCTGCTGCGGAAACTCGTCCCTGCAGTCCTCATCTGCAAGGTAGGAGAAGAGCATCTCACAAACAAGGACAAACAAGACGTGATGGAGTAACATTCCAGGGTCAGGAGCCCTGGTGTCATGTAAACTTTATCAAGGGCCTAGTCAATAACACGCTGGCTGCTGGAAGTGGAGACAAAAGGGTGAATCTGCTGATGGAGCTGCTGTATCAGAGTGTCTGCTTGCCAGGCCAGCAACCTGATGTGCCACTTCTTCCTGCTGTGAAGAAGCAGATGCAGACTAATAAATTCTTAAAAGTCTCCATCCTCACCTCTATCAATATAGATAACTGTATTAAAAAGTGATGCAAATCCCTCTCCTTTCAAATATACAGGTTTCCAGAGCATTGATAAACTTCCTAGTCAGAGGCAGCTATATCCTGCCTAATAGGAGAGACCTCCCTGTGGGATTTGCTTTGGGAAAGCTTGTTCCCCATTTTGATCTCTCTTCAACAGTCTCCTATTGAGGGTAGAGACACCTTGCTAAGACTGGAAGACTTCAGTGATAAACATTGTGTATCCTTTCTTGCTCTGATAGCTCAAAGTACTTCATAAGGACATTAGCAAGTCTCATCCCATGAGGAGGTTCTACAGCAGTTTGAGGAGAGAACAGGGAATTTTGGTTGTCATGATTTTGGGTGGTTTGTGAGGGCAGCGGGGTAAAGCAGGCTGCAGTAGGGTCTTGAACAAGATCAATTACTCTAAGTTGTCCTTAAGTGGCTGTCAAGAATGCCTTACCAGACACTTCAGTGAGGTGTGGAGGTTGGTCTTGCAGTCTGCCCAGCATCACAACTGGAGGCAGAGCCTCATTCAGACACCAAACACAGATATTTCAACTCTGTTCTCTCACTGCTAACCCACATTCTCTGTGGTAAAGTACGCTTAACCAAATATAATAAAAACAAGCTTCAACATGTTGTAATCGCTAGACATATTCCCTCTGAAAAGGGACATGTATGTGAAAAGAGAGAAGGAAAAGCCAGGGATAAGAAAAAGGCCATGTAAAATCACTTCAGCATGTGGCTGCTAACACCAACATCCTCAACATTTATTACATGATGCTTGGTGATGTAGTTTGGCCTTTAAATGCTTTGCAGAGTTAGCAGAGGGACAGCCAGACAGAACCCTGAGAAGAGGACTGGCTTGGAGCTGACTGCAACATGCTGCACAATGTGCAGTGCTCAGTGAAATTTCTTCAGGACTCACCTTGAAACCAGCAAGCTGAATGCTGAACCCTTGATGAACTTTGACTGAAGTGTTTACTTTAGTATAATCAAGTGACTGGAATAATAGTAATGATAATCATCATCTTTGCTGTTGCAATATGATTGCAACAAAAACTAGCTAGATACTCTCAAAGCTTCTTGGGAGAACTTCCTTATAATTTACACCCTATAGCTGAAATACAGATCCTGATACACTCACACTGTACATCTGTTCTCCTGACTTTTTAACCACGGAGTGCTAGTTTATTGTTGAGTTTAAGGATAAAAGAAACAAGAAATGAAAGCAAAAAAAAAAGTTTCCTCTATACTAAGTACATTCAGATGTCAGCCTCCAAAAGCCCTATACAGTGTTTCATTCCTAGGTCATTTTACCTTTCTCCTTATGAGGCAATGTTGTTATCAAATGGGTTGAATCACAAAAGAGCTGGGTTTTACAATGGGGATATGTTATTTACAGATATTATCAATATAGTAAATTAAAATTAGCTGCAGGGTATCAATGTGTCATAACTTTCAAAAGGATAGACTTGTGAAATAACAGTTATTGAGTCTACCATCAGTCCTGGCTTGGATGAAAGTTTTCAAGAATGTTAGGGTTGGAGCTGGGAATTCCAACAGTGATTCACCTGAATATACACCAGCTACAAAGAAATATTGTTACTATCAGTTGTTGTCTAGAGAGAAATTTAGCTGACTAGAGTGCAGCATTTTGAATTTGTGCCATCTTCTAGAGAGAAAGAGAATAAACTTTTCAGGAGCTCCCAAGAAAAGTATTCATATGTCCATGCCTAGATTTGGCAAGGGTGCCCTTGCTAACAGAGTTCAGGGGCTTCCCACTGTTCATGTTCCCATCCCAGAAGATGTTCAAATATGGCATTTATCTGTACCCATGAAAGATGCTCACTACACAAGAGCACTTGTGTGGGTATTTGTGTCTTGTTGGGCAACTCTTCATTGAAAGTGATAGTGTTAACCTCCCTTAAATTGGCTTAGTTTAGGCAAAAGAGCATATCTGAGCCAGATTGCAGCTAAATTCAACTTCCTTCTACAAGTTTCAGAGACAGTCATGATTTTATTGACTTTTGTATTTTCATAACACCTTGCAGTTTCTTCTGATTCTACAGGTAGTCTGGGACTGTGGCATTTGGCTTCTTTTATGGAAAACTCGAGCATGTCAGCAGAAGCCTTACAATCTCACAGAAGACTTAGTGTGACAACAGGGAGGGTGTATAGATGTTTAAGTTTGAAACTAAATTTGAAAAGCCTAAAATTTTTTTGTGGGCTCTTTTTTAGTATACAGAGCATCTTCTTTCTGCTCTTCTCTCTCTACTCACTTCCTAAGTGTCATTTCTTCTAGAATACAGGAATTGCTGTAGCTCCTGTAAGTCACCTGATACAAACACAGGACAATGTCCCTTTCCAAACACACTCCTCAGATTTCATTTGCAATTCAGAGCGAAGATCATGGCGAAGAAATTTTGTGCAGTTAAACAACATTTGTGTCAGGATACAGGTCAACAAATTCTACCTTATGCTTTGGTTTTCCTTCTGTTCCTCTAGAAGCCACTTCCTATAGCCTTCTACATTTCTTAGGAGAGTCTGACAAGACAAATCCTTCTTCTTTGCTCCACTTCATACAACTATGGTAGACTTAACAGAGAAGGATAGACTCTGAGGGCTGTCTTTGTTAGAGAGATACAATCAGAACTAATTTACTTGCTCAAAGCATGATAACAACCAAAGTATAGAGATGGGACTAGAGAATGCTAAGCTGTCTTTTGCCTAAAAGTAGCTTTTAAGAGCTCTTGAGAGAGGCAGTGAAACAGGTGGTCTCCTGGAGGAAAAACTGGGGGTTGTTTAAAAGCACTTTTAAGAAAGCTGTATGCACAGATACTCTAGATAGTACTAAGGGTTCTCTCATGCTTCCCTGTGTGAGCTGGCCAGTAGTAAGAAAGTAGCAAATAATCTGTCAGAAAAGATTATATAGTCACAAATGAAATGTCTGTGGCAGGAATTTAACTTTTTGATGCCTGATAACGTAAGTACCAGGTTCTGAGCTGTGATTCACTTTTCCTGTGGTATATGCTAACTTTAAGGGTGCCACAACATGCAACCAGATGGCCACAGAGAAAGTTAAACAGGTCTGAAGTGTAGCACCAAACCTTTAAGCTAAGCTGAAGGGATAACATAGATAGGAGAGCATCCCTGCTATTCCCACCCCATAACTGCCAAGATAAGACGTTGTATGTAAACTCCTCATGGTCTCTCCCTTGACACCTTCCTGGTCTTTAGAGACTCTTCTGCACAGTGTTAGAGACTATCTAAGCCTGCTGCTTCCCTCTCCTCCCTGAAATATTCACAAGTCCCTTGCTAAGGGCACACAGCTAATCAGGTCCCTTTAACTGAATCAAATTATCTGGGGGTTCTCCTTAGAGTGATTACCAGAAAACTAGACAAAGGAACTGATACACAAATTGCAGTCATTTGGGTTTGTAGTTGGCACCAGTGGATATGGTTCTGGCAGCTAATAAATCACAGCAGGGCTGATGAGCCTCTTACTCTTACTAAATTCTGTAGGCAAGCAGCACCAGAGCAGGATCTGTCCCTCAGGTGCTCCCCCTGCTCATAGTGCTCACACTGCCTTGGCTGATAGAAGAGGAAAATATAAATAGCCAGAGATGCAACATGTACAGCTGACTTCTTAGGTAAACCTGAAACTAAGGCTAATACTGCTGGCCAGTGAGGGGGAGAAAGGAGCACAACCACCTTTCTGAGAGTTGTCTTGACAGTTTAGATGTGCTTCATGCAGTGTTTGAGCAACTGCCATGACAGCAGGTGATGAGGAGGAGTGCTGAGCACTCTTTCTCCAAGTCAGTATGTGGTTGAGGCACCACATATTGCCTTCATTGCTACTACCCTAAAATATCTGTCCACCTTCTGGCCATGCAGCCACCCCTTACTCAGCTGTGCTCACCCTCAAGGCTGATAGCTTGCCTCCTGCTCTGACTACTCCAACACAGGATAATGCCCTCACCCTGCTGCTTTCCAGCTCTCCTCGGGCACATTTTGTCACATCCATGCACTTCATGCATTGAGCTTCTTCATCAGAGACATCCTAAAACCATGTTTGATGCGAGATCCAAGTGCAAGGGCTTCTGTGCTGTGGAAAAATATGCTCCTCTACATCAGCCTCTATACTGTTTATGGGTTGCTTGACTAATAATCTCCCTAGCCAGTCTTGTTATTTCTTCCCTGTGACATTTGCACTTGACATCCTTTAGACTTCAATTATCATTGAAGTCTGAGACTGAGATTGGACCTAGCCACATTTAAATTCCATCAGCAATTTAGAAAGTAAGAGGGTCCACTCTGAACTTCATGACTCAGTGGGAGGGTTTCAGTTACCCTTTTGTGTCTCTGGTCTCTGTGTAAATCATTCTAAATTGATTCTAATTTGATGTGTCTTTGTATGTTTCATCTATCCAGGAAGTAATAGAGTGGACCTTGCCATCAAACATTGATAAGTTACATTTTTATAAATTCATGATAAATCCATTTTTGCTAATACTTGTGAGAGTTATTCTTTAAGTGACCTAACCTACTCCTTTGTGACACTCTCAGTAATAATTTACTCACTCAAAGGCTGTTTCTACCTCTTCTCAGCCCAGCAGTTCAGTTGTCCTCAACTGAGCCTTAAGCCCTCTAAAACGCTTGTCTTATTCCCTGACATATACTTTTTTTTTTTATTTGGTAGTATTACTGTGATTCAAGTTTGATAATGTGTGTCTTTTATAACTAAGGCTGTAAGAATTGAGTTCATTATATATCATCCTACTGTGAGTTTTTCATGCTAGGTGAGAGTGAGCCTTCTATATACCACAAGTAATCTGACTTTAGCAAATAGAGTGCTTCCATATGGATGGGCATGGGGTCACAAGGACACATGAAGGCATGATATGCAGGCTAGCAGTGCTAGCTCTGCATCTGTTTCTTGTGCTCCTGCCCAGTGAATTTGCCCTTACCCTGTACAGCTGCCTTTGTGAACCAGCAGGTCACAGTCTGGATGGACTGGTCTGTGTGAATACTGCAGATGTATTCCCAGCCTGATGGCATTCATACGACTGCTTAAAACTCATGTTTTATACAGGGCCACAGTTATTATACGCATAAAGCCAGCTTTCAGCCCACAGCCTATTCTCTACAGTGGCATTTTCTCATGGTGATTAATGCCATGATCAGCTTTGCTTGCTGCTGTAATAAAAGTCAAATTTGTGAACAGACAGACTGCTTCCCTCTGCTGATAAGTGAGAACTGAAGGCATAGATATCTGAATCTTATGATGACCTTTGGCCAGGTCTTAAAATGTTTTCTGCTGCTGCCATCCAATATAATTGTGTTTTGAATAATCATCTCATGATGCATGAAGGGACGTAGATTTGAAAGACAATAATTAATCAACTGCAAACAAAGTCATCCTTTATTCTGCACGAATACAAACATAAAAAAAATTTAGAAATTGTCTTTCAAACATAAATAGTTTTGAACCACCCTCAGAAGCATTGCTTTCTCTGCATTTACTCACCATCTGCAAAATAATAAAACAACAATAAACTGCTAACTCACAGCAACCACAGAGACAGAAGAGTGGTTTTCTCTCTTACATTCTTTTTGAAGACACCATCCAAATATTTTTTGGCAAGCGCATGTGTTCTCAGTCTTACGACAAACATGAATCAGGGCTGACTCCTTATCACCTGCACAGTTCGAATCGGAGAATCGGCTCCTTTTTGTGGCAGCTTCCGTGTGTTTGGGGTGTATGTGACCAGTCTGCAGAGCAGCTGTCGTACCTTTTGCCCTCGCTGCTCTCCTCCGCTGGCGGCAGAGCAGTATTGCCTGCATCCCTGCTCCGACCCTCTGCTTGCGCCTTCCTGAAGCATCCATTAGCCGCCTGCCGCATCCCTATTTCTCCCAGTGCCCACTAGATGACGCCTCTGATTTTAACAGGAGCTTGTAACCATAAGAGCTTTGCTCTTAATTTTCTACATTCTGTGTGTGTGTGATGCAAAGAAGGTTCGAGAGCAAGGAAGACAGGAAAAGATCTTCACTGTGAGGGTGCAGGGATACATTATATACTTTCACACCCTGCCTCTCCTGGCTTGTGGAGCACCATACTGTAAAGAAACACAGTTGCATAACCTACTACAAATGCAATACTGTTGACATGTGCAACCTGAGAACAAACTGAAAAAGAAGAATACTCAAAACCGGCAATTACATCAGCAAAGAAGGTACATTACTGGTACTCCATGTTGTAGTGTATGCCTTGCGGTTATATGGAAGAATAAAGGAAATGAACAGTGGAGTCATCAGCTGGCAAAGTGGTGATATGCCTCAGAAATGCCTGCAGCAGAGCTAAGTCATCCTGTAGTTTAAGAATAGCAAAGGGCACTCCTTTTCACCTACCTGCCTTTTTTGCATTAATGTATTTGAATCTATAAAATCAAGATGTGATTTTATTTTAAAAATACTCAGTGCAATTAAGACTAACAGTAAATACAGACTATAAAACTAGATTGACTAGTCATTGTGACTAGTTACAACAAATTAATTTATTTAAATTATCTTGATTGGTTTATAACAGGCAATTACAACTTCTTCCTCTAGGAGCAGGTGCTCCTACTTCATTTTGTTATTTCTATTCTATTCTGAAAGTGACATTTTGAATGTGGGTGGGGAAAATTAAAAATCTTATGCAGCAACGTGTTCCTGCCTGGACAATACAACCTTCAGTTTGTCAAAGGCTAAAGATGAAATCCTGGCACTTGAAAGCTGAAGTGTGTGCTGGCTGTGGGAGGAGTCTGCAGGGAGAAACACAGTGCAAATGGCATGTGGCTGTTTGCTCTGATGGACTTGGGCCAGCTATCAGAGTGCTTCAAAAAGAACAAACATAGAAGAAAGGTGAGTTTTATTAAGGAGGAAGTAAGCAATCATGATGCTAAATACAATAAGTTACATATACCATAATGTCAAACATGTTTTCTGAAAGATATTTCTTTTCAGTATATTAGGAGAAACTGAAACTGTTTTCAGATTGACCTTTCATGGCTTTTCTTTTTTAACCTTGGGACTGTTGAGACTGCTAAATTTTTCCTGCCCTGATTTCATTATCAAACCTTCTAGAAACTTCAGAGATGTCAGTTAGGACCACTATTGGCCAATAAATGAAGGAGTAACAGTGCTGTTTCATTACCTAGATGGTTTTTAATTTTGTTATGTGTGAATCATACTGAAAATACCTGAAGAGTTTTAGACAGCCTCAATTAACCCAGTTTCACCCCCTATGCTACCAGTTATTGCTACTAATCAGCACTTTTATTGGTGTTTACAGCCTCTTTTGTACTGCACAAAACTTTCTTCATGTGAAAACAGTAACAAGCAGGCAAATTGTCCTACATTTCTCTGAAAGGCAAAAGTGTTTAGGACTTCCTTATGCATCAGGAAGAAGAAAATGGGCATACATGTAGCACTTTTTCCCTTCCAAAATGGATCTGAGCAGCTCAGGTCACTGTATCACTTTATATCTTCTGAGTACAGCAAAACATCACAATGCCCTTGCGTTCACAGTATAGGCAGGCTCTGAATTAGGACTCCTCAGATCTGTCTGAAAAATTTCCCTTCTAAATAGTGCTATGTACCTTTCTCTGCAAAAAGGCCTCAGCAAATCCGGGGATTCATGAAGGGGAGGAGGTGTCTAGACCATGGCCTGAATTGCTTTTCTTTCCCCTTAGTTGGGGAGAAAATGAATAGAAGTAAATGTGATGTATTAACATCCGCTCCTGTGCTCACTGTCCTGGAACATGACAAGGGCAAAACAACATTCCAGTCTGCAGTTGTTAAAACATGCTGTCTAGTACACTGCTTGACACGGCATGCTTTCTTTACTTAGACAAGACCTATAAGCAAGCCTGCTAGACATGAATTCCCTTATAATTAATTTTTTTAACATTCTTCTTCAATAGCATTTGAACTATTTTTGCCTCTGGCTAAAGAGACAGGTTGAATTTCTTGGTCTCAGAGTGGTGTCTGAAATAGAGCTGGACAGTAATAAACCTCCTTTGAAAGCTTTAAAGGAGGAACTAAGTTGCATAGCCTTTATTTTGCTTCCAGTTCAGGCCCTGAGCACCCTGTAGCCACGTGCAGCCCATAGATGATGTGGAGAAATGTTCCTCTTGCTAAGCCAGGCATGAGTGATTTGGGTGCTGGGAGGGGTTTGATGTGTAAAAAGAGCTGAATAATAGCTCTACTTCGGGTCAATTATTTGTCTTCTTATTGCCAAACATGACCAAGCCTGAGCACAAAAAGCCTGGTAAAGTTGCTACACATACGCCACATATGGTGCATAAAGCCTCGGGGCTGTAGTGCGACTCTAGAGTTGTTTGACTGCAGAAAATGGTACTTTGTTGAACAGAACTCCTCTGAAAAAGGGATCAGGTCTCAGGTGAAAGGATGGTGAGTTCTCATCATCATTTTTGTGACAAGTTGTTATGTAAAGGACTTCTGCTGTGAGTTGTCATGAAAATGATTTATTCTTTGTCTTATTTCTCCTTTCTGGGGCAGTCACACTTTTACTGGTCTGTTTGATGGCTAAAGTTTCCACAAGAAACGTGCTATTCCTCTTGAGCAGGCCTGTTTACAGCACATGAGGTTGGTAAATCTCATCTGTGTAACACTAAGCAGTAAAGTTGAGAGGTGATCCTGGAAACACTGACTAGGAGACCTTGGACTGTCCCCCAGACCACCTTTCAGATCACACCCACAAAACCACTCCCACAACAAGCTTGCTGCTCTCTTTCCAATTTCAGCTCATTCATGCCCATTTTCTCATCAAATCTAGAAAGAAGACCAGGAGGACCCTATCCACCAACTCTTAATTCATGTTCTCATATGCTTAATATGAATATGTTCTCATATGCTTAAGCTCTTTGAAATCACAGGAGAAAATACGTTGTTCAGTGCAGAAAAGAAAGATAGAATAAGGCAAATAAGATGAGTTGCAGTGTTTGTTGCACACCTGCTGCCTTCTGCAGTGACATTCGATCAGAAAGCATTTAAAGAGGCTATAAAAACATTCGTTTGGCCAGAAATGTCAGACATGTTCTATACAATACTTTGAAACAAATGTTATTTGTAAGAGAAGTTTAAATGTTATCACGAATACACAGCAACTTGGATGGGACAGATCCCTTCCACATCTGGTGTTGTCCCTTTTTTTGCTCATTATCAAGCCACAAGACTCTACCTGTGCTTCACAAAGAGAAACCTTCTTAGTGTTTACACAGGTGGGCTAGGCAAGGGGGTGTGAAGGTTGTTGCCAGCTGTGCAAAAAGCTGATGTGAAACTGTGAGAACATGTACATTTTCAGGGTTGAGCTATTTAAAATCCATATTTTTTAAAGTGGAGTGAATTGAATTCCATGCTTCCAAATGATAAATATAATGCTAACACAACAGGCCAGAAACTGCAGTCTGGTAATCATTGCCTGAATACAGCTCAGGGTGGCTCTTTAAACCTTCCCAACAGTGCCTGCAGCCATCATACCTCCACCATGCTCTGGAAGGATTACTCGAGGAGGGTGAGAGCTTAGCTCATTTCCTCTGCCCTTGCAGGCCTTGGTCTTTCTGCTTAGGCTGCTGCTTCTGTGATAACCTGAACAGCTGGTGTGTAATGAGAATATACTTGAGGAATTCAAATTGGGGACTTAGATACGGAGGGGCTGCATCCCCTGAAGGCATTACTAGAGTTGCAGTAGCAGGAACTGAATTTTGGGGGTTCTCTCTGAAAAGAGGGGCAAAGAGGGAAGTAGGGCACCTTGTAGGCCACTTGAATTTCACAGGCTGTGTGGCTGGTGGGTCGTGGTGAGCAGCAACAGAGGCATAGTGTCCCAGTGGAGTAGAAGCAGAGGTAAGCTGCACACAAAACTGGGCGAAAGGCCTGTGCTTGATGAGCCTTCACCAAAAAAGGGTTGATAATCATCATCACTGCCACTTAGGGCATTCTTGAGCTTTTGTGTGTTCCCCCACTGATGCATAAAACACAACTGAAGGGGAGGAGGCAGGCAGAGAAAAAAATCACCAAGGGAGAAACTGGCTGAAATGGAGATTTGCTGCTCAGAGTGGGAAACTAAATTCCTGGACCTGTCTGAAGCTGCACATGGTCCAGGCTGGCATTTCATGGTTGTTCTACCATATATCATTCTTCAGCACAGGTAGGGATGTAGTGAGCAGTGACCATGCTAGGGAGGCCCTCAGCTGACGCTCTCTGTGCTTTGCACAGTAATATTCTCTGAGGTAGCAGTCAGGCTTTTTTTCATGGATCAGGTATCTAATGGAACACTGATTACTGTCTTGTGTGAACTACATATACGTTGGACTCAGCTCCTTCAAAGCTTGCATGGACTCTGAAGAGAGATGCTTTTCCTTTCTTTCCTGGTTTTTGGTCCCTGTAGTTTTCAGTGCCTCAGAATCAGCTGAGATTGAGGGGAGTGCATCGCTGGTCCCTGCTCAGCAGTGATTAATGATGCCGTTTGTCACTCTCTGCTGCCCTGCTGTGGGTTGGATATGTTCTTTCTCTACAAACTATGCTCATCTCTGAGCTCCTCATTTGAAGCAAAAATGCTGAGAAAGAAAGTCTTAAGTGAGCTAGCCAAAGACACAAGAATAATCCGTGTCAGGGATCCCGTTCAGGATTGAGGATTTCCTGGCCCACAGTTCTGTGCTCCAACTACAAAGATGCATTTTTCATATGGTTGGTCATATGTTACTATCATCACTTCAAGGTCACAGTGTGGAATGGTAGCAACTAGAGTTGGCCACACTCATATACACAGACATCATCTTTGTTGTTCATTTTCAGTACCTGTTTAAACTCAGATTCATAAAAAGTTTCAATCCTACTCTTCCTGCATTCCTCTAAGCTGTTGTGGTGCAAGAAGTACCTACTCCTGGGGGAGGATGTTGAGGTATTGTAATTTGTGACCAGCATAAAAAGACCTTCTTTCCATCCAGAGCTTCCTGAGAAAATAACCTGTTTTCTGGGCAGTCTCTCCCAGCATTGCTCGGCCTCTGGGATAAGTGGGCAGGGGAATGTGAAACTTTGTGCTGCATCCTGGTGCCTGCACCCGTGCCAGCAGCGAAGCTCTCAGCTGGGGAACAGGGCTGGGTTTGTCTCAGCCATCCCCTCTGAGGTGTTTGCAATAGACGCTCGTTAACCATGTTTGGGCTGCTAGTGTCAGGGCCTTTATTGTGCCAGTTCTGCTACCTTTATAGGCTGTGCTACTTAAGCTAACAAAAAGTTTGTAAAAGAATAGGATATGAAACACATAAATAAAAGTATCGGGTATCCCTAAAACATGTGTGGATTAAGCTGGTGAAAAGGTGAAATTTCTCTTCCCCGTGACTTAATGTCTATTTTTCTTGAAAACTATACTTTGAGGGCTGCCCCTCCTTTTACTAGAGTGATAAAAGATACGTTTTCTTATCTGAATGTAATGACATTTTAAAAGGCTTCCTTTGTTGTTTCTAAACCTGCATGTCAACAGTTATACCTCTTATACAATTTTCTTCATATTTACCTAATATAACTCTACATTGTGTTGATATAAAACTAGACAGCATACTTTTAACTTCTCAGTACTTTTGTTGGATGAAAATCTTTACAATGCCAGACTAATCTTTTAGGGCTGACAGCATATTGGCATGGCATGACAATTTAAATCCATGTTGGAATATGTTTATCCATCACCTAGCATTATGATACTTTTTTTTTTTTTTTACTTCTGGCTTCTAGACGCTCTAACTTTTGTTTCAAGCTGAGTGTCTTTAAAGGTCAGGAATCTCACTTATAACTCTTCTTTACAAGAGTTTTGAAACTGTTTATTCACAGGTATCAGGAAGATATTCTCAAATGAAATAATAAGAAAAACCCTTTGGACATAACTTTTCTAGCCTTTGTTAGGAAACTTTCTCTGTTAATAATTTATTTGTGAGTTTGAACAAAAAAGGTTTATTCTGTGGCTGTAAGGATGAAAAATTGGACTGTTACTCTCTGGTAAATAAAAAGAACTATTTTTTCTGAAAAAAAAACCTTACTAAGATTAGCTATATTTAGTGTGAAAGTGAGGGAGATATTCTGATGTGGAAAGAGAAAATAGATTAAAATCAAAATTCTTCCAAATTTTTTAATCAATAATCATCAACAGAAATTATGTCCATCATTCTGCAAAACTATACCTGTGATAGTGAGACCCCTTCTGCATGTATTAGAAGACCACAAACACTTGACCAGCTTTGTTTCATTTAAAAATTGTTTAAAAATATCACATTCTCTGCTCTTCTTGGGCCATTTGAATACAGGGTTTGCTCACTGGATCTACCCACTCAGTTTAAATCTCCCTTTTTAGGATGCTTATAATGGTCCACTGCCTGGTACCACTGGTCATGAGCAACACAGTGAATGAGCTGGTCAGAAAGGGAAAATAGGTTCAGCCTGTGACTAAAACTGAACAGAAAGAACACCAAAAGTGGTAATGAATGTTATGTGGCAGAACCAGAAATTAACTCCTATGACATGTGCACATATGTCTTCATTGAAGGGTCGACTCAGCTTTTGTTCTACACTTCTGGGTTCTCACTTGGCTCCTGGAAAAGGACCAAACACACTGAGACCCTGTTGCTTTAGCCTGTGACAGTGCAAAGCCAGGAATTTGATTTTTTCTTTTCCTTCACTTTGAAAAATTGAAATGCTGGGGCACAACTTTGGTACTAACTTTGAACAAGCAAGTCAGCTAAAAAACATCACTAAGCAGGACTTTCACCAGGACTTAGGGATTCATGGTTACACAGAGAAGAATATGGGCTGAAAACACTCAAAATGAAAAATACTATGTAGCTATCAAGAAGGGTGAATACTGGAAGAAAAATGAAAAGGAAAATATTGTTTACAATAGTAAAAAGGGAGAAAGGGGAAAAGTACAGCTATTCAGGGACGGTTATTAGGTAAGTTTCCATGCTATGGGCTGTCTAAAGATGAAGTCAGAGTGTTATCAGGATTTGTTTTGACTATAGACAGTATGAACTGTACTCACCAATATAATAATGGAAAACAGTTCGTGTGTGTCATTTTTGCTCACCCATTTTCAGGGACAATAAGTTCCTGCTGGATTAGTCTGCTCTACAATTTCTACTATCATTGTTGACTGAAAACAAACCAACGAGATGTTAAAATCCTGCCATTTACAACCAGCCTTGAAAAACATTACCAAAAGCAGCTAATCCTGGATTTGAATGTCCAGTTGAAGCCTACATGTGAACTGAACCACAGATAGAAAAACCCACTTGCATCTATGCTACTCTTCAGAGTGGTAGTCCTTGAGCCTTCAGCTCTTTTAGCTGGACAATTAAATTAGTACAGCTCAATGTCTTTAATGCCTCAACAAGAGATATTCCTGCTTCTGGCTTAAGATGTTCTAAGTACTAGACTTGCAAACAGCCCAGGAAACTTAATTATACAAGTGAACATGAGCTCTGACTGGATGGATGATTTTTCAGAGAAAAATAAATTCCAGTCAGGTGAAGACAAAGAGATGCAAATGTTTCTGTTTTCTCATTGCTAATGCACCTGGAAGAGAGCAGGAAAGGGTTAGAGGAGGAAAAGGCTGAGAGGAGAAGGGAAAAGGAAGAAGAGATGACTTAATATGATTTCAGGTGTCATAAAATAAATTGTCTGGCAATAAACTGTTCCAAAGCAGTGATGTGCAAGCATCACAGCTGGAGACTGGAAGGACTTATCAAATCACAGGGACCACCTCCCTGAAATGTCACAGCCATGATTTAGGACATATCAGACATGCAGCCAGACGTTAATTAGCAGTGAATAACTCTCCACAGCCATACTGAAAAACCACTGTGGCCAGCGTCTGTTGAACTTAACAGTGCTCATTGTTGCAACGGTGACCCGAACAACCTCAGCCTTCCTGGCTTGTCAGTTTTGAAGGGTGTTTAACAGGTCATTCATTAAAGCAGTGGATTAGTGGGGGATGAAAAATGTATCATTTCAGTTCTTCTATCCCAGCAGAAAGCAGCTGATGGCATAGCATGTTAAACATGTTTATTCAAGCAAGCACTGTTGCTTTTACTTTTGCTGAATAAGAGCAAGTTCACCTTCGCAATATATAAATGTTGCTGACATACTGACTGCTCAAAAGAAATGAGTACTGTTGACTAGGATTGAATGGCTGTCCAATGCAGTGGTGAAAACACACAGAACTGTGGAAAAGGTCTTACAGTTATTAGGATTTCAGTAGCCATTTGTGAGTTCTCCTTTCCAGCTGCTCCTGTTACACAGACAGTGACATTTACATTAGTGATCAGCAAAACGACCACCCATCTAAAACCTTCAGCTGGGATTGTCCAAACAGTGCACATAGCAGTACTGTGGTAGTTCAGTGGGAGCCTTGACTTGCTGTGAAGTGTTTTTCATCATTTGTTTCAAAGGATTGTTGAAAGTGGGAGGCTATATGACCTTTGTGTGTGCTTTACCAGTGCAGGTTGGTCATTAACTCACTGTTCTGGGTGCAAACGGGAAACAAACCCACTTCATCACTTGCACTCAGTAAAGCACAATCTATTCCAAGTCTGGCAAAGACAGCTTTTTTTGCTATCCTCCTCTAATTTTTGCCTGGTTCAGGCTATGATTGTGGTTTCAGTTTGGTATAATGATGATTTTGATCCAAGACAGCCATATTTATTCATACCTATCTTAGAATTTGCTCCAAGATACACCTCAGAAAGAAAATATATTTTCTGAAAGCTGTGTTAATACATTAAAGACCCTTTAAAAATATTTAATACCAAAACCTCAAGTAATTTACAGATGATTTAAAAAAAAAAATCTCTTATTATTCACCTATTTCCAGTTCACTCTGTATTTCTCCTTATCATCAGTGACTTTGCAGAAGATTGTAGCTAACTCCATCCATGGTGCCCCCATATGCAGGGCACTGGAAAAATGCAAAAATTTGGACTCCCATGTCCCCATAAGAATGAAAAACACCCAGAAACTCCACACCTGTACCCGGTATCAAATGAAGTGCATTTGTGCTAAAATTCACAGCTTCAGTGGCATGACAGGGAAGACCTTGGTAACTGTGCACCAATATTTTCAGGACTCACTACACTAATGAGCTGCCCCAATACGTGCCTTGGAGTTTTTTCCAAGTATCCTTGTTCTGGCCAGGATGGTTAATTTTTGCGGTAGCCAGGAGGAGGCATGGCCAGGACCCACAAGTTATTCTGTACTACCTCGTGTCATTGCTGGGGGCAGGGAGGAGTCTCTTCTGAGGAGAAGGGGTTCCTTCTGGTCAAGTAAGCATGGTGCTGGTTCTGAGCTAGAGAGGGTGGGTGGATAATGCTGGTGGATAATGCTGGAGGAAGAGATTGGATTGTGCCAGTTCCAAGCTGGATGGAGCAGTTGGGGTGGTGTGGCTGCAATCAGGTCGAGCTCCACGGTGATCACTTTTGCATGAGAATCACTTTCTCTTTTGTACACTTTTGTTATAATGTTGTTGCTGTTACTGCTCATTTTCTTATCTCATTGCCGTTTCCAGTAAGTTGTTCATATCTAAACCCGTGATCTTTGCCTTTTATGCCTCCAGTTCCCTTTTTCTTCCCACTGCAGAGGTGGAAGGGAAGGAGGAGGGGGAGCGAGAGAGTGGCAGCATGGTTTGGAGAGTCTCACTATGAGCACTAAACTGGGGAGTACCATTCCTAAACCACGACACAAAACTTTGCCTCACCTGTGCTTACAGTGCTGGAAGCCTCCTCAAAGAAGGTGTGCAGGATGGCCAGTGCCCTACACTGGCCACACAAGCATGTGAGGTGGTCTGCTCCCAGAGAAAGGCTGCTGTCAGGAGTTGTGGTGGGTGGTTTCCTAGTCACTGCCTTTCTCCAGTTGCTGGGCCTGATGAGCTGCACCAGTGGAGGGGAAAAAATCTCAGGGAAGGCAGGGGTGATTGGTAGGATTGGAAGAAGAGTATGAGGCAGGAGTGACCATGAGAAGTGAAGATAAAGCAAAGAGGCAAGGGAAGGAAGCCAAGGGAGCTATGTGCTCTGAAAGCAGGAGCTGTGGTACTCTGTATTCAGGTTTGGGGTTGAGTCCTGCCAGGCATGCTCCAAACAAGCTGTCCTCTCACCCGCAAGACATGGAATAAAAAGTGAGTAACAGCAGCAGTTGGGAACTCAACTCCACCATTTGTCAGCCAGTTTCCTGACCAGAAAGAAAAGTAAATGGCCCTTTGAAGGAAATTAATGTTTTTCCAAGCTTGACATCCCCTCAGAATCAGAGAGTTTCTGTGTAACATCTCTGGAAAGAGACCAAGAGGCAACACAGACTCTGTGAATGGAAGCCAAGCCCCATCTCTAAGCAAAGATTTTGCTCCCTAAAGTGAGAAGTGCCAATCTCAGGTTGCATACTGGGTTCACAGCTTGAAATGACTCAGATTTCTTCACCATTTTTTTTTTTTTTTTAAATATATTGATTCTCTTTTCTTCTGCCCAAATACTTCATTTCTCAAGAAGAAGAAGGCCTGGTCAAACTTGTTTCTGAAGATGTCTGAGTCACTTCTGTTGGGCTCTCTCCATTTTGGGAAGAGCCTTCACAACCTTTGTGCACACTGTAGACATGAATAGAGTGGGTGAAGTGTTTAATATGGGAGACAGTTTCCCTTGCAGGACAACAAGCTGGTGAAGAGGAGTCTGTGTGCTTAAGGAAGATCACAGTGATTGAATTGACACACTGAAAGTGATATTTGTATGATGAATTTCTTTCAAAAGGAATGAGTTGGGTAACTCTTTCTGTTGTAACTGTTTAAATATTCAAATTCTTCAAGGGTTTTTGGTATTCAGATGTGGAGCGTGAACAACAAAGTAGAGGAAATCATAGAATCATAGAATTAACTGGGTTGTAAGAGAACTCCGAGATCATCAAGTCCAACCCTTGATCCAACCCCACAGTGATTACTAGATCATGGCACTTAGTGCCACATCCAGCCTCATCTTAAAAACCTCCAGGGACAGTGAATCCACCACCTCTCTGGGCAGGCCATTCCAATCCCTGATCATTCTCTCCGTAAAGAACTTCTTTCCAGCCTAAACCTCCCCTGACAGAGCTTAAGCCCGTGCCCTCTTGCTATTTGATAATAACATTATCAAATCTTTTTCTCAGGCTTGGATACTGTGATAGAAAATCTCATAAATGGTCTATGGTCCATTGAACCTTTTCCAATATTACTTTGTAACTTTTAATGACCATAGGCTTGAAAATTAAAATCGTTGAAAAGGAAATTCTTTGATTTGGAAGGGAAAGAAAATCTTAGTTCCACGGTGAGTCTCAATAAATCGAAGTGAGACAATACAGAGGGAAGATCATACAATTGTTTATATGGCTGAATATATATGGTTTTTCTCAGATGTACTGACTTCTTTTCAATCTGGAATAGGTTACCATTTAGGACATTGGTGTAATAAATGTTCAGAGTTAGATCTTCACTAAAGACCTCTTTTCCTATAAAGCTAAGAAGGAAAAAGATTATTAAATATTTTATTATTCAATATTAATATTTAATAGTTATCTTTTGGAAGAGACATTCAGATATATAAGCAATATGTTACAAGCAGAGTCTTACAGAAGAGAAGATGGTTAAAGTTCATATTGAGAAAGATTTTTCTCCTGACAAGTTAGTAAGTCATTGTCTAAAAGATTTCTCGGTCTTGGCTCTGAATGTGACACCACAAAAAGTCAGTCACCTTAACTTGAAGGCTTTTTTCCCCCCTCTAATTTTGCACTGAAGCAGAACCTTGTCAATGTATGAGTTTGCATCATGAGCATGAGTGTTTTGTTTCCAGAAACAGAATAGAAGAGAGTGCTGTCAATGGGAGAACAGGGAAGGAGGGGTAAAGACAAGGGATGGCTTCTCTGTGATTTGCTGAAATAGAAGTGCAAACAAGAAACAGCTTGCTTACTCCATGTGTCAAAACCATGTGTTTTTGTTCCTGCCCAATCACCTGGTGACCATGTCTCTTTATTTATGCTTTTAGATCAAATTGTACTTCGCGTGTCACTGAGAATGTATGGATGAAGATTCTACTTGATAGTATATATTTTGCCCTTGTTTTGTTTGCTTTTCAGAACAAGAAAACAGAATGTCTGCTGCTCTTAGGAGACATCTTCCACTGCCCACTATGTGTGCTAGTGAAAAAATGTATTAATGCTCATAAGATGCTTTCTGAAGTGTCCCTTTCCAGGCCGACATTTCTTGCTTGCATAAATTCCCTGCACTCTTATAAAGGAAAAACACTTTATCCCTCTCACTTCAAAACCTGGCCTTTAAAACTGTCCCTCAGCCACCATTAGTAGGACTTAGTGATCTGGGCAGCAACTAAGGGCTTTTTTTTTCCTACTAGGTCTGTTTTTCATTTTGAGTGTTTCACTTGTGAGTGACTATGGCAGGATGTGATCCAAGCAGAAATTCCAGAAGTTAACCATCAGCTGAGACACTGCAAAGTACATGGGCATTTTCCCAGTTTCCCCACTTGCAATCTAATTTGACATAACCTGCACTGCCTTCATTGCTTCTTACTTGTGATTTGACGTTCCACCACAGGCAACATCCTCCTAATATCCTTCAACTCCTTTGACCTCATCCAGCAATATGTCAGGGTGACCCAGAAAGCCAGCACTTCCAGTTCTCATTGATTCCTCCCGTTTCCGTTTGGGTGTACACAGTTACAGTTTCAAGCCTTAATTGCCAAGATGCCCTTGTGAAACAGGCAGGCACAACCATGTGTTACGTGTACCAGGTGGGTAAGTAGATGAGACGTGTTACATAGTGGTATACATTGCTTCTTTTTATTGAAGCTGAGCAAACTGTGAAAAATCCCTTCTAAAGTGGTGTATTCAACTGTTAAATTATTTGGCTTTACCCATGACAAACTTGTTTATATATGAATTTTTCCTTCCCAGGGATATTCTGTTCATCAAATTTTATTGGCACTCACTCAGATGTGGAGAAAACTGTATATGTAAATATTTACTGAAACTGAATTTTCAGTGTGTAGAAGTACTTACGTGAGTTTAGGAGTTGGATCATTCAATTCTGAAGTGTCAGAGCCTCAGGAGTGTTTGTCTGGCATCTTGTGTGGTTCAAGGGAAGGCAATGTTTGCAAAAGCAGCTCAGAGCCAGTCTTCCAGATTCTTGGTACTTAGACTAGTGAATGCCAGTGCTATCCTGAGGACTAAAATGACCATCAGGCTAGTAGACCTGCAACTCATCTTGTATCTGAAGTCTTTTCTGCTCTAGTCAAATCAAAAGGGTAAGAAAAGTCATGACGGAACTCCTTGAACATGTAACTGATACTAGTATCCAGCTGTGCCACTTGGAAGTGTTTATTTTGCGGTATGTGCTTTTCTCCCTGGAAGCTTGTCAAGTGGCAAACTGGGATCCTTCTTTTCTAGGATAAGTATATTTTTTTGTGATTAAATTAAATACTGTTGCTCTCTTCCCTTCCAGAACATTAATATTAAGAACAGTTTTTTCAAGATAGGATTTTAATGGGAAGCTATTTTGTCCATCAATTTAAAGAAATTACAGCTATAAAAGCTTGTGATTATATTTTAAAAATGTTTAAAAATGACATCCTATCAAAACCATTAAAGAAAAGCCAAATGAAACTATATGTTGTTTTGTTTGAAAAATGATTTACTCTTTTTTACTTTGAAACCGCAGCCTGGTTCTCTTCAGTGACTCATTTTTTTGTGATGTAAAGGTGCCATGTTGTTCCACGTGTAAAAATTCCTGATAGTGTATCTAACATTTAGGGTACTGGCTTGGACTTGCTCTGCCATAACTGATTTACTGCCTCGGGTGAGAAACCACACAGAACAGCTTCTAAGCATAATTATGACCAATTGCACCTGCACTCCTCAAAGCAAATGCTACCAAAATCACAACTCAGCATAATTCTACTCTCAGTTGTAACCAAAAAGAATAAATCACTGAACAACTCCATGGAAAGAATTTAAGTTTTTAGAGGAAATCAACATTTTTCATACACCACTCCACAGCTTAGGGAAATATAGGAACCAAGAAACTAAAGAGCTCATGTGAAGCAGTGGGCTTGAGCTATGCTACTTGATTTGTCTCGTTGTGGTCACAAGTCAGTTGCTCAGAGGAGCTTTGGAAGTGTAACAGGACCTGTCACTGTGGTGTAAAATCTATCATGTTGAAGCAGTGAAGATAAATTAAATGATAATTTTTGCTCTACTTTTTAAAAAATTTCATATTTGATTTCAAGAAATGTTTTGAATTATAATGCAACTCATTTTGTTTCCTATTCTAAATCTATCTTCTTGTGCCTTTTGGGATTCCGTGATGGGATAACAGTGGTAGTTACATTTTTGATGTTTTTCTTGATTGAAAATATAGCTTACATTTACTCGTATCTAACTGCAAAATTTACTGTGTTGTTTACTTAAGTTTGTTTGAAGGCAAATAAGAAGTACAGATTGCAGTTAAACAGTATTTGTAAAAGATATCATTAAAAAAATTGTTGAAATATTTCCTGGGGAAAAGACCCTTCCATTGAAATGGAAATCTTCCTCCAAATACCTGTTATCTTGAAGAAACAAAACACCATTTCCTTTTCTTTTTGAAAAAGATGAAAATGTAAAAATAAACTCAGGCAGATCTAAGTTTTGATTTATTCTTTTTTTCTTATAGGGAAAAATGCAATTTTATGAACAGCTGTGTTTCTTACAGACCTACCATAATAGTTCAGTACTTGTCAGTACTGATAGAAAGGAATATATCAGATATCAAACATATTCTAGTTTCAAGCTTCCACAGGATTATTATAAACAACAGCAAGCAAAAACATAGCCAAAATATATTAAAATACCTGGGGACCATTCTTAAGTGAAAAAGTAAACCCTACCCTTCTCTTTGCAGATTGCTTTTCACTCTTGGCCAAGGCAAACTTACAAAAGTGTTGTTTGGCTATTCTGGTTGCACCCTCATGTAGTGCAAATGGATCCAGTGCTCCTCAGGCTAGGGAGACCACTTGGGATGTTTTAGTGGAAATTCATGGAGAATTGGGGATGGACTTTTCTGGCTCTGGCTTGCCCAAGCTTAGTCCAGCCTGTGTGTGGTGCCATGCTCACCCGGGTTCTGGAAGGCTTCAGCACAGTGCTCTGTATTTTCCTTGCTTTTGTCACCTCTCCAGACACCTGCACCAGCTTTTGCCTGCCCCTAAATATTGCAAGCCAGCTCCACCTTCTGCAGTGCTTCACCTGCATTTTGCTCCCAACTGTTGTACGCGTGTTAGTAAAGCTGCCTGGAAATACTGTTCCAAATTTTCATCTAGATACTGACAGATGGTTCAGTTTTCACTCAGAAAATGACAAAATGCTTTTACATTAGAGTTTTTCTGACATCTTATGGCATCTTTCTGAGCTGGTCCTACATTTTCTCTGGCCCATTTGGTAAACAAGTGTATCACAGGGATTTTAGTCTGGCTGTACATAACAAAAATATGTATAAATTAGGGACTCAGCTTTTCCAGCAGAAAATGTGGTACAAAACCTGTACTAAATGATGCAAAAACTCTTTCTGAGGCAGACACCCAAACGGGGAACTTCTTTAACCTGAAGTTTTTTTTTCTAAATGGAGTTTTAACAACATCGGTTAATAGGAAAGAGTAAGTTTTTGGTCTGAAATCTCTCTTTATCTGTTCTAATCTGTTATTTGTTTGTTTGTTTTTTTGGTTTTTTTTTTGGTTATGGAAACTTTGGAAAGAAAGAAAATAGAAAATCACTGAGTTCAACAATCAGCTTTTGATGTGAGTGTCCTCCATTGCCACTGAAATCCTGGGCTGTGGTTGACATGGCTGGACATAAAAGAGTGTATATTTTGTTGTATTGGTTGCGTGAAGGCTGACTTTATCCAGTGAGACTGCTACAGAGACGGAGTTCGCGTTTTCTTCCTAGTAGTACTTTCCACTGTGTATCTAATATTAGCTGATTTTAATGGGAGGTCCCAGAAGTTGTTTTTCTGGATTGTTTACAAGGTGTAGAAAGGAATGTAACAAAAGTTATTAACATTTCGGATCTGAGTGGCAAATTGTACGCATATGGTTAATTGTCTGTCCTTTTGTTCCTTGTTCCTCAAAGTGTGTAGGACTTGAGGTGCAAAGACTTAATTTCTTGTGATGATCATGTACTCACAGAATGGCTTGAGTAGAAGGGATCTTAAAGATCATCTAGCTCCAACTTGACTTCCCCTGACAGGGGCACCTCTCACTAGACCAGGTTGTTCAGAACCCCATCCAGAAAAAGGACAGGTCTATGAATTGCTGCAGGAAAACCTTTCAGCAGCCTGACATTATGCTTTTCTTCCATAAGTAATCCCTGTCAGAGGCGTAATACCAATACCAATCCTTGTGAGGCCAACCATTGTAGGGCCCAGTTGGCAGTGACCTGCCGCACAGCCCAGGAGAAAAACCTCCAAGATAATTTCCCATAAACTCTAGCTGAACCTAGGAAAATATGGGCCACTCTGCATGCTGCAGTAGATGAATGTGACCTCCATCTATCTTTCATATTATAAATATTTTCTGTGGTTTAAGACATTCATTGCCTTCTTTTGCTGTCAAGGAAATGAAGGAAATACATTTCAGTAGCACTTTACAGAATGTACTTACCTTCAGTCACTGCTGTAAATATGCAGTGCTCATATTTTCTCTGTGCAAAATAAATCAGAATGTTTTGCCAGTTAGCTCACTCAAGTCTCAACTTAAGTTATGACTAGTGCCAGTTTTTCCCTTGTTAATAAACATCTTTGCTACATCACATTTTTAATGCGTTTGACTGTTTCACAGTTATAGTTAATAAAGTGTTGGAATAAAATCAAGGTCTGCTGAGTATCATTTTCATATTTTGTTTAGAACAGCATGGCTCCCATAAATAGTAATAGTGAGATTTGTAAAGTGTCTCACCCCTGCAGTGCCTAAAGTCCTGAACAGAGGAATGAATGCAGGATTAGAGGTGTCAGTCATTGGCATATAATGACAAAGAAACAAGCGAAACATGATCGTATGGAACCTAGGGAGAACAAGAAGAAAAATAATAAAGAAAGACCACAGAACCAGCATGTGGGAAATAGCTCAAAAGTCAAGCATAGCTAAAAGGAGGTCTTCAAAGGTGGAAAGGGATGAAAGGAGACAAAAGAAAGGCATGAGCATGCCAAGGAGACTGTTACAGCAGAAGCAAGGCTAGCTGCAGATCTCAGGCACTGCAGCAGTATGTAGATATAAGCACACTCTCTCACATGCTCTGGGGGTGACCCCAGACCTTCGGTACCCCAGATTTGCTAGGATGATTTCAAGAAGCAAGTAATTACCTTATTAGGGTGTCATTAGGTCTACTTAGCAAATGTTTGGGTATTAGTGGTATCTGTGACTTTCAAAACTGAGGCTGATGTCACAGGTAAACACTAACATTTCTGGCTTGCTGACTCTGAGGTTGCTTTTTCCTCACTGTTGAACAACCTCCAAGATTCTAGGGTTGCTTGCAAACATGGGTTTTGGGGAGATCTCTGGCTTCAGGTCTCTACCTGGCATGGAGGATAGCAATGTATGGCCTTGCTGAGGCTCCTGGCTTAGCAGTTATGGTGCTCAGGAGAAAGTTGCTCCCTTATCACATTTCTGCAGTTAAGCCTTGAACCAGAACATGCATGGTGAACCGAATAATTTGAATGAAACTGGTTTAAGTGGGTTTGGATTTCAACTAAAAATATTCACTCAGCCCTGGCCACAGTCTTTCATATTGTGTCTGTAGAGTTTATGGAAATACAAACTTAATTGCTTGGGTGTTTCCAGAACTTCTCTGGTATTTAATTTAACACAAGACTTGAGGAAGCATGTTTGCAGTAGAACTTAAATTCTTTTTTACATCCTCAGTTTATAGTACACAAATGTTATTTTTATAACAAATTCTTCCTGGTCACTACTCAGAAACCAACAGTTCTGATTCACACTGAACACAGAGGTTGCTTCTCTCAATGCAGTCACCCTCTTAGCTGGCACACTGCTATGATAGCACTGCTAGTTGCAGTGTAACTGTTCTAAGGGAAAGTAGAAGTCTGTATGGCCCAGGGGTGATCTGACATTGCTAACAGTAGCATGTAGTTTCATTCTGAAGAAAAACATGGACATAAGCAATCAAAACAGAGACCTAGGTGCTAGTGAACGTCAGAAAAAACATGCAGAATGTAATTTGATTTAAATACAATGAGTCTACAAAAGAGACCACCCAGATTCACCTCTCTGAACTAATGACATCAGCAATGCCAAGACCATGGTAGGTTTTTGTCTGTTTTAAAAAGGTACCATACCAACGAAGAAAGTGAATAGCCTAATAGCATCACTAACTTCTGTAGTGAAAATAACACCAACCAACTCCCAAACTTGGAAACAACAAAGACAGAGAAACAATATCTGTGGCTGAGCTGGAAAAAAACGGAGATTAAAGGAGGTGATTTTAGATCAGTCAGATTATTTACTGAAATCTGGCCTGAGACCCTCAGGCTGTAAGACTACATAGGGGGAATGAAAAGGACCACCTTAGAGGCAGAGTATTTCTGAAAAGTAAATGGAAGATTTCTAATATGATGTAAGAATTACTTGTTTACACGTCTGTACAAGTAACACCTCATATATCAGGCAATACGCATTAGCTGTGGCTTTATCTATGACTCTTGTCAAGAAGGATCAGGCTTTGTTAATCTACAGGTTGCCAGGAGAAATCTCTGTCACTGGAGATAAAAAACTTGACTTGGCATGGACAAGCAATCTGATTTCACTTCAATACTGACCCTCTTTTGAGCAGTGTATCAGCTCACAAGCATCCAGGGTCCCACCCAATTTAAATTGTTCTGTGTCTTATATGTTTGCCCTACCTAATTTCTGATAAAGTGTTTTAATGATAAAAAAAAAAATCCAAACCCAATTTTACGTTAAAAATAGCATTGTGCTTTTCTTAGGATTATATTTTAATGTGTTCATTTATTTACTTCTTTCAACTGAAAAAATTCAATGGACAGTTACGTCTGTCTTTTATCACACTGATTTTTTTATATGAATCAGCAGGTTTGTAAAGTATATAAGAATTCATACACAGAGATAAAATGCACATTGATTATTAATTATTGTTATTAATTATTTGTTTTAAAGCAGGTGCAAAGGAAATATAAAATGATCAGTTCTTCACTTTTCCATTGGGGTATGGAGCAGAAAAGCAGCAGCAGTTTATGGAAGTGGTACTTTTGTCCATGCAGGACTTCTGGAAGGAATATCTTCACTCAGGAGAGGAAAAGGAGGAATTACCTTTTGTACTGTCACAAGTCTCAGAGCTTACCTTGACAGTCACTTCCCTGTCCATGAGACATCAGACATTGAAGGCTGAGGATCCTTCTCACAGAGATCTGTAACAATGCTTAGCTAGTTTATTGACAGCTTCCCTGATCTGAATTGACTCTTGCTTTTTCAATCTCTGCTGTGAGTCTTCAAAAGTTAATATTCTTCTATTTTCTCCCTGTATGCATGTTAAAGGAATCCACATGCCTCAAACCATGTATTTTCCAACTTCCCTTAAATGTGGTCCCTGAGGAATAAGTACCCACTGTGTGATGGAAACTTTGATGTGCCTTGAAACTTGTGAAGGTGCTATTTGAATATTTCTTTTGACCAGTTCATCTGCAGTTGCCTCCTAGCCTTTCATATACCTGACCCACATTATTTTTCAGTGATGCTGGATAATCACCCTTTAAGGGACCAAACGCCCCCAAATGAAAGTGGTTTAGTTTTAAAAATATCCAATAAAAACCTTCAATTCTGTCTTGAGTATCTTCTGTTTTGTCCATCACCCCCTTCATTCTGCAGGCTGGACTCAAATTGCATTGTTTAGGATAGGTGGAGCTCTCATTACAGACTTTTCACTCCTGGTTTCTCCATTTCCATGTCAAACTTATGAACATGTGTATTTGCTGTCTGTGGGGTGTTATAAATCCCCTCAGAGCAAACCCAGAAAGCAGTTCAGGTCTATTGTTCCATAGGAAATTACAAAGCTCACATTAAGAGCACGTAGTTATCTTAAAGGGGTCAATGGCAAGTCCTGACTGCTGATGGTATTGGAACCACAGCAGGTAAAATACATTTCATGTTATGAAGAGGACAAACAGCAAGCATAATGCAAGTGAAGACAGATAACCTTTCCCTCACCGAGGTATCTATTGCCTCTGGACAAACGACTTTACTTAAGAAAACTCTACATCTAACCTATGTTCTCATATTACCTTTAAAAGGAAAAATAAACTCTGGAAAGTAACATAAAACATTCTCTAATCAAAACTGTTTTATCACAGTCAAACAACTCAAAGTAGTTAACAAAAGCTTTTAATTTCACTTAATGATGACAAGCAGAAAGTACAAGTTTGTTCTTGGAAGGGTAGAAGGTAACTAACAAAAAACCACAGGTGACAAAGCGAGTTTGTCAGGCCCAAACTGGAAATTGTTTTATGAACTGTTCCAAGCAGAACTTTAATCATTTGACTCGTCGGCTAGACCTGAGGACTCTGTTTTGCCCAAGAGTATTTTCCAATATGTGTTTAAAGTTAGAATTTTGTTTAACTGCAACTCAAGCAATCTGCACTTCCAGTAAGTGCCTGGAGAGATCTCCAGAGATTTGTTGCCCTCAGTGGGAACAGCATTCTCTATTTTCTGTCATGTATAATAAGAAAAGGGAAGAAGCCAAGAAAATGCAACATTCAGCCTTCATTCTGTCTCCCACATAGTCTGTTTTGTTAAGCACTTCCTCTGAGCAGAGTTTTCATGTTGCTACATGCATTATCTTCTGCCTTCTCTTTCAGGAAGCTGTCCATCATAACAGCCTTTTGCCACATTCATTTGAGATAGCAAAATTTACTACAATACCGATGGCCTTCTAACCTCATTAGTATTTCATTTGTGCTCCTTACATCTGATGTCATAAGTCAACTAATGCAAAACGTTCCAAGGTCGTATTTCTTTCTGAATACTCACCACTCCCCCACCTTATTTGTTTGTGAGTCAATTTATTTTCCCCTCAGCTGTAATTCCACTTTTTAAAAAATCTGGGATTCTGTACAGGAGGTGTGGTTGATGTAATGAGTGCTAGTCTTGTGATGACAGCAGGTTGTCATCAAAGTTTTTTTTTCTGCACCTGTGATTTCAGAAGAGCCTATCCTAATAGATTCTGGTTGCTTATCAGCTTGCCTTCTGCTGATTGTGTTTCACAACAGTGCTCCTCTCTGCATCCCACATGTCAGTCATTAGGATTTAGCACTAGGGACAGGGAATTAATTTGTAACGTCACACTGACACACAGTGAACCATCACTGCAGTGCAGTGGTTAATGTATTTGCATAGATAGTCCTGCATAATTTGTTTTGAAAAGGATCTCCATGCTTTACCTTTTGGAAGACTTTAGCTCATTTTCATAACCTTCCTTGGCTGTGCATATTTGTCTGTCTCTGCCTGTTTTGGCCAGGTTTTGCCAGGAAAGAGTTAATGATTCCACAGTACTCATGAGGGGGTGGAGTCTAGAGCCATATAGGCTGTCTAGGTTCTACAGCACCCATATCACAACTGGAGGACGGTAGTAAGGGATTCTTGCTTCCGAGTAGACATGGTTTACTGTCCGAAGAAATTTGGCAGGTGTAAGGTCCATCCCCCATTGTTTATTGTCTCAGCTTGGTGAGCGTTTTGCATTTAAATCACCCTCTCTTTCGTACACTGATGTTATTAGTGTTGTTCCAGTTACAGATCGTTTTCTTATCTCATCGCTGTTTCCAATAAATTGTTCTTATCTCAGTCTTAATCTCTGCCTTTTTGTGTCTCCCACTTTAGAGGAGAAAGGAGCAGTTTGTGGTTTTCTTTCTCATGGAAGCACTCAATTTGTTGAACACCACTCCTAACCCACAACACTGTGATAGTTCTGCTGTCATGTTTCTGCCCTTAAATGTCTGCATTGTGGTAAAGGTGGAATGAGGGAAAAGTGGAATATGGATGGGCCCCGTCACTGCTGAGCTGCACAAATTGTCCTCAGGCAAAAGATGCCTGCCTCGCCTTGATTCCTGGGCTTCCGAGTGCTTCCATGGTTTCTATCTGTGACTAGCATAGTCTGTTGTCACTGCCCCACAGTCCGAATAACTGTTCTGTGAAAAGGAGGCAGTCTGTTGTGGTAGGGGTCTTTCCAGTGCTCAGCCTACGCCCTTTATTGCTGCTGTATATTCACACTGTCTGCCTCTGTAGCTTAACTTACCCTTCTCCACATTTTCCCTCATAGGTCCATTCTTAGTCCATGCAGAGAACCTATGGTCTTTCAGTTTAATGTATTCTTGTGGAAGTCTGATTATCACAAGTTAATTGCTTTTATACAGTGTTACACTTTTTTGTCTTCTATATAGGGATACTGCGCTATACACTGTTTTCCATATGTAAGTGTGATATATTTGTGAGCCAGATGAGAAATCCTCTAGTATCTGCCCATTCCAATTAAATTACAAATATTTTCAAATCTTTGCCTCATACGAGTCTGTCCTCAGATTTTCCCCAACCCATCATTTACCTCCTTTGCCTCTTATTTATGCATTTTGTTCTGTAGAATTACAGAGCTACCATTCCTTTTGTCATTTCTACTTTTCTCTGTACTGTTATCCTTGTGAAAGGGGAGTGCCAGCTTTGCTTAGGCTTAGCAGTTGGGTATAAGTGATGTAAACTCTCTAGTCTCATCTTGAGTTCTTTGCTGCATGCAGGGAAGCCTGCTGGAGCACTGTCTTTGGAACAGCTGTATCCCTTGTTCTTCCTCCAGAAGAAGAGCTGGGTCCTGTGGAATTTGCTTGTTGTAGAACTCAGTCATTTTTATGCAGTTTGACAATGCATGAACCTATAATTTTGTCAGAAACTTGATTATAACTCTTGAAAAGAAACTTCTTGAAAATGATACTTTTCTGTCCTAAAAATGTTTGGAAAGCTCTTCTAGGAAGTAATTGATTTCTTTTAGCTGGCTGCTGCGGAAAAGTGCTGTGGTAGGGTATGTGGTGGCCTGTGTACATAATGGTTAAGATGCAGACTTGCCTTTTTTTTTTTATTTATTTATTTTACTCCTACTGAAGCACAGAGCAATTTTGCAGCTGTTTTGGTGCAACCTGAAGAACATGCAGCTGCTGAATACATTATCTTTCATGTCCCAGAGCTGGTGTGATTATTGTTTTTAATTTTTAATTTTTTTCCTTCAATGTTCTCAGTTTCCAATTTCATGTACCAGCAATAATAACCTATTTCAAATTTCAGGTCCAGTCCTGAGTATAGACAGAGAGGGAGCAAACTCAGTGTATGAAATAGATTTTACTTCTGTGCTCCATGTACACTGTCCTTTCTAACTATGAAAACAGTGTTTCAGGATTCCTGGCCAAAACAACTGTAAAAGAGGAAGTTATGGAAAAGTAAGTTTTTCAGGTGTCAACCAGCAGCACCAACAGTCTTCACAATCTGAACGAAAAAATGGGTTTGGTTACATAACCATGGTTTCCAACGAGCAGGTGTCAGTGTCCATGTGGAGGTAGCAGTAACTGGTATGTGGCAGTGTCAGGAGGGTCAGGATTAAATGCAGTCACAGAGTTATGCTCTTCCCCATGCAGCTGGTTCAGTGAGCACCGGATGAAGGTCCAAGGTAAAACCAGTACTAACAGATTTGCCCTGTGTTTCCTGCTTTGAAAGTAGACACTTTCCAGCACTATTAATCCACTGCCAGCCGCTACACCTAAATTCACAAGCCTAGTGAGAGCTCTTTTGGTACAGTAGGATGTGTCACAAAATTTGAAGCTTCACTGCATTTCTCATAGCACTGCCATTTCTAATCTGAGAAAATCCCATCAGATTTGTCGAAGTTGAAGTTAATTTCTGCTTTAAAGTTAAAAAGATAAAGAATACTTATGCTGAGCTTATCCTGGGCTGAGGTATCGAAATGAAGGTTTTAGTATATTTTCTGTAATTCTTAAGGTTTTGGTCTAGAAAATATGATGATTTTTCTCACAAACTGAGTATACTCTGCAGTGTCCTGTAATCCAAACAGGATATCTTTTTTGACAAAATCAGGCCAGACTGGGGTTTTTGTGATAGGAATTTATCCTACAGGATAAATTGCGACAGGAATTTATAATTTCAGAGATTATCATTCCTTTGCCAAAGTTTGAAGATTTAAATGCCAAAACTGCTACAGTGACTTCTCAGGAGAGCTGATTAGCATCCCAGACCACTCTGCTCAGATGTTCTCGGAGCTGATCCACAGAAGCATTAACTCCACTGGGAGAGGGCCCAAGAGGTGTGAAGGTGTTGCAATTCTTGACAGGGATTATTTTCATACTTGACTTGTCCGGGAGCAGACCTGGAACCTGAATCCAAAGGAATGGTAAAGTTGAAAGTAATTGAACGCATTTAAAGTGCAGCTGAATAGACTAAAGTATTCCACACTGATCCATCAGAAAATTGTTTTGGCAACTGAGCTGCTGCCGGCTCCTGCCTCTGAAGACTTTTGCTTCTGTCACACACAATAGCCTGAATCACTTACCACCTGTTGCCAGATTTTAGGCAGTTCAGGGAAAAACATGAAGCTGGATCAGGGACCTGGTTATAATTCCCTGAATTACACTTCTCAGTACACAACCGTTATGCTGCAATCAGTGTCTGGGACTGTTTTGATATATATCAGCCAAGAAGAACAGTCTACAGTATCTCATGATCTCACTCCTCCTGTTATCTCATTGGCATTAATGTAGGGATGTGGCAGAGGAAAACCCTCCTGAGGGGATCTCACAGAGGCTGCCTTATATTTCAGAACCCATTTCACCCAAAAATATGATGCTAGCATCATATGCTAACAAATCAAGAACACCTCAGGGATTTCCACCTGTGCCTTGAAGGGAGTGACTACTGGTGGAAAATAGAAAAAAGAAGAGAAAGGAATATGGATTTTGTAGGTGTCCTGTCCGAAATGAGGGATGTTCTAAGAACACACTGCCTTTCATTGCACATTATCTGTGAAAGAAGTCCTCTCTCCAGCCTTGAAAGTGTCATTGTCCCAGGTAAAGGAAAGCAAGCAGTCTGGAAACCAAACACATTTTTTTTCCCCCAGCAGAAGTGATATTTAAAATTTGGGAGATATTTATCTTAGACTCTGGCTTCTTTTTCAGGTATTTTCATGCATACTCTAAAAAGCCAACAATCTTTGAAGGGCAAACACATCCATCAGAGGTAGGTGAAGAGTAAATGAGGCTGCTCTCTTGTCATGGTGTTAAATGGGACAGCTTCTTGGCATTCTGGTAAAGATGGGTTGACAAAGAGACATGGTGTGACATATTGCTCTGTGGGACAGAATCTGATATTCTGAAATGTGAGGTTATGGTTTACGTGCTGATGGGAACCTGGATCAGGAAACCATTCATTCTTCAATGAGATCATATTCCCTTGTTCCTCATATACCTCACAGAGGAGATAATGTGAGCAAATAAATTGCTACTAGGAGAAGTGCATTTTCATTCAAGGTTTCTGCTTTCTTGAGTTTGGACAGATATTTTCTGTTATAATTACATCTATAAACAAAACATTGTGCAAAGAGAATTTACCACTGCTCCTACTACCGTGTCTCTCACAAAGCCTGTGGTCTGTACATAGAAAAGTGTAGAAATAGAATTGTAATTAAAAATAAGAGGTAATATATTGCTTGACTATGAATAAAGTGTTGGGTCTGTTGTATTTCATATGTGGCCAGAATAAAACTCCTTTGGGATTACTTCAGTCCTCAAAATACAGTTTTCTTATCCTATTCAAGTCATCTTACTAGATTTCTTATTAAATGGAGAGATTGAATTTCATTGGGATTCTCGGTCTACTCTGACCTTTTTAAGTAAACCATAATAAAAAGCACAAGAAGAATCTGACACCATAAGTGTATGCCATATTTGGGCCAGCAGGTGATATTCTTTGATGTTTGTGGTGAGCATTAATCTGTCATTCCTCTGCATTGTATACATCAGTATCAGAGACAAACCAAAACAACCCCAAACTCTCTAAACTCTCTGAAATATTTTTAAAATTTCCATTCTCTCTTCCCTCTTT
>JAYRBT010000093.1:45816407-45832034 GCA_036023395.1 Myiotriccus ornatus | reverse complement strand
TTCCCCCCCCCCCCCCAACCCCTGCCCTGAGGAATAATTGTTTTATTTCAAAAATCAAAGACTGATACCCTATGTGGGCATGGCACAAAAACCTACATCTTCTTAAACTGTTAAATATTTATTTGCTGCCATTCAAATGCGAGACATAATCAGTTAGAAATTCTTACAAACTTTGATGGCTGTGGGAGATGTTCATGACACTCATGTCTTTTCCAGGTTATGACTAGGTTGCCATATGACATGATTTCATAGGTTTATTTTGGGTTTTGTCCTACTTGTGCTGGAGTCTGTTATAGTTTTGGCATGGATTTTAATAGAAGCAAAACTGGTCATTCTTTGTATTTCATGACAAGGCTGAAAAAAACCGCATATCTGAAAGCAGAGACCAAAGCATTTAATGGTAAATGATAGCAGATTCATCACCAAGTTAGACATCTGAAATATGGCAGCCCACTTTGAAAAGTTACAAAACCCATTGCCTACCATTATTCTCTGCAGAGGATCTATTGCATCTGTCTGTCAGTTCATATGTAACTTGAATCTCTTGACACAAAGAAAAGGTAAAATAAAACGCTGTGTAAAAATCACTGTGGACTTGCAATGTACCCAAATATGATACTTGAGTTCAAAGAATGGTGTTTGAACCAGGCTACTGTTACTGACAAACATGTTATTAATGTTCAACCATCAAATGCTTTTGATTAAAGAGAGAAATGCTGTAGCACTAGAGAATACTATTTCTCCTTTTTTTCTCCCCTTATGCTACAGTGGAGGTACTTAGAGAAAGGTGAACTGCTTTTTTAAAAAGAAGATTAATTACACTTGCACTGTATTGTTATCCTCTTTGGACATCAAGAAAAAAAGAGAAGCTGACTTTGATAGTATTTTATTTATAAATGACACAGAAATATGATCCATAGCTACAGGAGCTAAATGAAAAATATATAATGCTTCATGAAGCACACATGAATGCTGTATCTCATTGCACTGAGAATCCCAGCTATATTCTGACCATTTTTAGGACAGTTTTAGAAAAAAACCCTACAAAACACACAAACATAAAACAGAAGAAAAGATCTGGCCCTGTTTGTCTTATCTAGAAACATTTTGAAGCTACTTAGAGACGTATTTGATAGGTGTTCCACAGACCCCAGACGTAACTGCCAGCTTTTCAAAGATATTTAGTAATCTCAGGAGATAGATAGATGCTTCTGAACTTTTCAGATACACCAAGACAAATTAGGATAAACTGATGCCAGACGTCTATCTATCCTGCTCAGACTTGTTTGAAAATCCCAGTGAGTCTGCAGTCATATGCTTAGATACATGGACACATTTATACGACTGTCCCAGTATTGTCAACACTGGCCTAAAGCTCACACAAAGTTGGATATCAGCAGAGGTATGCACCATTCTATGCACCCTTGAGCTGGGTGTCTCCTTTCACCCTGTGACTACCAACTGCAGCTCACATTTTGTATGATGGCACTGGCCTGCTCCTTTTGCATGTCACCCTGTGTCCTCCCGTGTTCCGGGTCCACGATGCTGGATCTAATCCTTGCTAGCTCACACGTTCTAGGTTCTCACCTTTCAGTTCTCTGTCTGGTTGTCTCCCACTATACTCACTGATACATCAAATTCATTCTTCTCAGCCAGCAGGCAAGGTGGAGGGCATCAGTTATGAGGAGAAACCTAAGGGGAGAGAGTTCAACTTAGGCAGACCTCCTGAAAGTAGATCTGTCATTGAACCAACTGTGCAGGTGTTGGTATGTGTTGGCATGGCTGAGGTCCTCCAAGGGCACAAGGCTGTCATGCATGAGTAGATGAAGTGTACATGTGGTGTAATTTCTGGACACAAACTTCCATTACTGTGACTTGGAAAGTGGCTGGATGACTAGTGATATGACAGACCATGGGCTGAAAATCCCCAGACTGCTGGGAGTGGAAAGGTAGAGATGAAGGTCATTGTTCTCACTGTGCCTGTAATCAGGTAGATAAAGATCAAACTGCATCACACAAAATCAAGATGCCAATCATGCACAAAGAGCCATAATTACAGACTTCCGTGCTTGCACAAAATTCAGCTGTACTTTTATTCTTCCAAAATGATCCTGGAAGAGGACTTGTGTGTCAGAGAAGTAGCGAATGTCACTTTTTCTTTTAGCTGCTGATTGCAGTGACAGAATGCAAGAAATGAATACATTCGGTGAAGTTGTTTTTTCCATGTGAAGTAGAGCACTGTTTCTTGAGTTACACTTCTTTGGCTGAGTCAAGCATTTCCTGTGAGGACTGGATAAATTCATGCTCAGGCCCTGATCCTGCAATCTGATCTTACTGGGGGAGTTACGTCTTGTGCAAAGATGAAAAGCCCTCACAGGATCTCTGCTTAGGTGAAAAGGTCTGCCAGGGTAGAACTGATTGCCGAACTGGAACCTGCAGCTGTAAACCAAAACTGACTCAGAATAAAATACATAGGTAGAACTGCTTCCACCTCTTCTCCAGTCTTCAGAGGGCTTTGAAAACCCACTGTGCTCACAGGAAAATCATTTTTCAATGATTTGTTCCAACAAACTATTTTCAAAGTTTTCTACATTTTCAGATCGACTTACTGTGTTTTATTACACTTTTTTTTTAGCTTTAACTTGAGCAGTGTTCCCTAAACTGTAGACAAAGCTGCAATTTGAGAAGTTATTTTCTCTCTGCAAAACAGTTTTCAATTTTTCATTGCGTAAAGAGTTGTAGGCAATCCTAAGGTGCTTGTGGAGAATATGATAAATTTGCAAGGCATACTGTACTTAAAGAAAAAAGATGGAAAAGTTCCTCCGAGCTTATTTTCTCCCCCATTTATAATCATTAGGCTTTAAATGCCTCATACATCTCTGTCATTTAGATAAGAGGCATTGATTGCTTAACTGCTGCACAGACATTTCATACACCTGGTTTTAGATGACATTTCAGGGGTAGGAAGAGAAGGAAATACTGTAAAAAGTGTTCACAGTTTGCAATGTCAAACTTTATCACATAAAGTCATAAACAATCCCAATTAGTAGAAAGCATGTTCATAGCCAGGGTTTTAAGCCAGTTCTGGCTTCATTAAATGTTTCCTGCAGTTGAGAAGGCATTGGGATATAAAAACTGACCCCTGATTTATAATAAAAGATTGTAAAGTTTTAGAAAAGCTTTGCTTTTCCAACTGATTGATTTCTTGTTAATGTCCAGCAAAGCCTGAGGAAGGGGTTAAGTAGAGGTCTTGAGAGACCACTTGACATCTGCTACACTTGTGACTTTTTGATCTTGTTTTTTTTTCCTTACTTTGAGGGATGCCTTACAGTAAAGGCCATGTGTGCCTGAGTGTGTGTCCCAGAGATGGCCGGGGCTGGGAGGGGCAGAGCGGCCAGGGGAGCAAAGAAAACAGCTCCTTGATGACAGATCAAACAAAGGCAAAAAAAAAAAAAAAAAAAAACAAAAAAGAGAGAGAGAAAGACAGAGGTATTAAAAAATTCTTGGTTTATACAGCCATAAAGGAACCCAGAAGATACATTTGACCAAGAATTTCTCTGCATATCACAAGTGAGTGACAGACTTTTTTGAGCAGGAAAAAGCTTGTCATGATTGATTAGGGACAGAGACAGATGAAGTACGGAGTTTTTTTCTGAACTTCAGTGAAAATTAAATACAAGCTCACGGGCAGAGCAGGGCCAGCAGAAAAGTTCAAATGCTTTTCCAGCACTGAACTTGGTCAAAAAGTCATAACAGTAGCATTTTTTCCCTGTTACTCTGGCTGAATCCTGTTGTGCTATTTAGCTGTCCAGGCTGCTGAAGTGGACAGTGGTCACAGAGCTTTTTACTTGCTATGAGGAGGAAGAGCTGTTCATTTCTTGATAGGATACATACAGGAGGAGACCACCTCAGAGATAACTCCAAAGACATGCTGCTCTCTGTGATTCCAGATACTTACATGACATTTTCAATGATTCCCTGCTTTTTTAAAGCCTGGGTTATCAATCTTCTGATACCTTTATATGCTGATGGCTACTGCCAATTTTTCATTACAACTAAAATTCTTGTTTCCACTTTACTAATTTACTAAGTGATGAACAGTAATGAAAAGGATAACACTTGAGACCAGCATAGCATATTTTATCCCTCTCAGATGTTAATATTGTCAGCCGTAAATTATATCTCTGTATTTTTTTAGTGCCTTATGAGGCTTAACTTCTAAAATTCCTGTAAACGCATATAGCATAGAATGTGCTGTTCCATTTTATCATGTCATTTGATCATTTATCAATTACCAAATTATTTTCTCTGTGAAGGAATATTTAAGTTTTGAATATTTTCTTCAACTAAAGGACATCTCCTCAAGGGAGACTTTCAAATGCTCTAGTTCAAGATGAACAAAATATTTGCATGCTTTTAAGAAAATGTTGCAGAAACTGGCATTTCCACAGAAAGAACAGAATGCATAAAGGTCTGGAGAGATGAGAAATAAAAACTGAGTTTCTCTTCTGCTTTGTTTATTTGCAAATATCAGTAAAGGAAGTCCAGATCTTGAGGAGTTCGAAATATGCACCAATATTAGTTACATTTTCTGATTGGGTTAGATTTTGTACCCACTGAAGGAGAAAAATGTCTTACTATTTCATCCCACAGTTCACATCCCTCACCAGGCTCATTATCAGTTTTGTTTGCATCCCTATTTCCTCTTATCCTTCTCCCAGCCCATCTGTTGGTGAGGATGTGAAAGCTGTGGTCAAGAAGAAGAATTATTTTTGTTGTATTCTGCTTATTTATTTGTCAACAAGATTCAATCCCACTGCCTCAGCTTTCGGCAAGAAAGAATTTATTCTCTGCACCCTGGATAAATTCTAGTTTACATAGTTGATAAGGTAGAGAGAATTTGATGGGCAGAAGAAATTTTCCTCCTGGCCATATGCATTTTGCAGATGAATTTAAACAGTCATCCTCTTCAAAGCCCATGACCTTTCCTTGGTCAGGATATAATTTGTAAAATGTACCTCATCATAGAAAAGGAACCTTAAATCCTCCTTTAAGTGTCATGTACTTACGAAACACGAGAGTTAGTCTCTTCTTATTAGAACTTTACACTGCATCACTGTCATTAATCTTGAAACCGGATACCACTGATAATTTTCTGAAGTCGTAGTATCAGGTTCTCACTGCACTTTACACGTACAATAAATATAATTTTCTTTCAACAAAATAAATTAAGAGCACACTTATGCTTTAAAAATCTGTAGTGACTTCTAGAAGAATAAAAGCTTTGATAAATTTTAATGAGGCACAGGCAACATTAATGCATTACCGAACTTCCTGCTTTGGTTCAATCCCACTATTTGCCATTTAAAACCCATTCTGCTTGATACAATTCTCACACTGAAAATTTTGAACTGCCTTGCACTCCAGATTTTTTAATGTTATTTATTTACATATCTTAAACCCATATTGGCAGACTTTTGGCTTCTGAAAAAGTCCCCAGCTTTTAATATTTGGCAACATGACAAATATGCTTGACACTGTCACAGAAGTAAAAAGGAACTATGACTTGGAGAGCTAACATATTACCTGAAGCACACAATTGATATTGCTTCAATTATCACTGTTTTAATCTTACTTGTTATTTCCATAGGGGTTTTTTTGTTTTGCTTTTAGTATCGGTGCCCTGACTTTTACTTCAGCCTGTTATAAATAAAAAGGAATTCACCTATGTGTTTTATCTGGTTTGGACTAAGAACAGCATCACTATAATCTCAAATATATTCAAAAGAAAATAGGAATAATTTCCAAGCCATACTACTCCTTTAGTGTCCAAGAATAGCTTTAGCATATTTGGACTAATTGTAGATCTGTGTGATCTGCTCAGTATCAAAGTTTTGCAGTGAAATTGTTAAGAACTTGGTTTTATTCCATAATGATCACCTACTTCTCATTCACACTCTGGATGGTTTTACAAGCACAGTTTTGCCTTCTGATGGCTGCCACACTGTAACTGGGCATTGTTAATGCCGTGCTGAGCTGCATTTTGTATAACCTACCTTTAACAGAGCCTTTACAGGCTAATTGCAGTTCCGGTTTCCATAGCACAGGTAAGAATTGATCCTGACTGAAAACAGTAGATTTGCACGATGTACTCATTACTCTGTCACTGATTACGAGAACCACTTTACCCATAGGACCTTGGTTATCTGTCTAAGTACACACTCTAGCTATCACGTTTGGCATTCTTAACCTTTAAAGCAGAGAATGAAAAGAATGAAGGTGGGGGGGGGGGAAAGCACTGCTTGCCAAAAGTAGCAATTGAGGAGTCTGAAGCAATATCCAAGCGTTCTTGTTCTTTCTTTCACATCTCATTAGGCGAGAGCAGTGAAACCCCCCTCTCATGCTTCCCTGAGAATACTCCTGCCACAGCACTGGAGCTCTGCATCCCTCCCAAACGAATACTACTCATTCCTGCCATAAATGTGCAGAGGATTACTGTGACTGTCTACACCACAAACCTGAGACATGGCCAAGGCTAACCCCAAGCTCATGAGCATCTGCTTTGCGTAGCAGCTATCCTCCCGAACAGAACAACACAATAGCTGCAAATTATTAAGAGGAACTTGCTTGAAAAGGAAAATTGTTAAAAAGAGATTATTTTTACCAGCAGTTTGATAATTATCAACATTTATAATAAAATTCCTCTTGCAGTGCAAGCTTTGTGTGAGAAAAGTTTATAATGGATCAGAAAATAAAGTCTTTCTCTCAGTAAGAATGATGCAGAAGACATGCTCCTAAGAAAGGTCCCAGGATGCAGTGAAACACACAGGAGATGAAATGTCTTGTGCAGCAGTTTTTAATGCAAAAAAGATCGAAACTAAACTATGCCAAAGGCCAATTCCTGCTTTTATAAGGAATGTATTAAAGTAGAGTCTAAAGATATATATTTCAAGGTGACACCAGTTTCTCATCAGTCACCAGAACAAAATTTATCAAGACAGTGTCCCAATACTGAAAATTATTATCTTAGGGTATTAAAATCAGCACAAAAAAATAAATAACTGTTGGATCTCGCATTCATCAGCCAGTGAAAATGTTACATCTAACATTCATTTAGCACAAGCACCAGAGGTTACCGCTGGCAGTTTTGAGTCCAATGTAATTTCCACAGCTAGAAATAATATCCTGAACATTTACAACTCAAGACAAATCTTTTCTATACTCTCTTCTTCCAATTATCCTACACTTCCTGCTGCCTCATCACCTTTCCCTGCCCTTTTTCCTCCATCATTATCTCTTCTGAGGCTCTAGAGAACAGAATTTTTTTTCAGTCTTAGATATAAAACTTCAATATCTTTACCTATTCCAGATTTACATTAATACAGTGATGAATTGATCTAGCTATTTGAGGAAAGCACTCACCCTTTGCTCTCTCTATAGCAAAAAGAGTTCATCCATCTAAGCTCTGTGCAAGATACTAAATATATCTTTCTCCCTTGATTTACAATTTCTTCTTGCCTGGAAAAGAAACTTAGACACCATTGGATATCTAGAATGGCCCAGGATTATGTGGTGTCCTGTTCTGGCCAGGACAGGGTTAATTTTTGCAGGAGCCAGGAGGGATATGGAGGTTATTCTGTAGCACCTCCTGTCATTGCTGGAGTGGGGAGTCCTGTCCCAGTAGGGTGGTGGTGCAATCATTCACCTCCCCTGTAAACTTTTATTATGAATATTGTTGTTGTTACAATCCTTTTTCTTACCTCATTCCTGTTTCCAGTAAATTGTTCTTATCTCAACCTGTGATCTTTACCTTTTGTGCCTCCAGTTCTCCTCTCCAGCCTGCTTCAGGGGAGTGGGAGCAGGGAGTGAACAAGTGGAGCGTGGTTTGGAGTGGTTTCAGTGGGAACACTACACTGGAGAATACCATTCCTAAACCACCACACATGGCCTAGGGTTCCTGACCTTGTCTAAACTCACATAAGAAGTAAAAAATGCATGTTGTATCAATAAACATGTCAGTGACTCTTCTCCAGCACTGACACCAAACGGCACAGAAAAGTCAGTGCCTGGTCAGCTCCAAAAATCAGAGTGATGGCACACAAGCTGCCTACCTACTGGGAGCAACCTGGCTGCACCTGGGGCTTCCCAGGGACGATGCTCATACCCCCACCCGTAGTAGGCTGAAGGGGCAGTCAGGCCAGTTGCAAACACCCAATTTGGGTCCCAACAGGAAAGACCACAACCCCATTGCTCCCTTCCAGAAACATAATGCAATTTTTCTGACTTCACTCACAGCCTTTAATGTGGTGTCTCATGAAGCTCAGAAAGCTGGTCACACTACATGTCAGAAAATAAATTTTTAATCCCCTCTAAATTTTTTTCACTCCGGATTATGTTTCCTAAGTCAAGGCAAGTTAAGCAGCCACAATACCACAGCCACTAAGCAAGCTCACCTGAGACTGACATAAACCACCTCCTCCTGCTGCTTTGGGTTTCTGATAGGTAGCTGGTACTCCTTGGCTGGTTAATTTCAGCTCTACCCAGGAGTAAAACACTTGGTCAGGTCTTGTTTCCCTAAGTTTGTAGACTTTTGCATATTTTTGATGCCAATCTGAGGAGCAAAGCTATGCTTTGGGGCAGTCAAAGGTGACATTGCTACCCAAATATTTTAAAAACCTTACCTCCTTTTTCTTTTAAAGACAGGTTGGGGTATTAGGCAAATTCAGAAATGCATGGGCACTTTTGCTATATTTGTGTGTTCTTCACTTGTTCCAGTTTCATTGGATTTGAAACTTAGTCTTACTGTAGCTGGTAACAGTAATGTACTTCTGTAGGTCTGTCATGAGATACATGTGGTTTCCATAGACTGATGAGTAGAAATAAAAATACATCACAATACATAGCCACACTGAGAATGCAGTTAGCACTTCTTCATGTCTTGTTAAATAAATCAAACACATTGTTTTGTCTATACTCGGAAAATGAACTGTAAACTGACAAAGGAAAATTTTTAACTTTCTCCCTCTGTTGACTTAGAAAAAGTTCTGACAAAAAATATATGACATCTTAAAGCAAGGCTATTAAAAATAAGTTCACTTCAATGTTTCAAAATTTTGAGGAATGGTCTAATTTTTTTTTTCAGATTTTTCTGTCCACATCAGCAGAGAAACCACTTTGATACATGATTTTGTTTGCAAAAAAAAAAAATGTGTCTTTTCTGGTAAGGCATGTTATTTTCAGAGCAGCCAGTGGATGCTTCAAACGTTTACTCGTGTTCAAAGACAAGTCATGTAATACCAATACCAAATTCTAGCTGCACTGGCACATAGGAAGTAATCTGGCTCTTGACTCAGTCCTAATGCACGTTGTGAGAAAGATATTTAAAAAATGAATACTTTCAGGAACATTACTCATCTTGCCCAGGGGACTCTCAGATATTTGGGGGAGGATAAACATGGATAAAACGCTGGATTTTAGACAGGAATGTTGTAGTCTCAAGGTGGCACTAAGTTAGCAACTGACATTTCTACAGCTCATTCATCTATGCCTGAAATACCCATGACATAAAAAAAGGTCTGATAAAAAACAGGACTGCTTTTCATTCCAAGAAGGAATCTCTATTACCAAAATGCCTCTAATGGTGATAAAACTGACTACAAGGCTCACATATCTTTAAGCATTTATTCAATTTCACTTCTAAAATGAAGGTTATAAATCAACCCCAAGGCCTTCCTGAAAAAACAGTTATTCTCAAAGCCATTATGAGCATTTGCAGAAGAATGATTCCTTCCCGTGTCAGATGTTATGAAAGACAGTTTATACTTCAAATAATGTAATTTTTAAGTTGAGACTGTGAAGTTAAATTTAATAAAGCTCCAAGAAGACGCATGAGCCTCAAAAAGCTTTTTAATACAGATATTTTGGAGTTGAGATGCTACCTTTGTTTTATGTGAGCTGTCCTGTATTCTTGTGTATGCTGTAGATACTAATGCATGCCAGCAGAATTACCCACTATGGAATGCTTACCTTCTTTTCTTTTTCTCTCTGCATGAATTTGACTGATGACAGATTGCATACAGGTATCTCATTACTCTTTACAGTCATCACAAAAAATTAAGGGCTTTCCAGTCTTCATGTTTGTTTCTTGAATTGCCAACTTTTATTTTTGATGATGTAATTTTTCAAAGAAAGATTATTATGCTTGGTTAGTATTCCATTTGGTTCAAGCAATTGTTGGGAGATTTACCACTATATTAATTTTTTTTTTTTGAAGTCCAGATGATAAACTTTTGGAAATCAGCAGTTCTGGTCAGGTCTCACAAACGATCAGACCCAGGTTATCTACCTAAGCTTAAGTCTTGCTTCATATAGCTGGGGATTAGGGGAAGGAGGAATCAAGGGGAAGGAACAATGCTACCAAGATAAGGACCTACTTTTCCTTTCAAATAAATGGGGACATGTAGATTTTTCCAAAGACTTTTGAAGTGTCATCGAGCCAGAGCATTACTTCTCACTGAGATTGCAAGGGGCAAACAAACAAGATAAATACATTGATATCAACAAATCTATTGGCACTACCATCACATTTGCTTTAGTAGACAAGTAATCAGTTTGTCTGGACAGCAGAAAACATCAGCTCCAGGCTTCCTTCCACGTGGGCAGTTGGATGCCCAATTCTTCACAGACTACATGAGTGTTTGACCACAAGCCCACAAAATGTTTTGTGCAAACACACTTTATGAAAGTTCCTCATCCCAGATCTGGTTTTGGTTTTCATCCAAATACAATCCAATGTAAGAATCACAATTTAACCTTTTTGGAAGGGCTGTTAACCACTTCCTGTCTGAGTCCTAACTATAACTGTATTTCTGACTTTCTCTGGGAGGGTTAGTTGTATTTTTGTTAAGTGAACAGAATGTCAGTGCCTGTCTACTGATGTGGGGGCTGCAGCAGTGTTCTCAGTGGCAGGATTGTACTTACTTTCTCAGAAAAATTACTTCTGAATATCCTCAGGAAAGCAAAGTGGGATACCCCAACTAAGTAACATGCCAACTAACATTAGTAGGCTGGACAGATTTCTGAGTTTTAGTTACCAAAATTGTACCTCAGGCAGGACTTCTGAAAAGTGGCGTGAACCCTTAGAGAGTGTGACAGAGCCTAGAAACACAGACATGGCCAAAAGAAACTTGGCATTTAAACAAACTGCAGCTGTGTTATTCCCTATACATCATGACATAGTTATTCTCTGTTAAATTAATATTCCAGTTTGCAAAAAAAGACAGAATTAGTAGCTCCTGTTATAGCCCGTTTGTACATTTACAGTGCAATCAATGAAATGAACAGAGAATTCTAGCTCCAAAAAATGAAGCAAATCTAGCTGCAGTTGCTATAGAAGAAATGCAGATTAAACTATTTCCTTCCATTAGTATGCCAGGAATTGACTCATAAGAGGAAAGCTCATGGATTCCTGCTAATCATCTAATGTAAGTTATAGCTACAATGTAAATGTATTTGATGCAAATTTTTATTGCATCTAAACTGCAAGTAAAAATACATTGAACAGAATGCTAGTTCACCTACAATCAATGTAAAGGTTGTTATTTTAAGAAGTTATTTCTGGGAATAACACATTTAACGACTATTCCGTTCATACTTGCAGTATTCCCTTTTTCATGGTAGTATATAAAGAATAAAATGTAGTTTCAATTATTAAATATATTTAATATAATTAATATGTTTAAGAGCTTCCTATGGCTTAGTTTTAATAGAACAGATGTGAACATTATTAATGGATTTTTTATGATTTTTGTGTTTTGCCCTTGTGGTAGTTAAGTAACAAAAGTCATTATCTGAAGACAATGTGTAGAACATTTTCAAATTCAGGTGAAAGTTGAGAGAGAGCATTTAGAGGTTTGAAACATGCTACTACAGTCTGCAAATGTAGACACTCAGAAGCTATTTTAAGTTCATTTAGAATTGTGCAAGGCTAATTATAGAAACATATTATGAGTCTGGTATAGGGAGTTATTTGGGGTTCCTGGATGCTGTTCACCTACTAGCTTAGCTGTACTTCCACATATTGGTGCTTTGGCCCTAAGGAGAACCAAGGTGAGTTATCTCCCTTGGTAGTTTCGGGGTGGGAAGCACTGAGATGCTTAAGGCATCAGGAGCTTAATGGTTGCACAAGCAAACTGCATGTTTTCACAGGGTTATCCCTGAATGTGGGCACTGATTTTAGATCTGGATAGTCTTCAGACTATTCCATGTTCTTCTGTTTCATACCATAGATCTGAAGACGAACCTTGGCCACAGGGAGGCAGGACTGTTGGCTGCTGAGCTGGGTCACAAGCTTTAATGCAAGTGATAAATTTCAGGCCTCATCCATGAGAGCTGTCATTCTAACAAATAAGCATCCTAGACAGATTGGTCAGCTATGGCCATTGCTAGAGACTTCAAATATAGAACACTGTCAGGGCATGGGAGCATCTTGAATAGTGTCTTTTTTGCCTGAATATTTTGTAAATTCTAGAGTATTACATTTCTTTTTCATTTTCTCCATTTCTCATATGCACATATGACATAAAAATATCTAACACTTGACTCTTCGGACCTTGTGACAGTATCTTAGAATTGCAAGAAGAATAAAAATCATCATCACACCTAATACATTTCTAGGTATAGCTTACTTCAAGTTTAATTTTTGGCATGAAAAAAGAAAACAAAGAATATTTATTATCTGATTATCAATTCAGTAACTGGAATCTAACATACTTTTTGTTTCACAAAAAATATTTGCTTCTTAGTCCTTCAGCACTGTTATGTTCATCTTGTAGATGTAAATAATCTGTGACTGTTTCTGTACAGTGTTTAGTTACACAGTGGAGACTTTCACACCTCTTTATAAAGATGATGTGTTAAAAAGTTTGTGTGGTTTCAAAAAATATTAGACAAATACATGACAGAGAAATCCACAGGCTCTTAAGCCCAGATATACCATGTCTTTGTTAAAGAAATCCCCAGAGTACAGGTTGACGGAACCTTGGAAAATATACTGGGAAACTTTTGTATTAGAATCAAAATGTTTATATATTTTTCTTTAAGCCTTCAGCAGGATTAGATTAGCTCAAATACGATCATTCATGTTAAGTGGAGAGCACATATATATATATATATATATGATTAGGTCCTTTTGGAATCAATTTTGGGCTCAAATGCTTTGCTATGACTGCAATTATACTACAGCTGTGTTCACTCAAGACAGAACGTAATTTGGCTTTTAATTCATGAACGGCTCTAATTTTTCACCTTTACAGGTCAAGAGTGAGATAAAGGACAGACACAACACTGTAGGTTAGAAATTGACGTCTAGTAACACAGCTAAAACTCACAAAAACAGGTCTGTTTGCATTGTGACCATCTGCAGCCAACCAAACTATTTACAAACTGAACAATTTTCATATTTTAATGGTTTATGTCCCCCCAGTCTTGGCTCTATTTTTAATTATTTTTTTTTTAATTATATAGGTAATTTTCAGATAAGGTAGGAAAAATCTGCATCCCATTACTACTTCTACTACATAAAAGCCGGCGTATGTTTTAAGCTGGTGATGTAGTTGAAGCTAGTCATTACATTTTTTTAGACAAAAATTTTCTCACACTCATAAGTGACCAAACACAGGGAAAATATGAGACATTCCAGTGACAAAAAGATGCTTTTCTGTTGTTCTATGACAGCCATTTTTTAAAGTAATTCAGTTTTGAATTTTCTCTGAATCAATTAAAAAACATGAATTAATAGAATTATCGGTTTTGGTATTCTACAGCTGTATAAGAAATGTTTAGTCCAGGTATTGACAAAAATAAATGATGAAGCTGGACAAAACACACATTTCCACACACTGATGTATCAGTCTGGAAAGAAACTAAATCAGAAGTGAACAGGTAAATATGATGTTTAAATATTCCAATGTAAAAAGGCACCTTAAAAATAGTAATGAATAATGAAAACCTCTGCAAAACCTTAATAACTAAGCAAAAGAGGTCACCAAAAATCTTTCCTTACTTTCACAATCTGAACTGATTCAGCAATAAGGAGACAACAAGAGATCCTTGATAGCATTTTAAAGGTTTTCTTACCACAGATTGACTAGGAAGGGATGTTCCAGGCCTTGCATTATCTGTAGCTCCCGGAAAACATTTCGAACTTCATCTCTCTCAATGCACTTCTGTTTATTCATGTATTTCATGGCATACATTTTCTTGGTGTCTCTCTTCTGTACAATGCACACCTAATTGACAGCAAAGTAAAAGAAAAATTTTGACACCTTGAGAAAGAAAACTCGATTGTGACTTTGAAAAAAAAAGGATCCTTTTATGATACTAAATCAGATACTACAACTGAGTAACACCTTGAGAAAGTTCACTTCACCTCTCTGTAGGATTCTTTGTAATAGATTATAATTAAAAGAATTAACAAAAGAACACACAAACCCTGCATAAGAAGAAAGTAAAAGGGAAGTGTAAAAGTGCCATAACTTTCAGAAGTTACATGGTAAAGGTGGGGGAACACACTCCAATTGCTGAATTCACAGACTACTCCATTAGTCACAGAAATTGCTGCCTACTGCTTAGGAAAATGCACAGTCATTGTCCTCATTTCTGCAAGTCAATACACACATCTTGATTACTGCATCATAAACCTTGCCTCTGTTCCCAAGGCTTAATATTTCATCTAAATATGAGAATTATGCTCCTTTAATTATTGTTGAAAGGAAAAAGAATTTTCGTACAGAGATTCATCATAATAGTTTTGAATTCACAAGAAACCATTGTAATGATGTAGTCTCTGGCAGTAAATTTCTTTCCGTTTACTTTGTTTTCTTTTCTCTGTGTCTCTCTTTTTTTCTTTTTTCTTTTTTTTTTTTAAGAAATCAAATAATATTATAAATGAATGAAGAAAATCTTAGTCAAGAGAACTCCCATGTAAAACCTGGATTATTTTTTGTCATGGTAGTCTGCCTTGAGAATGGAGCTGGAAAATCACCAGCACCACATCCAAGAAGCGTAATTTTAAATGTGATTTCTGGCAACACAGAAATATAAAATTGTTCTGTGTCTCATCCCCAAAGCTGGTGTAAAAATTATTTTCATAACAGCTCTATATCCATACCTAGAGGGAAACTGTATCCTCAACAGACTTTTGCTCTGAAGGGAGTTTTGCTGTTAATTGACCAGGACTTTTTGAAGTGACACTTCTAATATATCCTCACAGCCAAGAGAATATTAATTGAATTATTTTGTTGCAACGTGTGTATTACTGATACAGCCATAGGCTCCAATCAGAAGTTTTAATCTTCAGTACAAATACAGATTATGTACTGGAAGTGTCTAGTTGAGGTATCACAACTCTGTAGTGCCTCAATTCGAAGGTATTCTGGATTCACTTGGTGTGGGGACTATTATTTTATTTGTATATTTATCTACATCCACACATGCACACATAAGCAGTCTCATATTATAATAATAATAGTAATGGCCAGACTTTGCGAAGGAAGAACCGGGGAAGGTCTTTACACCTTCCAGCCTGCGCATTGGATTTTTTAGGTGAGTTACAGTGTGCGCGGAACT
>JAYRBT010000093.1:45763603-45816307 GCA_036023395.1 Myiotriccus ornatus | reverse complement strand
TGACATAACAAACAAAGGCAAAAAAAAAAAAAAAAAAAAGAAGAGAAGGGGGATTACATGCTCTGTATTCCTGATAATAGGAAGGAAAACACTGGGGGTCTCAAGTGTGAAAACCTTTGTCCACAGGAGTGTAAGCATCAGGGACAGTTTGATACTATCAGCCATGAGCACCTCTGAGACCAGCCCTTGCTCTCTCCTCAAACTGCCAGCCCTGGGCCTTGTGGTGCACTTTTCCTGGGCACCACAGGCACCCAGGTGGAGATGTGGGGCCCTGAATAGCCCTGGGGTCCTATCAGAGATCTGGGCACTCTCTGAGGTGAGTGGAAAGCTTGGGTCAGGTAGAGGGAGGCTAGGTATCTCCTGGGGAAGGTTGCTAAGCTGGCCTCTCATCACTTTGGAGTGTGATATCTACCTTCTGCACTTCTTCCTCCCAGCCTGTTTTTTTTCCCCACACCCACTGCTGTTTCCCACCCTTAAGGGGAAGGAAGCACTGAAGATTTGTAAATGCTTGTCGTTCAAATGAATGACAGAAGATAGACAGTCCACAAAAAACCATGAAGTTCTATTCATAAATTACACACTTGGCATGGAGTTTGGAATATTAGTCCCTGGTCTACTATATAAGCACAGGGCAATGGGTTTTGGATAAAGGGGTAGGGTGAATATGCAGTTCGTTCTTTAAGACCTTTCTGGAAATGGGTGGGAGAGCTTCGGGGGTCTTTGGTGGTCTTGACCCTCCCTACAATCCACGCCCACATGTAGGGCTTGTTCCTGCACTTGTGTGGTACTGTGTTTTACTTATCTCCAGGAGCTAGAACAAGGATGTTTGTCCTGGAAAAGTTTTGCCCAACCTCTGCATGGCCCCCTCTTCAGCTGCATCTTGTTGTTTCTCATGGCATGTTATTATCAACAATCCTTGGTTGGCTCCACAGCCATCCAGCTATCAGTGTTTGACATACACGTTAGCCACTACCTTCTAGGGTTCTACATCCCCTTACTGTCCCCAACAAGTTGTGGCTCTGTTAGTTTAAAAAAAAGTTGTTTACAAGAAGGCAGTTCAGCTGCTTGGTGTCTGCACAGGGGTTGCCACTGGCAGCATGGAGATGTCTGCCTCGGAGGTACCTGCTTTTGTAACATGGGCACTGAGGTCTCTGAGACCCATGAAGAGACTTGAGTGCATGGAACAGCCTTCTCCAACCATGGCCTCTGGGCACCATGGCAGCAGTCTTACCCTGGAGGTCCTGGGGGGCTGCCGAAGGGTCCTGCTGCTAGGTAGGGGTAGTTAAGCCTCACATATCTTATTGGGTCACTTTTTCATGTTATGTATTTCCCTTGGGGAAAAGGAGCTAACTTGCTTCCTCAGTCAAGTTCATCACTTACCGTGACACTTTTGTGAATGAACGACCTGTTTAGCTCATAGTTTACACATTTGTCTCAGAGACTTTTTTCTCCTTCTCCTTTCCCTTTCATCTCCTTTAGCTAACTGACCTACATTCCCAAACTTTATCTTAGTGAAGAACTAGGTGAAGTACTGGCTTCTAGAATCCTGCACATGTGGATGCTTGAAGTTGCATTCAGGTTTAAACTCAACAATGTGGCTCCAGCTCTGATGCTAAGACACCAAGGGGCAATAAGGCCACCTTCATGTGAGTAGAAGGGTCAATTTCCTTCTGGTCATCCCACTTCCTTGAAACTGCTATTTCCCAGGAATGGGTGTATCACATCTTCTTGTAATGTGGAATTTCCCCAGCTCTCATTGCTACAACTGTGATATATAGATATGCAAAAGCTGCAGGCTGATGTGCTTGCATCTGGAAGTTGCACAGCAACAAGCTCAAATGAGAAGTCATTTTGCTTTCATGTGCCACGATTTCTGCAAAGCTGGGGTCTCCAGTGAGGACTTAAACTAATCTCACATAGTTTATGAGTGAAAATCCATTTACAATGAGAATGACCCCATTGACCAAAAGTTTAAACAAATGTCCTCCGTATGCATTTCCTACAGTGGGGATCAAGTTCCATAGGTATGATGTAAGTAGGCCTCAAACAAGCCTCTCACCTACACACGGAACAGAAATCATTTGCAAAGAAACCCAAAATGACAGCCATATGCATGGAACATTTTACATGCTACAGCCAGGCTTGAGGACCCCAAGGAGGAGGGGTCTTCTGATCTGAAGATGAAATTGAAAACAGGTGCCTGACACGCTGCACATAAAGAAGTATACAGGCAGTTTGGGAGCTCTCCGGAGATTCTTTCAACTTCTGAAAATACGGAGACAACTTACCAGCCCCCAATCCCATGCTTTCCCTATAATTCCAATGCTCCCCCTCCTCCCAGAAATGGTGAAAACTGCTAGGCCGTCGTGATGCCTCCCCGCTTAGTGAAAGAAAATGTGAAAAAGACTAAGGAGGATCCATCAAAATGTCAGCCTGATCTTGAACTGCTGGAAAAAAAGCCTTTTTTAATTCAAGTGTCTGTCATAAAGACCTGGGTGACCTTGTTTTGCAAGTGAAAGTCTTTGACTGCGACCCAGGCATGCTTCCTATGTCCAACTCCTATTTAGCAAATAAACTAAAAGGACTGTACATGTTTATGGTAAACACCTGATTAAGTTCTACCAGAAAAAAAAAAAAACAGCTGGATAATACAGGATCAGATTAGGTTTCCTTCTTATTTGTTGTCACCAAATGCTCCCAATCTTTTTGAGCTCTAAGGTTCGTTAAGCGGATATTTTAAAATGGTGCAACAGACAACGCAGCTGTATTTCATTTGTAGATAATGGATGCAATACGTGTAATAACCCAACTAGGTATGTTGACTCATGAGCTAATTTAGGTATAGATGTTACAGCACTTGTGCAGCTGGAAATGTTGCCATCACACAAATCAGTTGCAGATTAATGGAGTCAGGTCCCTGTCTGCACTAAGAAGAGATAAAAGGCTACAGTCAAATATAAAAACAAGTTCCAAAGGTTTATTGTAAGTTTAAACAGTATCTGAAAATAGTTTCTCAACCACAGTGCAAACTGTAATATGAACCTGGAATTGCTTAACTATATGGTGATTTGGCAATTTTATATATAGTGGATCCATAGAGCTGAGAACATGGGTAAGCACAAAGGAGCATAACCTATTATTTAGAAGGTGAGACAGAGGTGAGCATTTCTACTCTTACTGTTTGCTCCAATACTGAGTGATGTTAGTAAAGCTACCAGCTTCTCTGTTTCCTGGTGTGGGTTCTCAGTTATGGTATATTCAGTAATTACTACTATAATTGTTATTACTGTAGTACTGTAGTTGCTACTACTGCTACTAACCTGAGGTCCTGCTGTCATTTGGTGGCATAACTGAATAGTTAGAAAGTAGTGCTGGAGCCAGAGGGATCTGGAATCTCTTTTCACCTCTACATGCTCCTGGCACCCTATACCCCCTTTGCCTCATCTGTGAAAGAGAATTAAAAATTTGTATGCATTTTCTGGATCCTTTTTGTAATATCTAATGGAAAACAAACAAATATGCAATTCTCAAGTATTATTATGACTACTCTTGTCACTAACAGCATATCACTAACATTTAAATACTGACTGCATACAAGTGTATTCCCAACCATTGTATTGCCTCTGTGTTCATTGGAGTGAACTTGATGCAGCTGACCAGTTCTCCTGAAGAAATTAATGGATGGATCAAAAACTAGATCCAGGAGGAACAAGGAAAGTAGGACTGCACTTATATGAATATATGCCACAAAGCTGGATTGTCTGATGCCTTCTGAAGCATAAACACTGACCATCCCTCTCCGTGGGATGTTCACCCATGGGAGTCCCTGAGGACAGATCAGGACTAAGTGCAGCCTGTAGCTTCTGCCTCATTGCTTTTTCGGCTCTTTTTTATTGTCTCTTTACAGAAAATGCATGAAAGTATTTTGCACTGCAACCTCTGCACATTGGTTAAAACTGACAAGTAATGACAAAGTATCAGGACTCAGAGGTACAAACAGACAGATGAAAAGAGGCACCTAAAATTACATTTCCTCAGGAAACAGGCTAAAAACTGTTTCCTTGATTGTTTCTACCAATCCATCATCTTCACTGTGTTTGCTTTCTGTCTAATGTTGCTTGTCTCAATAATCATTCAGAATGACTAAACTGGAAAGAGAAATTGGTGAGACAAAAGCTTTCAAAATTTTCAGATTTTTTTTTCTTTTTGTAAAATTTTTTTTAGTATGGGCCCATTATAGGAAATAATTTGGGGTCCCTCTGAATGTTATTTGCCAGGAAAAAAGCCATAGTTTTGAAAGTATCAGGTTAGGTTGAATATTTCCAGACTGGCAAGAAAATGCTAGCCAGACCATTTTCTTGTGAAAATGGAGACATTTCTATGGCTGGTATTTGATTCAGCAATTTCACAGCAATGGATCTAATGCAATTCATCTATGGTTTTAGAGCATCCAATTTCAGTCACTCCTAAAGAATGCCATCATGAGTTTATTATGCAGCTGATATCATTTTCTCTGTGAACACAGGAAAAGGAGACTCTTGGTTGGTGTGGAAATATAGGAAATTTGAATTAGTACTAGAATCCACAGAATGATATATGTATAAATTTATACCCATAGACAAGTGTTTGAACTTAATTTTTTAGTTTGTTACTATTGATTTGGGTTTGGATTACTGGAATGATTGCTGATTGAATATGTGTATTTAATTGCTAGTTGCTGGTAGAATGAGCAGAAAACCATACTCAGTAATATGCAGTAGAGGTAGTACATCTTGGAGTTAAACACTTCTGAAGTGTAAGTTGTCATATATGAGCTATTATTTGAGGAAATCCTGCATCTCTGACTATAACCAAATGTGACCTTATGAGGGGCAACATGTGGCAAGAACAACTGACAGTGAAAACATCCCATTGCATCCACAGGATACTGTGGAACTGCTTCTCGCATTTCTTTGCGGTGTGAAGAAACCAGGCTTTTCCTTGGGTATCCCATCTTAGTTTAAGGTGGATATGAGTACAGATTCTTGTTGGTTTTAACCTTGTTTTTCTTCAGTCTCTTTCCTTCTGTTTATTATAACAACATTTGACTGAAGTTGCCTAGTTGTTTTTGTATTTATTGCTGATTATATGGTCTGGGAAGGAAAAGCAGCATTTGCTTAAGTCCAGCTGTACTTTATTGAGAATGCCTAGCTGACCTATGGGATGAAGCACAAGGGTGGAGATTTGAAGGAGCACTCTGGAGAGGTTAAAAGGGTGGATAAAACTGTGAGTTATAGATATGCAGCAACTGGCCTTAACCTGAAACCGTGTTAGGATGAGTGGTGTGTGTAGAATCACATCAGTTCCAGAACATGGAGTTCAAATCCACGAAGCTTCAAAGCAATGGTTTCTATTTCAATGCAAATTTGACAATGATAGATGTTAATCATACTCGTTAATGAAGAACCAGAGGCATAAAAGTGAGTAGTGTGGCATATGAATCCCATAAAATAGAAAAGAACCGCATGCAGTAGATATACTTAACTTCTGGGGAAACCAATCAGCACCTCTAATATGTGACTACATGGTAGCATACAATACTTCAAACTTAGGAGAGTCTGCAGTTGTAACAAGAAGAACCCGGTTTTACAAAAATGCCAATAGAGGTTTTTTATAACTGTAGGAAAAATTAGAGCAAAAGTAGTCTCCGAATTGAGAAAGCTTTCTTGAAAAAAGAAGTTTTAAGAAAATACTAGTTCTGAAAAAGAATTTTTTTTTCCATTCACCACTGTTGAGCCAAAAAAACTATGTGCTTTAACCCTGATCCTGAAAGGGTATAATTTACTTGCCCGATTTCAGACATGAGTAGTCTCACTGACTTCAGACAGAGGGTAGTCCTGCTGAGATCAATGGTGGTACTCACATATATAATGTTAAGTATGTGCATGCATCTTTTCAGCACCCAGATCTCAAATGCCTACCAGAGAAATAAATACATCTGGAAATAAATATCAAAGTGCAAAGCGAATTTTGTTTCCCAGCCCGAGATGAGTATTCAGGAAATTGACACAATAGATCATATGTGATACATTTTATCGCTTCTGAATTGTGTAAGTAGAATCACTTGCATAAAGTGCAGGAAGATTACAGTCAAGGTGTAGGGAAATTACAGCCTATGAGTCTCTCTCTCTTAACCATCACACTTTAGTTGGCATCATCAAAGTTTTCCCAAACATCTTTGTGAGTAGGATTGTACGTGAAGTTGAACATTTATAGGCTCAGAAATTTGTCTAAGGTTCTCATTTTATTTCAATATGAACTCATGTTACGTCTGTTGAAAATTCTACTGACAGTCCCATACATGTAATTTATGACATTTCCTATCAAGATGTTTAGCTGAATTAGAAACACTTGTGAAGAAGCCCGTCTTCAGCCAGTTAAAGAGCATTTTTGTAGCAGAGGTGAGGGCTGTTGAGGCAACAAAGGAGGAGTCATCTTACTTTTATTCAAACGGCTGTTGATCAAGCAATTGCACCATAAACTACTTACAGCTGTGGTTTTTGTTACGGTGACAAAGAAAGAGTTAAGGGTAGACAGAAAGATATGCTATATGTTAGTTTACAATGGCTATGCACACCAAACAGCCCTAAACATATTTCTGCAACTTCCAGACTTTTTTGTGATTCTTTTTCTCTCTTCTTCATCATTTGTTTTTCTGAACTGGTTACCTGTATGTCTGTCCTATTTTCCCATCTTAACGCCATTGAAGCCATAGTCATACTATTCATCCTAGCTCACAGATTTGGTTTTATGCATGTGAGTTATTCTATTTAAATAGATAAAACTAAAATTAAAGATGCCCACAGGACTGAAGGGCATTATTATTTCTACAGTATGAGGAATGCTGTTGGCACCAAATGAGAGAATTTTAATTGCTGAAATTCACCTATCTGAGCCCTTTTTTAGACTAGACAGCTTCCTTAGCTGTGCAGACCAGAGATTTAGCTCTCTGTTTTTACACAGTTGTCTTATATTTGGTTCCATACTTGTCTTCAGAGACAGGTTAATTTCACAAGAAAATGTCAAGAACTGCTTCCTTGGAAAGTCAAATCATTGCCTGCCTTCAAGTTGTCTTTGCTTGGGTACAGAAGCCAGGGTGAGGACACTCACATGGAAACACCTCTCTGCCCCTACAGCGTTACCTGGGTGCACAGTGGGACACGGGCCAAATTTATTTCATGTTTAGCTGTCTAAAATATAGTTCTCTGTTGAAAGTCTGTAGTCCACTCTGCCTTCATGGTTAGTAGATAAGCAGCTCCAGAGTTTGCCTGTCTTCAGATGAGATTTACTGCCCTCTTGAGGTATTTATCTTTCTCCTGCAAGAACAAGGTAGCTTAAAAGACCTTGTGCCCTTGTGTAGAAAGTTTGTATCAACAATAGCCAGCTGACATACCGTGTCACTCTAAGGAACACAGGCTACAATCCTCTGAAAAAAAAATCCCACCACTTTCTCCATAGACATCTTAGTAACTGTAGAAGAAACTGGTAAAATCAGCCTAAATTATCTTGGATTATCCTGTTATGATGTGGCCATATGCCATGTCCTTATGTCACAGTGCTCTGCTTCACGGTACGATACTGTAACTAGGTTTCCAAAGAAAGGATTCATGTAACACAAAATCCATGCTTGTTCTTACTAGAACACTGTGGACCGGCACTGCCTCTGCAGACTTCAAGAGCCAAGTCTTCTAGAAAAGGCAGTCAAGCACAATGGGGTGGAATAATTGGGGTTCTGGCCAAATTTGCTTTAACATTATTAATTGCATTTTTCCTCGACCTGATAAGACTTGCTTCAGCCTGTCTCATCTCTACTGAGCTACTACCTCAGAACATTACTTTGAATACCTGCTGACTGGTGTTGCCTCGGTTTATTTTACTTGCATGATAAAGATAGTAGTGGAGCTGGATGCACTCAGGTCTTTGAAGGCCCACAAAATTACAGCCAAAAGTTTCAAAAGGGTTTTGAAAATCATATGACCACAGGGATGATAGTAACTATCTAAGGGGAAGTAAGTTGTCATGTCCTTCTGCGGAAGACTATTGTCTCTGAGACTTCTGCTCTTGATTTTCTGTGGGTTAAAGAGTTTATTTTGAAGTCCATTTTCAGATTAAAAATGTCGTACTTTGACTTATAAAAACCTTTATTTCAGGGGAGTAATTTAGTTTACATTGTTTATATACAGTCATTCATGTTTGTTCTTTGATATCAGGCAAGTTACACTCCATATATGCTGCTTAAGTGTTTTTTTCTGTAAGACCTATTAATATATTGAACTGGAGAGAAGAGATACATTTTTGGTGAACAAAAATAAGAAAGCAGTTGTCTAAAAACCCCTATTAGCATCCCTAATTAGTACCCCTTCAATAAAAAATTACCTGCAGAAAACCGTACTGTGAGATAAAGATATCATTGGAACCTTCCACTAATCAAAATCTTCTGTGAGTGCCTTATTAAGATACTTGGTTTAACAGCAAAACACATGGCAGAAGCCTAAAGGAGACAGACTCCTTAGCTCACCACCAACAGAAGTGTAAAATGCTCCCAGTTCCTTCAAGGGTTTAAGTAATGCTTGCTTAGGGTGTTTCACTCACTAGCAAACATGGTGATTTGTGAAGCACAACTAATGTGTCCCTGGGAAGTTCCAGCATGAAATAAGACTAGGTGTGAAGGCCTGTCACAGCGCAAAGAGATATGATTTAAGAGGAAGCACTCCCTGAAAATGTGAGGATGAGTGTTACTAACTTAATCCATATGATAACTTCCCCCCCCCCAATGTAATGACAGAATGTAGGGCAGAAATGCATGAGACAGACATTAGTCATTGTTCACAGGTGATATTTCTTCCACGAATATAGCAGTAAGGGTTTAAACATTTGTACAACAGATTAGTGTGCAAAGATGAAAAACAAAGGATGAACCCTATGTTTACTTGCAGATGCACACACTTGGAAAATTTAAAAAGCACTTGTTTTGTTACAAATGTGTCTGAAGTCTTACACAGCAGTAGAAATAACTGAAAGCTAGGTGTCTGGGAAGATACAGAGGGGCAGGGGCAGGAAGGTAGGTTTCTGCCACTGATACTCTTATACGTATAAGTAGATGCATGATACAATTTCTGTTGTTTTTCACTTTTTTGTAGCATGAGGATTGTCAGAAGCAGGATGCAGTGTGCTCTGATCTTGCTTGCATGATCCTAGGTTTTCTATTATCACCAAAAAACCACAAAAGCATAATACATGTAACACAATTTAATCTGATATTAAACTGTACAAAATATATCTGTAAAAGCACAGAAAAACCCCACAACCTCTATTCAGCATGTGGTCTTAGGAGACAGACAGAACTGGGAAGAGCTGTGAAATTATCCAGTTGATCCCACTAAACTGCAAGGCCTAATTTTGGTAGTGAAAGGCATACGGGATATTAGTTCATGGGACCGAAAGAATATGTTTTTCTGGGACATAGTAAGGCATGTGCTAGAGAAGCCTCTGGACTGTAGGGTGGACACTACACCTTTGACAGAAGTACCTGAAAAAGGGACAGTGGAGTGCAAGAGGGAGTCTTAACTGCTGCCTAAGTCCTTCCTGCTCCCTGCTACATTTTATGTTTGTCAGACTACTGAACAAGCCTGACATGGTTCTGTAAAGGTAAGTGTGGTTGAGGAAGGTGGATAAGGAACATCACTGCACTGACCCACTGCCTCTGAGATGTATGAGATGATACTACTGCGCACATGAAGAAAAAGTTCTGTCAGCTGTTAGTCCAGCTAATGTGGCTTATCCAAGGCAAGGGCACTAATCAGGTCCTTCCCTTCCACGAAAGACAGGGTAGGCACTGGGAGAGTGTAAAGTGACTTGTTCCTGTGTTCTGGCAAGTATAAACATCCAGAGAAAGCCCCTAAATAAGTCACAAATGGATTAGACAAATGGCTCCTCGTTATAATGACCCAATGTCTAACATAGTTTTTAGAGCTAAAACACATTTGGATTAGGGTAAATGAACTCTCCTTAAGTACAAACCAAGCATTTCAAACTAAGTCTAACATCTTTTTGCTGCTACTCTTCCTCTTACAACCTGCAAAAATCTGACTCACTGCAGTCCTCTTGAAAATAACAAAATCAAATTCAAGCATCTACAGCATGTTAGATCTTAGGTCTTGCTGGTGCCTCTGTTGCCTGGAATTGGATATCTTTCTAATACAAGAGTGTAAAGATCTTTCTGTTTTCTTTCATATCGTCATTTAGTTTTAAACTAAAAAAAATACAGAAACAAGCTGTGCATCACTGGATCAGCCATTTGTAGCCTCAGAGATCCCAGAGCAAAGGACAGTGGCTGTATGGAATCAGATATATTTAGCAATATGCCATGCTGACAATATAATTTTCTTGTTTCTACTGTGAAGCAGGAGCAGATACAACATATGCTTCCTCATATGTTCATACTTTCTTGTTTTATATAGCTGAAATGATTTTACCTAAAGTAATGGATTGAGCCACTGTGTTGTATCAAGCTGTAACTGTGCCGCATTTTACAAACTCCACTTCAGGACATAAGAGACTACTCACAATACATTGAAAAAGATGAGTGAAGGGTACATGTGGTCAGGTTACTCTGATATTTGACTTAACTTGAAAGTTACACATCTTGAAATTTTCTTCTGAATGGAAGAGCCATCGGAGTGAATACTCTGTTTCTCTCAGGCAATCACAGGTTGATTACATTCCAGTGTGATATGGCAAACATGCTAAAAAGAATGGAAAATATTTTATAAAAACAAGAATCTGTAATGAGCTGCTCAGGAAATGGGACTATAATGGCCATGATATTTTGGAAGTGTTAAATACAGCAGAAACATGTCCCAGGGATTTGAAAGTAACATATTTCCCTATGGGTCATACTTGAAATGATACCTCTGTGAGTTATTAAGAAGCACTACATGGGTGAAGATGTCAGCTATGAGATTTGCTAATGCAGCCTTCTGCTTTTGAATGCACTTGTATTCTTCATCTTTGCTATGACTCATGACAATGAACTTTACAGCATAATCATATGCCAACTGAAAAAAACACTTGTCTTTTTTTCCTCTGAGCCTGTGCTATGGAAAAACAACAGCAACAACAACAGGATAATTCTTAGTTATTTTGTCAAACGATTCCTGATATTTATAACTGGACCTGGGTAGGGTGGGTCTCATCCCTTGAGCATTCCCTCCATCTCACCTAGGACTCTGAGCATATTTAGTTTTCCTTCAGATGGAAGCTGTCCCATGTCTTTGATCAGACATGTGGTGTCTTCAGCTCTATATCTTCAGGCACACTCAGCCATTTCCACAAAAGGCCATCTTCTGTTAGGAGGTTCTCCCCTTTCCTGCAGCAGGTGAATAACATCAAGTCTCAACAAACTGCTAATAGGTTCCACCTTGGCTCTGACTTAACACTGATGGGTTTCTTTTTCCCTGCATCTACATGCTGGACCAAATGAACAGTGTTTCTTGTGTGTGGTTAGTGTTTAAGGTCTCATAGTGTATGCGGCCTAGAAAGATATATTTTTATGGGTAAGCACTTCATAAAATATTTTTCTGAAGACATTTATCGAGAGAGACTATGAGAAACTATAAGGAAAGGGGAAGGAGAAGGCGGGGGAAGCACAACATGTGCTTTTCAGCTGCCACAAAGTCCTGCAGCAGCAGCCTTCACTTGAGAGGTGACATTTTTCACATTACAATGGGGAATCAAAAGATTTATATTCAACACCCTATATATATGACTCTCTATGGTATCATTTTGAAAGGGTGATTATTGGTTTGACATGAGGGAATTTTTTACATTAAATGCTGAAAGCTCTCCATGTACACAGGCATAATCACCTGATGCTGCTTTTTCTTACTGCATGGCTTTTAATAATAAATAATCATAATAATGCTACTTATGTTCTCCATAATTATCCCATTTGTTTTCCAAGAACCCCCAGGGGCTGGTATTTATCACTTCATGTGAATATTCCCTGCCTGTCTCCCTCCGCTTACATGTGCATATGAAACAAGTGCAGACATATGGTAAGTGCCTCACTTAATTTGATAGCAGCTCTGTTTATTATTACTTCCCTGAGCTGTGTTAATTTTAGTTCAGTTGTTGAGCAATTATTAAACTAGAAGCCACAGATCCCCTGCTATGCTTCTTTGTGGGATCTCCCATATTCTACCCCAAAGGTACAATATGTTCAAAAGTAATGCACTGATTGTGGAAAAGATGTCAGGCAACACCTCTTAAATTCTTGTATTAGTCAAGAGTTGAAGCACTCATTGAGTTTAGACAGGACCACTTTGTAAATATGTTCTTTATACTTGAGTTTACATGGCAGCTTGGGCTAATGAGGGTCTTTCAGCACATGCAAAGTGAGAGGAAGGGAAGAAGGATGACCAGAGGAAGACCAGACAAGGACTTAGCACAGTGAAAGAGATAGGTCTGTTTCGGGGTTGTGTTACAGCAGAACACCTGCAAAGTATAATCTTGGTTCATGTTGGGTTTTTGCAGAAAAGTTGCCTTATTCTGCTATTTTGAGGTATACACAATAGAATAGTTTCTCCTGTTGGCCTCCTCTCCCCATATTAATTATCTTACAGACGAATGAGCTGATTTGGGATAAAAAAAATGATTGGGTTCAACTAGAGTTATTTTGGGAACTACTGGTTTTAGTAGGGTGTTTGTGCCTAAATTTTTGCACTTTCTGTTTTTGTTTTTGTTTTTTTTTTCATCTTACTGTTACAACTGTTCAAAGAAAAGAAGTCAGCAGTCTTGAAATATCACCTGAAAAATGAAGAGCAGAAGTACATGTACACAAAGATTTAAGTTTGCTGGGAACTGACAATAGTAGATGAAAGCCTGTCCAGTTTTCTGCAGCTGCTTCTGTAAAATGTGTGGCTAGTAAAGCCAAGACTTACAGAGAAATGACATGTGCCCCAGCTTTGATCAGACCTTCACTGAGTAAAGTTCTTATTGAGCAAGACTCTAGTTGCTGTAGCTGTCATGCCGTCTCCCATCCATGCAGCCTGTAGTAAGGGTTATTTCAGAACCTCAGCAAGCAGAAAACAATGCCTTCCCATTCCATCTTATTCTAGTCCTTACAGTCTTTTGGCCTTGCCTTGACCCAGCTAAGCTCACTGGAGAAGACCAGCTTCACCTGATAGCAGCTGTCAAAGCATTTTACTCCTCTCTGCTTTCTTCACAAAAATTAATCTAGACTGTAAATCACTGGTTCATCTTGTTAAAAACCCAGACAGCTCTTCTAGATGCTCACTGGGACAAGCACAAAGTACAAGGGAGTTATGTTACAAGGGAGACCTGTTACTAGGGATTTCCTCAGGTCAACAATCAATATTAGAGAGATAATGATAGCACCGAATCTGAAGTGCCATTTACTGTACACCAGATACAAATATAATTAAATACAAGCTTTCCTTTCCTACTACCTTTACTTTCTATTTACCTTTCTCTTCTTGGGTGTTTTTTTTCACTATATATACTTCCTGTCTTCTTTTCCTTCTCTTGCATTTCTAATACTTTCTACAGTTTGCTTTTTCTTGTAAAGTTACTCAGCTCTCCTCTTTCACAGTCCTGTCAATCTTTTGTCCTACATTTGACAGTTTCCTCTATTACCCCAGCTGTCTTGTTCACTTGTGAGGGGAAGTTGTATGAGGAGCAGCTGAGGTCACTTTGCTTGTTCAGCCTGGAGAAGAGGAGACTGAGGGGAGACCTCATAGCAGTCTACAACTTCCTCATGATGGGAAGCAAATGGGCAGGCAGTGATCTCTTCTCTCTGATAAGTGACAGGACCTGAGGGAATGTGTTGGGGCAGTTCAGTTCAAGCTACATATCAGGAAAAGGTTCTTCACCCAGAGAGTGTTCGAGCACTGGAACAGGCTCCCTAGGGATGTGGTCACAGCACCAAGCCTGACAGAGTTCAAGAGGTGTTTTGACAGTGCTCTTACACACATGATGTGATTCTTGGGGATAGTGCTGTGCGGGGTCAGAAGCTGGACTTGATGATCCTTGTGGGTCTTCTGAAATCAGGTTATTCTATGATTCTGTAATTCTATGACTTGCTTCCTGGCAGGTATGTTGTGTGCATTCAGAGATGAGAAGTCTTGTGGTGCACCTATTTTTGACTTTGCTCTGCCAAACCAGCTAGTTGGTGCTGGCACCAATCTATGATTTGGTTGCAGAGTGTTTCTTTTGCCTGCAAAATCTGGGGAGAGAGCTAATGAGCCAAGCATTTGGGGCAACTCTAGCTCTGGCCACGGAAGTCCTGTGGTCCTCCAGGTTTTGTCAATTATCCCATGATCCCACAGGTAAAACTGACCCTAATGTAGAGGCCAGCACCATTCTTCCCAGAAGCCATTACGCTCTTGACTGACCAGCTAGTGAGTGAGTTATGAGCAGTGCTGGCCACAGTGAGTGCTTTTCAGGCAAGATGCTGAACGCAGCAGTCTCAGCAGATCGTTTTGGATATATGCTGACATAGCAGAGTTCAGATGATCCCAGAGTCAGTGCTGTATGAGCCTTTTTAAACAAAGGCTGTAACCCAGCAGCACATGCTTGGAAGTGAATTTAAACCAAAGTGTTGAGCCTTTCTGTGTTCCCCAGATGACTAAGTTATGTAGCAGCTTGCAGGTAACAGGGAAATTGTTTCTTTTTTTCCAGCTGGATCAGATGTAACCATGCTCAGAAACTGCAACAAATCTCTCCAGCCACATGCGTGTGGTCCTTCCAGACTACTGAGTTAGTTCAGTATTTTGTTCCCTTAAAGAAAAAAGCAACTGGAATAGAAACCTTTCACCGACACCAAAATACCTTGAATCTCAGACAGCTCACTTTGTCCTCAAGACCACAATAATGAGAGCACTCCTAAAGCCACTGCCTCACTCCCACAACATCCACTCTCCTGCACTTATGAAAATGTACCATGATATATATGCAAACACACATGAACAAGCATTCTTTTTGCCTTAAGTTCTGGGAAATTCACAGAAGTTATAAAGCAGAACCATCTATGAATTTAGGTGCCTCTGAGTATGAAGGCTCACTTATGTTTTTCTTTACTAAGGTGGTGCTCTTGCTTTTGATGCCACCACCAATAGTGCAGACACAGTACAGTTTTCTAAGAGTACTTTCCAAGAAGAGATCTTACTGGAAAAGATCATTCAGCTCCCATGTCACAACATGGTACTTAGTTTCTGCTCCCATGTCACAACATTGTTAAGGCCAGGGGAGAAGGAAATCATCTATAGGAGAGAAGGTACTTTCCCCTCCTCAGCTGAACCACTTTCAGTTACTCTATAAGGAAAACAGTCTTGCCAATGATCATTAAAATAACTGTTTAGGCCTGTCTGACAGAGGTGATGTGCGTCTCATTTATGAGGCCTTACCGGCAACAGCCCTGAGATTTGCCAAAATCACCTGTTGGACTGAAAACTCACAGATTCATTGATGTAAATTCTCTAGAGAGGGGTGAAAGCTGCTGCTGTGGTTTGCTTTCCCAGCCACACTGATGTTACGTGCACTGAGACATGCCCAAATAAAGAATAAACAGGGGGCTAAAATTAAAATATCTCATTTAAGAGAAGTTTTGCATTGAAAGTAATCTCAGAGCATTTTCTGAGTAGACCCAAGTGCAACCACTCAGTGTCTCATACTTCATCTCCAGAAGACACAGTGAGCACTCCCAACGCTTGAATATCTGTGACTGAAATTGCCAAGAGTAAGTGGCAAAGATGTATTCAAGTCTGGGCTAGTAAAGAAAAGGGAAAGGTAATTCCCAGTGGTTTGCTGTATTTTCTGAATTGACAGATTTTCTCTGATAATCAGTTTCAGACCATCTTTCAAGATCAAACTTTTTGATCTTGCTGGAGAAAGACCCCCTGAACCTCATATGATCTGCTGCTGGGCTGGAATCAACCACACAAGAGCTTCTTCACTTTAACCAGATTATGCTGCAAGAGAAAGGTTGCACATGAAGCTATTTGAATGCATTTTTCCTAATGTTAAACAGAGCAGCCCCATTTACATAATTTATTTTCTGGCTCACTTCTACACACTTATTATTCTCAGTGAAGTTTTTCCACCTGAAAATTAGAGGCTCAGAGTAATGTATTTCATAAATTGATTTTTTGTGTCCCTGAAGTTTTTGATTTTTTTCATTAAAAACTCCAATATTTTGGCATTTATCTATATTTTTTTTGTAAACCTTTAGAACAGCAGCTGTGCTTACTGCCAGCATGACACAACGTAAAAACATATTGTTCTTTACAAAAGAGAGAGGAAGATTGAAAAGTGTGGGAAAGAAAGAGAGGGGCCAGGACCTCTTCTCTCTGGTCAGGAACAGACCATCCTAGGACTCCTTCTGAGCCCTGTAGGGTGCGGGCAGGAAAGAATTTGTAGTCACAGGGACATGTTGTCCAGAACCAAGGGCTGAACATAATTGTAAGCAGACTTTGCCCGCCTTTTTTGGGGATGAATGATGGTCCACTGGCATGTGACCTGGCTTGGCAATTTCCCTACAGTGTCCAGGCTGCCATAAGGAGATACGTAATGTCTAGAGTGATAGGAAACTCTTTAGTGCAGATGGTACAGAGCTGCCTCATAAAATGACTCACTGTGAATCCTCACAGAAGTCTCTGCTATAAAAATGATAATGGAAAAAGCACAAGAAAACGCACAATGTCTAAAGAACAATTTGTTCCATCTCATGTCTTCAATTTGATGTACAAAAAAAACATATTCTACAACCAAACCAAAAACTTCTTCTCCTTCACTGTTTTTGACTGGCCAGGCAAAATCAATAGGACAAGGCACAAGAATTGTGGAAGTGTAGGGAGCACATGGAGAAGGCAACATGACAGCTTGCAATGTTTTGGCCATTCCTTAGGGAAGGGAGGTGACTTCTGGGGAAATATTGTGTGCACACAAGTTTTCCTCTCACCTTTTCACTTCTCTAGTTCTTCTAACAGCAGGAGGAAACACTTAATTAGTAAAAAATTACACCTGCTTTTTTTTTTTTCCCAAGAGAACCACTGAGTTTTAGTTCAGAAATAGACTCTGAACCTCAGTAGGTGGAATTTTGCCTGTAATTCCTGAATGCTTTTTAGAAGATTGTGCCATTGAAGTCACATTTTCAATTCTTTCCTTCTTTCCTTAGAATTCTCAAATATTTTCACTTGCTTTTCAGTATAATTTTTTGAGCTTTTTGTGGAGTTTATCCCCCATTTAAAGCAATATCTCTGCAGCATTTCAGAATTGCCACTAGGTACAGCACTGCTCTCACTCCATGCAGACAGATGTAAATGGAGGAGAAGAACCAGTATCTGTGACTTTTCTTGACAGATGCTATCTGCTTGCCATCTGATGCATACACTGAATTTGTGCTAGCTCAAGTGTCTTTTTGGCCATAGGGTCCTAATGGTATGAGACAGTAAAAATGCTGAGGTCTAAGCAAATCAATAATGATCCTCTTTGCTCTGTGAGACTCCATCTGGGTACCCAGTAATAGGTTTCAGACTGAACCGTAACTGCCTGCAGTGAAGCAAATGAGACAAGGGGTAGGGCCTTGGAGAGAGGGAAATTAAACACGATAATCTGTGGGGAAAGAGGGTAATGTATGCAAAGGGCTCAGCTGTAACAACTGGAATTCAAAATTATCTCTCAGTAGTAACATTACATTCTTTTTTTGAACACTCTGGAGAAATACTTGTCTGGTACATCCAGACTTAGGCTTCATATTGACTTTCAAAGTTGTGATCTGTGTTGGGTAGGATCATCCTCCAAAGAGTGCAGAACATTTGCAGAGTAGCACAAGGCGACTGCAAAGAGTTTCTTTTTTGAAGGTACAGACTTTTTTTGCCTCCACAGCACTGATTTGTGAGCACATCTTTGACTTAACATCCAATATTTCCCCCTGAATTTCAGATGAGGATCCCCCAAATTTCAGACTGAGACACACAGCAATCATAAGATCCACACTATACAAGAAATCATTTATTTGTAAAAAGGAAATTAATTCTGTACTTGTGTTGATATGCAGTACATGTGCTACTCTGCATTTGCACCACACTGCATAACACTTTACATGCAGGCTGTAAAAGGTTGACTTAGAGAGGTTAGGGGGAGAAAAGTCAGAAACACAACCCTGAATGTTTCTCTGCCATGTTATAAATTATTTTCTGTCTGTATAAACAATTTAATTTTAGAACCAAGTCCCAGGAATTTGGACATGTGATGAAAATATATAGTTCAATTTGAAGCTGAATATTTAGTGATAAAAGTACTGCAAGGAATAATATTTAAAGAAGGATTACATTCTTTGATACTTCAATTGTTTACTTTCTCCTGTCAAAGTAAACAAACATACTTGTTCATTTAACTCACTACATCAGAAATTAGGAGTGAAGAGTTTTGCTAAGTATTTCTCACACAATTTAAAATATCGTAAGTTTATTTGTAATTTTGTTTCAGATCCGTTAAACCCCAAGATCACTAACTTTCACTGAGAAAAAAAATCATAGAATATGTGAGATCTTAATTAGACTTGCTAATTAGTTCTGCAGAATCCTGCTAGCATTCAAAATTCTTTTTTATGTATGGCTTTATATGAAATTAGAATACTTTGGCAATAATAAATTTGCAACTAAGTTACATGATAGACTTTTTATACTGTCTTGTAAAAATTTTCCTCTTTTTTTTGAATACTCTGTAAAAGCAATGAACTACAGAAATGGCTCATAAGATGCATTTTGCTGGGCGAATAAAAATCACTGAACAAATTACAGTGAATTTCCTGCACTGCAATCCTACAAACCATCTAAGGAAATCAGGGTCAGTTACGGTGCAGAGCTGTTCTCTTTAATGATGCTTCCTTTCAAGCTCAGACTTCTTCTCATTTGACACGGATGCAAGCTGCAAAATTTGGATTCAGGTTTTTTAATGAGCATTTTGAAAGTTCAGAAGTGTGTATAAGTAAGTTGTTGGTTTTTTGCCCCAGATGGTAACATGGGAAGACTCCTTCTGTGAGGTTTGGAATAAATCTGGAGTTTTGGTTCAGTTCTATTTTTGTTTCTAATGTACTAAGTTCACAGCGTTCACAGCCTGCCATAAACACCCCCGTTAAACATGCACGTGGTTAAAACATGCAGAAGACTTGGCTCAAATCATGCATCGCCTCAAGGAAGCCAACAGAACTGTGGGCTGGAAGGAACCCTTAGCTGCAGTATATGACCACAGTGAACACCTGGACTTGCTGTAAGTGGCAAAATAAATGATATTTTTATAGAAACCATGTCTGAGAATCGCTTAAACACTCAAGGCTCTAGCTTGGGTAAGACTGGCTCTTCTGAAATGCTTTTGGTGCACTGAGGGGCTCTCTGAGGCACTGTTCAGCATTAGAAGGAATTGGTGGTTTTGACCATATTGTTTATGAAGCAACTGTACTTTTATAAATGAAAATAAGGTTTACTCTTGAACTATCAATAAAATATGGTTAGTTTTTCCAGCTATTTTGCGTGCCCCATCCCCTGGCACTATGACTGGAAGCAGGAGCTGTTGTTTGCAGCAGCTGCTCCACAGCACAGTTGGAAAAGTGCGTTTTTTGAACACTCACATGTGGAGTCTTGAACTCCTTGGCTCCCAGCAGACCTGTCCATGAAAACCCCATTTGCAAGCAACTTCTTTCCATTTGTCACCTGTAACTCCTTTGCTCCACTACTCTCCTTTTGCCCACGAGGAAGTGAGGGCATGGAGAGATACATGACCAGCAAAATTCGGGGGGAAGTTTGTGGCCCAACCGGGAGTTCTCTTTCTCATGTGCCATTGTTTTATCTTGGAAAACAGAATGTTTTTAATGATGACAGTGTAAACTGGTATATGCTTTACATAGACCATAACTAGGTTATTTTGATTCCCTGGTAGAAGCTATGCTGGACACCATATCTGCCAGCACTGGCTTCCTTGTCTGTGTTGTGCTGGTACAGCATTGCGTGGGCTACCCTTAATGCACCAAACTGAGAAGGGCTTTGTGTGTCAGCCATGGGGGGGTTGGTTTGGGGGAGAATGTATTTAGAAAAGTCAGAAATAAAGTATCTTTTCTTTTCCCTGCCATGCCATAAGATCAACTATTTTTTTTCTGTATACAAAATTTCATTTTAGAACCTAGCCCCGGGAATGTAGACCTGTGATGAAAATATATAATTCAATTTGAAGGTGAACATTTGGTGATAAAAGTATTTCCAGGAATAATATTTAAAGAAGGATTACATTCTTCTATACCTTAGTTGCTTTCTTCCTCTGACATAATAAAGGCTCTGTGTACATTTCACCCCAAACACCTAAGCTGATACTTGATGACATTTACCACATTATTTCCTTCACATAAAATAAATGCAAAACTTTAAGATTTGTAGCCTTCTCTATCATGCAGGATCCAGAATACTGTGGGCTTTGACAGGATGGTAGCTCTGAATCAATTTGGGAGATAGGTGTTGACAACTGTGAAGTCTATTTCATTGGAGTAGAAGTGCTTATTTCCTGTGTGGAAATAAGTAAAGAATCTCAGCCGTACCATAAGTACTTTAAACGCACTAAGATTCACATGAATGACAGTTGGAGATGGTTATGTGTGAACTGTGTGCGGTTAAGGAGACTTCTGAGGGTATCAGTAGCTTGTGCATTGTGCAAGTCATTGAGTGGGAGGAATGGAAAGAACTCTGCATTTACCCTCACCATAGATCAGTGACCCTCTGGGCTTGTGATGAACATATGCAAGGGACCTGGTTCATGTGCTTTTGTGTTCCCAATGTCAGCCTACACTCATCAGCACCTCAGTAAAGGAAGATGCCTCAGAGCTGTGGCAGTTCTGAAAAACCAGAGCAGCCCAGATGTTTTCCAGTCTCTGCAGAGGAACTGGCCTAGAACCCCCATGCCTTGAGCCTGGTGGAAGCCTGAGACAGACTTGCACTCCCACCCCTCCTGAACTGCACCAGAGCATCTTGGCAAAGGCTGAAAAACTGGAAAGCTTAGCAAAATCTCCCCATGGAGTAGCCTTGCACAGGAGTCTAAAGTTATCAAGGACTTATGGAAAAGTCATTCTGTTCTGTGTATTTTCTTTCTCCTTATTGAGATGGTTGAAAAAAGTAATTCTAAGAACCTGCTCACTTTTAGTAAAAGGCACATTTTTGCAATACTACCAGAATGCCAAACTTGAACTTCTCTGATATTTGGATCCTGTCATGCAGTCTTTTTAACATAAAATGTACTCATCCCAAAACCTGAGTGAACCACTGAGATTTTGAAGTTGCAACCGTACCAAACATAACTTAGAGAGGGGGGGAAAGTGTTCTGTCAGTGTCATTTCAGCTCTAAACGGTGCAGTCTATTTCTCTTACACACACAGTCCTTTTTGGTCTCAAAACAGATCAGGTAATATCAAAGAATTCCAGTGGACTATTTCAGTGATAAAAGAGAATGAAGTTTGATACATGACTACTCAAAGGACTTTCAAGATACCATGGCAGAATGACATTCAGAGTAAGTGTCAATCTCAGTCGGCACAACTGCAATGTCAACTCTCTTTCCTGGGATACTGAGGTGCTGCGAAAGCCTTCGGAAGTGGGAGGTGTTTGCTTTTCAAAACAGTTTGAATTATTTCTGTATTAGATTTTATTGGATCTATATATGGCTATTTTATGGCTCATTAGTGTTTATGATGTATTTATTATCATTCCTACGTTTCCTCTGCAGCTCTGATGAAGTGGGACTATCTAAAGATTGTGGAGGTATTTGTTATTGTACCTTCAATTTACAGCCACTCCATATTTTACATTTGAAGAGTTCAGCAACATGACTGACATTAATTAAGTCTCACTATGTCCGTCTGAATTCCTAGTCCTGTATAAAATGCATTTTAAGTAGGAGTAAACCAAGTTGAAGAGCAGCTTGGGCCACAGAGAAGGTTTATGAGAGGGCCTGGGAAGAAACACGCAATGGGAGATCCCTGTTTCCAACACCAAACTGTAAATTATGCCTGTAAGCAGATCAAAGCCTTGCTCCATTGCTTAGACAATTGCCATTCAAAATTAAAGGTGCAATAGTAAAATCCAGACAGTTCTTGGTGAGCAGTGTTGGCTACGAGCATGAGAATGAGTTTGGTTTGGTCTCAGAACCAGGTCCAGCCTAAGTGAGAAGGCAGCGGTGGGCTTGTAGGAGGCAGGAGGTTGCACATAGTTCACAGCAGCTCTAGTGTTCCCTCAGCTGCCACTCTATATATCTCAGCATAGGTCTGGCATCCGTGCTTGCTAGCAGGAAGATATTCGTGCCATGATTCCTGTCTTGGAGAGCCCCCATGGCTGGAGTCCTCCACGTGCTCCTCACTTCCATCTTCCTTCCTGTTCACCAACTTAGATTCTCCCCTGAGAGTCCTGTTGCCATCTAATTTCAGTTCAAATATTTTTTTGCTGAATCAGATAGCAACAACATTTTCCTCCTTTCCTTCTGTCCTAATAATTCTCCATCTTCTTTTAATAGAAATAACTCATACTAAGATGACAGCATCACAGGAAAAAACAGACAGATAGTGATCTCAGGAGGTCACCTACTTCAGCTTCGGCTTACAGTCTTCTTGAGTCTCAGTTAATTAACTCTCAGTTAATAATGCTAAACCCTGACTCAGTTTGCAGGTGCTGAAATAACAGAGTACTAAAGAGCACTGAAGAATCAATGGTGACTTTACCCCACCTCAGCATGCTTCCACAGTGCACTGGTTTGGGCTGAGGTAATTTTCTTCACAGTGCTTACTGTGGGGCACTAGTATTTTAGATTTGTTCTGAAAACAGGGTTGATAACATAGAGATGTTTTTGTTACTGCTGAGCACTGCTTACACAGAGCCAAGGCCTTTTCTGCTTTCTCCATTGCCATGCTGGCAAGGAAGCTGGAGTGCATGGGAGGCTGGGAGGAGACACAGCCTGGACAGGTGACCCAAAGTGAGTAATGGGATATTCCAGACCAGTGGCATCATGCTCAGTATATAAAGCTAGAGGGAAGAAGAAGGAAGGGGAGGTTTGGAGTGATGGCATTTGTCTTCCCAAGTCACCGTTAAACATGTGACGGGTTCCTGCTCTGCTGGAGTTGGCTGAACATCTGCCTGACCATGGGAAGCAGTGAATTAATTACTTGTTTTGCTTTGCATGTTTACGAGGCATTTGCTTTCCTTATTCAACCATTTTTATCTCAAACCATAAGTTTTCTGACTTTTATCCTTTCCATTCTCTCCTCGATCCTGCTGATGGGGGAGTAAATGAATGGTTGTGTGGCTGGCATTAAACCATGACACACAGCAAAACATTTTGCTTAGATTCACATTTAAATGATTGATTGTTTGATAATTAATTGGTTTGTGTTTTGTTTGTTTGTTTTTGTTTTGGTTTGGTTTTCCTTTTTTGCCAGTGTTTGAAAACAAGCTTGGGCACAACCTGTCTATGTCATTATGTGAAATTCTGTATTGACATATCATCAGCCTTTATGATGCTCCGTGAACTAGATCTCAAACTCATTAAAGACTTACTTTCTTTCATGGCATCTGTGTAGACACTATGGTGGAATATAGCAGAGGTATTTGCTGGCCTTCAGTGACCCATCCACAGACATTAGGAAAACTGGCAGAGGCCTTGAATGCTATGTGAAGCCTGAACTTGACACAATGAAGGGAAAAGATTTTCCTGGCACAGCAGTACTTCTTTCAGGGTGGCAGCTTTCTTGGGTGGCTCTGGATGCTGCAGAGAGGGACCCTTTTTCCTCTTCCTTTCCTGTCCTGCATTTTTCTTGGGTGATGTTCTCCTATATTAAAGAGCTGCTTTTTTTTCTGAAATGGTTATGCTACATAGATGAGTGGTTCTCTGTGGCCTCTGTAGGTCACAATGTCACATACCTGGTGCTTGGATGCTGTTTTCATATTCAAGGGAAAATTCACCTCCTCTCTGATAAATCAAACTGATAAACCAAAGTAATACTTTATGATTAGATAAAATATAAAGGATATTATGGTTTTAAGCAGATAATAGTATTTCTTTGTGAAACTTTTAACTGTATTTACATTATCTTCCTTCTAAACTTTTCCTGTCTTCCAAACTCTCACAGATCATAACAAAACACAGATCCAAAACTAAGCTGTGCTTCAAGTTCAAACTCCTCCAGTTTGCTGTTTTTCAGCCCATCAGTAGCTTTTAGGCTACAGCACTGTAAACAAAGTTGTTCTTAGAAATATATAGGCTTGATAAAAGCATATAGTTTCAGAATCACTGAACAAAATATTCATCAGAAGGGATCTCCTGCTATTGCTCCCCATATGAGGTCAATATATCAATTTAACTACAGTGCTTTTACACTCTGTTTATCATCTCTTCTAAAGCCATGTGGAATACTCATCTTCTCTAATCCTTGTCTCTAGTATTTCCAAAGTACTTTACAATCTTGGAGTAATGGACTTTAATGCCTTGCAGCAGCTGAGCTGGTAGCATATATGATACCTTAAATGTAACAATCAAAGGAGCATGCAAGATCTTGGTATTTCCGCTGACTTGCAGATGTGCAGTATCCAGGTCCAAAAACTGTAATGTCTAGTTTAGACTAAAAGTGTTTAAAACAAAATAATGTCTCACTGCTCTGTGTCAACACCACTATAATCTGAGAGGATATTCTCTGATAGAGATAGCACCAATATTAAATATCCGTTATCTGAGCCCTACAGTAATTTCTTTTTTGTATGTGTGTCCATGAATAACCTTGCTCAAGATTTATGTAACAGAATGTATTGTTTTATTAATCCAGAACATGTGGTATTCTCCAGGTGCTAAGCTTTGATCTCCTTGCCCTTCTATGTATTAAGTTTTCTGGTTCTCATTGGCACTGATGCTCTTGATTTAAGGTAATCCTCTTATTGTCGGGGACAGGAAAAAATGCAAGTGAACTCTGCAGTGAACCTGGAATCTTGTTCCTTCCTTTCATCTCAGTTCTGATTGAATCTCCACTAAATTCAGTTCAGCAGAATCCAGCCACTGCTTTTAGGAGTAAAAGTATATCTTTCTGCAACATTTTATGGCATGGAATGTCGTTTATGGCACATTATATTACAGTTTGAACTGCTAGCATTCACTAACAAGACGAGCTGTGGTTTTATATTAAAACAACTGAGCAGTGTAAAAAACCCCTAGAAATCCAAGAAGGCAGTTTTCCATGTCCTGTGGCTTGTAATGGAGGAAAAGAATAAGAGTTTGAGTACATGTGCAATGGAAGCCTGGGACAGGGAATGGGAAAATGGGGCAGGAAAAAATCTGCTGGAGCAAGGCTCCTTCCAAATGTCTGCCAGCACATAAACTGCATGTCAGAGATCAAGCTGACAGTACCACTCAGTTAACCTCTGAGGTATCATCTGAGGAGCAGCTGCTTAACCTCAAGGTTTCTGTTGCAGCTGGCACTGATTCCCCATCTCTCACCTCTGTTCCACTGTTTTTCTCTCCTGCCTTGACAGTTTATTTCACAGGCACATGCTGACTTGAGGTAACCTGGTTCTGGGAATGGGAGGTACTGGGACAGGGTTGGTGCAATGGGCGGACACAGGTCAGATCAAATGTGAAGCCAGTTCCCCACTCTCTCTCAGCCCGCATGCATGCCTGACGTGATACCAGAGAGGTCTGCAACACTCTGAAAATGTGGGCTTGTCTTCAGGGCCAGTGGGGTGGTCAACAAGGAATATTATGTGCTCTGAAGTCAGAGATTGAGGGATGGGTAGGGACATTCACTAAAATATCTACATCACTTGAAATTTTACCGGGAATAGGGCATGGACTCCATGTAAAAGTCCAGGACAGTAGAGTGCCAAGAGATCATCTAGTTCACTCCCATGTCCCAGCCCAGCACTCCTATGTCAACATCTTTTCCTTTTTTTCACATGGCTGTCTACTCTGTTCTTAGCAAGCTCTCCTATTGGATATAGCTCATTCTCTTCAGACAAGACTTCCAGCATTTTTTGCTATTGCCATTAAAAAGTTTCTTCCAACATTTAACCTCTGATTTTGGTTTCCTATAACATAAAAACAATTGAACAAATATCACAGAGCAGGTCAGGCATCTGCGTATTTATCTGAATTTGTCTTCTGAATTACTTGATGTTTATGGATCAATAATACAGATTGACAAGCCTTAAAACAGCCCCTGTATGGCCCACTAAAGCGTTTCTGAACTGTTGCATAGCTTTTCTCACGCAATATTCACCAATCTGAAATAGTTATCTAAGGAAAATCAAATCTCTCACAAACATTGACTGACTAGGTGAATGTCTTAGAAATTAAGGGAGAAGTGAGTGATATAAGACTACTAGACCTTTTTTTTCCAAAATAAGTGTATTGAAAATGGCTAAAAGCTATGCTGCTCTTTCATGTGTTTGGGGTATTCTGTATGCTGAAGGAAACAGGATCTTCACTCAGAGTTCTCTTCCAATTTTTCCTATTTTTTTCACTTAAATTGCATAATAAAGTTGACGCCTTTGTTTGCATTTTGGTTAAAAAGGAATTCTTCTTACTTCTTACTAGCAGTGTTAAAAAGTGGGTTTTTAGAGGTGACAGCTCAGGCAGACCTCTGACATGTGGAGAAGAGTGCATCTTCTTAGAGTGATAGAAGATGCCATGTGATGCTGGCCAGCAACAGAGAGAAGACATGGGGTTAGGTAGCCAGTGGGTTTGCAGTTCCTTATTACCAGCCTAATATCAAGAAGAGGGGTATTTATCACAGCTATTGTTCTGAAAGTGACAGTCAAGTCTAGCAGTGTGCAGTTCTGATTCTGCCCAATACTTTTTCACATAACTCTATTCTCTGGGTCTGTGCTTTTTAGTGTGGGCTGTGCTGTCCAAATAGGGATTTCCTTCCACTGCTGCAAAACTACCAAGCAATTGTAAGCAGCCACATACACAGATGGCCCTACTGGCATAGTAGCTGGGTGTTATTTTCAGGGCATTATTGACAGTATTCACAAGGTATTCACAAAGCACTTGCATGAAGCTGGTGGGGGCTGGACTTTGTCCCAGTACTGCAGGGGGTGACAGTGGGTAAGGGAAAGGGGCAACTTGTCGAGTCCTCACCAGGGCATCTGCCACTGTCAGTGGTTTGAGGCAGGCAGCCCAGGCTGATTCACCACCTTCCAAAGGAGTCACTGAAAGCACTTTGTGTAATTCACCCAGCAGACGTATCTCTTTTTCCATTGACTATCAAAGGAGCTCAGGTGACTGGACCAGAATGTCGATACACTTACGGATCTGTTAGGTTGAACATGCCTTTCTGAGTTGTTAAGACTTTCTGTGCCAGAGCTGGCAGCTGTGCAGAGGTGTCTCCTTCCCCAGGCCAAGTGTTGTGCCCTGATGCTCCACCAGCTCTCAGCCCCATGCTGTAGAACAGTGACCTGGAATCACTGGGAGCAGAAATACCTGAACACTTCCCAGTGCTCACAGAAGTCAGTTTCTTTGAGTCTCCCATCTCTTGACACTTATGTTCATGTACTGAATGCTGGCTTGAGAAGTTTTAGATATGCTCTGAAATGTAGCTCGTTCCAGAGGGAGGTGGGAGAAAAAAATTATTCTGAGGAGTCTGGAGGCAGCTGAGGTAATTTATGGACAGAGAAGAGTATACATAGCATCAAAAATGTTCTTAGATTTTGTAATATGCAAGGATGACAGTGCAGTGGAGTGTGTATACATGGAAATAGTACAAATATTTTGCCAGAGTCCTTAGGGTATTGGGAAAAGATTTCCGTTTTACTAGTTGAATTGTCATAAGGGATTTTCAAGGGTCAAGTTCCATATTGCAAGGAGGATATGAAACTTTTAGGCCATTTATTGCATGGACACATAAAGCAAAGATTGTGCATACTTGGAGGTTGTAAAAACAATTGGGTGTTTTATGTTTGAAAAGAGGCTTTGTGTCATGGGCTGTATTGCATCACTGAATCTTAATCTCTTGAAAGGCATGATTGAGAAGATGGTGCTGTGCATGCTGAAGGAGTATGGCAGGCTCATTAGAGGATCTACAATGAACCCTCACAACAAGTGGCATAGTAGAAGCTGCACATCACGTGATTTTGTGCAGATTCCAAAATATGAAACTCAGCACTCAGTGAATATGATATACCTTTTTCAAGGGGCCCAGTAAACTTGGAGCGGGGTGAGAGGGGAAGTAAAAATTCCTGGGAGCCTTCCTTCATGGTATGACTACAGGGAGTTTTGAATAGAAAACTATTTGTCTCCATGGCACATTCTTGCAATCCTTTTGCTTATTCTCTAAACTTGGAGTCACTTCAGCTTTGTTCTGAGAAAGCAGAACGGCACATGTTCTTTTCTTGATTCCAGTGTAGGTTTAGAGGGACCTTCTGGAGACTTAGGAACACCTAGACAAAAAACTTTAAGCATTTGTTGTGTGTGGAGTGTTGGTCCAGACATTTGAACACAACATTGACATGCATGTAAATGAGGAAAGTGAGTAAAATATTTCGTGTTTTTTAACAGATACAGATTTCCGTAAGTTGCTACCAAGATCTTTCACTTTATCACTATTTATCACTATATCCTTGTGGATGTCTCAAAAGAGATTTTCCTTTTACAACTTTTTCTATTTTTAAGTGTTAGTCTCTAATGCAGTTTTGGTCCTCTGTATGTCTAGGTTAAATGTTACATTTTTTACCTATTACAGCTTAGCAATATAATACAGTACATGACCTGAAGTGTCCCTGCACACACAAACCAGCAAATTAATATTTTATTTTACAGCCACTCCAGCTACATAATAAAATCATCTGGGAAAGGGTTTTCTAATGATTGACGTGATAGACAAAAAAAAAAAAATAATTGCATTGTATTTTATGCTTAATAGGAAGACATATGAAAAACAGTAGCAATCAGCAATCTCTATAATACTGTACAATATTAAAAAAATATGAACTAACGATATCCAAATGAGAAACTGCATATGATTTTTCAGCCTTTTCCTCTAATTTTCTATTCTATGGCAAGAGTGAAGGAAACTTTATATTTTCTTTCATTCTTTTCATGGCAGATCATAATATTTCTTTAAAACTGCTCATGACACAGGGCAAACCAGCAAGTAATGATGCTTTGTGAAGCTGGGGACATGTCTGTTGTTGTGCTCCACGGTTGCCAGTACATTTCTCAGTTAGGAAAGGAGCTATTTTACTGAGCAATTCTAGAGACATACAGTGAGATTCCTCAGACTGATAAAGAGCGATATGAGGAGTAAACAGTCTAAATACAAATGTTTAGCTCATCTGCCCTGTACTTCTATTAGTGCTGTTAGTCTCAGATTTCCTTCATTACTCAGTCTGCAGCTTAAGGTACACTGACTTTTTTTTTTTTTTTCCCTGCAGCAAACCCTTTTCCAGTGTTTACACTTTTCTTATCCTTGCCTGTAGATAAGCTGTCCCCTGTCAAAGATTCAGCTAATCCAGATGTTATTTTGTGAAACATTTTACTTCTTCTTTCCAGGCCATAGCAGAGGCTGAGATGATTTACTGCTGTCAGTAATAACCTGAATTGCTAAGCATGTTCCCAGAGTTCGTCAGAAGGGGAAATCACGTGGGGAAGAAGAAAAGTAGCAAATCTTACCTTTGGTCAGCTTTCCTTGTCAAAGCCTATTTCTTTAGGTTTTGGACACTTAGTCTGCATTCTATACAATGCTACAGGGTCCTTTATTAGATTCTTAAGTGTTCCCTAAAGGCTGACATGGTGAAGAAAAGAGAAGATCAAAACCCCAACAATTTAGGCCAAGTTCATGTTAAAGTGTGGTTCTATTCAGAAAAAAGGACTGTAAAACTAACATCTTTTGACTCAAAAGATTCTACATTAAATTGTATAAACTTCTTTTATTGACAAAAATACATTTTTACTCAATTTTTAACACCTGGTCAGCACAATGATGTCCGAGTGAAGTGTATTGAATTGTCTTGTACTTCATCAGCAAAGTCACTTACTTGTTAAACTCTGCATAATTATTTGGAGCAATGAAACTTCACTGGTTTTACTGCAGGGATATTTGATTCCAAGGTGTTATTGTTTTGGTTGCCGGCGACCTTCCTGGGTATACAGCACACTCAAAAGGTGATGGGTGAGGCTCAGGTAGAAAGAATGCAATCTAACCGCCAAAACCCAAGAGGAAGGGACAGATTAGTGAAAACTCAGCTTGAAAATTAAGTGTTTGGTATAGAAATCAGTAAGATATGTCAGAATCTTGACATTCATCAAGTCACTGAAGGAGCAAAGTCAAGGCCAGTGCCTAATACAAATGTGGCCCGCACTCTGGTAAAGCGCTCTGGGCTGCTTTCAGGTTTCCATGTTGCAAATTTCAGTATGAGCAGTCATATAATTTCCAATAGAGATATTTTCAAGCAGTCCTGTAGGAAATTCAGACCTTCTGAAAGCCTTTCTAATCTGAGCTAAAATGAAATCTTGTTTGGAAATTTCCTTTGGGAAGGGAATAGTAAAAAGGAAATACCAGCATCAAAGACAATAGTCAATTTCAGAGTCTCCTAAGGTGTCCTGAAACAGAGGAACCACCCACTCTAAATGGGTTTAGACAAACTCCGGAGCATGAAATATTTCCTGCTTCTTCTTGGCTTCCTATTTGTTCAGTGGACACAGACAGCAGCTTTTCCAGGTTTTCCCAGCTGGCATTAGTGGTCCAAGTTCCAGGTGTTCCTAGTAGAATTGGTGCCAGAGGCTCTTGTCCTCCTGGGTTAGTGAAGAAGCTTTGGGAGCCCCAGACCTGCTGGTTGAAGGAGGATAGGATGGTGATAGGGTACCAGACAGTGGATCACAGGAGCCCTAGCATCACCACACTCAATGCTTGTCAGATGCCTGAGTACCATTTCCTATATGCTTCCTCCCTTGAGAGCTGAGTTGCTCCTGCCCACTGCAATCCAGGTGGTTCTGCTAATAACAGGGACCTCTCTTGAGTTCTTCCTCTCTTTTCTGAGACGGGGAACGAAGGTGCCAGCTGCCTCAATGATTCTTTGTGGTGTACTGCAAGCTAATGGGCAGGACACTGCAACATGATAAAAACTTGACCAATTTCACACTATTTTTTATGAAAGAATAAGTGATGGCTTTCACCTCCAAATGGAACCGAGATGATGAGTTCATGATCTCTTTCAACACTAAGATTATCTTCTGTTGGATTATCTTATCTTCCAGAACATCAAATATTGGTGTCTTAATTTACTTCAGTGCATCAGTAGAAATATAAAAATAAGAGTCAGTACTTTCCTGGCACTGAGACCCTTGCTACAGTCTCTGTCACATCCGAGCTTTTTCTTTTTTCACCTTTCATTTTTCATAAGGAAGGAAAAGCCACATTCCTACCCTCCTGTAAACTAACTTGGCTATAAAGTAGCAAAGTAGATGTTAGCCAGTGACATCTGGTTTTGTCTCTGGATTGAATGTTTGCCTCTGCAGCATGCTAATACTTTTCACAAGAGGCCAGAGGGGTGGGAAAGTAAGAAACTCCTACAGGTTTGTCTTCTTTATTAAAACAAATGGATCACCAAATGAATAGACAGTTCACAATTCATCAGGGAAAAATCAACACAGAGGAGGTTTTGCACTACACTTTATTGGACAGAAAACCTTATATGCTTAAATACCACAAGGATATGGGAAGCCAGGTACACCTCCAAATATTTCAAATAAAAGCAGCATTTTCTAAACACTGGCAGTGATTTTCTTTGTAAATAGGTTTAACCTTGGACCTTCTGTCATCTTGTATTTTTACACAGGAAATTAATTTTCTACATCCTCTGTGAGCATAGAGAAGACAGAAAGTCAAAAAACTCCAAGGGATTTCCAAAAAAGCCTCCATATAAATTTTAAAATTAAACAGATGTTATATGATTACCATTAAATCAAAGCCATGGGTTCTGAGGTTATAAAGTATACATGATGTTCTGAAGCAAGAGATGAAATAGATTTTTTTCATTTACTGAAGGTTTTCCAGATCAAAAAGATCAGGATTTAGATGAATCCATATAGGCCTTGTGTTCCAGTAAGAGTTTATAAACATCCAAAATAAGTAAATGCTCTCACAATAGCTTGTAAATGGCCGTAGATTTTTCTGTGACTTTCCAGCTCTGCTGGGAATGCAGCTATGCACTGCCAACAGCCTGTCCATTGAGATTGCAATCCTCAATGGGCATTGGAGTGGATCCAAGGTGAGCTAAGAGTAAGGCTCTCTGCTTGCCTGGGCACTTTCTGTAATCTTAGATCCGTGCCTGTAATTCCAGAAGAAATCTCCCCATTTTGTGTTTTCCCATTCAAAATCACCACATTACAAAGTTTTGTGAAGAAAGAAGCAAGTCTTCGAGAGAGAACTGCTCTTGTCTGCTAGGCCATGGGGCTGGCTTCTTGCATTGCTCTCTGTTGCCCACTGCTACCATGTGCTGAGCACAGAGATCTGAGGGAATAGAGAAGCCCTCTCCTGTCTCAACCTGCCCTCAACAACAACCAACCTCTCAGCTGGGAAAGGAGTGGAAAAGGGAAAGGAGCGGTCCTTTCCCGCAACCGTATCTTGTTGCAGTGTCATCTTGCACTCACTGTTTTTAATTATGGTACATTTTTACTTGGACTGTTTTGAGATTTTTAACCAGACAACATACTCAGTCAATATTATTGTGGTTATGTTTGTTTTCTTCAGCTCTTGCCTGCTCTATAGGTGTTGAGGAGGTTTTCTGAAACTAACACACAGCAATTGCCCGTTACGGTCCTGTTAACTTTTTATCTGAATATCGCTATGATTTCTCTGAAGACTTTTCTTGAAGTGTGGTGTCTATCCTGTAATGTAGATTTATATAATATAGTATCTGTCTTTAAAAAGCTGGACATCTAGCCTAAACTGGTTGCCAACATCATTTTATATTTTATAGAGACAACACCCTTTTGTGTTTTATCTAGAAAGAATCTCCCATTACTCCGCTTCTTATGCTAGCCTACAAGATGGCTCACAGCAGATGAGACAAAACCAGCCTTGCCCCCCCACACAACCTGTAATTTACATATTCTTCTGCTGTTTGACTAACTTTGCATCATGTACAGCTCTGGCTGTGTAAGTATTGAATGTGAGGCACAATTTTCCTTTCAGTAACTCTAGCAAGTCATTAATGAAATCATGGGAGTTATCTGACAGTGAACATTAGGTTCCACAGGTACAGGACTCATGTCAAGGAACAGAGCGATGGGGATGGTACTCCTGCAGAGAAGTGTGTGCTTTGCAGTCTGGGAATGCTGGCATCATATGCACCTTCTGTGTTTCACTTCAACTCAATGTCACACTTGAAGAAACGTTACTAATCTAGAGACTTGATAGGGAAGTAGCCTAAGAGATATAAAAAGAGAAAGCCCAAAGATAGGAAGAAAAATACTTACAGTGTGCAACAGGGAGGAACAGCAGAATGGCCTTATCTGGAAAAGGGGTTGGAACTGTGATAAGAGACATTCCCCTGTAGAAGAAGACCTCCGGTGTGCAAGAAAAAGAGGGGACCAGAGCCTGTTCACACCAGTCTTTCCCTGCAATTGGAAAATTAAGCAGAGATTATTAGTGGACTGCCTAAGCAACACAGAAAAATACAAGCCTTCACACTATCACCTGATTTTCTGTGCCAGGCTTATATTTCTATTCACTGCAGAGGAACTACAAATTGTTTCCACTGTCCTTCAAGAGGGATCCGTTCTCCTTCATGGAGCAAAAGCTGAGAGGATGTAGAAATATATCCTTTCTATCCTCTTGGCATATAGATTGTATCTTCAAGCTACATTATAATATTTTGTCTCTTCAGTGCTGTAGACCTTTGTATCCCAACGAAGAGTGACTTTTTGTGTGTTACCTTTTGTCTTCCTAAATATGTCCCTGTTCAACTTTACTTATCTCTTTCTCTCCATCTGGTTTTCATATGACCCTGAGCAGCTGTACAAGGTGTGTATATATGGGCTTTTGCTTGTTCCATCTTTACTGAGATGCCTTTCTGCTGAATATCTGCTTAATGTGATTTTTATTAGGATCCATTTCAGTTTTAATCTTACTTCTGGCCTTCATGATAGAGCTCCTCTCTCAAATTCCTATTGTTTAGCACTTCTAGTATGCACAGAGCAATTCAGTCACTCTTGAAAATTAAAAAAAAACCTAACTCCATACAGCGTATAGTAACGAGTAATTAATCCCATTAATTTTATAGCTTTCCCTCCCAAATACCGTTCAGTTAAAGAGTGTAGGGATGTATGGGAAAGTAGGAGGACTAATTCTTTTGCAGGCTTCTTTTCCTTCGGAAACATCAGGTGGTGCATTGTGGGGTTTCTGCTTTGTGGCCTGGAAAGGGAAAATACCAGGAAGGTTTAAGGGGCCATGAAAATATACCAAATTGCTCAAAGGCTCAGATGAAAAAATACAAGATTCCACAGCAATCTGTAAGGCTACCCTCTAAATGCTTTAAAAAACATGAAGTGCTTCCCTTTTTGGAGGGACTGCAAAAGCACTAATAGAAAAGCCAGAGCAGGCCTCCAGGCCAGGTTCAGGGCATCCATGAATTACGGCATGGACTCTGTCCATACTGCCTAACTCTACCTCATGTCTTTCTTATCCTTTCTTTTTGACCTCTATCAAATCAGCACAGAGGAATCACATCTGTACTATAATTTGTTATGATTGCTGTATTTTTTTCCTTGAAAACCAGTGTTTTCAAAGGATTCCTTTGCACAATTGTGGAGAAAACGAAAGTCTGTAATGTTGTTTTGAAATATTCTAATACAGCATGTTTTCTGGCGTTTTACTCCAAAGCTATTGATTTAATGCTGTTTTCCTCACCCACCCACAGAGCACTATTTTTCAGGATAAATCCCAGCACTTGGCACATAATACATACTTGATTGTGACTTGCTAGACTGACTACTGCACTGGACAAGGTACAGATGGATATAGACAGCATTTTTAGGCGGGTCCATCACAGAAAGAATCAATGCTTTAAGGATCAAGCTGGCTCTACAGAGGTGCTGAGACATTAGGAATATATTGCTGTAATGCAACTGGGTTTTTTTTGAAAGAGCATAAAGTATTTGGGTAAGAAGGAGGCAGAATTTGCATAATTAGTAGGATGGAAAAACTGAAACAACATAGACAAAGAATTAAAAAATATCAGGGTAAAGATTCTCTGTGCTTACTCGGACATCTTGAGGCATCTTTTATGGCAATTTTGAGCATATACATATACTTTGATGTGCACTGTGCATACTTTTATCTGATTAGTCTTTCAAAAAAAGATAAATCAGATACATTCTAGACACATCTGATTTTTTTTAAGAGCTTCAAGAGAATTTATCTTCATTCAAAAGGATATAAATTTAACTTTTTCCCTATTTTTTAAAAAATTCACCTGATACCAATTAGAATTCCTTTACTGCTGGGCTGATTTATAGTACTGTAATACAGCACTGAAAATACGAAAGCAGAGAAGTAATATTTCAAAATGCAGCATAAAACCAACAATAAAAATGTATATTTATAACCTGAAAAGTATGATTTCATCTTGGAGAATTACCAAGCTAATAGCAGTAATAAGCATGATTTTAGTTGTACCATATTGTACTTATTAAACACTTCGGGGGACTTGTGAATAAATCAAATCACAGGATCATTTCATATTTTTAGATATTTTAAAAATGCAGAAAACTATCACAACTGGTTATCATTTTTCATGTTTTCCAAAAAAGGTTTTAATTGTAGACCTCATTGTTACATCTTTCAAGATACTGGGCAGATACCTGCAGGCTGGAAAAGTAACTCCACCTAATAAATGTAGATTTAGTATCTTTTGTTGGAGATAAAATTAAAGCAGAAAAAGTATGTGCAATAATGTAAATTATACTCACTATCCCAGGAAATCTTGTTTGGTGTAGAGAGGATGTTTCAGGAGAAGGCAGAAAAATGTTTTAGTAATAAAGATGGACTATGACCAAAACCCTGGAGCCAAGTTCATGAGCTACAATATGGAAAGTTTGGACTCAAACTCATACTTGGCAGATTTATCGTGGGCTGAACTTAGCCCTGAGGGATGGTATTTTTCTTATAGAAGTGAATGAATGAAGGAGCAAAGCTTTCTATTAATTATTACTATTCTTACTACCTGTAATACAACAAAGTCCAGAGAATTCAGGTAAGAATGGCACTCCACTGTGCTAGGTGCTGTACAAAGAGACAATAAAAGAAAATTCTGCTTTGAGAACAATCCAGGACAGAGAAGTGAGATTAATAGCTGGAGCAGAAGCAGACATAGGAAAGTAAGAACACAGCACTGAGTTGCAAAGAAACTACTAGAAATTAAAGTTTGCAGATCACAGGAGTTCAGACATACATTCAAACAGCATTTCCTGGTTATCCAGCTACACCTGCAAGACGAGAAATGAACAGTTGATTCCTTTAGGGACCAGAGCCTGTATGTAATCTGGTGTTGCTTGAGCTCCATACAAACTGTTTTTACACCAGTTTATAATTTGCAATATGTCTTCTGCTTTGTTATTTGTGGGACAGCACGGCCCACTGGAAACTCACAGAGGTAGGACATGTAAGTCTGAAGTCCACTAGGCAGAAAGGCTTTTTCCACGTTGACCTGTTATAAGATGGGAGAAGGCTATATTAATTTGTAACAGTCATTTTGAAAGCTATGGCAGTTGCTTAGATTTTTTTCCTCATACCTGATCTTTGCTTGAAAACAAAAGAAAACGTTCCTTTGATTTTCAGCATATTAAACAATAAGGTTTAGGAAACCACTGCCTTCAACCAGCCTTCTTTCCAGCTTCAAAATGGCTTGTGCTGCTCATTTTCAGAACTAATGGTGAAACAAGTTCCTTCATGGTGCAAACACCATGAAATGACAGCTTTCCACCCATAGTGAATTGTTCTGGGTCAGCTAAAAACCCTGGGAAAAAAAGATTGTAATAGAAATGCTGATGGAAGATGTTATAATAGTAGCCTGAACAAAGCTCAGTTGTAATGTTTTCTGGAAACAGGGCCATAATGATTTGTTCAGGAATCTGTTCTGATCTCATCATAAAAGGAAAAGTGTTCCTGTCAGGTTTAATCCCAGATCTCCTAGAAGCCAGTGCATATTTCCAAAAGGTGCTATCAATAGACAAACAACATTTAGAAAATAATTTTTGTTTTACAGTACCCTGAATAAGGAATTTTAAAAAGGTATCCTAATGACATTCTTCAGAAATAGCAAAACAACTAAAGTACAGTCAACTGCTTCACTGTGATTTGCAGAGGGAAATAAAGCCATCTTTGTTACTATGCAAGGGCCTGCCCTGTACTGCCAGTGTCCTTTGAGATGTTCTTCCTGGGTAAAAAAACTGACTGGCTCGGTGGACCGCCAGGATGTTTTCATTAGAGGTGCGGATACATTTATGGAGGTGCAGATACGTTTATATATGTTGCTGTGTAGACCATGTGAGCTTGCTTTCCTTAGCTAAATGTCGTGGATAACCAGCAGTCCGGGAAAAAACAGACTGAATGCAACTAACCTAAGATGTATGTACTTTGCACAACAGTCTTTGGTGCAGAAATCATCATCTCTGGATCTCAAAGGAGTCAATGGAGTAAAAAGGATACATTGTAAAGTGTGAAAATAACAACTTGCTTGGAATTATCTCCTGTATTCATCTCTTCACAGTCAGAACTACACAGTGCAGATGTGTTCTGATGGACCAAGAAAACGTGAACCAAAGAGAGTCTCATGAGGCCCCTCGAAGAAAATTGAGTTTAAAAACAAAAGTGAACTCGTAATCCACACCTGAAAAAATGCATGTGGGAGAGTGTTTTGTTGACAAGAGGGCCTGTATACCTTGTTGCGTCTCCCTTGCAAGCTCAGAAAAATGAAAGTCCTCAGGATATTTAACCCCCCATCTCACTCTGAGAGGGAGACGACAGGGAAGGGTCGTACAAAGACCACAGCTATGAGTGCACAGAAAACAACGTGCTGTAACCTTATGTAGAGACTGAGTTTATAAAATACATGTAAAAATCTACCTGACTTTTAAAATTGTCACGTTTTTCAGTGCCATTATTTCTCTCCTTCTTTCTCTCTACCTATTATCTATGTTTTTAATTACTGTTTCCTACTTCAAAATATATTTTTATGGCAGCCACTGATGTTCTACAGAGGAGGTCTTTCCTAAAGGGGTGAAAGATTACTGTCTTTTACTCTGGGACTGGCTGGGACTGCTACCACGCATGTGCAATGAAGGTGGGAGATGTACCTATTTTGTGTCTGCTGTCCATCCATGACCTAAGAGTTCTTGTCTGTGCAAATTAACTGAGTTCCACACATCTCTGCTGCCTTTCTCTGCTGGCAGGAGCAATGTGTGAAAACAATGGGGGCAGAATTGTCACCTTTTTTTTGTCTCTTGGACATTGGCATTTATGATTCATGATGAGGCAGGTTTATAAAAGGAATTATATGTATTATCCTGCCATAAAAAAAGGTTCTGAAATATATATATAAATCCATTTTATAATGGATTTGAGCAAAAACAAGTGTTGAAACATGCTAGCCAATAAAAATGGAAACACTGATTTTTTTGAAAGAACACATAGCACAGTGTTCTGGTACAGTCCACAACATATTGTGTGAAGAGCTTAAATTCTTCTGTAAAGAAGAATTCTTCTGTAAAGAAGAATTCTTCTTCACTGAGCAGTTTTCTGGACCAAACCAAAATGGGTAGAAACTTAAGCCACTGCAGGATTGTACAAGGGTCATCTCAATTAGTTTATTGAAAATGTGTCTTTCAGGTTTATGGCAGAAACAGCATTTATACCAGAAACGTTTTCTGTAATGCATGTTACTGGTAAATAAATAAGAAAAAAATCCTAAAGATGTGCATCTCTTCTGAGGAATGTGTGCTTGCTCTAGCTCTTAATTTTGTTTAGTGTTAATCTGGAGACGACCCTCTCTTTCATGAAAGGTCCTTAGGGATGGTGAACTTCCTGTGTCCACATGTTTGTGCTTGTGTTTTTGGAAAGCATAAGTAAAATACATGAAGTACAAAGCTTAGCAAATGTAAGCTATATTTGGACAGAGAGAATTCTTTATACGATCCCTCAAAAAGCTCTTGTTATTTTTCAATCCAAATGAATAGATCCTTAAATTATTCACTACACATTAGTGAGGTGTTCACCTCAATGTCTTTCTTGGAGTGAGGGGACTAGAACCAAACAAAAGATTCAAGGTGTGGCCTCACCAGTGCCAAGTACAGGGGGATGATCACTGCCCTGGTCCTGCTGGCCACACCATTGCTGATACAGGCCAGGGTGCCACTGGCCTCCTTGGCCACCTGTGCACACTGCTGGATTGTGTTCAGCCAGCTGTCAAACAGTGCCCCCTGGTCCTTTTCCAGTGGGCAACTTTCCAGCCACTCTGCCCCCAGCCTGTAGTGCTGCCTGGAGTTGTTATGATCCAAGTGCAGAACCCAGCACTTGGCCTTGCTGAACTTCATACAGGTGGCCTCAGCCCATTGATCCAACCCATCCAGATTCCCTGTGCAAATTTCAAGAGCTAGACAGGTACATACAACAAGGCAGGATTTTTTGGATATCCTATGATGAGCTGAAGTTGGCCACACTGCTACCTGTCCAGAGCACAGCATTGTCTAGCCCAAGGAATAGAATGCAAACCTTGCAAATCACAGTCCAGCATCCTAAGGATTTTTTTTTTTTGTCGTCTTGTGCTGGGTACTTATCTTAAAGCCTCAGACCTTGGAAATGTGATTAAACTAAACTCTCACCTTTCCTATATAACAGTAAGTTTCCATCTCTTGTGGGTGCTGAGAGGATGGGCTGAATATAAAAAACCAAAGTGTGTCAGTTAAACAAAACACATACACAAAACACACACAATCTTTGTAGTAACTAATAACTTTTGGGGCCACGAAACACCTTCATGCTTAGCGTTGGCAGAAGTATGAACTGCAAAACCATACATTTTCTGACCCACTTCAACATCATACCTGAGAATAGATGTGATTTTTGGTTTCATGGAAAAAAAAGGGAAGAGTTTATATTCTCGAATATTTTGTGTAATCCCTTTTTGGAAGTACTCATCTTACACCATTTCTATGAAGGTCTTTCCTTGGAAAGGACATCCCCAGCATGTTTATGCCTCCTGTTGTTTGCCCTAGCTACTACTACCTCTCTTTAGACATTTTCTGGTACAGACTGAAACATAATGGGGTTTATACCATAAACAGCATGAAGTGTCTGCTCTGTTTATGCTAGAAGGCTCATGTTAACCTTTAATCCTTCTAAATCTTTCTCAAAACAATGTGAAACAATTTATTTTTACATTCTTCCTTGCTGCTCTCTGCTGGTTAATATCATAAACAAATTTTGCACAACTTGAGAAGCAATTATAGCCTCTTGGGTCAGGGAGTGCATTAAGGGCACTGTCTGCACTTGTCTGCACCTTTTCCAGCAGCCAAAAAGGGTGATTCTGAGTGAAGTGAATGACTTCTGGGGTGGAGTGGGCACACATCTCATTTCAGTGAGAGCCACAAGTTTCCCAGATGCCATCTGGGGTGAAGTTCCTCTCCAACCTGAAAGCACTTCAGGAGGTGAAGGGATGCAAACCCTCCAAGTGCCCCTTCCCTGCTGACCCTGACCCCATTAGGGTCTGACAGCTGTGAAAGACATAGGAAGCAATTAAAGAACCCTGTATTAGTCACAAAGGCTGATGGGCCCTGCTCTCCAAAAGGTGCAGGTCTGCAAAAGAGATAAAACCAGGAACCGCAAGTGCTGTAACATGGCTTTCAGAGGCTTTGTGCAAGTCTATCCTCCTGGATCCACTTGGGGTTATTTATTTACTTAAAGTCCATTTGAAAACTGAAAGCTTCAAGCTACTTACCCAATTAACCTTAGCACCTGTTTGGCTGGAAATGCTTAGGAACAGTGTGAACAATCTGTGGAAAGGCTTTTTTCCCCACTTTTTTGAAGTGAAGGGAACAGGCAAAATATATTCCTGAAGCAAATACTGTTCCAGCCTGCTCTCAGGTCTGTAGTGCAGGATAATGATTTAAGTGGGAACTCCTGCTAGCATCCACCAGTATTATAGCAGGGACAATCATGATATCTAAATCAATAGATTGCAGTGAATGGGTGTTGTTTTAACTTTTGCCTGCTTCTGTTTTATTGCCTGATGGATTTTGGCTCTCAGTTTTCCTCTTCAGAGGCCTACAATCTGCACCAAATGTTTCACATTACTCAGTGTGAAAAACCTCCTATTCTTTCAGATTTTTTACAAGTTCATACATCCGTGGAAACCTGATATTTCATATTTCATTCTGCTTTGTGAATGTCATTGTGAGGGATGCTGGTTCACATGCAACAGGCCTCTTCTGTCTTTGATCAGCTTGACCGCAACTAATTGTAAATGGAGAACAAATGAAAGAAATATTTATGAATTTCATGGGAATTCAGGCAGGACCTAAGCCCTTCCTAATGCCTCCATTCACAGTAAATGTTTATTGAATACTTTTAGTCTACTGTGTACTTTAGTTTTCATATGGCTATAAGTACAGTTAGGTTTCAGCTTGTTCTGAGCAGATTCAGGGAAAGAACTCTCCCATGTCTTTCATTCTTTCTTTCTTTCTTCCTTCGTTTGTTGTCTTACTTTTCTTTCCCTTCCCAAAGCAGTCCTTTCTTTTGTCTTTACCTTATAAAATAGGCTGCTGGCCAAGGAGAGGAACTCCACAGTTGCTGGATTCCACAGCCTACAGCTGTAAGGAGGGTAAGAAAGGGAAAAAAAAGACCGTAAAATTTAAAACAAATTTTGAGACACAAATCTGAGTTGGGAAAAATCAAATGAAAATATTAAAGATTTGTCAAAAGTAAAGTCATAAATGCTCTGAGCCAAGTGCAACAGCTGCTAGGTCATGCAGGCTAAATCTGAAAAGGCAACACAACAAAAAGTTAAATATTATGAACGTAATCAGAAGTTGCCAGCATTCTTGTTTCTGCTTCTCAGTCTCTCATTCTTGTGCTCCAGCAACTTTTCCCAGCTATAGCACAGGTTGTTTACTTTTACAAAGGGAAACAACACATCCAAAATATTTTGTGGATTCCCTGTGTGTCCAAGCATATACATATTTGACAGTATCAAGGATACTGCAGAATAGAAGCAATCTCCTTTGGCCAGGGACTGGGAAACGTACAGCTCACAGAGCCTCATGTGTTTTTTGTCACAGATGCCACGCGTGTTGCTGGTTCCAGTTGCCTGTGCTGCTGGCTGGCACACACTGTGGTGGCAGACATGGGATGGGACAGGTGCTGGTCTGAGCTGGTGCTGCTTTGCTGAGGCTAATGGAGGCTCTGGAGTGAAACGTGAGTGACCCAAACAGAAATGAGAGCAAAGCAACTTGTTGCAGCCTCTTATGAAGGCCCATGTCTTCTACTTGTCCATCAACAGCTTTTTTAACTGCTTCATTCATGTGGAAATAAAGAAGGAACAAAAAGTGTTGAGAGGAAAGGGTGAGGGAGTGGGTGTGCAAGTGTTAAGTTTGACAATGGTGAGAGGCAAGAAGGAGGACTGACTTTTGTGTGGATTGTAAGAAGGTAAGGAAATAATTTTTCCCTTTTAAATATGACAAGAAAAAGAAACAGCTCTGGCCAACTGTGAGGCTCAGAATTCATTACAGTCATTTCACTTCTTTCCTGGAGTGCATTCCTTCTCTTCTCCCACAGTTTTTTAATAATTTTTTTGTTTGTATTTCTCATCTTTAAGCTCAGCAAGGCCAGAAAAATGAATTTTTTTTTTTTTCATTGGAGAGAGTTACTAATACCGTGGTGAGATGGTGAAGAGGCTTAGAGCTTTGGAGCTTTTACAATGGTAAAACCTTGAGCCTAAAATATTCAAAGAGGTGATGCATTTCTGAAAAAAAAAAAGGCTTTAATTTTGCTCCTTTGCAGTACCCCCATATTTGAGAAGGGAAATGGTGGGAACTTGGGAGCAGATGAAACCCAGATAATGTGATACTGAATTTTCCTTGAATCTAAAACCTTCCAACATTTTTTTTTCCTCTTTGGGAAGGCGGTCACATCTTAAAAGCAGCTTTATGCTGTGATATGCTATCCAGTATGCTAGGTTTGCCTAACTCCTGAGTTCCTAGGGATGAATACACACTTCTGTCAGCCAAACACCACATGAATTGTTAAAAATACAACGCTTGATAATCGGTATTATATTGAGTCACAGAGCAGAGATGGAAGATGATTATGATCTGGGCTTTAGATATTATTTACCTTCCTACAAAGAGCTTGTCTAGTCTTTCACAAACAGGGTATATAAAACACTTACTTAGCATGTAACTTGAGCTATGAAAATTGTACTACAGTTAAGTGTTCTTAAAGCCACAGGCTTTTTATCACAATTAAGAAGCAAGGGAAGGAAAGTAGGAGAGGAAAATGGAAGCAGCTTAGGCAGCACCCCACCTTCAGGTTGCTGAATGCATGAATGGCGTTGCAATACAGGCGTGTGCAGAAGTTCCACTAACACAGAGCTGCAAGAGCCAGCATTAGGCAGTGCCTAACAGGCATCCTGCTGGAACGCTGCGTCCAGCTCACTCACCTGTCTGCTGCAATGTGCACCTCTGCTCTACTCTGCTCTCTCAGAGGCCAGGTTAGACAAATTTATCAGCTCTGTTGCCTAACTGATGGAGACGATATGCAAATCTACAGGAGGAGAGGGGAAAGTCATCTTTTGTAAGACAGTCACTTTTGTCTTTCTCATGCTATTACTGTGACTTTTCTTGAACCACTTCATTAAGTGTCTTTGAAAAACAGACACACGTAAGTAAGTAGGCTGTAAATTTCACTTAACAGCACATTCCCTGTCCAGTCTTCTGGATGTCAAGGGTAGGAAAACAGCTTCTCAGTACTGATGCAAAGGCAGGGAAGAAACATGGACTGAAAAGAAACTGAATTAAATGCTTGAAATATACCCATATTGTTCATATTAGTCTGAGTAAATTCATTTTATATATGTTTAAAAAGATTAGAAATGTGTGCATGCGTGATCAGTCTCCTATCAGAGAGACAGCAGAGTCCACTAACAGAGAGACAGCTGCTTAAGTCATACTCTCTTGATTGCTTGAGATTGTCAGTCCACATCCTTCAGGATTGCACAATTTTTCCTGAGTATATTTTTCCTATTCAAAAGTCCTAGAATTTAAAAAGCAATTTAGAATAACTTGTGCAAGGAAAAAAACTTACTAATTTATTACATTTCTGCCCAGCAAATCCCAGCCAACTTCAAAGTTGTCTAATGGGGAGTCACACAGCAGGCAGCATCTGAAATGGTCTGATCCCCAGGTGAACCTGTTTTTTTGGTGGAGAATTTTTGTTTTGAATTGATCCATAATGATGAAAGTTTGGACTTCTGGGGCACTTGGGAGACAACTGATTTATTTCTTCCCATGTGTGTTTTAGATATAGTTTGCATTTTTCTACCCTGTTGCAAAACTGTATAGTGACAGTGTATTGTAACTACTTAAACTTCACAAGGGTATGTGATAACTTGATTAGAAATTAAAAGTATTTAAGAGTTGTTATTTAATAGTGGATAAAATAGCAACCTTTTTCCACTCCCAGTGCAGAAGTTACATTCTGCATATTCTTTGTCCTTCTCCAGATTTAATGCTCATTTTTCTAACAAAACCTTATCTGTCTTCTGGTGAAGAGATAATACAGGGTGAACCGGACCTCATTCAGCAGCACATCATCTGTAAGCGATGGAAATAGCTGTTTTAAGCCAAAATCTGGCAACTGACAGACTGGCATAAACAAGATCAGCACCCGGATTTCTTACCAGACAGGCAGCTTACTGGCTTTTCTCAGCCTGCTCAACCACAAGTTTCTATAACAAACACAATAGCTGGCATGCACTTGATATTGAGCAAGTGCCTTTTTATGTTGATATTCTCATTCAATTTCCATATGTTGGCAGAAACAGATGGAACTGGATTTTCTTGCAATTACTGTGAGTCTAGGATAACAACTCCTAAATCTGCCTTGGAGTGGAAAGATACAATGCAAATATGCAAACAGAGGGCAACAGCCTGGAAACTAAAATACAGAAACATGATTTAATATACAGTATAACTAAAACTGATTTAACATTTATTGATTAGGCTGCATTATATGACAGAATCACAAGAAACCCATAAATTTGTAGAGAATGTGAAATGAGGTAGAGTTTAGTGCTCTAATATCTCTCTAAGACTTTAAAATGAAAACTATTAGTTAAGTCAAGTCTGTGGGGTTTAAAGGTTTAAAAAAGTTGTTTTGTTTTCCAAGAAAGCTCTTTTAGGGAAATTGTAACATCTGCTTCTATCTCTTTGGTTCTGAACTCAGTATGTTCTTTTGAGATCACAACATTGAAAACATCCACAAAGTAGAAAATATGGTTCAAGCTGGTTTTTTTGTTGTTGTTGTTTTGTTTTTTTTTTTTTTTTTTTTTTTTTTAAATTCTTGACTCTCTGGCTCAGATTTTCAAAAGAGAGTTATCCAGACTTAAGGCCCCAAACCTTATCTATCGGAATGGGAATTTAAACCAAAAATAAAGGGGGTTATATCCAACTGATCAGCCAAAATGTTACTAAACTGAAGCTTAAGGGACTAGAAAATGCAGCAAGGGAACCTGGGATGATTATCAGTTTTAGCTACAAAAAGGGTTAGCACAGAAACTGGAAAATTATATTATCTTCAGAGTACGTGAAAGCAGATAGGGAACACATGTCGAGTTTTAAAGGACCTGATCCAGCAAATTCTTATACATGCTTAAAAATCACAAAAATATCAGTTGAATGCATTCAGGATACGAAGAGATGTGCTTTCAGGTCTAGCTGGAGCAGTGTAAGAAGCTCCTGCCTTTCCTCTTACTGTTGTTTATTGCTCACCCTTTACAGTGAGCTGCCAGCACCGTTCCCTTGCATAAGCAGACAGTAGACCTGTTCTGGATTGTGTCAGTGCTAAGTCAGCCAGCTTAACTCAAGTCACCTTCTGTGTTTCCAGAAGAGTTGCTTAAGCACTAGCCATGGGGAATAGGGAAAGACTTCAGAAAGACTAAAAGGAGCCTGGATTCCTACCAGCTCCAATTCCTCAGTAGAGACGTTAATTTTCATAACAGAAGAATTATTATTTCCTAAAATAAGCAGCAGTTTGGAAGATTTATTTACTATCTGGTTTAAAAAATAGACTAAACAATAAAAAAAATAAGATGTAACTAACGAACCACTTGTACAAGACTTTTTACCTATACCTGTTGATTTTTCCTTGTTGCCACGGTCATTTTTAAATATGGATTTTTGTTTAAATAAAGAATGATCCAGACATAAAATATGAGAGTTTATTCCCTAAATAAATGTATGTAAAATTGTAACTGAGCTTTTTCCATTCTTTATGATTTAAAGAAGCGAACCCCAAATATATTTCTTGCATGTAGAGGAATTGTGTGTACAGTAAGCAAAATGTTATGGTGATTCATTAAACAGAAAAGAGGGAGAAGGACAACAGTAAAGATTTGGTAAGTCATTTGTAGCTACATTTCGCTAATGATAGACCAAAACCATGAAATTCAGAACCAGAACTGAGACAGAAAGTCTTTGGATGGAGTTTTATTTCAGTCTGCTATAGCGGAGTGGCCAGGACTATAATATGGGTCAGGATGGCTGTATATGTGGTCTTAAACGTCTGCTAGTTTTGAGGCTGTTCTTATCCAGGATCTTGGCTTCAAGCACTTCACTAAGCATAATAATTGTTCATTCCTTTACTATAATTTCCCCCACAAAGAGTTTGGTTTGAATGTGAGTGATATTTTCTGCAAAGAAAAATAGTCCATTCTCCTTAAAGGAAGCAGTCAAAAACAGGGAACCACCAGATTTCACCAGCTGTCCAGGTTTGACAGATTGGTTCTGTTCTTCCCAGGAATCCAGGTGGGTTAGATTATGTGGCTGCTGCCAGGTAACTATTTTTTTTCCCTCCCAGTCTCTCTCTAATCACGACCTTGTTTTTATCCACTTCTTCCCCCCACCCCCCTCAGTTTATTAACTGCTGTGCTTGCTCAGTACCTGACAGATGTACTGTTGATTATATGATACTTGGTTCTTGAAAAACTATGAGCCAATGCACGGACCCTACCAATTAGAGGCATGGAGAGGTAATGAAACTTATAGTAGCATTAAAAAAGCTTTTAGATTAATAACAATAGACAAATAACACTGTAATCAAATACTCTTCAGTGCTTTTCAAGTGACAAAAATAATTCAGACTTATTCCTGTAAACAATAAAAAGTAGATTTGACAAACCAAAGCTCCTTATTTCCAACTTTTTCTAGTGTTAAAATTCATAATAACCACCATTTTGTTGTATCTTCTTTTAGAATTTTCCTGTGTTTCAGTTTTCTAAGAATGTAATAGGTCCTGTCCATAACATCTGCCGCAGGAGAAGCATCTCCTGGTCTTCCTGATGCTCTGTTATGCAATTGCCTTCATATTAACTGAGTGCACTTCATGCACTTCATACATTTCATGCACAAGGGCATTCTTTAATGAAGGTCAGGTAGGCAAGAAACCTTGTTTATTGGGAAGAGTAATTATTATTATCACCTTCTCTTTGATTCCACAGTTGGGGAAAGTCAAAATTGCTTGTAGACCCTTCATAGTTTTACTTAACCGGTTCTCTCTTCTTCTTAACAGGATATTTCCCAACTTCAACAGATTTGTTGCAGTGTGAGGTCTCTACTTCAGAAATCATTCCCGTTCAAGGACTATTCCTATTCAGTAGTACTGCACTTTATGCTTTCAAATTTAGAGTTCTGCGTAAATTCAGTTCAAGCCTAAAGGACTGGGGTACGTGCTCAAAATTAAGGAGCCTTTTTTGAATTTTTAAAAAACTTGTTCCGCGAAAGAAAACATAGGGTGTGAGTTTGTGGAGCAGTTAGTGAGAAAGGACACAGAGAAGGGGCTATTCCATCCTACTGAAGGGTCAACAAGCAGGAGCCTATTTTTGGCAAAAAACACTGTGCCTACCAGTTGGAATCACTGGACTAAGACTGAAACCCAGATGGAGTGGCCACAGCCTCACTGGGTAGATGTCTACATCCAAATGATCCTTCTGAAACCTGAGAGAGCTGTACAAACCCTCAATTGCGGGGAACTCCAGAATCTGGAAGTATCCTGGGGCCTGAAAGCAGAGCTGAGTGCCACGGGTGCAAGTGTGCCCAGATAGATGAACTTTTTGAGAGGTTGCTGCATTGCAAGCAGAGCTCTGCAGGCAGTATCCCATCCAGGTACCTGAACAGCAGTTTGATGCCTGGTGTTATGCTCTCACACAGGCAGGGTAACAGTCATGCCTTAAATCCTTGGGTGCTGAAGGTAAGTTGACATCCAATCCCAAGCTGGTAGGGTTGGCTAATTCCTTAGACAAGGGAGAATGAATTCTCATCTCTCCTTGGAGCAGGAGGAATAGTCTTCCCTGTGCTATCATTGTGCCCTTACAAAACACTTACGATGCTCTGGAGCCAGATGGAGAAGAATCTGTGATAGGTAGTGTGCTGGTTTCAGAGTTATTTTTCTTCGCAATAGCTGGTATGGGGCTGTGTTTTGGATTTGTGCTGAACACAGGGTTGATGGTATAGAGATATTTTTGTTGTTGCTGAGCAGTGCTTGCACAGAGTCAAGGCCTTTTTTGTTTTCCCTATTGCCAACATTGGCAAGGAAATTGGAAGTGTGTGAGACGTAGGGAGAAGACACAGCCAGGAGAGGTGATTCAATGTCCTTTGAAACACAACCATTCTATGCTTCTATGGTTCACTGATTCTAAAAAATCTTTCTCTCCAGGAATAACTTAAATGTATTTTCCCTAGGAGACTTGTATCTCAGTTGGAAAAAAGATGGACCAGTATTTTATGAATGCATGGCTAGTGCTAAGATCCTTAAATTGATACTTTTTCTAAGTAAATTTGCTTTCAAAAATGCTGCAAACCTGAATGGTTCAATTTTAACAAATTAAATTTAAAGCTAATATTGAAAACTGTTGCATATAAAGGAAAGCTGTTGATTTTTCCGATAATTATTTCTTCGTGAATTCTTATATCAAAGTTCAATAAAAGATAACAATATGATTGCAAATAGTTGAAGCTTGACTCATCAGCTTCCTATACAGTTCATATATTCACACAGAAAAAGAACAAAGAGGGATAAAAATAAAGAAATATAAGAACTCAAAACAATGTCAAGGGAATGGAGACTATCAGTTTGCATTTAAAATTCTCGGTGACATTTCAGTTGTGCAACGGGCAAGCAAAGTTGTACTTGAATGTGCGTAGTCTATCTTGAAAGTCTCTGTTTCCAAAGTTACCTTGTATTCATCCCCATGTTTGCATCAAATTCAATAACTACATGCTTCAAAACACGACTCTGTATTCATGAGCCAGGGGATCATTTGTTTGGGTGCAGGTAGAGGAGTGAACAGAATTGGGGATCTGAAAGTGGAAATGAGATCTAGAAATGCTGTGGAGTGTTTTAACTCACTATTTCAGAAACTACACAGAGGAGATTATTTTTGGAGGCAGTGATAACTTAAAGCTCTGTTTTGATTTCTGTAAGCATGCAAATCTGTCTAAAAGCCACCGATTTTACCACCTGCATTGATAATATACTTTGGTAACCCTTCTGATGAGAGACAATGAATAAGTAAAGGCAGTAAATTTGGGAAAGAGTACCTATTATTGCAATAGTCTGTTGTAAAATCTGCTAGTACAATATATTATTGAGCACAATTTATACAATTAAACATAAACGCATTCCTGAGGTATAAAAAACATTTTATGCATTATTTTTCTTGAAAATTACACTAAATTAATTGTTTTTAAGTCAAGGGATTACAGCCCTTGGCCTTCATTCTATCATTGCTTCTTATTTAACAGGCATTAGAATGAGAGGGGAACAGAGATGGCTTTCCAGCCTCACAAATTTTCTCTCACTCTTGACTTTTGGACTCTGAACTCCTGATATCCTGACTGCCTGAGTTTTCCAATTAGAGTCTCATAGAGGACATTAGCCCACCCTACTCACAGCACATTTTACCCTACAACAATAGCCACAGCAATGCTCTTGCTAGAGCACACACAGCTCTCCAGAACTCCCTTCAGAAGGCTTCCTTCCCAGTACTGCCACTCTCATTTATCCACTTTACTCCTGCTTTTGCTGTTTGATCCATTAGAAGAAAAACAGCCACCCTGAGCCAGGTTCATCAACAGCATGTACAAAATGCAAAAATTGACTGTATGTTCCAGCATCAAGTGTTTGCTGAATTTTAACCTCTGTGTGACAAGTCACTAGGGGTTTTAATAACTGATGCACAGGCTGATGCTGCTATTTAAGATGCATCCACAAAGTTGCAGTCAGTTGCAGTATACAGCTGCTTGGACTGGGACTTTAAGCTTGGTCTCCAGCCTCTCAGCTCTCCTCACCCCTTGTGCGATGATTTAGACACATCTGTGTACAGCTCACATCAGCTTAGTTTTTACCTGAACAAGAGGAGGAAAAACTGTACCAGTTGTGGATGATCCATGCCTGGAAGTGTTCAAGGCTGGGTTGGATGGAGCTCTGAGCAACCCAGTCTAGTGAAAGGTGTCCCTGTCTATGTTGAGAGGGCTGGAACTGGATGGTCTTTAAGCAGCTTTCCAACCTAAACTATTCTATAATTCTATGATTCTATGAAAACCTTCTTGCTTTCATACAGAACAAGGCCAACACCTTGCTCCTTCACCTGTCTCTAGGAGTCTACCCACTCTACCATTCTGCCCTTCCTGTCTTCTCCAAAATGAATTAATTTTGGAATAATTACTCTGTTCAGAAGAAGAGGTCATTATTCCAGAATAACAGACAAATTATCCACATTGGGAAAAATATTCCAGAGGAACCTCATTAGACTGGGTTCTGTTACAGTGAAAAAAGTATTCTACAGAAGGCTTGGTTGGATGCTCTTACAGACAGGACTGTAGAAATATATTTATCACTTAATAGAACTTTCCCAACATAATATTTAATGATGACATGCTTTTGCATGAAAGTATTGTCCTGTTACTGAATGAGCTGAATGTTGTTGGTGGATTTATTTTATATTAAAATGATGGTGCATAAAAGAAATAAATCTGTATTCTATGTGCTCATACCTGCCTTCCATTTCTGCCCTGAGATATATTATAGCCTTAAAAATTCTGGATTAAGCTTTCATCAAGTATTGCCAATGATCTGAACCATGAGATGCAATAGATTATGGTTTAAAAACCAAAATTGAGTAAATATATTCTGGGACCTCCTGCCACTCCCATTAGGCCATTCTTTATGCTGCTTCATTGATAAATGCCAAATAAATAAGTCCCTCTCTTTTACACAAGAATAATAATGGAATAATTTATAATAGCCTTGTATCTTAGCAATAGATAGGAACAAGGAAGATAGTTGTCTGCAGAATTACTTGACCTGGAAGTATTATCCTTCAGTCAAACAGGTTAACCAGAAGACCTGAGAATTTACTTAAACTGGCAGAGAAAATTATGTTTAATCCGTGATGCACTTTTCACATTGATTCAACTGACTGGACATGCCTCCTAAATGCTCTCTAGCACTCTAGCCCATGACATACCACACTTAACAAGGCTCTAACAACATTTCCACTGTAACAGAACTAAAACACATGGCTTGTAACATAACTTTGACACTTGCAACACTTGTGAGCTTGGACATGGTGCAATGGGTAAGAAACATGTGGTAACCACTCATCATGAGCAAATGATCAGAAAAGCCCCATCTTGACATGGCTTGTTATGTCTTGAAGCTGTAAACATAATTGTTTGGCAAAAATATAATAATAATAATAATATTTATGAGTTTAGCATAAGTTTATACCCTGCACTTCCCTCAGTTTTTCTGTCAAGGTTACTCAGACAAGGTCAGATGATTTGGCAATGTATGTTTGTCATCCAACAACAGTTCTATAGGTGGTAGCAGAATAACAAAAGGTGGGATCAAAAATTCATAACTACTGTATCAGGTATTTAAGTGGATGCAGAGTTGTAAACACGTTACAAAGCAACTTGATTTGTGTGAAATGTAACATGCTTTTTTTTGGCAGGATTAATGGTTTAGAAATCACTTGTCTTAATTTTAGTTATTTCTCGCTGACAGTTTCCTCTAGTTTATAATACTGTTAGTACTGTAGTGTCCATGATGTTTCACTCACAGAAAGCTGGGACTGATCATTCTCCAGCTAACTTCACTGGGAAGAAGAAAACCCCAAAACCTGTCCTAACCCAAGGAACACCACGAATCTAAAAGCCCAAGTACCTGCTTCCCACTGCCTTTAAAAATTCCATGGTGGGAATGAACATTCCTGTCTGAAAGGATAACATGTAGACATATTTAGCACTCATAAAATCACCCACTTTCATATCACTTCAATAAATGGCTGTAATTTACATATGAAA
>JAYRBT010000093.1:45724700-45753962 GCA_036023395.1 Myiotriccus ornatus | reverse complement strand
GGAGTGCTATGTCCATTTCTGGGCCCTTCAGTTCAGGAAAGACATTGAGGTCCTGGAGGAGGTCCAGAGAAGAGCAACGAGGCTGGTGAAGGGACTGGAGCACAGGGCCTATGAGGTGAGGCTGAGGGAGCAGGGACTGTTAGTCTAGGGAAGAGGATGCTCAAGGGAGGCCTCATCACTCTCTACAACTACCTGAGAGGAGGTTGTAGCCAGGTGGGCTTTGGTCTCTTCTCCCAGGCAACTATCAATCGGACAAGAGGGCACAGTTTTAAGATGAGCTGGTGGGGGGCAGTAGGTTAGACATTAGAAAGAAATTCTTTACAGAGAGAGTGATTAGGCATTGGAATGGCTTGCCCAGGGAGGTGGTGGAGTCACTGTCCCTGGGCGTATTTAAGAAGAGACTGGAGGTAGCACTTAGTGCCATGGTCTAACTGACAGGGTGGTGTTGGGTCATAGGTTGGACTCAATGATTTCAGAGGTCTTTTCCAACCTGGTTGATTCTGTGATTACAAGAGCATAAGCATCGCACCAGTTGGACCTTGCAAGTAGAGTTTTCTGAGTACACCTGTTACACCTTACTAGCCTAAGTGCAGGAAATGGAATTTAGGGTTTCTTTTACAGTAAAACCCCCTAAAAATTAACTGTTAGAAAACAAGTCGAACTATTAGAAACTAACTTAAAAATTATATTAATCCTTTGGATGTTGAATAGTCATCAGACTAAGCAGTAGGAGAGCTGTGTGACTGCGTGCTCAGCATGTGGTGAAATGTGGAATCTGTGCTACTGTATTTTGGATGGATAGCTATCACAGTCGAAATGATACAAGTAGTGTCCAGTGTGATGCAAAGAACTTTCCACTAGGAACTACTGGAGAGCTCCAGTCCTGTCAGGTTACCAGAGAGTTATCAGATGGTAATAACCCTCACCTTCACTAGCTCAAAAATCTCATGGAAATCTACCAGTTTTGGTGGATTCTCCCAGAATCATTGTGAGGATGACAAGGAATGTAGTATTTCAGCTGTCCCAAGGGAAAAAACCCCCAAACTTAACTTATACTCTGTTGGATTTAAAACATATTAAATCAATACAGAGCATTGCCTTAGGTGGTTCTGCTTTCTAAGCAGTTTTGCCCTGGGACCTAAGCCTGACACCACTGTGGAGAAAGAGCACAGGACCACTGGCCCTTTGATTGTTGTCATGTTCCCACTGCTTTGCTCTTCCCCATATCCAGCGTCCTGCCTTCCTTTCCACAGATCAACCATGCTAACCAAGGGAAGAGGTCCAGCACAGGGATCCTGTAACCCTCCACATCCATCAAGGAGAGACAGCTCAGCCACAGCACAGCTATTCCCAAAGGATATGCTCTCTAGGTTGGGCCAGTATCTACCATCGTATCAACACCTTGTTAAGGAAGAGGAGTGTGACTTAGTTGCTGTACCACCAGGTAGCTTTAGAGGTTCTCTGAGCTTATCTGCCAGGTCAGGTCTCCCACTAGGACAGTGGACAGATGCCACTCTGGCTTCCCAAGGACATAGAGTGTGCAAAGAGTGGCCCAGGGGGATCAGGTTGGTAGAGGCTAGTGTTCATTTTTTTGGAGGCTCTGCAGCTCAGAGTAGAGACACTCAAGTGGAGGTGTTCTGCATCTGAAGGAGCGAGTGTGTTCTGTGTTTGTTTTTTGAACTCTAGCCGTTAATGTCACTTAATTACAATTATAGCAAACCATCTCACTCTGTAAATGTCAACCTGATTTTAACACTTCTTCTCTTTTCTTCTTTATTAGTACATTTATACATTTTTACCTTTCCTTTTTTTATTTTATGTGTACAGAATTTGGGGTAAAAATTGAGCCTGATGCTCTTTTCCACTGCAATAAGAGCACAGAGAAGGCCTGAGAGTCATAAAACTCCAGCACAGAAAAAAAAAAAAAAAAAAGTCAAATAAAAACCCACAAGAGATGCTAAAAAAACAAAGCTATTTCTGGACCTGGTGAGCTTTTGTGTTGAAGCTAGTTGCAAAACCATGACAGCACAGGTGCATGCCACATGACCAGGTGATAATAAAACAACTATAGAATGTGATCTTGAAGAGCACGATGATGGTTTGTCTCTGTAATACATCCATCCCAAGGAGCACTTTGACATCTGTTTCATATTTAGGCTTTTTTTTTTTTTCTTTTTTCTTTTACTAGTAGCTTTAAAGGAAGTCAAGCAGATGAATATCTACATTTAGGAGACCATATGTTAACAAGGGGCTGTGAGGTGACATGACAAGTTTGGGGAGGCATGTTCACCATATGCAAAATTGCTGAGCAGTGTAAGAGGTTTATAAATAGATAGGGACACATGAGCCACTGCAAGAAGGAAGGCTCTCTTACAGGTTACCCTATGGCCTGTCCTGAGCGTCTGGCAGGCTGACTGGTGAGATAACTTTATTAGTCACGGGAGTACCTGACTTAGGTAAACTCACTGCAATATTAGTAAAAGCCAGCCAGCACCTTATTTTTCCCCGTGAAGGAGAGCATTAAGCAAAAGGGACACCAGCTTAGTTCTATCTTACTGTTCCCACCTGACAGAAGTCCTGTTGAAAGGAAGAAGAGTCAGGAGGGCAATGATTTTCCTTGCTAGGGAATATTTGCATCCAAAGTAAAAAGCTCAGCACCAGAGAAGAACTCAGCAGTTGGGAAGCCTCAGTTGTCAAATAAGTCAGAGATAGGAATGTCTGATTTCTCACGGAAAAGAAATTTCTCCTGGGAACGTTGGTTTAAACAGTTTGATATGGTAGACCATCTGAAATGTGAAAAACCAAGCTATTTCCATAGGCTTTCCAGAACCCATGTGTTCCAAAAGGCATCTCTTGTCCTTGCTCTGCACAACCAAAGTGTACATAACATCTTTAATTTGGTATGCTGCCTTGATTTTATGTCAATTGCTTCTCCATTATGCCACTATGCACCACGTTCTCTGCCTGTCTTACTGCACGCATTGCAATGTCACGGCAGATACAAAACACTAACTTTGCCCGGTGTTACATTGCAGATTAGGCTGAGCACAGCCCATCACAGAACTATCCTGACAGTGTGATCTCCTGCATGAGGAAGACAGTGAAGACTTTCACACAGCAGTGACCTGTTAAATGCATAGCTTCACTGACTAAGATATTAGTCTAAGTGGCTTTTTCTAATTTCTTTTATTTTTTGCAGGTGGTGGGGAAAGGTTTTAAAGACAGCTCCACTGTTGTATTAGATGTACTATTACTTGGACAGGAAAAGACATTCTTTTTGCATATCTGTCAGATGACATGTTTCTACAAATAACATCTCTGGTCTCCTAAATGTCATGCAAGAGTTTCATACTAACCATTCACAAGTCTCCCAGTGGGACTCAGGAATTCTCAACCCTTCATCTGTTGCCTGGTATTAAGGAAAGCTGGGCTGCTGAGTTAAAAAATCCTTTAAGTTACAACGAAAATAATCCAGTTCAAAAATTTGGCTATAATCTGATGCCAAAGAAAAATTTCAAGCATATTACAGTAATAATAAAGTGACATTTTTGATGGCACTAAAAAATAAACAAAGAACTATCAAAGAACTGGCTGTTTATAAATGGATGAAGGAAGTAATTGAGATTTCAGTCCTATATGAAAGACATTAGGATCATCACAAATGTATTAGCTTCGAGAAAAAGAAGTCTTCATGAACAACTGTACAGATGTCAAGTCTTGTTCATTTCTTGCATATCGTTTCAGAAGGAAAAAAAAATCAAACACAGGAAAATGTATGATATCTGTGTTAGTTACATTCCCAAATGGAGAGAAGTTTTTTCACCTACCTGTTGCAAAATATGGATTACCCTCACAACCCTGACTCAAATGCTTTGCAATCAGTGTCTACCTCTATACAGCCAGATTTGAGACCATTTCTCCAGTAAATTTTGTCTGAACAAATCCTTCTTTACATCTGAGTCTCTTACTGGGATTATGTAGTTATGGACCACACAACAGTGATTCTATAGGTTATTTTTAGGGAAAATATAAGAAGGGATTGGGAATTCCACAGAAAAAAAAATTGAAAAATTTTGATAGTAAAAACTGATGACTTTAAACTGAGAGCTTTCACTGAAATGTATCAGGTTTTGATAAAATTTTTGTGATGAGGTGTTTCTCAGGCTCTTGAAACGATCTCTAATGAAGACCGCCTAGGAAAAATGACCCATTCTAGAGTCTTAAAAATGTATGTAAAAGTCAATTATCTTCCTATCCATGGACTCTGCTAACCATCAGTCTACTGGTTCATCTAGGATGAATATAAGGATGAGAATATGGAAAGAACCAACAGTAACATCATATCTAGTCGTCACAGTGATGCACAAGTACACACTAAAAGCCAAATATAGAACGTCTAAGGTCTCACTCACAGTGCTATTAACTACCTTGATCCTCAGCATTCTTTTTAATATGTAGCAATAAAATAAGAAAGTGTACAAGCTTGTGAAAGCCTCATCTGCAACAATCTGTAGAGAAAAAGCAGGAAAAAATCCAAACTGTTATTGTCTTGTTGGATCTGTTCCATTTCTCATAAATAAGTAAATATTCCTTGGATAAAAGGAAGCTTGGCCTCTGTTTTACAAAAGTTTATAACTCATATCTAGATATTTTGCATTTTTTCTCAAGATTCAGAATGAACCGGACTATCATACACTCTCAGATATATTTCACATTGCTCTGTCTGATGCTGTTTAAAAATACTTCATTTGTTCTGTGTGATATGGGTTGACAATTGACTGCATTTTCAAGCATACCTACATCCTGATTTCTCTTTTACTTATTTCCACTTTACTCTAAATATGTAAATTTTTATGCTTTATATATGGATGTGCCTCTAAGGTGGACATTTTTTATAATAACTAAACTACTATTTCTGAGTGCAAAAAGCAAAATTACCCAGTTAATGATAACACCTTGTCTGAAAAACTTACCGGATAGCAGTACCATACAGTTAAGCCACATTTAACTTTTTCTTTAGCCTTGCAGTTCAACGCCAAACTCTGGTGTAAAATTTATGGAAGTGGTTAAACTAGCTTTGATAATGGGGCTTCTAAGTCACTGTGGTGCATCTAAAAAACGTCACCTTAACTCTAGCTCATTTTGATGCACCTTTTTTTATCAGATGCCTATTTCAATATGGGACCATAAATCTGCCAAGTTGAGTCATAAGTGTACCCAGTTTATTTCAAAGACATTGAGAATGTTAGCAAACTTTCAGACAAAATGAGACTGAGTTTTGATTTTATAACGAAACTTAAAACCAGTCAGGTTTCTCTTGGTTTTGTGTTTCATTGCAAGAAACCCCTGATTCTCAGATGAGTGCAGCCCAGATTGCATACATTCATGATCAGCAGTAAATGTACAGAGAAAGAAACTGTAGAACAGACATCAGATTTTTCTCTGCAGTCGGCAGTGCCTGGAAAACTGCCCTGTTTCATTGCAATGCAGATTTGCAGACTTTGGCCCAAAAAAGACCTGTTGGCGAAGTTTGATACTGAAAAGTAATCTTCTTCAGGAAATGAGTACCAAAGAATTGTTATACCAGGTAATAAGTAAGAAACAATAAAGATCCCTGGTGAGAAAGTAGTTCTGGGTTGATGGACAACAGTCATTATAAACTGGGCTTTCAAATAAAAATACCTTCAACCTTTTAAAAGGGTTTCTGTATTTTAAATATGGACGTTCGCATTTCAAACTGGAGAGCTTCCAAGTGACCTTCTGACTTTAAAGGTTAAGCGCTATGAGAGAACAATTGCAGACACTCAGAATGAGAAGGAAAATATGATTTTATAGCTGGAACAGACTATAGAGTATCTCTTCTAACATTTCAAATTTGAATTAAAGAGGAAACTATTGGGAATAGTTCAAAAACAGCCGAGGCTGAAGAAATGAATGAATCTACTCTTTATGTTGCTTCACAGACAGTACTGCCCCATTTCAAGTCACTCTGTTTAAAGGCAATGTCTGTACTAAGTGCCTGATGTTGGTGACAAAGCTACAAATATATAAAACACTGTGATAATAATTCTGATGCTGAAGTAATCAGTTTCTCAGTCAGCTATTACAATATCTGTATACAAATTATTCACAAGAAAAAGGCAGGAATCCCAAGAAAAAGAAGCAATGTAGTCATTACTTCTCCTTTGTTGAGCCACTGAATTTAAATTTAAATGTCTCTCCTTTAAAATTTGTTAAGGTCCTGTCATCTCCATTTCTGTTTAGATTATCACTGGCTTGAAGTAGGAAAGCACACTCTGTCCCTAGGTTAGCAGTTGTCATGTTTGCAAGAGATGTGGAGAAGATTTGTACAAATTTGTACAGTGTTGCAAGGGGACTGAATGGAGCTTAAAATGGCGTTATAGTCCAACACCATTCAACAAAATACAGGAAAAGGTAGGAGAGTGTTACCACATGGTCTTTTCTTACCTCACAAATATGTCAAAACATACTACTTTTCAAATTCTGATGATTTTGCTAGGTGATCGCCTGCACTGTGTATGCGGGAAAAAGATGAGCCTCTTTTTCTGAAGGACCTTCTACCTGAAACTTAAAGCACCTTTTTAGGTGGAGAGATATTTTTCAGAAAGGTGGGCTGAGGAGAACTGATACAGAAAGGAAACATTAGAAATCCATGACTACGGATAGCTACAGTAATGAAAATAGGAATGACTATATTATTCTTCATTAGTTTACACGTTGCGTTAAAATTTTCTGTGTTGCTAAATAAAAAAAAATGGACTGGGCTTAAAATTAATGATGGAAATCCTTCTCATCACCACATCTTCAGATAAGAAATAAACAGATCTCATTTGTTGTTCATGATGGAAGATTCAACCAACAACCAATAGGTGGACCAAAAGCTACGTGTGAAATCCCACCATCCTAGTTGTGGCAGTTTTGAGCATCCAGAAATAGTTGTCAATCGTATTTTAAAACCCAAACTGAAGTAACAGAGGGATTGAATCAGTATGTGTGCAGTCAATTGTGGGAAAAGTAATGCAGTCTTCTGTGAATCCTGAGGAACACCAGTGGTGGGGAGGAGAGTTTAGTCTCTTGCCTTGCAGAAAGCTGGAGGCAACTAGTCTGGGTGTAGGGCTTCTCGCTCTCTCGATGGCCAAGCCTACACTCCTGGTGGAAGACCATGCCAACTCCCTGCCTTGCTCCCCTTTCACCCTTCCACTACTCTTCATGGGTGCTGAGGGAAAAAAGACCCATCAGCAATATGCCCTGTTTGGAAAGACACACATGGATCAGAGCACTTTCTGGGAATACATGAGAATTCTTTTTGCATTATATTGCTAAATCTCGATGATAGGATGTATTATAGGTTTAGGGGACACTTGGAGGTCTTGACCCTTGCTTCTCTAAGCAGGTAGGTCCTGCTACAGTGTGTGGAAAAATGACATGGGTCACTTGTTACAAGTTCTGCCTCCTTTCTAACCATCCAAAAGGCTCTGTTTCAGTCCATGTCATAAGTTGTCTTCAGCCTTCTGTAGCTTTCTAAAAAAAAAAAAACCCAGAAGTGGAGTGTTGTAACTTCAAACTGCTATTTCTTTCTGACCTCACAGGTCTTCACTTAGCATGTATGGATATTCCATGTTCATTTTCCCATACAGAAAAAGGTCTTTATGCAGAACAAATATCTCATCAGTTAAACTCCTCTGTGCAAGTATTGTAAGTAATAAATTTATACTTCATGTGTGAATGGGGAAAGAATGACAGAAAATTCTGTTGCCTTGACATGGAAATACAGGAGAGTCAGTTTTTTGTTCCTTTACAGGCTTTTAGCCTTCATATTAAGCGCTTTTATTTGGAACTGTGATTATATTTGTAGGACATTTTATGTTTCAGTGTTTTTCATAAAACTCATTTGTGAAAGGTTGCTATATTTTAGTATTTGAATAATTTGAATTTTATTTGCAATACACATTAATCAGCAAAGAGATGATAAGCATTCCCCACAAGGTGATGTGCTACACTGAACTTCCACTGAAGAACTACAGTTCCAGTTTGCTAAAACTGGTTCTGAATTTACAAAACAAATACTTACTACCACTGCTACCTGTATGAAAAACAGAACCAACATGAAACTAGATATCATGGAGGAATGAATGCATCAGACCCTAATGGTGTGAAGCAGTGCTTTTAACTGGTGGGGGTGTGTAAATCACAATTTTCCTTTGCATTTCCAGTATATTTTTCTTTACAGAGAAATTCACAGCTATCTGTGATGGTTCTGTGAGACAACACAGAATGAAAAATAATTTTCTGGTGGGCAGTGAGAGCTAAAAAAAGAGGAGACTGGACATGATTGCACTAAAATATTAGAAAAGACGATATCACTTTATAGGACAAATACACACATGTTCCTTTGTACTTGTTGGATCTCTCTTTCTTCAAGTGAGAAACATGGGCCTAAGAGGTCATTGTGAGATACGGGATCAGAATCTCACTGAATTATTGATATGGGTCAGAACCATATGAGAGAACTGTGAGAGCATGTGTGTGTGTGTGTGTGTGTGTGTGTGTAAGGACTGCGCCTGGACCTGCAGGTCCATGGCAAGGCTGCCGTACCACAGAAGGCGTGCTGGGAGCACACAGCTTGCAGCCAACAGGGCCGGTCCCCAGAGCACAGGGCAGAGCAGGAGGGACGGCGGCCAACACGGCTGAGCCCACGCGGAGCACACGCAGAGCTGAAGGCCCCGCACCCGGGACGACGACCTGCCTGGTAGCCCACCCGCACCACAACCTGCAGCCTGTGGCTACAGCACACCCCACTCTGGCCTGGAAGGCACTGGCAGATATCCTGCCTGGGGGAAATCTGAACTCCATAAATACATGAGACTCCATGTGAGCTCCTTCCCTTTTCTCCTTCTGCCTGTACCATGTGGATCATCGAATCATGTCGAATCTCATAGGTAACTATTTTTTCTTTCTACTCTCTTCTCTCTTTCTTTACCATTTTAATCTGATTTCTTCTTTGACTCTTGTCCTTCTCTTGTTGATAACTTAAAACCAATGAATTGTGCTTTACTAAAGCTGATATATTAATTATTTGTAGTGAGTGTTTTCTGTGGAATGGGTTTTTTGTGCTGAGTGCTTTAGTAGTGGTGTTATAGTGGTTGTATTTTAGTGCTTGTAGTTTTTTCTTGGTTGTATTTTACTCCTGTAAAACCTTTTGCCAAAATATCTTATTTTTCTTACTAGATGAAAATAATTTCTCTTAGAGAAGAACATGTGACTCTTTCTATGGACAAAAATTCAAGGTTATAACAAAACAAAAGGCTTTTAGAAAGTCTTAAATAAAATGTAACAGCTTTGGGCAGTTTATGGCTTAAAATCTGGACTGTAACAGTCACCCTTGCCATACCATAATTGAGTTGTTTATGAAACTCATATAATTTGTTGGAAAGTATTAATTATCATGTATCTAATGATGAAATCTATCCAGATACATTACTGATTACTGAAGTTTTGCAAACACTTTCAAATAAAGGCTCCACATTTTGCTCCTTATGGTGAAGGAGGAGTGGAAAGGACTCATATCACACACAGACTAGAAAAAAAATTTAGTGTTAATAGAAATGGACACAACTACTGTAACTCAGAAAATGTGTTAGTGAGTGGCTTTTTACAGAATTGCTGTGTTAAAAACAGTTCAGTCACTAAAGTAGACAAACCACACCTAGCATATCAGATTATCCAATGAATAACAAACATTTGAAGTGAAACATTTAGACCTGCCTCTTGCTGTTTTAAGAGTGTTGAGCATAGTGCAAAGAAGGTCACAACTTGAGCGTCAGTCCCAGAGAGCCCAAACTCTCTCAGTGGTCTTGTAGGCAGCAATTCTGTAAGGTTTGACAGAGAAGTACAGAGAATCAGGGACATATTAGTCATATAATATGCTTGCAGTGTCTGTCTTTCTGTTGCTTGATCCGTCTTAAATGACCAAAAGATATAAACCAATTTATTACATGTATCTTAAACTTGAATCTCCAAAAAGGGCTTTCCTCTGTGTATTTTCAGATATTATCTACACCTCTTACACGCTTTACACCTCTGCTAAAGAATTTCTGTGGTTAGTGACATACAGTGCAAGAGAAATGAATAAAGATTTTTTTTTTGGAAAATATGAGTCAATTAGTTCTATGACCTTAACTGACTAGGGAAACTGATATTATAATATGATATTTTTATATATATATAAAAAAAAATATATAAAAATATATATAATATATATATAATATATAGAATATATAGCATATATATTACATATAATATATGATATTATAATATAATATACAGAATTATAGAACCATAGAATAAGTTAGAAGGAACCCTCTAGGATCATCAAAACCCGTCTCTTGGCCCTGCCCAGGATAGCCCTAAGAATTACACCATGTGCCTGAGTACACTGTCCAGACACTTCTTGAGCTCTGGCAGGCTTGGTGCCATGACCACTTCCCTGGGAAGACTGTTACAGTGCCCAGCTACCTTCTGCATGAAATCTTTTCTTAATATTCAACCTAAACCTCCTGTGTAGAGCTTCACAACATTCCCTCTGGTCTTCTCACTGGTGACCAGAGAGGACAGATCAGTGTCTGTCCCTCCACTTGCCTTGTGAGGAAGCTGTAGACCACAATGAAGTCTCCCCTCAGTTTCCTCTTCTCCAGGCTGAACAGAAGACCAAGTGACCTCAGCTGCCCCTCCTACGGCTTCCTCTCAAGGCCCTTCACCATCTTTTTGCCCTCCTTTGGACACTCTCTAATAGTTTAATATCTTTCTTATATCGTGCCAAAACTGCCCACAATATTCAAGGCGAGGCCACCCCAGTGCAGAGCAGAGTGGAACAATGCCCTCCCTCAACCAGCTGGTGATGCTTTGCATGATGCACCCCTGGACAAGGTTGGCCCTCCTGCCTGCCAGGGCACTGCTGACACATTTTCAATTTACCACAGACCAGGACCCCCAGGGCCCTTTCCATGGAACCGCTTTCCAGCATTTCATTCCCCGGTCTGTCTGTACAACCAAGGTTGCCTCATCCCAGGTACAGAATGCAGCACTTGTTGAACTTCATGTGGTTGGTGATTGTCCAGTCCTCTAATTTGTGGAGGTTTCTCTGTAGGACGTTACTGCTGTTGATGGAATCAACAGCTCTTCCCGAGTTTGTATTATCTGCAAAGTTACTAGTATACCTTCAAGTCTTGAGTCCAAGACTCTTCAGGTAAACTATGAAGAAGCTGAAGAGCAGAGGGTCTAATATGGAGTCCTGCGAAACCCCACTAGAGACCAGTCACCAGCCTGATGTTACTCCAATTACTTTAACCCTTTGTCCCACCCATCATCCACTTGCTCACCAGTTGTATGTTTATCCAGCTGTGTGCTGAACATTTTCCCCAGAGGGATACTGCGAGAGACAGTATCAAAAACTTTACTGAAATCCAAAGATTACATCAGCTGGCTTTTCTTGACCAACTGGGTTGGTCACCTTGTCATTAAAGGAAATAAGACTTGAAAGGACTTTTCCCTCATGAAGCTGTGCTATCTCTGGCCAGTGACTGCCTTGTCCTTCAGGTGTTTTTCAGTACTTCCCAGAATAATCTTCTCCATGGTTTTACCAGGCACTGAAGTGAGTCTGAGAGACCTATAGTTTCCAAGGTCATTCTTCTTGCCCCTTTTGAAAACTGGGACAATCTTATCCAGCTTCCAGTTAGCTAGAATCTATGGCAACTGTGATCCTTGGAAATACTTCATTATTCGTTGACTCTTGGTAGCATGAATGGAGTGGAAATACAGCAGTTTCAGGTACAGGCCCATTGCAGTGTGGACAGAATGGTGTCACTGGTGAATGGTTTGGTTACCATCATTGGCCCTGCCTCAGGTCAAGGTTGGTTGCACAAAGGAATGCATATGATGTGAAGCAACACTGATGATGAAGTCAAGGCTAAAAGCAGAGCACTTTGAACAAGAAGACCACAATGTCTGTGAAAGCTGTTCTGAAGAGCAAGTTGCTCTCAGTATACTTTCATTTTTCCCACCCAACTCAATGGTGTCTCTAACTAACCAGTATTACTGTTTTGTAACAGTAACTGAGGACTCTGAGCTTTGGTATCTTGTATGGAGCTGAGAACAACAGTGCCAAAGAACACACTAAATGGACTTTCTTTCAGTTCACATCCATCTGAGCTGGACCTCACAAACACCGGTGCTCACATATTATTTCTGCTCATTGGCAGAGCTCTTAAGCAGTGGCAACAGTTCCTAGTGCACTCTGAGGGCAAGCAGAAGACTTCAGAGCCCTGAACTCCAACATGTGAAATATATGTGTCCACAACATTTCCAACAACAGCCAGCAGTATACATCTGCCAGAAGTACGAATGGAGCTTGCTAAAACACATGAGATGACAGCTTTCAATTAGCCATCTAGGTACTGATCTCCTGTTAGATAAGCTTGTTTCACAGTGCCATTTTTATAGACTCAAACTGCAAAAACTATTTTCAGCACTGTCATAACATATCTTGAGGTAATTAAAAAACAAGTCAGAGCTAGCTCTATTTGCCATGCCCTTGACAGCAAGGAGACAAGGAGAAGGACAGGAGGCCTTAGTGCATCACTCACACAAAAAATAAGAGAATATAGGAGAGTTCTGAGTGTAGCTTGTTCTTGATTGCAGGAACTGCTGCAAACATCTGAATGTAAATAAACTACAACTTTTAAGTGTAGATATGATATGAAATCTTTCTGGAGGTGTAAAGTAGTGGCTCAAAATGTTCCAAGGCCCACTGCTGGACAGCTGCAGTGCAATCAGCCACAAGGCCATCCGAAGTTTGAGCTGGGTCTTATGGGTTTTGTTGTTTCACTTCCATCTGTCAAGTCATTCTTCAGTAAGCTGACATCACATGTATCATCTTTCCTTGCAAGAACACACTGTATGCTCTGTGTCTTACAGATTTTTTTCTCAACACTTCTGTTCAAATAGGAAAAGCAGTCCTTTACACGCAGTTTTTATGATTAAGCTGGTGTGTTTGAGAAAGGAAGGTGACATCAGATTCTGTACCTAGGTTTCTGGATATGACATCAATATCTGAAATGCACAGTAAGACATAAAATCCCACTATTTATACAATGTTGTCGAGTTGTCAATTATAAAATACAACAACTTAACTATCCCCGTTATTTGCCCAATTTTCTCTGACACTGTTATCAGTGAGAGTTTTGCCATATGTATGAACTAAATTAGGATTTATATTCTTACACTTCTAAATTTTTGTTCAGTTATTACAATTGCATCCATATTATGATTGTAGCTGATGGCATCCAGGAAATGCACCCCACTGTACAACAGCAGAAAAAACACGGCACCTTAGAATTGTACAAGGAGGTAGTATAAAGACCCTCACTTTTTTTTTCCATCCCTTGACTCCTTTCATAAATTCTACCCCTTAAAGTAAGTAAAGTACACAGTGATGTTTCAAGCTGAAAGAGAGCAATCATCATGTCCTACTTAGCAGCAGTCATTGCTCTTCTCCACTTGCTTCATGTAAACTCAAATATATACATAAAGATACAGACATCAGGATTTTTTACTTTGTAATTTCTTTTTACTTGTTAAAAGAGGTATTACAAGACAGACTGAAGGTAACACTTTAAATGCTGTGGAGAAATTATAATGAGAATTGGATAGGCTATGGCACACCCCAAAATGTTTGTGATTATTTCAGCCTCATAAAAGTTGCAAAGTCTATGAAAACGGCCTTTGTTGTCCTAGTATGGTGCGGTGGAGAGGTCCCAGATTTCCTCTGAATCTGAGTGATTGGAGCAATGCAGCTGGCTGTGTTAGGTGACACATACCAGGACTTTGAACTACCTATAAAAAATGGGTTTCATTTAGCGTGTAGTATTAGGCATTTGGCATGCAAAGACGCAAGGCTTCCCCTTACCTTCAGCCAGTCACTGGGAGCAAACAGAACTCTCCCACACAGAAGGGAGGTCTGGACTGCAGGCATGCTGCTGGCTGGGAGGGAGGCACCAACATGCTGGAGAGAGAGCTGCAGCCGACTTAAAACTGTCATAAAACTGTTGCAGGAGGGGGATCAAACAGTGCAGCATGAGCAAATGTTTCATATAATGATTATGGATTTGGGAGACCGTGGCTGAGCTGTGAGACAATTGCCATCTAAAGAGAGAAAATGTTCCTTTGCCCTGCAGGGCAGGTTTCTTCTGGAGATTGTCCCTAATCTCATGTTTTAATGACACTCTAGAATTTAACCACCCTTGTGAGCAGTACCCTCCAGACCATCCTAACACAGGATTTGTGGCCTTAAGTAATACTGTTGTGCAACTGATATGTTATGTGCACTCTTCTTCCTTTTTAATACATTGCACTATTGTGAGGCATTTGTCTTTTTGTCCTCTCTTATGACATATCTTTAAGTAGCTTTTAGGACCACTCACTGATTTTACTTCAGAATAGCTCTGCAATACATGTTGCTTGGTTGCAATTGAAAAACAGCAAAAAGAAGAAGGAAAAATCTTCTTTTGCCTAAATTAACTGCATTCCCTTTGCCAGGACTTTGTTTAGGCTTTGGTTTTGACCTAGATTTCTTCTTAGCCATTTACGGACAAGTTACATGGGATAAGGAGTCTTAAGAAAGCCTTTCACTGTCTTTCCTTAGATAACTTTGAAGTAAAAAAAACACAAATGCAGTGCCAGCACTTCAGAAATGTTTAAAACATTTTTGATACAAACACAGAATTTCTATCCTGTACATATGTTTTTGGGTGACATTTTTTCATTTTGTCATAAACTAGCTGAGTATTAGCTAGGATGACAGCTTGAAAGTATTTTCATCGGTGTTCCCTGTATGAAGCCATGCCCTAATTCTGCCTTGCTGATGGTCCTCAATCAGTTGTAATTTCAAGACTGTGAAGAGATTCTTACTAGTTTTTCTCTCCTTCCTCAATGGCATAAAGTCTGTTCCCCACTGCAGTCATGTTGGCAAAAGCAGTTCCAAACCCTTTTACTCACTTTCAGAACAGTGACCCAGGAAATACTGTTTTCTTGCAAAAGCACAGGATGAACATTTTCATTTTTCTTGGAGGTTTTTTGACACAGAAAAAACATAGCACCTTTCCTGCTGCTGCCTTAGACACAACTCTCATGTTCCCTCACAGGTGGGATGTTTTTAATGTGGTTGTACATAAGAGAAGGGGGATACATTCATATAATACATTTGCCTTCTCGTAAGTTGTCTGCCACTTTTACGTAATTTCTGAAGGTCACTGAAATTTAACTTGAGGACCACATGTGGGAAGTGGGACACTTCTATACTAGTAAGCAGCTGTCAACATCATTTAATGTTACCTATCTTCACTATTTTTACAAGGCGTTTTCTGTTTAATGTTTATGAAAAAGTTACAAGAGACAACTGACTTCATGTATTTCAAGTATGATACAATAGTGAGGCAGTATTTAGAGGCATTTGAACAGTAATATTGTAAGAAGAAATTATGGCCTACAAAACTAGTTTAAGATGTGTCCTTTGTAGTTCTGTCCAGTTACAGTTTAGTATATAACTGTGTACAGTAAACAATTCATACCTTCTGTACAGACGGGTATCTGATGTACCGGAAGAAAACTGCCTCCTGTATTAGGAAATGTTGCATTTGCAGGGAATGCCATACCCATTCCTTCTGCTAGGATGGTGTGGCCCTCCTATTCCAGTTAAGAAGGGTGATTTTCAGTGGTCCGTCACTGCCTCTAAAATCACTGTAAACAGAACAATTTCTACGCTCTCTCATATAATATGTTTTGCATGTGAGTAATGCCAATTAGAGAAAAGTTAAACTTCTGAAACACTGGTATTAGTTGGTGCTTTGAAAAAATTACACAAATAATAGTGGTACACTGACTAACCTTTCTAGCTATTTCCTGTAAGCTAGAAGAGCTATCCTGTCCTATTTGTCCTGCTAGGACTGGTAATACTTTTGCTACTGTTTGTTGTAAGAATCTACCTGTCATGTCTTATCCATAAATATAAGTCTATAAATACAATATATACAAAATATATTTGTACGTCTTATAAGACATCTTTGCATTTCAGTCTCATTAGCACTGTTCTTCTCTCTCTGAAAATGCAAGTAGTTAGCATGGGGAAGCATGTTTAGCCAGGGAGATAAGACATATTTAGAATAGCAATTACAATATTAAAATATATTAAAATAACAACACCAACATTTGTAGAAATAGTTATGAAACATGAATAATGAGCACTGCTCACCCTTTGCTTTCTAAAACAAAAGAATAGACCAGATGCCAGCACCTGATAAATGAATTTAGCCCTATAAACACAGGGTATCTGTATTGTTACCTTTGTTCAGTAACAGTTAGTAGCTGGACAAGGTTTTGAATATAATAATAAAAGAAAATTAAATAGAAGAATCATGTTATATTTTTGAATTTCTCCTTAAAACTCACTTTTATTTACAAGACTGGCTGTGTGCTGACCTATCCTACTGGTGTGGGTTAACTCTAGGAGGCAGCTAAGCACCACACAGAATCCTGCTCACTTTTTCCTTTCACCACACTGCGATGGGGAGAGAGGAAAGGCAGAATAAAAGCAAGAAAACTTATGTGACAAGGCAAAATTTGTTTACTTAGTGAAGCGGAAGTGAAAGTAAAGAAAAACAAAAGAAAGCAAAACAAGGGTTGCACCTCCCATGGACGGATAGATGTCCTGAGAGCTTCTGAACAAAAGATGGCTAACCCTCCTAAAACCTCTTCTCTTCCCTTTGTATTGATGAGCATGATGTTGTGTGGTGTGGAATATGCCTTTGGTTTGTTCGAGTCATCTATCTGGCTTTCTTTCCTCCCAGTCTATTCTAGGGACCCAGAGTGAGAACCAGAGAAGACTGATGCTGTGCAAATGCTCTTCAGTGCAGCTAAACCAGTGTGTCATTAACATTCTCTTGGTCACAAACCTAAACCACAACACCACAAGAGTTGCTACAAAAAAAATTAACTCCATGCCACATAGACACAGCATATGACCACTGCTATCCTCTAATTGTCTTTATGTAATCCATTTGTTGTAGTTTACTTTATGCTCAGCAACAGACTCTTTCTATCTACAATCTGGCAGAGAGTCATCCTGCTCTGCAGGACTCATTGATATTTCAAGAAGTATTGATAATCATCATAAAAATACAAACGAGACTAGCAGAAACTGACTGAGGGAGCTAATGGAAGTGCTTACTGAGCTACTCTCCATCATTTATCAGCAGTCCTGGCTAAAATGGGGAAGTCCCAGTTGACTGGAGATTGGCAAATGTGATGCCCCTCTGAAAGAAGGGCTGGAAGGAGGATTTGGGTAACTACAGGCCTGTCAACCTGACCTTAGTGCCAGGGAAGTTCATGGAGCAGATCATCCTGAGTGCCATCACAGGACATGGCCAGGGCATCAGGACCAGCCAGCATGGGTTTGTGAAAGTCAGGTCCTATTTGACCAACATTATCTCCTTCCATAGAAGGTGACCTGCTCAGTGAATGAGGCTGTGGATGTGAGTGGATGGGGCTGTAGGTGTTGTCTGCACGGACTTTAGTAAAACCTTTGATGCTGCTTCCCACAGCATTCTCCTTGAAAAAGTGTCACCAGTGATGTTCCCCAGGGCTTAGTACTGGTGCTATTTTGGTTTAGCATTTTTATCAATGTTCTGGTGAGTGGATGGAGTGCACCCTCAGTCAGTTTGCAGGTGACACCAAGTCAAGTGGAAATGTTGATCTGCTGGAGGATATGAAGGCTCGGGCAGTGCTACATGTTGGGGAAGGAGTGGTTGGAAGGCTGCCTGGTAGAAAATGACCTTGGGGTGATGGTTAAACAGCAGCTGAACATGATCCAGCAGTGTGCCCAGGTGGCCAAGAAGGCCAGTCTCATCCTGGCCTCTACTGAAATAGTGTGGCCAGCAGAACAAGAGAGGGATCACTACCCTGTACTCAGCACTAGTGAGGCTGTACCTCAATTCCTGTGTTCAGCTCACTCCAAGAAAAACACTGAGGTGCTGGATTGTGTCCAGAGAAGAGCAAAGTAGCTGGTAAAGAGTCTGGAGGGCAAGTGTGACAAGAAGCAGCTGAAGGAGCTGGGGTTCTCTAGCTCTTTACAACAACCTAAAAGGAGATTATTGGGAGGTGGGGGTCAGCCTCTTCTCCTGTATAACTAGTGACAGAATGAGAAGAGGTGGCCTCAAGTTGTATCACAGGAGGTTAACTTTAAATATCAAGAAAAATTTCTTCACTGAAAGGGTGTTCAGGCACGGGAATAGGCTGCCCAGGAAGTGGTGTAACGACTGTCCCTGGAAGTGTTCAGAAGTTTTGTGCATGTGGCTGCTGGGCACACGGTTTATTGGTGAACATGGTGGTTCTGGGTTAACAGTTGGACCCAATGATCTTAGAGTTCTTTTCCAACCTTGATGATTCTGTGGCTACACAAAGAAACAAACTTCTGTAAGTTTACAAACCCATCTCTGAAAAGAACAACCTTCAAAACTGTCAAATGGCAAAAAGGCTCCAGACACTCATTTATAAATAATAGACCTTTTCTTCCAGTTATGCTGTCAGCTTTGGACAACCATTTGTTAAACACCTGCTTCTTCCTTAAATCTTCCAGTCAAGGTCTACCAACTACCCTCTCACCTGATTCTCCTTTTACCTGAGGTACATATCTAGCTTCTTCCTGTTCCTGAGTACCTCACTTCCTACAGCAGTCAGTGGGAAAACTTCTATGTCTCTAGCTGAAAGGATCAAAGGCAGCATCAAGTAAATGTTTTGTTACCCACTGGATTAAGGTTCTGTAGGTCATTCAGCTACATCAAGCATCATGAACCCCAGTAATCTGTACTAATTTAGCCTATGGTCCAGATTTTCCACTACCCCAGTGTCCTCCTGGCACAACAGCCCTTCCAATGGGTTAAGCAGCTCTTACTTCCCATTCCTCTTTTATGATTTTACTCTCTTTACCATTCTCAGTCACAGTTTTCTCAGTTTACCTTCCCACAGGGGGTGGTCTTCTTATTTTACCGTGTTTTCTTTGATGATAAGAAAATATTCACAAACACATGAATGGATCTCCTGTGGTTGGAAAAAAACTTATGAAAGAACCTTATGAGGAGATGTAAAGAGAAGTCACAGAGTCACAGAGTATTCTGACTTGGAAGGGACCCACAAGTATCATCAAGTCCAATTCTTGAGTGAATTGTATGTGGCAGCAAACACTTGATTGCCAGGCTGCCTAGTTCACTTTCAGAGAGTCCCCAGATTACTGCTTCAGGGAAACCAGTATCAGCCACCCTACCTGTCCTTAATGTCTGCCTTCAGCATTGTCCCATGCCAAGAACTTAACTGCTCCTTCAGATGCTCTGTGGACCACAGAGTCTTGTTGTACCTGGGCTTCTTTGATTCTAAATCCAGAAGAAACTCAACTTCTCTTTTTTTCTTTTTTTCCAGGAGTGAATAGTAATATGTATCACAGAAAGTTCAGTGCTGGTAATGATGATATGTGAGGAGTTAATTTCTCACTAACTTTAAGAAAAAATGTAGACAACAACTCTAAAACTTAGCAAGAAACTAGTTTCAGAATGGGTTTAGCAAATGTGTCTGATTCTTACCCAGAGTTTTCTGGGTAAACCCAAAGTCTGAGACAAGTTCTGTATCACACAGCAGGATCTGAAAAAAAACCAATGCAGATACAAATAAGGTGTTTTATGCATGCATATATATATATATATATGTATATATACACATTCCTCCTAAGAAAAAAAACTCCTCTGAAAGGTGGAGCTCAGATATCCAGTCATCAAGAGAAATTAAGCTTTCAGTAATACTAGGCTGGAAAATGTCAAAGGCACTTGGAGGAAGATGGTCACCTGCAACCATGGGGTCACTTTGTTGTTTGAGAACCCACATGGATAGATTTGAGAAGGTAAAAGAAGATAGGTTTTAGATAGGTAAAAGAAGCAGTTTTAAAGTCTATATTTCCTTCTACTGGTTTATTGTTTACTTACTCATGTAAGACTGACACTCCATCGAAGCTCATATGCATAGAAGTCAGTATTCAGCCTCTGTCCAGTCCTGTCTTTAGCCTGCTCTTTGTTAAAAGATCTCTCTTGTGGTTTCGTTGTAACTGAAATGTAAAAAGAGATTTAGTTATGTTTTGTTGTAGTTGTTTTGTGCCAGAAATGCTGACAAAACAGATATTTTTAATGTATTATTTAATTTGAAACTTCTAAAATGATTCAGTGAACGAAACTGTAAAGGCTTCATTCATTTATTTTCATTACATTCAGTTTAGTTTATCAAACATCGTTTTCCTGGCAAAAGGGATATCCTGCATATTGTATTTGCACAGTAAAATAGAAATACAGTTTATGAAAACACATATGCTACTGATACATTTTAAAAACTTATTTCAGGGTTCCTAGCATAAAAAGAGGAGAGCATAAAAAAATGTAACAACCTCCAGTACCACAGAAAATAAAAGTAGCTATAAATATCCATATTACTTTACCTCATATCAATTCTATCTAAATTGCATAGATGGGATATAAAACCACCATTCTGGCTTTAGTCAGTCTTCAAACAATGTTTCTATCATTTTATTAATAAAAATACAGCTTAAACAAATCAAGATTGGGTGTTGTTCTGTGGCACTAAAAAATGTACATAAACATGTCCTGCAGTGTTCATTCCCATGGCACCTAACTGCACTGAGAGGGAGGCAGTTTTATTTTTCCACCTGAACATTCTCCACCACAAACAATTCTAATTAGTAATAGACAAAACTGGGCATTTATGTTAAAAACAAATCCAAACTTCATCCTTAAATTCAAATTGAAGGAAACTTCCTTACAGGTTTATAAAAAATTGGTGATGTGTTTCTGTATAGCCTGATTGCCTTGAGCTTTATTATGTACTGAATAACACCACCACAAAAAGGGCTCTGACTCACTTCTGTTCAGCCTAATATAAAATAATGATGTTAACAGTATAAAAATATTGCTGATTAAATTTTTACTGTTATCTCTTGGTAGAAGACAACCAATTAATTCTATTTCCAAACTGTAAGGTACTGAAAGTTAGAGAACATTCACCTTTGTTAACTGACAACAGATGGAATGAGCTGGTAGACTCTACTAGTTTCAAGCAGACAAAAGAGATACTAAGGTCTGAATAGACTCTTCTTTCATGTATTAGATAAGAAAAATCTAGAAAGGAAAGACCTATAGAAAGATTTAGAACTGTAAGTTTATTTATCTTTTCACTTCTCTCTAGAAAGAAATAAGATTTCATCAGATTGCCAGTTAACAAAACTGAAAAAGAAGCAAAAATATTGTCAGCTAGTGCCTGTACTACTGTTTAAAATTTTTACTAGGCATTAATTATGAGGTATAACCATATATTGTATACCCATACAAACACACACCTTTGGGAATAATTGATTAATCAATAAGTGAAAGAATATCTGGTTGCAAACATCCTTTCACGAAGGACAGGTGAATTTTTAAGCATACAGCATGAACGTTTTCTTACCAGGAAATGGAGCCCGGTGAGAACTAACGAAAGAAATGTTTTTTCCTGTAAATGGAATACTTTTCATATTAAGAAAAATTCACATGCTTTCCCTTTTTTCTTCTTCCTTTATTTATCTTTTCTCAGTTGTTCTTACTCCTTGTTACAGAAATGTATGTTCAAATAAAATTTCAACACTCTCTTCAAAGTTCTCTTCAAAGCTCTCTTCAAAGCTTAATTTGTGGCATCTTTCGTTTCAGTAACTGGATAATATGATATCAAGATGAGTATACAACTGCAAATTCATTGCAGCAGCAACCTGTCAAAAAGCTCAGCTTAAACTAACCTCAAGGCTGAATAACCTTAGTCAGAGGAAGAAGAACAACACAGGGGAGACCTAGAGGTTGGTATTTTCTATATAAACCCAGAACCTGTGGCTCAAACATATATTTGAAAAAGAAGCTGGGTGGCAAGAGGGAAGTAAAGGATCTGAATAGCAGTGAGAACATATCTTTTTCCATGTTTTCTGAAAGCTATGAGTCAGTGAAAACACAGCTCTCAATAATGCTTCATTTTCACAAATTTCTATTGCTGTCAGTGTTCTGAATGTAGATAGGAAGAGATCTCATGGATTTTTTTCCCCCTCTCTCTCTTAAATAGGTCATTGTCTACAAACCTGGCTGGGACTATTCTTACTTGAGGATGCAGGTGGCACCATCTGTCCTTTGGAGCTGTGTGCCAGACGATTCTGGCTTTGCTTTGTATGTGAATTTTCTTCCTGCATAAAATTGCCATATGCAGACCATGTGAAACTGACTCTGCCCAAAACAGAGTCACAAATGCACAAAGTATACAAAATAACAAAGACTCCAAGGATTACTTCTATTTCAATAGCATAAAAATTCAAATTTCTATTTGATGTTTTGCCCTGAAGTATCGTCAGTTAGTTTAAAATCAAGTCTTAAGTTGATATGCGGACTATATAAAAGGGGTTTTGTTTTCCTGAAGAATACAAACACTGTCTATCCTGTACCTCTCCTGAGAATAAAACCTGTTTCCTGTGGTAATGAGGGTGGTGAGACACAACGTGGAGTTCACCTTCTGTATGTGCATTGACAGCTCTCTGGTATGAGCCTCCTACTTGCCTCAAACACCCAGACCAGGGCCATTCCAGACCAGGAGCCTTATCCTCCAGTAATAAATCAGTTTAGTCTGGGTGACGAACACAGTGTCCCTCAGAAGATCAGTCTGACCACTGCCTTAGAGAGGCAGGGCCTGGATGGCCTCTGAGGTTCCATTTCCAGACTAGTTTCCTGCTAGATGTAGATCCTGAGCTGGTCTTCCCCACTGGAGCTGTGCTTCGCCATTGGCTCAGGGTCATGGAGTGCAGGACTCGAAGAACCCTGCCTTTTCACAGGAAAGTAGTAGAAACCTCTGCTGTCTTTGAAATTTTGTTTTAAAATCTGTCTACCAAGCTGGAGATGTCTAGTACCAAATTTGTAAGAACATCAATTTTTTTAGGGAAAACTTAGTGGGCAGGGCACCAGACTGGTAAAAGCATTTACTGTCTAAGGTGTTACCAATAGAGTGGGTTTGATCACAGTTACATCCTGTGACTCCACTGCACTCCACTGAACTTAGTCATAGGGCAACGTAACAGAGCTCCACTGGGATTAAACTCTGAGTTACATGCATGCAACCCCAGTGGATTCAGTGGAGATGCAAAAACATACATGATGGCAAAACTTGGCTTGTTGCTATGTATCAAGACGCAGGTGGTACCATACGCAGTGGGTTTCCAGTCACTTGGCAGATGTTCACAGCTGTCTGAGAGCAGAGAAAGACTCACATAGTTATTTCACATATAGGCAGTGATCAGTTTGAGAAAAAAAAGACGTTTGTTTTTTCAGTTTGCTGATATTATCTGTCACTTTGAAGTTCGGTGCTATTGTTGGAGAGAAAAAAGGGGAAAAAGTTATAGGACACAAAATGAAGGGACAGACATTTGCCTGGATTTTATATAGTATATAGAAATATCTTCAACTTATGGGTTGGCTAAATGTTACCTACTGTCTGTTTTCCCACTCAACACCGTTGTTTTTGTTCTTTATCTAATCTGTTTATCTATGCAGGTTTAAAAGCTTGCACTCAGCATGTTTTTTTGAATATCAGAAATGTATTCCAGTGTTTCATAGGGAACCTAAATAACTTTGTTGTGATAAAGGACATGGGAGAGAGAAGTTCTTAAACATAAACAATTGTGATTTTATCCTTCGGAAAATCCAAGGGAAGCTGTATTTGTTGGCAGCAAAATTTATCACACTGAATAGCACAAACAATTTTCTGATCTTCACGGATCTGCTCGGGTGCTCTTCTTTTTCTTTACCTTGCTCTGTCACCAGGCACGTCCAGGTAGATACAGATATTAAAATGACCCCCATCTCTGAAACATGTTCCCGTTTGAAATTCACTTTTCCAGCTACACTGACACTGACAATAAAGATCTGAACGAATTTCTTAGCAGATCTTTCTCATTCTGACTGGCCTACAAACCCTTCCCAGTCACGCAGATTATATTGCAGCATTCGCAGAGAGGACCGAAAAGCACAGACAGCCCTCCGCTAAGAAGCTCCCAGAAAGCCAGACCCGGACATCTCAAGTAGGGCTTCTGGAGGAGCGGGGCTGTCACTCCGATGCCCACGAACGCCACCGAGGCTCAGAGGAAAGTTTCGTCTCTCTGACGAACAGCGAAGGCTCACTGCCACCTGTGGGCAGCGAACAGCATCCGCACGCAGTGCGCTCCTGCGAAAAGCCGGAGCCGGGAGAGAGGGTCCCTAACTGCGACAGCTCTGCTGACTAAAGACCTTCTGTCGCTAAAGGAGCTGCAGAGCCACCCGTCTGTGAACGCCAGTGGGCAGAGGTACCCGGCCTCCGGTTCGCCGTCTTCACACCAAGCCACCGAGAGCTGCTCTCTGGCTTCTAAGGGGCTGGTCTCCTGAGGGCTGGGTTATACCAAGGCTGGGAAAGAGCTCGAGGCCACAGTCTTTATTGGTGCAAGAAGCCTTTGTGATGGCTCTGTCCATTTTCAGTCCTCCAGCACCCCTTGAAGGTGTCCTTTCTGTCTGGATGCTGTTTTCTCCAGATGCAGAAAATCTTTGTAATAATACTTCATATTCATTGTTAGACTAGACAAAAATTGCTGGTATTTGAAACATTATTAGTGGTGAACATGACAGACAAATAGAAGCTGACAATAGTTCTAGTCTCTCAAACCTGGTATTCTTAAGAAACATGGGCTAAAACTTGGAGTTTACAGTTTAAAGATATTCTTAAAATCAGTCCTCTGGATTCAATCCAAAACTTGATTGATGGACAACAAATGTTCTTTCAAATTATATTGTTCTGGAATTGTAACTCTGATGATCTAATCTCCTATGATGTTTTGTAGGGGAAAAAAATCAGCCTATACAATTTTCAAGTTAGAAGGGACCCATAAGGATTGAATCCAACTTTATGCTTCTTGCAGGACTACCTAAACCTAAATCATATGACTAAATACTCTAAGGAAGTAATTCTGTTGAATTAAAAATTATTGGCTTGACCCTAACTAATTTTTTACTGTAAAGTTCTGCCAGGAAAATTCAAATAAAAGTAAAAAGAAAGCATGAAAGCAAGGAATATCCTGCATTTTAAAAATGCATAAAATGTTACAACGTAAGAATTAAGTAGAGTAAACAACAGTAAGCATATATGCCTGAGATTAGATCAGTTCTGTGTGTGCTATTTCATAATCCCATCCTGTGAGAATTTAAATATTTATGCATGTGCATTTGCATACAGTTGTCTTTAAACTGTGAGAGCTGGAATCATACTTCATGCATTCATTTGCATTCTTGAACTTACTGTAAATTTCTTTACCGCTTCTGCAGGGAGGAAAGGGATATTCCACCATATTAACACTGTAATTTCATTTGACTTTAGTCTTCCGGGCTTTTAGAGACACATCACTGTGATCGTACAGAATAGCTCTGCTTGTATTCCTGATAGGTTTCCTTCATTTTCTTAATTTTTGAGAAACTGTACTCTGAAATAGCCAGAGTGGTTCTGGGCTCTTTGCCTTCATAAAAAGCAATGTAGAAAATGCATTCAGGATCTAATTTTAATAGCCATTGGACACTGAAGGTCATGGACTGAAGGGTATATACCGAAGATTCTGGACATTACTAATTGTTTTCTCCAGCCAGCAGGTGAGAGGTACAAAGAAGAGAGATACAAGAAGTCTTTTACATACCTTGAATATTATCTTTTATGATTAAAGCCATCAAAAGGAGTACCTTATGTAGTGCCTGTGCTGGGAAGCACAGATACAAAGGAAGAGTGGCCCTGATTAAGACACCTGATGAGGAGCTCTGTTGCTCTGGTTCATAGTAGGCTTGGTACCATGGTGCGACGTGGAGATGGTGAGGGTGGACAGCTCAGGCCATGGGAAGAAAACACCTCACTACAAGCAGTTTGCACAAGCAAAATAATCTTTACTGTGCTGATGGAGGTCCTTACTGTAAGTGGTTAATATAATGTATTTCAAAATTTATTTTTCTCCCACATGATGTCAGTCGTATGTTCCCCAGACTTGCTTTGACTTGCTAAAGTGCATGTACTTTTTCTACTTTTGTTACTTCTCAACAGGAAGGAAAGGGGTTTCAAAGTTCTTATTGCCAGAAACACCTTTACTGTAATTCTGCTGTAATTCTGCTGACAACTACCAAGTTGCCTCAGGAAAACATTCTGCCCTTGGTAACTACCACCTCAGACAAATAAAACAGCCTCAGCTGATACATCTTCCAACTAGAACAATGCTGTCCCAGAGTTACCTATAGGTCTAAATATGTTGTGCTCTTAGTCAGCCTAGGATGCTCCTCCTGTCACCAACCTAAGCTGGGCTCATCTGTTATTTAAGCTTCTATATTTTCTGCCAGGAAAATGTAATGAAACAGTAATGAAAATAGAAAATGTCAAGATAAAAGTCACATAAATTTACATGGATGTCCTTACACCTGCCATTCAATACGACTTCTGCATTTTTGATACACCTTAATCTTTCTTTTACTGAAATTTCATCTTTACTTTCTCTTCTGCCTCTTTATCAATAACTGATAGCACTTCTGCATACAAAAAGGAATAAAATTTTGAATGTCATGGCAGTAATTTGTATTCAAGGGGTCACATGGCAGCATTTTAAATTAACTGACAAATCAGTTAACTCCACCAATGATTAAATTCAAACAATCAGATTGAACAACCACTTCACCTACAAAACAGCATAAATAAAACAAAACAAAACAACTGACAGACAAGTGTCGTTTGCTAACTTGCATTTGGAGCTTATTGCATCTCTAGCTTGTATTTGTAGCTTCCTCTCAAAATCTAGTCTTAGTTGCTCACCAGTGCTGTCCTATCCTCATGATCAGTCCCTGGTGTCCTACTGCCCACGTTGCACTGTGGACTGATCTCTTTCAAACCTCTTAGCACTGTCTTCCCTGTATTGCTGCTTTGCTGCATAGAGGCCTATTCTCATGTTCACTTTTCCTACATGCTGGCCTCATGGTCTAATTCTTAACTGCATTTTAATAAGAGAGCAACAAGACGCATAATACATGCAAGATACTCTGTTGCCAAGCAGTGCAGGGGTGTCATTCAGTTCTATCACATTTTGAGCCTTCCAGTCAAGAGTTAGACTTACTGTAGAAGTATCTCTGTTTCTATCTTTTTTTTCCTTAAAAATAAAATGTATTTTATAATACGCTAAATATTTCTGTCTGGGTTCACATTCACCATATTTGTGATGTTTTTCAATCACCTTTAATTTTGTTTATTTCCTTCTTTTTTTTTTTTAAACTTTTGCTGAGTGTGGGTGGTGAAGGAAAGACACTGCTGAACATGTGCAGGGTGGGTTTTTGCACTTTATTCTGGCCATGGGATTTCAGAGATGAACCCAGCCAAGATTTGTCAGACAAGATGAGTACTTTTATTTTGCTGGTTTGTTTTTTTTTTTTTTTCATGAGACTAAACGAATTGCGGAGAAGCCTTGAAGAATCACCTTTGAATCAGAAGCCTGATTCGAAGAAAGCAGCTTAATTTTCGGAACATAACAGTAAATTTTCCCTTTGAAAACAGATGTGTTCACTGAGCAGATATCCATCTTTCCCACTCCTGCTACTGCTGTCCATAGGTATATGGGCAAAGACAGCCAAGCAGCAAGAGGAAAGAAGGTCACTGAAGGGGTGCCAGCTTTTTCTTGTCCTCCAAGTCCCCTGTATTTACACAGACTAGCCCAGCATCCAGAAACACTGATATCACCAGAGCCAATACAGTTGTTTCTCCTGGAAGTGCTGGGATCAGAGGTGTCCACTTATGGGAATAGCCTGCTACCTCAGAGCAAGGGAAATAGAGACATCTGGAAGGACAGAGGCATAGCTTGATCCTAAGACATGCACTGCAGCACTGAAATTACAAAGTATTACAATTTCCAGTTAAAGATGACAGCCTGGACCTAGAGCGGAAGAGGCATAGGCCTCCATCATGCCAAAGATGTGAGTTACTAGAAAAATTCCCTTTGCTTTTATTTAAACATTCTGTAATTGTAGATGTTTTCTGTGATGGCTTGTGTTTGCTGCCTTTATCTGGGGAAGGCCAGTTCCTTGTCAGAATATTTACTCCTGCTGGCAAGAGCCAGCATTCAGAGCACTCGGTTGTACCCCAGAATTAGCTCATGCTTTTTTTCTTGTGAAGCATAAGCTCATTTTTTCCCGTTTCTAGCTTTTGCAGGGGAGTTCAGTGTGAATTTCTGCTCCTCTGTCTTTAAGTACTTTGTTGAGAACTGGGCCCCAAAAGATGTCTAAAATGCTTTGCTGTAGAAAGAGGAGTACAGAAAGAGTTTGCATGGATTGAGTCACAGTCTGTTACTACAAGGGAAAGAAACTTAACAGTCTGCTTATACTGTCAATTTCCCTTTGGCCCAGGTATTGCCAGTGTTATCCTGAGAGTTCCTGTGGTTCCATGCAAAACCTACTGCCCATCCATCAGCAGAATACAGGCCTTTTAATTTAGCCATGGTGATATATGTGTAACTGAGCCCAACAAAAAAACACAAGGAAAAATGCAGTTTCCCACTCTGAATTTCTGCCGCAGCCCCCCGACCTCCCTCTTACACTCTGCAATTGGAAAGTGAAAACAGAACTTTAGCTCTGTTTTCTCTCTCCTGGTAATCCTCTGTCAAGAGGCTGTCTGTCACTCTTTCCACCTCAATGAAAACATCATCAGCTTTTTCGTTTTAAGTGTTGACTTGAGAGACAAACCAGCCCCCATTTGTACCTTCATGTTCGTCTAGAAAGTGTTTTAAGATTTCAGGTTACACTCAGCAAGCCAATGCCCAGTGGGTCTAAGGGCTTAGATGGAGCTAGCTTCTCAGCTAGGAATTTATTGATTTGAAACAGTTTCTTTTGTTACTTCTGAAACACAAGGCATGCAACAGGGAAGAGGGGAAGACCTCGATTAATAAAAGCTTGAAATAAAACGCATGTGTAACTGGAGGTAAACAACAGACCAGGAGCAGAAAGGATGCAGGGATCCAGTTGGGGGGTGGGTGGGGGGAGCGGAGAA
>JAYRBT010000093.1:45688984-45719946 GCA_036023395.1 Myiotriccus ornatus | reverse complement strand
CAGCTTGGTGTCATCTGCAAATTTGCTGATGATGGTCTCAATCCCCTCATCTAAATCATCGATAAAGATGTTAAAAAATTCACAACTTTTAAATACAATTGTGAGTACTTTCGCAGTCTTTCATTGTTAACAGGCATATCTAGTTCAGACACTCCATGACTGACAAACACACCATTGTAGAGCCTAAAATTTCCTTCTTACCATACATTGTCTGAAACTTGTTTCAAACATCAGTGTTTCTGGTGCTTTTAGACTTGCCTATCAGCTACCAAGTTTAACTTAAGAGGTGACTCATCCTATTTCAGGGTCATGATCCATTCTTAGAAATGTTCCTTGTTTCTCCAGTGAAGAATTCCCCTGGGAGAATGGTGCTCTTGCACAGTCAGAAAGGACAGCTTTTCAAGTGTTCAGAAAATCACCAATTCCCCCACTCCTGCCTCAGGGAGACTTAACTGCTGAGTTCATTGATCAATGGTGTTAGCAGCCTCTTGAAGATAGCTGTGATCCTCTGAAGTTTCATAGAATTATAGAATCATGGAATGGCTTGTGTTGGAAGAGATCAGGAAGATCGTCTAGTTCCAACCTCCCTGTCATGGGCAGGGACAATTTTTGCTAGACAGTCTGAGGGTGCTCTGAGCCCTGTCCAACCTGGCCTTGAACACTTTTGGGGATAGGGCATCTACAGCTTCTCTGGGCAACCTGTTTCAGTACCTCACCACCCTCAGAATAAAGAATTTTTTTCTTAACATCTAATCTGAATGTACTCTCAGTTTAAATTTGTGCACCTTTCTCCTACTGCTGGTTCTTGTTGGAGATTGACAGCATGAATGTAGTCCTAGCTATGCTTTCTGAGAACTTTATACACTGACCAGCTTCATAAAGCTGCATTCTAGCCTGAGCAGTTTTCCTCATGTTAATGCTTTGTCAAGTTCTGGGTCTTATTTTATCCCACACCAGTGTTACCCTCTGATTCTCTTGCCAAGAGCTTGCTGAAGTGAGATGACTGGCTTTTCAGCACTGAATTGATCATACGTATTTCACCATTTTGCTCCTTTCCTTCGTCTGAAAACTGATGATGTCATTTTCCTGCAGAATGTAGCTTTCCCTAAATTTCTCTACTACCATGTCATATTTAGCATCCTTTGTCCAAGTCACTTGAAACCATTTAAAACATGAAATTCCTTAGGGATGGCTATTTTCAGAAGAAATGCTTCCATCAGGTGTTGTCTTTTTTATTCATAGATACATACAGGACAATCAGCTGCACAAACCTTTTCCACTTTCCCTCCAGACTTCTGTCTACACTCAGGACTGTTGTTGACATTGATCATTGCTCCATACTGCTACAGTGGGTATTTTTTAGTCCCTTCAAGTCTTGATACTCCAGGTTGCAAAACAGTCTGGCAGAGATGCCCTTACCTCTGTACTGGAGATTCAGTTAATCAGCAGCACATAACATAGTTACTGGAATAACATAAACTATTCCAAATGTGTCTCACAAGGTACATTTAGAAGTTACAGTTTCCCACTCTTTGAGAGATGAAAATCACTTGTCCCTTTATGACTGGCTGAGAATCAGTTAAATCTCCATGTTGCAGATACATGGCCCCGCCTGAAATTTGACCAGGCTCTAGAGAATACAGGATAACAACCAGATAACAGAACACAGGATAACAACAGGACAACCAACCTCCCTCGTGCCTTAATATCCAGACTACCACAGACTGAAAATTCATTTTTGCATTACACTTCATAGAGCTGAAGAAAGAAAGGGGAAAAGGATTCTGTGCTTTCTGGTCCACAGAAGGGTCTCTGACTGTCCTGAAAAATTAAGGAGTTTCACAGGGACAGTAGATTATCAGATTCCTCACCTGAGAAAAACATTAGACTGTTTCACTGTGGTAACTATCCAGCTGCCTTGTAATGCCTCCTTTCAGGTATGGCTGCCCCAGCGCAGCCCACCCGGCCAGATTGGCAAGATCTTCATCAGCCTGGCAGAGCCCAGGATCCTAAACAAGCCCAGGGTACACCACTGCCTAGCCCACACTCCCTCAGGGGATGCGTAAGGCAACTAAGAAGTTTGAAGGGATTTACCCCCTGAAGGAGACCTGCAGCTCTCAAAGTGAGAAACTCATTCCAGGGAACATATGAGAGCGTCTTGTTCTGACAACCCTTTCTGAATGATGAGCAAAATACTGAACAGATGCATCCTGCATTGAGTCTCTTTGCAATGTCTATTTTCACCGGCTGAAAAAAGCAAGAGAAAAACCTCTGGAGGGCAGCCATACAATCTGAGCTTGTTCTTGAAGATCTCACAGTATTTTGACTCTTCTTTTTTCTTTATGGAGGCTGGAAATATTGTGCAGTATTATGCAGTATGTGCAGGAACTGAAGGTTCTATAAAGAATGATTCAAATTCTTGCTTTTGGAAAGAGGTCTTTGCTCTCAGTTTCTTTGCTTTTTCAAAATCACTTTATTTGTGTTTTTTTTTCTGTTTTCTCCTTCTTATTGTCCATCTCACATGAATATAGCATGTAATAAATGCAGGTTGACCCACCATGAACAAACTGAAGACCCAGTTGCATGTATCTCCTGTAGGTTCTTAACCTTCCTTAATTTACTCTGAGTAGATCTGATAGCTCCTTTCTCTCATGTTAAAGTCAGTTGAAAATCTATTTCATAAGAAATGATACTAACATGAATCCTAACAGCTTCTGAAGTTCTACTGGCCGCAAGGTATCTTTTTATAATGTGTTTCAGGCACAATTTTTTCTTAGAATAAACTTCATGTTTCTCCTATCAGTACATACCAACAGTAGCAGAGTCTGGAATTTTTGGAGCTAGCTTTCCAGCAGAAGAGAAATCAGGATGTAACTGAAGTAAGTGAGAGTTTAATGCTGAGAACAGGAGGTGTACACCTCTGATAGGACAACACAGAGTAGATAGCTTTTCTGCATGACGAAATTGTCTTCAGTGCCAGGGGAAAATACATGGAAGTCTTTATTTCAAAGGCATTGGATAAGATGTTGCATTAATGTGCTTAAGAGACATACAAAATAGCAGGAAGTTGCTTCCAAGTCGTGTTCAGCATCAAGAAATACAGATGAGTCAGCCAGCTTTTAAGAAAAGATATAGCTGAAAATATGTCACAAACATGTAAAAACATGAGCAAACTCTTTGCCTAAAATGATTAGCTTTCCAGTCACTGCAGGCCACATCATTCCAATTTAATAGCTTTCAGAGATCAATCTGCCTGTGTTACTTGGTACTCAAATGCACAGTGGCCTATCCTACAGCTCTTCATAGACAAGTTCCAGTAGAAGGATTTCAGGAAAACTATTTGGAAAATCAAAGGCTAGCTTCAATTTAGGGATCTGATTCTCTTAAGTGCAAAAGTAAAGAGAAGTCTTCCATTTTCATATCTAATACATATAATATATTTTGTATAACAAAAGCATTTAGAAACCAGCTACAAAATTAAAATGTTTTATAAGATCTACAAAAGTATGCTGGCTCTTATTCATGATTCTGTGAACATCACATCTTGTGCGCTATGTGTTTAGCTAGAGTATAGACAAAATTGTCTGGAGCGTCATTGCTGATATGAATAATTGTGTAGACAGAGATCTGCCTTTAAAATACACTTTGTGGGATATACAAATAATGAAGTTACCTGACTGACAACTCTATGGTGCTTTACAACATGAAGCAAACATTATCTTAAGACAACGGTGAAGTTTCATGCTTGCAGTTTGATTTCCAGCAGGGCACATTCCACCTTGAGTTAGTTTTCAACCACTTGCCAAAAAAAAAGAAAAATAAGCTGCTGCATTTGGATATGGAGTGTGAAATCACCCGGATGGGAGTAATGTGAGTGCACATAATTGTACACCTGTTAGTTATTTCTGAGAAACTAACCTGTTCATGCTACAATTAGGTACAGTGTAAATCACAAAGACAGAAAACACATTCAATCAGTTAGACATGGTGATGGGGAAAAAAATCAGATTTCATGGCTTTATAGAAAAATCCCATTAAGGTCTAAATGAATTATTACTATGATTCAAATAAATTATCATCCAGGTTTACGTTGGTATTAACAAGATGAACATTTTGGGGAGAGAGAATTATATGTTTCAGGGGCAGGTGGGTGTAAATCACTGCAGTCAAGGATACAGGAGTTTAGCTAGAGTATGCACTGGAAATGCTTCTAGTGGGGAGTCCAATGAGAAATTTCCTTGATGTGAGTGGTACCATATCCGGTGCATTTTTCAGACATAGGCCTACTAAACTTCCATTTGCAGTGCCAAAAGATGATTTGCTGGCATCACATCAGCAGCCCTGTGCTTTAAAGATAAAAAAAAAAAAACAAAGCTGCAGCAGCAGGCTTCAACACCATGTCAGTAACACAAGAGTCTCAACTGCGGTATTTAGGTGCAATAGAGAAATGTGTGAGATTTAAGCACTGTCATGGAGTTTAAAACTTGACCATTCACTACTGGTAACCCAGACACCAGTGGCTGGGTGCTGTTTGGATGCTGGCAGCTTGACATGGTGCCATTCCCTTCCTCAGTGGCTGCTGTCTCACAGAATTCATTGTGGGATGGACTGTGCATCAGGGCAAGGCATCTGCATGCATCCACTTCCAAAATATACAGTTTCTCAACAAGTAGTTACCTAACTCACATAACATTTTTGCTCAAATAAGAATATATATAGTATGGTAAGCAAGTTGTTTCTCAGGTTTCTGCAGCATTGGAAAAAAAAAATTAATAATCCCATTTTAAACATATACTTTTAAAACTCTAACAGAGATCTCCTAAGGAGACCCAGAAGTTTTGCATGAGAGTAGTAAAAAGCTTCTGTGTCTGAATACACAGATATTATGCGGAATGCTCATTCCGTATTGCTGTGTGCCCTGAAACAACAACCTACTTCAACAACTGTATCAACATTATATTGCTGTATGTCTTGAAATAATGATCTGAATCAACAAGAATTATTTTACAACAAACACTACCAAATAATTTTTTTAGCCCAGCAAGCTCTGAGCTTTTTTTTTTTTTAATGACATAGGCATTTCTTTAAAGCCCCCTGAAGACAGTAGATACTTCATTGTCTGCGATAGGCCTTGGGTGGAGTACATAACTTTCTGAGCTTGCTGACAATCTCCTTTCTGTAACAGTTTGGGAGGTGCAAGACCACTGAGATCCATGGTAGCAAAGATATGGAAAATGGGTAGGAGATAAACACAGGAGCAAGAACATGCAGTGGCTCTTATGAAATCATCAATCATTTAATTTTTGCTACCGCTTTTCTTTTCTTCTTTTATCATTTTTAAATTTTCCAAGTCAAAAGATGATGGCACCCAGCCAACAACATAAATATCTTTTAAGGTCATAAATACAATCCTCAGTCTTTGCATATACTACTACAGTGTCAGTTCCACTTAGACATGCCTTCTGAAGAAGCAGTAAATGGTCCAGAAAAATATTCTCTTCTATTATATCTTCAAACAGCATTTGGGTTCCTGTGAAAACAGGTCTTTCTTTGATGCAATTGGTGTATTTTATGCACCAGAAACAGTCAGCTTTAGCACTTGTAAATCTTTCATAATGACTTCTTGATCTGGACAGTACTGGGGGGCATTTTCTGTCATGATTAGTGAGAATAAACAGATAAATGTAGAAGAGATTACACCCAGTAGAACTGGTGTCTCAGTGACTCTGGAACTTTTTTATGTCATGCTTACTAAGCATTCAAGGTATGAAGCAAGTTAGATTTAATTGTGCTTTTTCAAAATGTTAAAAATTAACTTATTTATTAAATGAATGCTTTTAAAATGACATCTTAACATTCTACAAGTAAGACAGAGAATGGTGAGCAATCATTCTACCACAGCTAAGAAGAAAATGTAAGGCAGAGTCAGATCAGGGTGTGGGCTGCCAGCCCTCTGATTAGAAGAATTGTTTCTCTTCAGAGGGAAAAAAAGTGGAATGGGGCTTAGGGCTTTATGAAGTTTATTTTGTATAAAAACTAACAGGACAGCAGAGTTTGCTTAGAAAGAGAACATGCCCATCCTGTATACATTGGGGCTAGCTTTGTGATGCCAGTGGCTCTCTATCAGTGAACTATGTCCCAGGGTTGGCCACCCTTGATCTGAGGACAGCAGAATGCTGATGATCTCAGCACAGCAGGGGCTGTATCTTTGAGAAGACTGCTAAAATAATAAACAGTGAGGTGAATGGTGGGAGTGGTGAAGCAATCATCTGTACTTTTTGCTAAGTTTGTTTTGAGATGCACTGCAGACTGAATATTTTTCATTTCACCTTAACGCTGAAACCAGAACTTCAGCAAAGTCAATCCGGAAATTATGAACCAGATGAAATAAGTGTTAATTTGGTAAATTCCAGTACAAGATCCTCTTTCATGATTAGTAACTGAAGTGTGGACACCAGACCTGCTTGAAGGGATGCGTGTACCTGTTACCATTAACAAGATGAGAGTACACAGACTTTGAAACAGATGAAAGCTGATCTCCTAGTGTAGCTTGATGCCTTCACCACAATTTCCAGGGAATCAGCACATCTGTAAGCAAAACAGAACAAGGACATGCCAGCTAAAACAATGTGCAGAAGAGCAGAACAGGAAAGGTTCAAAGTATCTTTCCACCCTACAGCAATGATCCCTTAGCTAATGAGGAGTAATGGAGCTGAGATAGGTACATGAGTTTTTCCCTCGTGGAAAAACAACTTTATGCCTACAGGGAGACAAGGAGCCTAGAGCTTGGAAAATAGGGAATTTGTTATAATTTTTGCCTTCAGTAGCTGCAATGATCGTTGTACAATCTGTTGAAAAAACCTCACAACTCAGGTAATTGCATAAAGTGCAGTATTCACACCTTCCACTTTGTTCCCAGGAAAGAGGTTGAAAAGGACATTGCATACTGGAGGGGAAAAAAAAAAAAGCTCCTAGTAACAGAAACTGGCAAAAAATTTGGCTCCAAAATCTTGAAAGATAGTTATTCCCCAGAAAAACTGAAAGTCTTATGGTTCCATTTCAGCTTTTATGGGACAGACTGCATCCAGCTTGGCAAACCCAGGCAGAAATATAGGTGCATGCCTTGTTGCCAGTAACAGCAGAGACAATAAAGTAGATGTTTCGGTGCTAAGAACCTGAGGGGTCCCTTTTGGCTGTGCCTTGTTTGTATCTGGAAAGACTCTTCTATCTGAATTCAGGATCTGCAAGTTGTTCTTACGCTGTCAGTGTCCTGGTAAATATAAGAATTCAAAACCCAACAGAATCCCAGAGAATTTTCTAAGTCTTTTCATTTAAAATGTATTTCAGTGTGAATTAAACTGTAAATGGTGGAGGGAGAAAAAGAATGAATGCAGTAGGATGAAAAGCAGACACCTATGAGTTATCCTGAACAACTCAGACTTGAAAGAGCAAAGTGATTTATAACGCTAACTCCTTCTTTTTTTTTTTTTTTTAAATGCTTTTCTCTCTAAATCTATTTATTGTTCAAGTTCAGCAGGTTCTCAGTGTCAGACTGACATAATGATAGCCCTTCACTGTCAAGAGAGAGAAAACAGTTTGTTACATGCTTGCCTGACACTCCTCATTATCAACTGTGCAAAACGAGCACTGAAAAAGAAGAAATGAAAAAAACTAACCCACTCTTCCTGGAGTCATTCATCAAGAGCTTTAGTAGCAAATGTTCCCAAACTTGCAACACAACTCTTGAAACAAGAGCTGACTTCTTGCTAAATTCCAATATTAGTCACAGTTCTGCGGTCACAGCTCTTTGTTTTTAAATAGAAACCTTTCTCATGCCTCTGACAAGTTACTCTGTGTAGGTAAGAAAGGAAGGTAGATGAGCTTAGGCTGCTGTTTGCCGTCCTCTGTTGCAGGTGACCACAGAGGGCAGGGTGGAGGGGGGGGTGGGAAACAAGCTCTCCAGAGGCTGACAGACACAGGACTTTCTGAAGGGTGAACAATGCAGGCAGTGTTACCAGCAAATGGGACCTTTCAACACCCTTGAAAAGGAGAAAACTTAAAAAATTAAACACTCTGCAGTGAGTTCCTAGTAGCTTACACTCATTACCACCTCCAGTCAAACAAGTCTACTTGCATAAGCTTGTTAATGGGGAGAAATACATCTGATTGGTATGGCATTTGAACATGATTTATGAGAGGGCTTCTGACAGGATAAACTTTCTTTCCTTTTATGTGTCCTTGGCTTTAGGCAGCACCTGCTTACTTGTAGCAACGCGCTATCTGGAGATCTGTCACTGGAGCTGGCCACCTGCGTCAGCAGGGCTTAAAGGGTTCCCACATCAGGCGATGCAGAAGGATGTATTACTGTCTGTAACTGCAGCAGAAAGAGCTGGGGGTGCCAGGGCTTAGCACAAAAGATGCCCAAACATACACCGTGGCTCCCTGTGACCAAGTACAATAGTCATATGAAGGCTCCTGCAAAATGTGCAATCTCAGTCCTGCTCCTGGTGGCCTGTTCTTATATCCACCCACCTCTCCTGATCACAGCAGCAAGGCTACTGACTCCTTGGAGCTGGAGATCAGACTAATCTCCCATATCAGAACCCCTCAGGGAGGAGGTCAGTGCCACTGCTGCTTCTGCCCCTGAAAGCCCTGGTGTCAAACTTGTGCAAGCCCTCAGTATTTTGACTCTGTTCACTGTTGTGCTCATGATGACCTACCCACCCACAAATTAATTTCTCTCCATCCTCATGAAGAAGGAAGAGATAGGACTCAGTCACATCCAGGGACATCAGGGTCTAAAAGGGCTTTTCTGTCTCCTGATAAATCAGGGAAAAGTGGGACCAGGAAAAGCATGGCTATATAAGAATAGGCTGTGATCTAAATCCCAGAATATTTTGATCATAGCTCATGAAGTCTGATATCACTTGTTGAAAACCACAGCCAGAGCCATGCAAAAATCTCTGTTAGCTGTGCAACATAAACATTTCCTCTGAGCAAATGTGTGCAACAGAATATCCAGGAGACTACATGTCCTAGACTCCTTTGTTCTGATCCTGGGGGTCAGTGTATTCTCCTTTGCCTGCTCATCAACAGGAAAAACCAAAAGCCTCACATCATTCCCAGCTCTCTCCTGGGGGAAATGACATCTTCTCAGGCCTCCTTAGCACCACTATTCATCTCACAGTGCCTGTCCATGGGCTCTAACTGCTGCTGGAAGAGTTACGCTGGCAACAAGCTGGACTACTACCATGGCATTCCCCTTTAACATGAACACCACCACCAGCTTGGACCACACTAGCACTGTCTTTTGTTCAAAGTGCTTTCATAACATAAGAGAAAATAGGAGGAAACTAGCTCAAAAAACCCTGAGTACTTCCAGTTTCAAATGTCTTGTTGTCTTTACCCGTAGTAGATTTCCACAAGGAACTTCAGTAGATAAAACAATCTCTGGGGTTTTTTTTTGTCCTTTTCCACCTCACCTGCACTGCTGACAGATCAGTGTGTCATAGCATCTTGACAAGACTCCAGGGCTTGATCTGAAAATTCACATCATTGAAACTCAGACTACGACAGGCATGGTTTCCTCTTCCCGCCATGGAGGAATACTATCAGAAAAATAAACGAAAGAACATGAATGAGCATTTGCTAGCACCAACTCACATTCCCTATCATTCTCAAAGTAGACAACAGGGCACCATCAACTCAGTCATTACTCAGTTCAGTCTCTGGGAATTCACTTCTCCACTGTCAAAGAAAGTGGCTTGTATCTCAGTGTATTATTCTAATTGTTCCCTGAATGTGTATGCGTTTTGACTTACACCCAACTAAAAGCTGAGCCAAACTTGAATGAGGAATGAGGAATGCTGCTTGTTTCAAAGTGACAGGACAGAAACTTTCACCAAGAAAAACAAAGAGGCAAGTAACCACAAGCTTAGTTTGCTAGAAGCCAAATCTGTGTTTATCTACAGTGGTACAATTAGCAGTGATAGGTATGCTTAAATTCAAGGCTTTAAAATTAGGTCATCTGTAGGCAAGTAACAAAAAACGAAGAAAGCTGTTTGGAATTCGGAGACTGAAAGAAAGAAAGAAGCTGCTGAAAGTGACAGTCAGGTCATGACTCACACAACTGTTAGTTTTTGAAAAACAAAGCTGACAGAAGTTGCACATTACTGTAAAATAAGTGCCGAGGCACAACAGTTTGAAGACATCTTAACCTGGGAACCGTTGTCTCTGAATCTGTAGAGTATAGCACTCTATACCCTAACCATTGCTATATCTGTGATATAGTCTGTGAACTACCTAAAGACTGTGGACAAGTCTCTGAACCTTGCGGGTCATGCAGTTTCATGGCATTATAAGACAAACTGAGAAAGCTCAGGCTCCAGGCAATCTGCCAAGGTCAGCCTTTCTCCTAAGAGTCTAGGCAGACCTGGAAAAAGCCAGAGGTGAGGATGGTGAACTGTATGTAATAGAAAGGTTGGGATATACAGAGCTCACAATTGGCAATGGCACAGTTGAGAGCCTCTGGATGAGAACCAAGGGGCAAACAAATAATGCAGATGTCATTGTGGGAGTCTGCTACAGACCTCCCAGCCCAGACAATGACACCAATGACTTATTATTTGAGGAATAAAGGACACTTCAATAAAGTTGACATAACCAACTGCCCTTGTCCTTGAGGGGGACTTGCCAGAAATAACCTGAGAGCATCACACACCTGGTACAACCCAGGCCAGAAGATTCCATAAAAACCCTGGATTAAAACTTTATGGAACATGTCCTAAGGGAGCAGACTTGGAAAGATGCCCTCCTTGATCTGCTGCTTGTCAGTAGAGTGGATCTCATGAGTGAAGGGGGGATTGGTGGCTGTTTTGGCCACAGCGACCACCAAGTGATTGAGTTTAAAATCTCTGCTGACAGGAGGAAAAGTGCCAGAAAAACCTCAGCTGTGGACATGAGGAGAGCAGAATACAGGCTGCTCAGGAAATTAGTAGGTAAGGTCCCATGGGAAAATGTTTTTGCAGGTGCTGGAGTCAATCAGTGCTGGTTAGTTTTCAAACATCACCTCGTAAGGCCACGGGAGCAGACAACTCCCAAATGTTGGAAGTCAAGCAGGCAAGGCAGAAAGCCAGTTTGGCTGAACAGGAATCTTCTCTTGGAAATATGGCAAAAAAAGAAGGTGTATGCCCAGTGCCAGCAAAGTCCAGTGAAATGGGAAGAATTCAGAGATGCTGCTTGCTTCTACAAGGAGAAAATCTGTGTGGCCAAAACTCATCTGGAGTTGAAGCAGGACAGAAATGTGGAGAATGAGAAAAAAGAGTTTTCCAAATACATTAATGGCAGCAGACAGTATAGAAATAACACTGACCTATTACAGGATGAGGATGGTCACCTCACAAACAGGGACACAAACAAGGTAGAAGTGTTTAATGCTTTCTTTTCCTCTGTCTTCAGTACAGAGGATGGGCCTTAGTGCGACCATGACTGCAAGAATGATCAACTCCCAGCTGACCCTGAAACTGTGCAGGATCTGCTTTTCCAGCTGGGTTCTCTACAAATCTATGGGTCCTGATGGGATTCATCCCAGAATCCTCTAAGAGCTGGCTGATGTAATCTCAAAACAGGTCTCAGTAATTTTTGAGCAGTCTTGGGAATCTGGGGAAGTCCCAGCTGTCTGGAAGACATTGTCCCTATTTTCAAGAAGGACAAGAAGGACGACCCTGGAAACTGTAGGTCTGTAGTCTAACTTCAGTGTCTGATTAAGTTATGGGAAGATTATGCTGGGAAGTATTGAAAAACACCTCAGTCATTGCTCACAGCAAGCACAGCTTCATGTGAGGAAAGTCCTGCTTATCAAACCTGACTTTCTGTTATGACAAGGAAATTCACCAAGCTGACCAAGGGAAACCAGTTGATGTAATCTTTCTGGATTTCAGTAAAGCTTTTGATACCCTCTGTATAGTATCCTTCTGGACAAAATGTCCAGCCCGTAGCTGGATAAACACATCATGTGCTTGGTGAGCAAATGGCTCACAGCTTGGGCACAGAGGGTAGGTAACAGTGGATGGAGTAACATCAAACTGGAGACCTGTCACTATTGGGAAGGACTCCATCTCTGTGCTCTTTAATATCTTCATAAAAGACTTGGATGCAGTACTGGAGGGGATACTAAGTAAGTTTGCAGACAATACAAAATTGGGAGGAGCTGCTGTCTCACTCATGACCTCCATAAATTAGAGGACTGGGCAATCATCAATCATATGAAGTTTGGCATGGGAAAGTCCTGGTTTCTGCCACTGGGATGGAGCAACCCTAGTTATGTGTATAGACTAGGGAATAAAAGGCTGGAAAGCAGCACTGCAGAAAAGGATCTGGGGGTCCTGGTCGATGGCAAGTTGAATCTGAGTCAGCAGTGCCCTGGCAGCCAGGAGGGCCAGCAGTGTCCTGGGGGCCATTAGGCAAAACATCACCAGCCAGTCAAGGAAGGGGATTGTCACACTCTGCTCTGCACTGGGGCAGCCTCACTTTGAATGTTGTGTGCAGTTTTGGGCACCACAATATAAGTAATACATATAGCTATTAGAGACCATGCAAAGGAGGACAACGAGGACAGCCTTGATGTGAAGCCATAGGAGGAGCGGCTCAAGTCACTTGGTGTGTTCAGCCTGGAGAAGAGGACACTGAGGGGAGACCTCATTGTAATCTACAGCTTCCTCATGAGGGGAAGTAGAGGGGCAGATGACGATCTCTTCTCTCTGGGAAACAGTGATAGGACCCAAGGGAAAGGCCTGAATTTGTGTCAGGGGAAGTTTAGGCTGCGTATTAGAAAAGAGTTCTTCACCCAGAGGATATGCAGGTACTGGAACAGGCTCTCCAGAGAAGCGGTCACAGCACCAAGCCTGACCAAGTTTAGGAAACATTTGGATGATACTCAGAGGTACATGGTGTGACTTTTGGGGATGGAACCCTGATGGGGGTTGGACTTGATGATCCTTGTGGATCCCTTCCCACCTGACATATTCTGTGATTCTGTGAGTCTATGTAAGTTACAAAAGAAAACTGCTTTACACTTAAAAATTAATACCTCTAATTACGTGAAGCTGACATTAGAATATGCTTAAATTTTTGTAGAGATATCAATTTAATGGTTTTTCTGAGCTGTTAAAACTGAATAATAACCTCCACATAACAGCAAAAAAGAAGAAAGGGTAACAAGAGGAACATGGACTGTGTTTTAAATACTGAAGTTTAAAGAGAGCAAGCCTTGGAAAATAATCCATTAACAGAACCCAAGTTCTGCAGAAACAAAGGTATTACTTTCTTCTTACCCTGTTCCAGAGGATGGCATCCTGTGAAATTAATGGGGAGCAGAATGAAGACACATAGAAGGTAGTAACACTACATAGCAGACCCGCACTGTGTGAAGTTTGCAATGCCATTAAATTGAGAAGGTAGTTGATTTTATGGGATGGATAACTTAATAAGCAAAATAGCACATGCTGCAATAGTAACCATGACAGCAAAATTCTGAGAAGATGAGACTGCTCCCAAGGACTAGAAGGGAAAGCTCTCATGCACATCACAGCTGTTATTATCTTGTTCTCCTTTTCCTTTCTATAATCATGAGAAAATGGCTACCCTAAGCTTTCTTCTTTGTTGGTTGCCTGTGATATACTGGCAGACATACTTTCCAGACTTCTTAAACCCAGGTCTTACCCAAGACCCCATGCAGCGGGAATCTCTGCTGCCTGACATCAACATGCACCAAAGCTCTGAAATAGTTAAATAGGCCAAGTGACACATGAGTATTGGCCTCCGTTTTGAAGCTTAAAGGAAGGAAAAAACCTCCATCACTTGCAAATCCTGTGCAAGTTTCAGCAGGTGGAACACAAGGGTGAAAAAGCCCTTCCACATCTGTGTTTATTATGGCAAATACCACTTAAACTTGTCTGTATTGCAACTGTTGGCTACTTTTAACGATGTGACAACAAAGGCAGAAAAATCAAAGGTGTGTCGCAGCCTCCACCCGCATTCTATTATCTCAAGATCTTCTTTGAGCAAAATATTGTTCTGTGTTATCTGTCAGCTCTCCACTGTCAATGTCTAAAAAGAAACATGGGAGACCAACCCTAGGTTCTTTACATCTGAATAACTAAATGCTTTCCCAGCAATGTCAGTACAGGGATGCAAGAAGTTAACTCCTAATAGGTGAACCCACTCATAGAGAAAGAACAAAGTAACAAGCAGGCTAACTTAAGCCTTAATCAGGATATTAAGGGTTGGACTTGATGATCTCAAAGGTCTCTTCCAACCCAGTTAATTCTATGATTCTATGAATCTGCTGAATTTCCTTGCCTCAGAGGTATAGAACAGGAGAGAAAACTCAAGTTTTTTGAAGGAGACTCAAAAGTCTCTGCTGTTCTCTGAGTCATGTTGCTTTGGGTACAAGAAGCAAGCAGTCATAGCCAAATGAATTAGGTGGCATAGATGGATGCTCTATAAACCTTTGCATGGCAGGAAAGGTTGTACACTGGGATGGTTTAGGCAGAAATTTGGACAAGAAGAATTATTGTGTACAATCATATGTTTTCCATTGTATGCTGTGCTATATTGTTTCTGTAGAACCTCTGTGGACAAACCAAGTATTTTTCTCCATCGCATTTTAAAATACCAAAATAACTGTTGCTTGAGCATCACTAAAAGTCTGCACTCATGCTGTGCCATAGGTGCTTACTCTAGTCAACCTCAAAAGACTAGCTCTAAGACAACTGTTGGTATTCCTAAGACAAGGAGACCAACATGACATAAGAGCACTTCCTGATGCTTTAACTGAAAATGTTTCAGCACAGAACTATCATTCCACATATTGGTCACTGACTGACACAGAAGTTTTATTAAACTGAGTGTTTAACTATTAAGTGTTTTTATTTAATAGAACTATTCAAGGCATTAAGAAATTTTCCTTTCTACTTAGCCAAAGAAAATGTGTGCTGTAGAAATTTAGTATTTTCTATCTTCTATATTTTACTACTAAGCACTGGCATCTCTGCTTTGGAAGCAAGTATGGTCTGGACTTGGTTTTTTCTCTGCATCAAGCAGAAAAAAAAGGTTTGTAAAAGAAAACTCCTAGGAGATAATTCATGAAAAGGAAGAGCAACACACTTTAAATGTGGAATAAGCTGGTCTTCTAAATGCTCAGACAGCCACAGGTGTAGAGCAAGGCATGACCAGCAAGCAGAGTGTAGTGGTAAGAGGTCACAGAGCAGAGTAGATGATAGAACTGAAAAGTGTTTTGAGCCCTTAGAGGGAGCTGAGCTTTCTCTTTTTTTTGTAACAGCTTTACATAGACATTTTCTGAAAATGGAGTGTCTTTAAATTGTGTGTCTTGTGCTCATGTGGCTTACAAAGGTAAAACTATCTGGTCCATAAAATGATTAAAATGACCAGCCTATACAAGTCTGAGCATGGTTGAGTGGCTGCCTAGACCAGTAAATCAAGTGCCTGACTATAATGAAATTACAAGCTTAAGTCTCACTGACTTCATCAAAACTTGTGGTTTATCAGCAGGCTTTTGGTTTAATGGTTTTGCCAGATCAAAAGGGAGTGTTAACAAGTTTTGGGAAATCCTGAAGAATACCCCATGTCTCCTAGAGATGTACATAGTGCCACTAAAAAGAAAATCACCCTGAAAAAAAAAATCTAAGGCGTTTTTTCCTAGACATGTTTATGTGTTTCAGACCAAAAAAGTACCTAAATACTATTAGAGACATTTATGGTGGAGCAGGACACACTGAAAAGCTGCTTTCTCTTCAGGAAGTGAGAGGACACTGTGACAATCCTCTTTCTGGTAGAGTTCCTTCTAAAAGTATTTACTTACACATGGAAGCATGCTACTGAATAAAGCCTTGCTGTCTAGTCACTTTTAACATTACACTTTTCTATTGGCATATTTCACTGTTAAAACCCAGTTAAAGGAGTGTTGTAGGCGTGGTAAACTGGTGGAACTCTCACTAAATGCACACAGACATACCTGAAGGCCTGCTCAGTTAAGAAATATTGAACTTTGGCCAGAGTTTTTATTTTATTAAAGAAAAAGTTTTATTAATGTTAGTTGTTCATATGAAACTAATGAAAACTTTCATTGTAAACAGCAGTTTCAATTGATAGAGCTTAGTTTCAGTCTTCAAAAATGTAGAAAACTACTTCTGTATGTGATAATACTGCAACATGGGCTCTGCGGCAAGAGACTGCTATCAGTCCCCATTTGGGAGAGTACTTTACCTCCTTCTCTACCACTTCTACCTGACTTTACAGTCTGCAACACTGCTAAACCCTTCAGAACAAGATAACAATGAGGTTTATTGTCAATCATGTATTGTAAACCATGAGAAGGACTGTGCATGCTGACTTTTTTGCTAAACGTCTGAGAGAAGAACAATGAAACAGGAATCTTGTAAAGGATTTATGATGCCTGGGATTAAGGAAATGTGTGAATGGTCTTGCTTAACTAGTCTGAGGTAAGAGAAACATGTGGAACGCTCCAGTGCAACATAACTGATGTTTCCGTGCAGGAGCTAATTGAAACAAATGCTTTATCAAAGCTCTTGTTTCAACCATCAAATAAACAAACAGAGAAAACCATGTAGCTCAGAAGTGAATTTAGGAAACTCTTCCAGTGACTATAAACCTAATGGCATTTCCTAGGCTGTTATGGGGGTATCAACTGCATTCCCTTGTGCAACTGTACGTGGATTCACTTACTTCACAGGAGCCTTCAGAATGCCGTTTTCCCAAAGGTGAGGGACAGGAGGTATCTATCACAGCTAAACAGAAGATGGATCCCAGTGTTTAAAAGAACTAGTGCTGGTTTTAGAAGTTATTGTTTCTAAGCTACTAGAGAAAATGTGTTGCTTGTTACAGTATCCTTGCCACTGTCTGCATCTCTAATATGCTGTGCATCTTGAAATACATATACATGCCTTTTCAGAGTAAATCAGTTTATATACAGTTAATTATGAAATTTTACTACTAAGGGATGTTAAAAAAGACTCTTTCAAAGGAGGGGATATGTGCACTAATGTTAGAGGTACCATCTGCTCAAGTTCTGTCCTGAAAACAAAACATGTTAGTCCTGATCAAAATGCTACTCATAAACCTTTCTACCATCTGGCTGTACTAACTGCTGTTGAACACAAGTGGTCCACAGAACCATGAACATCTTGCTTGATAGAAGCAACAAGATGTCACAAAATCACTAAAACTGACATTCCGAAAAAAGCATCTGCACTAAGATGGGACACATACCTGAGAAAGAAACAGCTGAAGTTCCTTCACATTCCTAGTCCTTGAAGTTAGAAAATGTGTTATTATCTTGTGACAGAAGGAAGTTATAGCACACTCCTCTTTTCAGTCCGTACAGTGATTTTATGACATTGAAGGAACCAGATAGTATATGAATTTTTAATGCTATGGGAGATCATGCCTTTGAAAGCTAATCACCTAGTTTGATTTAGTAAGCACAGAACAATGGCTTTCTGGGCAAAACTGACAAGTTTTGTTTCTGGCTGTTCATTTGATACTCCCCCCTTTTAAACTGAAAAGTGATATGTGATTTCAACTTGCTAACAATGGCTCCCACAATAATGATGTGATGCGTCTGACACAGTGTCTGATACATAGCATTTGGGATTTGTTTTGTAAGGTAGTATCCCAAACTAAAAAATACCTTGTAGTCTTTGGATTTTTTGAGGTGATTTGTACTCAACAGACAGTTTTACTTGCGTTCTTTGTGTGCTGATTAGATGTTGTTACCAAAAAAGAGGCATAAAATATATCAGAAAAGTTGTGTTTCAGGTGAATTCTGAGAGGAATATGTATATATATGTAAAGTCTCAATTTAGATGGATACACTACCTTCTGACTCTGGTTGAGAGACCATGAAAAAGAACTATTTGCTGTGCTAAACTTGGGGAGATTCAGAGCTACTTCTCCAAAGGAATAAAATACTTACTAATTCAAAGCTTCCTCAGCTGTTATTACAGGCAGTTCCTGGCTGTGCTATGGTACCACACAGAAATGCTAGACAAAGACCTGGGCTCTGGACAGACATTGTCTGATCTCCCTCTTGCCTTGCATACGGTGCCATTTTCAGAAAGCCATTTAAACCTTTTTTAATGGCAAATGTATAAAACATCAGATTTTACTGTTTTACGTCCTTTCTGTGTACTGGAGCTTCTGATGTTGCAGTTGCAAAGGGCTAGGGGGAGAGGAAGCCTGGCTTTCTGTTCCCCCTAAAGCAGATCCTGTTAATTAAGTGTGAAGGCTGATTTCAGCCTGGAGTCCCCTCTTTCTGGTTTCCTGTTTCCTCTCCCTTTTGTCCTTGTCTTTTCTCCTTCACATTCTTTTGAATCCCTGCTGCTCTCACCTGTCCTTCCTGGGCAAGCAGCCCATTTCCCAGAGCACTTTGGATCCACAATGTCAGTGTGTATCTCTTTTGTTCCTGATGTCAAACAGGGGTTGCTTTTATATTTTTAAAAATACAATGTTTATAATTTTTATATAAAGACATATATAAATACATAACAGAGCTTAGTTAGATAGCTAGTCTCAGAGTGATGATAGGTGGGAAGAGAAAGTTATATGTATTCAATGTGTCACTGATTTTGCAGACTCTCCTACAACTCATTTTCAGTCATATGGTACTTAGTTAGGCCTGTTCAGACTGGAAAGAGATGACTGAGACAGGACCTCACCAATGTACAGAAGTACCTGAAGGGAGGTTGCCAGTAGTCTGGAGCCAGGTTCTTCTCATGCCAAGCAATAGAGAAAGAGGCAATGGGCAGAAACTGATGCACAGGAAGTTCCACCTGAACATCGGGAAGAGCTTCTTTACTGTGTAGGTGACCAAGTGCTGGAACAGGTTGTCCAGAGGGGCTGTGGAGTTTCCCTCACTGGAGATATTCCAGAACTGTTTGGACACAATTTTGTGTAATGTGCTCTGGGATGACCCTGCTTGAGCAGGAAGGTTGGACCAGATGACCCACTGTGGTCCCTTCCAAACTTACCCATTCTGAGTTCTTGAATAGACATAGCCTTTGAAATGAAGAATCTTCTACTTTTCCCTTCACACTGAAAGAAATGGATTGAGGTAAATTCAGTCAGAAGCATCAAAGGTAAAATCAACAGATTAAGCCTCAGTTAAGATATTGATGACAGTAAGTCTACTGGAACAAACAATTGATATTGTTTGGAGGAAGACACATGGGCAGTCATCTCGGTTAATAAAGAAGAAAAATGCTGTACAGAAAAAAGTACAGAGGGACTTCCTTGAGACTAGTCAAAACTGTGTTGAGAATGAAGACTGGATATACAACAGGACTTAGTAGCAGTCCCATAACAGTGTAAGTTCACTGGCACTCCGGCAGCTCAAACCAACATTTCCTCCTTTTCTAAACTCACACCTGCCAAACTAATTTAATAGTCTGCTTTGAGCAGTGTCTTTAGTAGTGTCAACCAGCTAAGGAACTACTCTGAACCCTGTTCCTCCCCAAGATTGCCAACTGACACAAGGAGGGACTTGAAGTCACAAGGAGGGACTTGAAGTCAAGCTCCTTGGAGCCAGCAAGGTTTGCACTGCCTAATACAAAAATGGGTGCTGTCAAGTTCTGCCATTGCCTTTGGAACAAAATGTGTGCTCAGGTGGCCATGGCTTTGCCCGCTAGAGCTAACATGGCCTTTGGCTTTGGCCTTTGGATCTGCCACCCCCTGCCTCTGGAAGGTGAAAATTTTGTGAATGGTTTGGCATATGTAGAACAATAATGTTGTCTTGTGTTGTTTCTCCAACTTTGAAAGATTATATTCTCCATGAAGGGAAGGGGAGTTATTTATTGAAAATATCAGCTCTAGGCCACAGTAGACTGAAAACCAGATGACTCTACTTTCCCTTCTCATTCTCGTAACATCAATAGGAAACCAAGTTTCCTTGTTTGACTTTCCTAAACTGTTTTCCTGATAGAAAGTACACTAATTGTACAATAACTCTCTGAAGTAGAAATTGAGTGAGTAATGAAGCAGCTTTGCATATGGCAGTTTTATCTGGGGTTCTTTTTTCCCACAAAGCACACGTGATAATTGTACTGAAGAGCTACGTTTTCTTGTCTTGATCTTTTTTAAACCTGTCTCATGCATTTCCTGAGGAAGTATTTATGTCAAAAGAGGTTTGAATTGTTTCTCTCCTCAAATGCTTTAAGAAGATTTCTTTTCTTAAGTGTTTTGTTTTAATGACAGATAAATTGTAATCCCAATTTACTGCAAGAGTGAAAGTGACCCTGAAAGAGCATATTCTTAAGTACTTGTTTGAATTGGAGCCAAATGATCAATAGCTGCTGTCAGAAATCTCTCAAAAATGAATCATTCTGTTTCCAAATAATTTATGTTAATTAATTTGTATTGAAAGTTTTATAGGTAATGCTTATGACAGTTCAACATACCACGGTAATGACTGTGCTTATCCATATGAATATAAAAAAGAAGCAAGACATATAAGATGGTTTCATTCTCAGGTTTCATTAATCACTAAAGGTAGAGAGTGGGGGGAAAAAACAACATTAAAAGAAAGGAGCAAAAAACTACTCTCAGTAAACCAATTTTACTTTTGCCTAGAGCTGTCATATATCTAAGAATTAGGTGAAGGATACAGTATCTGTTCACAGGAATAGGTTTAATACAGTATTGGTTGAAATCCTTTTAGGATCAAAATGAATAAATCTGAATTTGATGTGATAGCTCTATTCTTTATTACCTATAGTCTAAGCATATGCTTTTTCAAAAGTAATTTTGATTGGGTTTTATGATAAAATGAATGACTTTCTATTGTGTAGCTTTTGTATGCTGTTTCAAGTAGTTGCCAAAGACCAAGAACTGTTCAGTGAGGAAGCATTGTTTAGTTTTGCTTTTTGCTAAAGGAAAGTTCTCATCCTTTCCTGGTCATACATAACCCTAAAAGTGTAAATGTATTGTCTGAGTGCTGAAAAATGATACAAGTGGGTTTTTTCATCCAAAGGTCAGCAAGAATGAATGTGAACTTTTCAGTTCAACTAAAAATGTTATTTGAGTCTCTGTAGCTTAAGGAAGACCCTGAATTACTTTTTTAAAAACATTATTGGTTTTATAATCTTGCTTGAATCAGGTCTGGAATTTGTCTGATCTTTCCACACGGGGTGTATCTGCAGTCTTTCTATTTAATACTACTTACTTTCTTGAGTAGGTCAAAGCAACTGTATTGTGAGATTTTCTCATGCATTAAGGACTTCTAAGACAATCTAGAAATAATTTTATCAGGTCAAATACATTTGGTAAAAGTATATTTCTCCTGAATGGGCTTGGGTGAGTAATTTCTTTACGTATTATGTCATAATGCAGTTCTCACGATGATACAGTTATAGACTTGTATCAACAACGATTTCATTTTCATTTATTGTTTCTTCTCTTTAGGAGAATATCTTATTAAAAAGTTCTGTTTGATATGCTCTCAAAATATCTTAATAAAAAAATATTTGCACAATATTTTAGTGCACACTTTATTGCCTCTAAACACTGGTAACTTATATAATTCTTTAGTTTCTCTAATAGTTTGTATTGAATTTATCCTTTTTCATGACCAAGTTGAAAAGGTATCAAGCAGAAGCAACAACAGTAACGAACAAAAGTACATCAAGATCTGTGCAGATTATCTTTATTCTGATTTATGAAGGCAAAAGAAGGACATGCTTTTCAATTAGCTTTGCATTTGCAGTTGCTACCAAGTAGAGAAAAATCAGAGCTCGCACAGTGGACAGATGACTCCTAGAAGCATGCAGTGCCTGTGGAAACAATTACTAGTCTTAGAAATGGCTCATGCACCAAGTATTTGTACACTTGTCTTCCCTTCATTCCAGACTCCCAGATCACTGTTTGGTCTAAAGAGCTGTCCTCTTTTTTCTCCTGCTGAGATTACTTAGTAATGGAGTTCATCACCATGTGTTCAGTTCTGTGTGTGCAAAAAAGATACTTCCTTGGCTGGCATGAAGAAAGGAAGAAAAGACAAGTCAGTACATCAAACCTTTAATCAGCTGGACCAAGCTGCTTTTCCTTCCTGAAGCAGAAGGTTTGTCAACCTGAACTGTGCCTACCCACGCACAACAGAGCAACAGTGGGAAGAGCCCTTAGTGAGATCCCTGGGCCACTGGGGCAGTCGTCTGTGTGCAGTGTGTCTGCTCCAGCCAGTTAGGCCAGGGCTGGCTGGCCCACAAAACTCCACGGCAGCTTAGTACCTCCGTGTGGATGTAATTATATAAGTAGTTTTGGGATAGGACATGAGCCATAAACTACTGCTGCATTTAGACGCTGATGTCCCAAAATAGCTCCAAGGTACTTCTGTGTGGGAATAGGTGATAAACCTGTGTCTGTGCAGATCAAGAAATTGATACAAGTTACCTTTCCTCCTCAAATTGTTTTGCTTCATTTTTCATAGCTGTAGGGAAAAAATGTGGGATTCAAGACACAGAGTTTACTTTGTGGTGCTTAAAGTTGGAGCAACATCATCTGTAATGAAAATAGAGCAAGAACCTTCAACACCAGTGACCTAAAAAAAAAAAAAGAGAGACCCCAGCTCTGCCAGAGACATGGTCTGAAATTGTGCCAAGGATTTCAGGCTAGCAAATTAGTTGAGGAGCCAGATAAATCAGAATGAGTGTAACAGATCTCATCTATTTCAGCACAGCTTAGCCTCTTTATTATGTCGTTGTCATCAATACCCAAAACCATTTAGTTGCAGGAACAAGAGTGTCTTGCAAATAAAACAGAACCACTAAGAGGAGAACAAAAAGGAAAGGAAAGGAAATGGAAAAGTGTAGTCATAGTTGTGTAATAATAACAATAATACCATGAAACTATTTAAAGGAAAGGAAAAGTGTTTTATATATTGAAAGCAGAAAAAATTTGGTTCCATTGTATAAAATAATTTAGTTTCCTGGTTTTGATTAACATTTACTTGTAACAGCTGCTTACAGGTCAGGTAACATTAGCATTCAAAAACCAGCCCAAATGAAAAAAGTCCTGCAGTTAATACTGGTGTTAATTCTATTTCATGGTTTTGGGCTCAACTGCATAGAGAATTGTTTAAAACAGAAATGCCTTGAAAACATACTCTACAAAATGCACAAATACCCACAATCTGCCACCAAAGCAAAACCCTGTAATGTATTTTTTCTCACAAAAAATGTACAGTATATACAGCATACAAAGCTCCATCAAAGAGAAGCCTAGTCCTTACTGCTGCAGAAGGTCTGGGCACAGCTGAGTCCTTACATCTCAGCATTGTGGGAAATGTGTCATACAGAGAACCCCTGTGCAAGATTTGTGAACATCTGCTGGGCCAGGAGCTGGATGGATCTGCCCAAGGAGGTGTGCCAAGCTAATTATGAACTTTCACCTGCGTGTCTTCTCTTTCATCTCCACAAAAGTAAGGATAAGCAACCAGTGTACAAGCTCTAACAGGGCACTCTCCTAGAATCTTACTTGAAAGCTTTTGAGGTGCCTGGAAAATAAGGTAACTGAAACCCTCAGGTGACTGAGGGCCTGTCTCCCTTGCACACTAGAGCATGGTGCCAGCAGCAACAATGGCCAGGTCTAGGAGCTGGAAGCCACCTCTTGAACAGGTAGTTTGAGCTTTGATCTTTCTGTTAAAAATTCTCCATTTGGCTCTAAAGAAGCAAGTCTAATCTGAACTGAGCTCTCTGTAGTCATAAAACAGATATTTCAGTAGGGAAGGACATTAATGGAGTTTAAGATTATTTTATTAATGATTTCCCAGTAGAGATGGGCAGAAATCATTATAGTGTGCAATAGGATGTGTGTAATGAATAATGTTGTCTTCCAAAACCAGAGTTCTTGTGCTAAGACTACTGGTCACTAGAAAGCAAAACAGGTTTGAAGGGCACTTAATGAAGAGAAAACCCTCAAATCCTGCTAGAAAGTAGTGCATATATGTAATATTTGGGAGCCTTATTTTCCTGTTATGAGATTAAAGTAATTTACATCAATTTTAACTGCATTATTGCAGCTGAAAATGGGAGCTGAGAATCCACCTAGCTCTGGCAGAGAGGATAACTCAAGTGCTCCACTGAAAGGTGTGGTCTCTCTAGCATTTTTTTGTTATGTCACAGTGCTGGAATTTAACTGATGGCTTTGCACAACAGAAAAGTCATTGCAATGCAGCAAAATCGAGCCGTTTTTGTTATTCTTGTCATTCAACAATGATTACACTTCCAAAGTAAGGCCACCCATTTTTTACCTGAGCTCATCAATATCTTAAAAATCCTTTCATAACAGTCTTGCAAGACAGGCTATCTGGAGTTCAGTTTTGATCTAACACTGTTTGCACAATCACAGTGACATTGGCAGAATTAAACCTGCTTTACACCTACAGAGATGAAAGGAGAATTAGCACCTCATTCTCCTTTGCTAATGGAATGGGAAGATGACAGGATAATTTCTGTGTAGATGAGAGTACTTGTTCACACGGAATCTCTTTGCCTTTTTCTATCTCAGTAATTTTCAATTTATGATCTGCAACCAGTAGTAGGAGTTCATAGACTTTTTCTTGGAACACTTCAGGGGTGAAGGAAGCAAGTTTATTGACAGTGGACTTGCATTTGCTGACATAAATTAATCTGAAAACATTAAAATTGATTAAAAAGATAAGTTTTATATGTTCTCCTCTGTAGCTGTCCTGTAGCTTACCGAACTCAGTGAGAAAAACAGACTGAACCCTAATTTTCTTGTCCTAAATCACAACAGCAGAGGTGGTGTTGTTGTGACACCCAGCTGGACAGCACTACTGATAAAACCGCAAATACTTGAGGGGAAGGATCAAGCCGAAATTCCCGTCGGGATGCTGCGGCGCCGGCGGGAGGCGCGGGAGCAGCGCGGCGCGCACTGCCATCCTGTGGCCGCGGCGCGGGGCTCGCCCTGCGGCCCCCTGCTCGCCGCTCCGACACGGGGGCACTCGGGAAGCACCAGTTACTCCTGCCGTATGTCCCAGAAAACACGTTCAGATTCATCCAGCGTAAACTTGTTCAAACTATCTTCCAGATTAAACCAGTTCTGGCATTTGGAAGACAATTTGTTTATCAAGGAAAAGAGAAAAAGAGAATTCTCTCTTCAATGAGAAAATAGAAACACCCTGCTTTCTGAATCCCTGTTTTCCTCTTGGTCATATGAAGCAGACCCATTCACACTTTTCTGTCTGAGTCAGAAAAGAGCAAGTTAATTTGAACAGAACAATAAAAAGTCCAAACTTACAGCCCATATGTGATTTTTGGCATTTTCTGAAGCTCCATAAGGTTTATGTTCACTTCCCTTTTCTCTGGTGACATGCAAACTGGAAGAACTGACATGGCCAGAAAAAAATTCTTCAGTGCTTCCACATGGTCCACATGAAATAGGCTGGAACGTCCCATTAAAACTTGGTGTTTTAATGCTTTTGATTTGCTGTTTCAAACAATGGCAAGCTTACTAGTTTTGCTTGGTGCACTTCATTTTGCAGTTTCTTGTACAAGTATGGACTACCATCTGCAGCAACAGAACTCAAACACCTCTTTAACCTGTGTCCAAGCCTGATTTGTACCTTTGGCATGGGTATGAAGCAACTACTATTCAACTAAAAGCAATGAGTCAGTTTTTAGAAAATGCTGGAAGTCAGGTTTATGTTTTTTTGTGTTTTGTTTTCCTTTTTCCGTTAAATAGATTGGGAAAGAAATGTTCAAGACCTATAAGTTAATTTTCCAAGGACACAAAGTGGAACTCTCTGGTGGAGCTCAGAGGTTGCCCTCCTGAATTCAGTTGCATCAGAACACCCTTGTATGTAAAGTAAGTAACACTTCTCAAGGACATACTTTCTTCAAAGTACTGGAGAGGGCAGAAAATTTCTTTACCCTAGAGCTTATCTGAAGTCACTCTGACATTTTCTGTCTTTATTTTTTGAAAACAGTAGTGAAGTACTTCTGAATAAAACCAGAAAGTTATCCCTTCAGTACCAGTGAAGCATGTGGAGTAGTTAGTTTTCTTTTCTTTCTTTTCTCTTTTTTTTAAATTTTTTTTTTATTTCTTCCTTTTTTTTTTCTTTTATCATCTTCTCAGCTTGCTATTTATCAATCCAACAACTTTGTGACATGTTTTTAAAAAAAACAGAATGGTAAGCCTTTCATCAGGGATGCAAGCCAAAAACAGCTTAGAAAGTATCACTCCCAAGTACACTCTGCTTCTCTTGTTTCAATTATCTAGAAATCAGACACAAGCAACAAAGTACAGGAAAAGAAATCTTTTATCTATGAGAGAGCCCCAAGAGACACACAGCTCCAAATTAATAGAGAACACAGTTTTAAAGACAATTTGGTAGAACATTGCAGTGAGCTGATTTGAAACATATTTTTGCTTTCTTTACATTGAAGTATTTGTCCTATGGAACTGACATAAATGTTGAGCTTGGCCTTAGCAGCAGTGACTTCATCCTTCTGGCTTAATTCTTCAAAGAGTTTAAGAATCCTTGTGCTAGGAATCAAGTGTATAAATTAAACTGCAGGTTACTTCCTTGTCTCCTTTGCCTATAAATGTTGATATTTGCTATAGGTACCAACTGAACATGTTATTAGCTTTATTTTATTGGTTTTGTCTGCATAAAAATTTAGCAAACTTTTCTTAAAGGCTGTTATGAAAACATAAAATGATATATGAAGTATAGACATTTCAAAACCAGTGGGGGATGGAGTTGGTTTGTCTCTATCTCTGTATAGCAATCTTAGTGCTTGATGCTCATTCTTATATCCAAGAGACTATTTAAACTGGAAAATACAGTGTGTGTTGCCTGAACTGTGCTGCTGGGATGGAAAGCTCAGGCTGTGAAATAGTTCACAAAGTTCCTCTTGGTGCCATGAGTGTACGGGCTGAAATAAAGCAGAAATAAATAGGTCTGCATCTAAATCACAAAGGCTGCAACCTCAGTTACCTCTGCAGGGCTGAATAATGAGACATGAATCAAGTCACAGAAGTGGTGTCATCATGTGATTCTCAGTGTATTTCAACGTGACATAAAAATTAGCTGGAAACCTGCAAAACATAATTCAGAATTTTAAAGTTTTCACTTGTAATATACCTATATAGATGGGAAAGTGTTTTAAAACCTTCTTTAAATGTTTAAAAACTATCTTAGACCCATCAACAGCAGAAATATTCTTTAAGGAGACAGAATTTTATGCAAGTACATTTTATGTTTCAGACATTTTCCAGAATGTTTTAACAGCTTAATTGTAACCATATGATTGCAAAATATATCTTGTTTTGAAGTAGTCAGATTCATTTATCTCACAAAGTTGCATATGGAATAGGGGGAGAGAGTTGCTCTAGCTGCTCTGTAACACACCTCTTAGCTGTACACTTTGCTACTTCTTTATTTCTCTAACATGTTATATATATAATATTATTACTACTGCCTATATGTGTTTTTATATGTGCACTTAAAATGTCTTAAATTTTTGAATACACAAAATATTTCAAAAAGTATGCACACATGTAAAATTTCATTTTTTTAAATATAGTTGTCTTTAAAACTTTGGGGAGTGTATGACTTTTAGAGGAATACATCATTATTCACATAATTAAGATTCTTTATTTGAAATCAGTTGTTGCTCAATGGTCAAAACATTAGTGAATATTGGACACCAAGTCGGACTTGCTGCACAGCAAATGTATTTCCACACCTGAGAAAAATATGTCAGGCAAGAGAGTGAGGGGTGGATTTTTTACAGGAAGAGAAAGAAAAAAAAAAAAAAAGTATCTAAATTCCAGCATCTTTCCTCAGAAAAACTGAAACTATCATTCAACAAGGCTGAAAGCTGGAAAATCTTTTGGACATTTGCCCTGTTTATACCTGCTGCCAGTGGTGACCTTGTAGGAAAAGCTTAGTAGCCTTTGATCTCACATAACATGAGTTTATTATTCAGGAGACAGCTTGGTAGACAAACTCTGTAAATCCCCAGATTTTCAGAAAGGGATTCATTTCCACACCAGTGTCAGTACAAGAACAAATACAGAACGGGGAAGGTTTAGCCATTGCCCATGACAGACTCAGTATTTTAGGCCCTATGCCCATTTGTTTAAACTGCCAAAGTAGTTGGAGAAGCAGGAATAATACGTGTAAACTCTGACACCTCTGCCACATCTTCTTCTAGCTCTGATATACATTCCTTCCCTCCCCATCATCCCCAGTCTACATCAGTAAAAAGTGTCAATGTGAATGTGTTCCATAATCCATTTCACTAGAAATACCTTTCTTTTACTTGGTGACTCAAGAGTCCTACATGGGATCCTCCCCATGATGCTCAGGATAGGCCCATTAAACTTCAGTCATGGGGGCAGTGATTCTGGGAACCCTTCCATTTAAGGACTCCACTGACTGCCTTTTTAGTTCAGAAGCAATGACATGACTGCAGCCTTTCTTGTTTTCATGACCTGCTGAGTTGAAGAGCAGGTGAGCTGCTGCCTGAGTCTGATGTCTGAGAAAAACAGTGCAGCACAATCCTTCCTTCTTGTACCCAATGTGTAGTAAACCTAAACTGCTGTAAGACCAGCTCATCTCTACACCTAGTACAGCCACAGTCTTCTATCCAGGGCATATTCCTAGAAGGCAACAGAGGAAAATGCTGCTTCATCTATCTAGTTTACCAGCACCAAACAACAACCACCCAGAAATCAAAATTTGGCCCTATATTTGATAAGGCCATTTGCTAGGGCAAGCAATGAGCATTATGAGTTTCTTCATCACATTCATGCCTACAGCAGCTCTTATTCCTCCTTGAGCACCTTTGTGGCAAAATGAAACTGAAAGAGCTAAATAAAGAAGCAGCTTCTTCCTTCTAGTTTCGCAAGAGAGAATGGGCTGATGGACAACTTGTCTTGTTTCTGCTGGACAGTGAAAGTTTCTTCTAAGTGATGGCAGATGTATAAAAGGTTATTGGAAATGTTAATAACAGGTTGGCAGTGAAGGCAAGGTCCTGGTAGCTGGTGATAAGGAATCACAGAGGTGTCTTTTGCTTTTGCAGTTTCCCATTATATCCTCATTTGCAAAACTCCATAGGCTTCTTCACAGAGAGCTTTATAAGGGAGTTGGAAAGAAATAGTCCCTGGAAAGTATCCATCAGTGTCTTAAGAAGTATAGAAACTAAGGACGAAAAAAACTGGTATCAGAGATATAAATATTGTCCGAAAGATGTTAGAAGAGTCCAAGTGGCTCGTCACATAACTAGACTGCCAGAACCAATTGGTATAGATAGCAATGGATGTTTCTTGGATGCTCTTCCACTCTCCAAAATCTGTGCAAGTGCTCTGGAAATGTTGTGAGAGTGAGCTTACATTGAGACTCATACTCTCTTACAGTCTGGTCAGGAAATGTTCTTGCAGTGTTTTGGCTTCACTCATTGTGCCCAGATGACATGCAGGAATGCATGGAAAATGATGATGCAGAAGTGGGGATAAACAAGCTAATAAATGACAGCATTTTGTATCTTAGAAGGTTTTGGTACCTTAGATGAAATCTTTGCTCAGGTTCAGAGGGAGGAACATGGAAAAACATCTTGAATTTTTCCATCAGTGTTGGCTTGTGTTCATCTACCCCGGCTATGCTTGAGCTCTGAGCAAAAGAGGAGAGGGCCTTTCAAAATGGGAAAGCCCTCTCTAAACAGACAAACGTGCCAATGAAGGAAACATGCTGCAAAACATACATAATGTCCTGACAAGTTACTCTTGTGGACAACCTGCACTTTCAGCAATTTTTCTACATAAATTCCTCACTGAAAACTTCATCAGTTTGATAACTTAAGTTTTCAGAAGTAGGAAAGTTTGATATTTATGACTTTGCAGCATGGAAAAAATAAGAGAAATATTGAAGGAATAAGTTTTCTCTTCTCTCTTGGACCCCTATGTAAAGATTTCAAGCTTAAGGTAATCTTCCCAGCCTCTAAACTCCAATAATCACAATGTATCACATATCTCTTCACTCCACTGTGGCAGCCAAGAAACAGTTTCAATTCCCTTTCCCCTGTCTCCACCCACTCATTTTAAAGAAACCAAACTTGTCTCGTCATGCTGGAGTTTTGCCTTTAAATTTTTTTTTCTGGGCTTTCTCCTATTCAGGTCAGGCTGGAGAGACTCTGGAATTTTTGGTAGAGAAGGAAAACAACTATGTGACAGTGCAGTGCCTCTTCCTTACTACTTAAAATAACTGGACATCCTTGCACCCTGTCAAGCACTGGACAGCCAGATTTTCCCTATTCAACCTTCATGGGCTCTCACATATGTGCTGAAGGACACCAAAATGTTTCTTCACTGAGAGCGATGCTGAATTTAAAGTTTAAGCCTGCAAGAGTAGGTGGTCAGAAATAACACCAAAGGGTATTTTTAACAGGTAACATCAAGAGGACTGAAGTGTCAAAGACAGAAGTGGTGAGTCAGGAACACGACAAACATCACACTTTCCTCTGAGCAGGTTCTTATGCTTACAGTAGATTTTGTTCAATCATCATATTTAGAAAATGCTCACTGAAATAATGACTACTGTTATTCTCCCTACCCTCATTAGTTTAAACAAGATGTTTTCAAGAATATGAGCATTTACTGCAGCTTTCTAGTTTCCTTCTTTTTCAGTTTTCCATATGCCTCTGTAATTCTTGTTACTAGACCATTTGAAAGAAGCAGGAAGTTAAAGGTATTTCTTGGAAAGTGCTTTCATTGTGAGATTGGTCACTGAAATGTAAAGACTGTGTTCCATATCTCTTTTGTGAGAATAAGAGATGTAAACAAATTTATAATGGTAAGTAAAAAAAATAAACAGGCCCAAAAATTCTGAATAACCACCTGAACTTCTGATA
>JAYRBT010000093.1:45650382-45688974 GCA_036023395.1 Myiotriccus ornatus | reverse complement strand
TTACTGCCTTACTACACATACATTGACATTTTTATACAGGGTCATTCTCTCTTCATCAGTGGTAAAGAACTTTTCAGCCTTCTAAGAATATATTCATTAATAATAACTCAAGCTGCTTATGGTAGAAGTAGAAACTATTGAATTGTAGAAGTATTTTGAAGCTCACATACCACATTTCAGATCTGATTACTTTCCCTATTTACTGTACCCTTACTGGGTGCTTAAGAATCACAGAAAATATGTGAGGTTTCTAAATTAAAGCCATTTAACTTTTTTTGTAGAAAAGAGCTGCTTCCACAAGAAGCAAGTCAGCAGCTTACTTTGATCCTTCACCCATGCTGTTTTTTTAGACTAACCCCAAAACTAGTTTTATATCAAGCTTTAAGCTCATTTAGATTAGCTTCAGATCTGAAACTACATTTTGAAGGAGCATATAATACTCAGACCAAGGAAAAGAGTGAAGGATAGCGAGGTCACAAGTGACTTCACCCACTGCAGTGGATGGGGACCTTGGGTCAAGCCTAGATCCTGTATATTTCTCCATGGTTCTTCTTGACAGCTGCAGCTGATGCCAAGGGGATGCCTGTAAACTGATAAGCTCTGTCACCTTAATCTGTTCCTAATGTAGAGCTGATAGGTTTAACCACTGCCTCCACTCTCTGTGAAGCATGTCATTTAAACACTGGTTTTGGTATCCTTCATGTTTTAAAGAAATGCAGTCCTGCTTTGAGCAGGAGATTGAATCTGTTAACCCTCTGAGGTCCCTTACATCCTGGATTACCCTGTCACTTCTAGGTTTTGGTCACTTTCAGGTGCAAGAAGCTCAGGTTAATTTGAAGAGCACCTGGACTGCTTGCCTGTGTGAATATGAATCTGTGCATGAGACAATGAAAAAATCTCATCTTTTCATATCAACTGTATAACACTAAACAAAATTTCAAGACACCTGACTGCCATAACCCTACTCCAATGCCTTCTTTGTCACCACAGTGGGCATGACTTCTCCCCCTCTCTGCCCCAAACAGCAGCAATGTGAGCAACACCATGTCTGGTAATGATGAGGACCTCCTGAGGAGTTGGGCCTGCCAGCATTCACCAAATATTCAAGCGACACATGGTTTTTAAAGTGACCTAGCCCCATTTCAGGAGTGGAAAGTTTAGGTATAAGAAGTGGCAGTATAAATGAAGACAGCGCATACTTCACAAATTTAAGCTTCAAAGGACATTACAAATATGCAGATATGATTTGCTTCTGCATTTGAGGGTTTGGAGATCAACTTCAAGAGAGAAATACCAAGGTGACACCCCAATGAAGTGTGTGATATCAGGCTGGTCTGCCTTTGTTCTATTTCATTTAGAGCATGCTTGCACATGCAGAGCATTTGGACTTAACAATGCAATTCTCTTCATCTACTTTAGGAATCTACAAAACCTGAAATAACCTCTCTTGAAGTATAAAAGAAAGAGGTGGATAATATTCTGGAGCTTTCAGTGAAATATAATCCTTATTATTCTTACAGTAAAGAGAATAACCTTGTAACTCAGATACAGAAGACTTGAAAGAGATAATGGTTTTTCAGCTGACCTTTTATTTAATTAAATTACTTTATTTTGTATATCAACACAAGTGCAATGTTCAAAAAGTTAATGCTATTGAAAATGATTAACAAGCACCTGTGACTTAGTATTGTGTAAATATAATAGAAGTTGGACTACGAAAAAAATCTGCCTTAATCTGTACTGTTTAACAAGCATCTCTAAAGATCTCATCCCCAAAACCCAGAATTTTTACAACTGAGTGTTTGGGAGTGCACTGTCTGGAAGAATATGCTGAAATGCAGCATTCCTCCCTTATGCTACTCTGCTTTCAGTGTCTCGTGCTTGCATGGTGTCAAATGGAATTGCTAGCAAGTGCTGGTAGGCTGTCACTCTACAGCTTGTATGGAGTTTGTCCCACAGACAGGAGACCTACAGCAGTATTTAAGGGAGGTGAAGATCCCTGAATAAAGGAAGCAGCAAGGTACGATCCATCCTTTTATGACTATTTAGTTGACACTAAAGCCAAGCCCAGGAAGATTACCACATACAGTTTTATTTTCCAGGCCATAGTTCTGGCATCATCGCTAAGGGCATTCCGGGTAGAGTGTGAAGAATTAGTAGCTATAGACCTAACTGTGGCATTTATAAGTCCCTCTGGGCACTGGTTGCTCTTGAAGATCACAGAATCACGGAATGACTGACGTTGGCAGGCACTTTTGGGGGTTGCCTGTTCCAACCCTGATGCTCAAGCAGAGTCACCTGCAGCCACTTACCCAGAACCACGTACAAGCAGCCTTTGAGTACCTCCAAAGAGGAAGATTCCACAAGATCTCCGGACAACCTGTGTCAGTGCTTGCTGACCTTCACATTGAGAAAAATGTTTCCTGCTGTTCAGAGATAACCTCCTGTGTTTCACTTTGTATCCATTGTCTCTTTTCCTGTCACTGGACGCTGCTGGAAAGAGTCTGCCCTCCTCTTGTTTGCTATCATTGAGTGTCCTTGGTGGGATTGGCTGGGGAGAAATGAGTATAACCCCACCAGCTTCCATGCAGGTGAGGACTGTCCTTCAAGAAGATAACTTGCTTAGGCTTCAATACCAGCAAATATAAGTTTTTTAAAAAAGGTGTATCTGTTCACTGTATGTCTTGAAGAAAAGTTATCCAAACTTTTTAATAGTCCTATCCACATTTCAGAATCAGGATTAGGTTGATGTTTGCAAGTTCAGTGTTTTTACCAGGAAAGGAAATGGATACCTCATTTAGGGATAGAAGATGACAGGACTTCCTCCCAGCTCACTTGTCTGCTACAGGACGGACCCGACCTGGAGCTGAAGTCCTGACTTTGATCAAGTTGGAATGATGGTTTTAGCACCTCCTTATGACTAGATTTTTCCTATGCATTGAAACAAGATGCCCAGGCTTAAGTCACCATCCATGGAAGTATTTAAAAGATGAGGAGATATGGCACTTAGGGATAAGGTTGAGACATGTACTTGGCAGTGCTAGGCTAACAATCAAACTTGATCTGAGAGGTCTTTTGATGATTCTGTGATTCTGTGAATTGAATGTCTTTCCAATGAGTCTGATGGTCAACATACCTGAGGCAAAACAGTCTCCTGTTGTCATATTCTATCAGCTTCTGTGGAAGTGTGAGGTGGTTGCTCTCATCTTGTTACTTCCTCAGTTCTCTCCAATGCATGAGAGAAGAGAATTGGAAGGACAAAAGTGAGAAAAAATTATGATGGATTGAAAAACCCAAAGTAATGCTAACAAATGCAAAGGCAATCATTTGCCGCCTCCTATCAGCACACTGATGTCCAGACAATTTCCAAGCAATTGATATTTGGAAAAACTCCCTGCCCAGTTTTATTGCTGACAATCATGTTTTATGACACGAAATACCTCTATGGTCAATTTGGGTCAGTTGTCCTGGCTGTGTTACTTACCAACCCCTTGCTCACTCCTAGGTGATTCACTGCAGGGATGGAGAAAGAAACAGAGAAATTCTTCGTCCTATTCAAGCACTGCTCAGCAGTACCTAAACCATCATGGTGCTACTATCATTATTCTGGACACAAGTCCAAAACACATCACCTTCCCTGCTGTTGTGAAGAAAATGAACTCCATCACAACCAGACCCAGTGCAGACCCATAGAAGCTGCCCTAAGGCACTGGAACCACAGTTTGCCTCTGTGTATCTTCAAGAGCTCAGTAGCACTGCATGTAAGACAGGAATCCTATATGTTCATGTCTGCAGAGAACCAGTCTGGTATTTTATTAAATTCCTAGGCAATGTGAAGATAATAGACTATATATAATCTTTGTTTTTCTCTGTAACTTAAAATCATTAATGACTTCAGGAGGAGATCTCTAAATCTGCTGTAAGATGCTTCCTCAGCTCCATCAGATCATTTTATGGCTCTTTTCTGTACCCTTTCCATGTCTGAAGTTTGTGTGCGTGCCTGAGTGTTGAGTGTGTGAATTTCAAAACAGTCCAGACACACAGTATTTAGCTCATTAATATCATGCTCAGAGAGAAAATAATACTTTCACCTGCTGCCCACTTTTCTTCTTTATTCATTCAAGAACTACAACAACATACTTTGTCTCTGCACTGACAGATGGATTTCTGTAGAGCTGAGACTCCTCACACTGCCATCCACATTGCAGCCCATTCCCTTGTTGTCATGACTTGGAGGCTGCCTTTTTATGGCCATGACCACTATTAAAAGGCCACATCAAAGCATATTTTGTATTAATAGTTAAAATTTTCCAAACAATCCAGGTTGCATAAATGAATATGAGTACATATTTGTGTGTGTATGCATTAATGTAATTTATATTATTTACATATGTTATGAATTTACATATTTTATAGATATTATGTGCTATATTTTATATATCTGTACATTAACATACCAAAGAGTCCCCTGGTTATTTGCCACCTTATCAGTTTGTGTCATCCACAACTGTTATGAGCTCCTGTGCCTGTGGATCTCTGCTAGACCTACAGCCTGTTCATCTCTCAGAGGCAGATCTCCATAGGAGTTAAGGATCTACTGGAGGAGATGGACTGTCATAACAGAGAGCAGATAGATGAAGTGGCAGGAGGTGAGAAAGTCCATATTTTTAATAAAAATGGAATTTTACTGTGCTGTAACTTGGAATTTTTCAAACTTGAAGACTTAGCTCTTTTAAAGTCAAAAAGCTTAGCAGAAGTGGCACTCACACCGAGGCTCTTCCATTTTGTCTCCTCCATCATTTGTCGAGGCTACAGTTCTAAAAGCGTGTAACTGAACATATTATAAATTTTTAATTCCCTGCTGTTCAACACAGCAGCAATGTGAAAGTCATCTCCTTGACACTCTACTGCTCTGCCTTATTTACTCACTCACTTTCCAGTCCTCACATCCAGCATGAAGATTTCATCTTCATCTTCTAGAGGCTGCAAAAATCTACTAAGCCCTTCATTTTAACTACTCACTCCCTGTCCTTTGCTAGCTGGAATGGGATCTCATACCTGCAGACCTACGCATCTTTTTGCTTCAACAGCTCCATTAGCTCAGACCAATATACACACCTCTATACATGGTCCAGCCACTAGAGGGGACAGAGCTTTCACTGGTGTGAAAGCACCTCAGATGAGATTTTTTGAAATGTCTCTTTCTGAAATAAGGCTTGTTCTTTGGGAGAAAAGCAGCTTAGACAGGAAAACTAAACCTTTTTTTTTTTTTTTTTCCCCTCCCGAAGCTTTTAGATGGATGACACAACAGCTTGTCAAGAGAGGCAGCCATATGTGCCAGGGTGTTATTCCCTTCACCAAAGGCAAAGCATCATCTTTCTCTGAAGGTACTCTGCTGGGAATGGAAACAATTATGCTTACTTTGGTGAAGCACTTTCTGATGCTGGGAGACAAAGAAGTGTCACACAAGAGTTCGTATTAATACTCAGCACTCACACACCCTACTCCCCGTCATTTGAAGGGTTGCAGTTAGAGCCTTGCCGTGCTCCAATAGCTAAACCCCTTCCTGGTTCTTTAGCTCAGCTCGTTTTGCTTTCTCTCTCACACAAACAAATAAACTTCGTACACAACTAACATAACATATGCAAAAAAATTTAATTAATCTAGTGAGAACTTTTCAGGGATGTAAAATAACTAATGATTCCTGCACTGTGTCTCTTAACAGTTGCTTGGTTTCTCACAGTCTGTGTGCTGTGATTGTGTTACTCTGTAACCTCTGAGGCTTAATTTGGTTGGAAGGAAACAAGCATATTCTGAGATTTATTAACTGGCTGGAGGGCATCTGAGAGTTTTGTAACTGAGTAAAATAAAACTTAAACTACAAAACTTGAACAGCTTAGCCTGTGATTTGAAGTCATTAAATGGAAACTCCAGGGGATGCACCAGCTTCTGTAAAGGCTGTTGAAATGCTGTTTTGGAGAAACAGGTCATGCAGGCAGCTACATTTTAGTTGGAAATGATGAAAACTAATAGTATAGCATTTACATTAGTGAATACTGGCACTATTGGTGTGACTACACTCGTGTGGGGATATGAAGCTGCAGAGGGTGTAAAGAAGCATTAACCAAACAAGCTAACACACTTTCCAGTTCTGTCATTCATTTAAATCAGGGTAACATGATGAGAATTTCTATGATGCTGAGGGATTGTTATTAGACTTTCTGTGGTGCTGTGACTGAACTGATTTTCAGGTTAGTAAAACATACATTTATTATCCGGTTAGTAACTTCTCAAATATACAAATTGTAAAGCTGTAACACTGTGCCTTAAAAGATGTGTTAAGTTGAAAATTCTGTTTAAGCTTGGAGCTAGCAGTGCTCTAATTCACATATGGAATAGAAATATTAATTAAAAGACCTCAATGGAAAAAGGATAAAAAAATGACCCAAGTTCCTTCTTAACACATAATATCACTACAGCTCGTCTTAGAGGTAAGGGGCTGTTAAACCCAAGATAGTGAGGGGCAAGGAGAATGTGTATCTGTATACACTGAGGGGAAAAAAGGTTGCCTAAAATAATTGTCAGAGGTGGCTCCTGTAGTTATCATTAGCCATAAAACAGAAAAGACACAGATCTAAAACTCTCCAGGACATACCAGCCTTAAAGGACATTACAGGTACTGATTAGACAGAATTCCAGGCAACTGGCAGCACTGCAGTAGCCAAGGAAAATTTTCATCATTAAATGCAGTCTTAACAATGTGTTTGCTATTTGATCTTTCAGTAAATTTATTCCACTATTGTGAAACTGTGGCTTTTAAGTGTTCCCTCATTTATAAAGCTTAAATGCTCTTAGGGCTAAAAGATCAGACACAAGGCACGTTATTCCCCTGGGGAATGGACGCCTTAGAAATCCCAGTTGGACACCATTGTCATAGTCACCAGCATATCCTAGCTCTCCAACGGCTAGAAGATCCATCCAGCTGGAGATGGGAATGGCAGGGTTTCTGCATAAAGAGCTTTTTATGCTGATCAGCAGAAGGTGATGAGACTCACGAGCACAGATTAAATGTCAATGCTTCAGGAAACAGTCTGTGATGGGTGAAATACCAAAGGCTGCAATCACATAAGCCATGACCTGCTCACATGAACAGTCACACTACATTCAGCAGTACTACACAGAGAAGGTGTTGGTAAGCATGGATACATATTCTGAGAAATGTCCTGTGTTCTTAAGACACAAATCCCCTTTTTATTTCCTTCTCCATTGAGTCTGTAGGGGACTAGAGCCTGTAAAGGAATGTTTTGTTCGGTTGCTCAGGTGCTGTAAGTTTCCATTAAATTTTCAGCTTCTTACCTGTCTAATAACCTCAGACCTCAGTTGTGATGCTGGGGAGTAAATCTGTGCGCAGTCCAACATACTGTTTAAGAGTATCTAATGGGAGAGGCTAAACATTTTGCAACAAGGAATGAAATAACTTGGTGTTACTTTCCTCCCCCACCTCCAGGGCTTGGCTGTTCATGCTCCAGGGATTCAAGGCTCAACTCTGCTCTTCTCCGGCAGTATAACCTTAGCTAAGGTTGCTGTAGAAGCTGCTGGCCTGTGACAAAGGGCTATGTAAATGTCTGTAGAAAATAAAATGTAGGTTTAACAAAGGTAAAATTATAGGCTGGGGATCAAGGAATCTCAAGGACACAAGAGGAAAGATAGTGACATGAGCAAGAATAAGCTTCTAATGGAAAGGAACCGGGAGCTGGTTGCCAGGTTATTGGGTGTCCTTGGTATTGATGGAGCTGGTAGAAAAAATGTTAGGTCGTATTCTCAAGGGTTTGCTCTAGGGAGTCACTGCAGTGGGTACTCTTCCCCAGATATGGCCTACTAGGCCAATAAAGGCTCCTTGGACTCATTAAAAGAAATGGTGAACGTCGCTCTGTCTCATAGCTTATCAAATCACAGCTATATATGATACGTGCTGGTCAGTAAATACCTGTAGCATACTTGTAAAGTTGTACATATCCTCTCTGTGCCTGACTACAGACACCTGAACAAATGGACCTGCAAGAAGGGTGACAGCAGTGAGTGAAGGACCTTCTCCACAAAACATCACCCCCAAGCCATTTCAGCACTGTCAGGTTGTGTGTGAAGCCACCAGTATACAGGGAGGACATTTTAACACAGGCATTGGGGTTTACCTGGCACAGAAAGCCCAGAGTTCCTTCCTGGGTGGCTTTGATAAGACCTTTTATACCAGATATTCTGTGCCTTGCTTTTTCTGATTTATTAACAATATATAAATGATCCAATATTTGGCCACTGCCTTTAAATCAAAGGATTTTCCATTCTAAATGACAAGCTTTGCATTTTATGTAGTGTGGCTTAGGTTTTAATAAGCCTTTACTATGTCCCTATATCTTACCAACACTCTAAGAGAAGCTTTTGAACTTATTATAAATTACTTTGGCAGTGGAATAACCACATCCACTGGCATACTTGAGAATACGATGCTGCTACCCCAGGTCTTGGCAAACACACAAGGAGAGGGAAGCAATTGTATTGCAGTCACACCAAGAAGGGAAGGTGTGGGCTAGTGGTGTGGGTACAGTTGTGGGTGATGAAATCTGAATCCAACAGCCTCTGCTGTGACCAAATCTCTGTTAGCCATTTGAAGGTGTTTAGCTCTTCTTTCTCAATTTTCTCATCTCTAAAAGGGATATTTTAATTCTTTCTTCCCTCGAAGGACACAAGAATTGATTGATTAATGTCTGTAAAACATTAATCAGTGTAAAAGAGAGAACTGTGTAAATGCTGTGGTTGATTATTGCTATTCAGTCTTTCAAAGGAGCATCAAAATATGTCTAGCCTTTGAACTCAGCTGGATCTCTGGACTGAAACTGAGAACTGTATCTTAAAAATTCGGGAGCTATTGCTTAACAGTCTCTACAAGCACAGTAGTTCAGTATTTGCTTTGTGCCCTGAGCTGCATTTGCGTTACTCGCAATTCTTTTTGCTTTGCCTGGGTCTGCATTATTACATTATCAAGAGATAAGGAGACCGGTCATTTTACCCATTTGTTTCTAATTTCTATGGATTCCTCCTCATTCTCCATTAACTCAAATATCAGAATGCTATTTTTGAAGCCACTGGGAGGAATGCATTACAGCTGCAAACTCACAGAAGACACATGTTTGCAGAAGTCCCTTAGAGGACTGTTTGGCCCATATGAGCAAGGACTGTCGAAGGACAAAAAATCATTAATGCATACTGAGCAAAACCTGGCAGTGATTGTCATCCCCTGGTAGTGATAAACTGGTTGGCAAATGCCTTTTTCTATCCACAAGACATTAAGACCAATTGTGGTAGCTTAATACAGTAATTAGTTCTTTTGTCTGTTTTGTACATGTTACATCATGAAGCAAATTTCTCATCTTCAGACCTCAGACTCTGGATGTATTGGAGAGGGTTGGTCTGTATTTTGTGGGTTTGGACCACCTGTGAAGTGGGTGATCTCACCTAAGACTTTTTCCACTGGAATCACTCCCATGAAAGTTTCCAAGGTCCAGGGACTGGGTAGCTTGAGAAAAAAGTATTGTGAGTTTGAGCCCCTTCCTAATTTTTGATTTCTTTCGCAATTATATGTGCCTAGAAAGTTATTAACAGGGAATGGATAGCTCATTCTGCTAGCACAGAATTTTCACCACAAGAATTCTCAAATCATGAATATTGTGATCCAAAAAGTCGCAAAGAACCTTTGTGGGAAGAAGAAGTCACTTAACTGTGGTTGGAGCTGGAACTACGAACAGGCTCCTTCACAGAGGCAGAGGATGGAAAACTTGAATGGGACTACATGGTCTCGAGATCACCTCATTTCATGCAACACTCCAGAAAGCTTCTAAGGAGCAGGAGAAGCAAAGTACAGACAGAAAGACAACGGCTGATGCCATCTGAAATTTAACAGCCTTCTGCAATAAATGCAGCCCCCTGAGACTGCTTCTGCAGAGGATGGGCTATCCACTCCTTGCAAAACAATGAATCTAAAGTCTTTGGAGGACCATGTAGTTCACTAGGAGCCAATGCAATGGGCTTAGGTCCTTGCATGCCCACAAATGGTTCTGTCTGAGATCTCTCTCAGGCATACATCAAAGATGTTCCCAACAACCTGGTACACGCTCCCTTGATCCAGCAGCAGTCCATATCCTCAGACTCTCTATCTCCAGCCAGCTGTGCCTCTATCTCCTGTTCTTCTCTCACTGATTACCCTACAGGTTCACCAGCAAAGATAAATTACTTCATCTGGACCTCAGTTTTGGGTCTTTTTGAGCATCAATCTGGCTACTTTGCAGTAAGAGTAAAAAAAAAAATAGACCACTTTGTATTGTTTCAGTTATTGAAACTAAGTATAATGCATGGATCATCTTTAATTTATAAGGAAACATGGCACTAACTTTGAATTTGATTAATTTCTAAGTCAAATAAAAATGCTTCATACTCACATCTGTTAAACTTCTCCTAACTTGATGCAAAGCTATTGTTACATCAAACTATTTCTAGTTTTATGCTGGGCTTTTGTACTTTAGATGATCATCAACTTCTTGTTTTAATGGGGCTCTATTTTGATGTTAAGACATTATCTGACACTATACAGGACCCTCTATCCTATGAGGCTAAAAAAAGTCCTTGTTTACTTTTTGAGAAGAGTGTTCATATTTATGATCAGATGACCTCCCTGACCTTTTCTAGTGCTCTAGATAATATGTCAGTGTAATGAAAGAAGTTTTCTTTGCGATGTATTATTTCCTGTACTACTTTACTTAATGAAGCAGGGTGGATCTCTACATCTAGATCAAACTTGTGCAGTCTTTACTGATTTAAAATAGAAGGAATATAATGTAATACAATGCCATGTTTTAAGTGATTTTCCAGATGGCTACATGAACTGGGGTGTAAGTCAAGTGAATCCTCTGCTACCACTTCCCTCCATGTATGTGTTTTATGAAAGATCTTTTGTACATTATCAGTGGATTAAACAATTAAGACATTTTCCATCAGATCCATATTTAGCATCACAAATCAATTCTTCAGTTTTTAATTTTGCCCCACCAGTTTCATTTTATAATCTTCTCAGTTAAATGCCGAATCACTGCTCTGTGACAAGGTAACTTGGCTTGCTTATGGAAATATATTCAAACATACTTAGGTCTGGAAACATGCTCTGAGATCTCATACGAGTGAGGTCTTTGGTTCGTCTTTCCAGACATAATCCAGAGGGTGCACAGGCACACAACACTAGGAAAAAAAACATTCAAAGAGTACGACTATATCCATTTAGGGTAGAGGTTCAGGTCAGAGCCCATTACACTCAAAGTACTTCACCTTGTCTTCACCTCTAGTGAACAGGCAGAATTTTTCTTTGGAGAAAGATGATTGCCCTCCTCATTGAGAACATATGCCAGGGCAGAAAGAAACCCGGGTGTTTCTGACTAATGAGACTTACAGCTTTTTTCAGCAGATGTCAGTGCTTGTTCTGTGTGTCAGGATTCTGTTGTACAGCAGTACTGAGTGTTCTCTTACTCTGAGAGAAACTCAACAGCCCCTTTGCCCACTGGCTGCAGTAGATTCAGCCTCCTGTATTCATCTCAGCTGGCAGACCTTGTCCAGGAGGGAGCAGCCTGCATCCTACACAGCCCAGTAAGAATCGTGCTGCTGGAGCAGCACACCACTCCAGATGCTACCCACCTCAGGGGCCGGGGGGGGGAACCACACTGTCCCATCTCTAGCCTCAGAGAAGGGTGAAACCTAATGCACTTCCAGCCTTACATCTGTACACACCACTGTCCGTCTACAGTCCAGGGCTAATTTTGGACCTGTTCTAAGAACGTCATATTGACCAAAACTTCATGCCGGTTCAAGAACACGTTTACACACATTTTTGCCTCTATCAGCCTTATTGTAGCAGCTCCTTTAGCACAGAACTAGTCCTAAAGGTATCTATTTTACTCCTGGCTGAGTTGTATATCTGCTTTTTTCCTTTAGGACTAGGGACACATGAAAGTTCTGCTTTGTGCTTCTGCTTCCCAAGGCGTATTCTGTTCAGGTCTGTGTAGAGTACAAGTTCCTCATAGCAGAAAAAGTCTCTTACAGTAGTACTGAATGTGGTCACAGACAATAAAACACCAGTCCTATTTAAAGGGCTGCTGTGGTAGTTCTAATATCAATAATAATATCTTCCATCTTCAGACATGGAAATGTTAGTTATGAAGTCCTTAGGACAGCCTTTCCTTTACTGTTGCAAAAGGAATAGTGACAGTAATGGATGGGAAAGGTAGGGTAGCCCACTCTGTGCAAAATAATGCAGATGAAAAACATTTGAGTGCTTCCCTAGCCCCAGGAAGGATGCAACCTGAGATAGGAACATGTGTGTGCTGATTCAGAATAATATTTCCTTCCTATGTTAGTCTCTATGAAAATGCAAACAGGTGTTAGAAAGCTAGTGTTACATTCTGACAAAAGCTAGTTCAACAACATGCCCAGGCTTGCCTCAGCTCAGAGACGGTGGAAGGAGACAGGAGAGATGGAAAATAATAAGCAAACTCCACCTAGTCATGCTCTGCAGCTCACCAAGGTTTTAGGGATCATTTTCTTCCCTTGCTTTGCTCCCCTCCCCTCCAGTGGGTAACACTGCATGTCAGCAGCAGCAGATCATAGGGAATGGAATGAAACTTTAGGCTGTGCCAAGAGCTGGAAGTGCGCCTGCTGGCAAAGCAGAGGTAACAGGGGCTATCCTTCTGGGGCTGTCAGCCCTACCCTGCTGCCAAGAAAAGGTGCCAAGGAGTAACCCTTTGGGTTCATTTACCTGCCCCAGGGTCAAATCTTGGTGCAAATGATGTGAGCAGGAGAGCCTGGGAGCACCTTTTTCATAACACATGCATCAGTCACGGAAGGAGGGAGGAGGAGAGGAGGGGCAGATCGCTCAGCTGTACACTGGCACATGAGGGGCCAAGCAGGAGAGGTGGTGGCTCAGCAGATGTTTGGATTGTCAGGCTGGCCTTGTCTGGCATCAGGAAGGCACCACTGTGCTTGTTGGGGAACAGACGTGTGTGGCTCCAGACAACTCAGATGTATGTGTTTGCCAGGAGCACAGGCTGGAAAAAATGGAATACAGCCCACTTGCCTGCTTTCCCAAGCCACATGCACCCATAAACATAAGATAAATGACAAAAACTTAGCCTGTAACTCTAGTTTTTAATTTTTTTTTTTGCCTTTCCTTGCAGGGTAGTCGGCCCTCAGCCAGCCCATGCAGAATCCAGCCTGCAGGCTTCTGATATTTATCCACACAAAACCTTTGTGGACCCAGCATTACAAACCTTTCTATGCATCACTGGCATTATTCAACCCAAAAGCAACTTGCATCTATGAATTCCACTGGTGAGGATTAAACACTGATTAAACGGGGAAAGCATGTTACCTTGTGCACAGTAGCAGCAGCTCATCACTTAGCAATTCTACACCTAGACCACTTGCAACATTTAGTGCAGCTTAGAAATATCTTTTCCTGAAACATGTCTTTTTCCACTTGCAAAGTCCTATTAAAGTATTTTGGGGAAGGAAGGAAGGAAGGAATGAATAGCATTACTACAACAGGCCTATGAGTGTAAAAGGACCAATACTGCAACTGGTGACCATCAGATCTGTTAATGGGCTTTCTACAGCTCTGCATTTACATAATTTAACTGAGAACAGAATTTAGCCTTGTTATTTTATTACATAAAAATGATTAGAGTCCTGGATGAATGTCTGAACACTCAGACATTTTTTCCCTGATTATCTAGGGCAAAAAAGGTGAAAAATATAGTGGGTAAATAATTTGGGGGTTTTTAACTCTAATTAAAACTTTTTTCCTGGGGAGTGGAGAGAGAAGAGGTGCCTAATTAGAGTCCATTATAATTCTCACAGAGAAATAATTAAGCAGAAAGATCAATAAAAATCTCTTCTTGCTGGACTGTTGCCACTTTGGGGATACACATTTAAGTGTACAGAAAAAAAAATCCTTTCCCTGAGGAGTACATGATAGTGTTTTTTTGGTAAAAAAATTTTACTTGATTTGTCTTTCCAGTGGCCATGGTACTCATGAAGAGTACTGTCCAGGGTTTAAGAAGAAAAAGACTTGCTGTTCCTGCAAGATTATGTGAGTGTACACAGAAGTTTTTAATTAAAAGTAAATTCTATAGGAAACTGTTGAGTTTTCCAATGTATTCTGGAACTTTTTCTGAAGTGTTTTATAGAAATTTTATTTTTAATGTATTCCTGTATCAACTAGAAATACCATAAATAGGTGAAGGCACTTGTTTTCACAGCTGAGTTTGGCGCTCTACCTGCAACGGTGTGCCTTGGATGACAAAAGCATAAATACACAGTTCACCGTCTGCCAAGTCTTTCCATTCCTAACCTATCTTCTGAAAGTATCTTCTTTGGAAAGGGCTAAAGTATTTCCAGTAATGGCACTACGGTGTCTGAAAATGCACTTTACCATAATGTTCCAGGTAATGAAGGCTGAATTATAGCGAAAATCTTGGAGAAGTGTTACGACATTCTCTATTCATGGCAAATGTGTTCCCCCTGATTAATGCTCTTATAATAAAATACCATGATGATTAGGACATTAATGTGAAAAGTCCTAAAGTAAAATCCCAGCTGATGATTTGTTAATGTCTTTTCTTCACTGGAAAAATAATCACAATGGCATCAGATCTCTTAAACTAAAATGTTACTGTTTCCTTAATAAAAGATAACATAATAGTGTACATCAGAACATAATAGTGTGTATCAGATCCAATGTTACATTATTACCAAAATTACTTTCTGCTATAAATAAGATTGGCCCATAAAGGAGTGTTGGTATACTTAACACTCTTAGATGTCTCATCAAGTAATTCTTATTAACTGCTTTGTGTATCTTTTTGCTTACTATTAGTAATCTACTGGCAAGGAGTCCCTTCCAACCAAACCATTCTACCATGCTCTGCTGCTTTGCTGCTAAGGTGAAGTTTGTGGAAATTTCACAGAGCATGTAATTACTAAGCAGATGAAGTTACCTTAAGAGAAAGGAATAGAGAAAGAAAAAGACAGAAGATTCTGGTAGTCTGCACTTCAAGACAAATGAAAGATGTGTTCTGCTGTTCTGCTCTTTAATGCTTCACTGAAATCCCTTAGGGGTATGCTACTGGCCCTTTTGATGTTTGCTTGTAGAACACAGCAAACAGAAAATGTGTGCATAATGAGAATGATCAAGGCTCATTTGAACACAAAGATTGTTTTTGATGGAGGCTGTGTAATACCACCTTTTGGCTGTGACTACAAGTATCTCATGAGTACTTGAAAAACTGGGTTGCATCATCAGTACAGAAAAAACCCACAGTGCCTGCATTTGGTCTCTTCTGCCTTTTCTTTTTAGTTATTATTGTGGGTAATTAATTTTCTGAGGAAAGAGAAACGTGGAGAAGGAAATGTGAAGGAATTAAGGTGTAGGTCATGAGTGCTGTGAGGTAGTCCTTAACACTGATTGTTCTTTCTCAGACAGGCTAGAGACTGTGGTATAATCTATTTCAATGTTGTTGGGTTGGTGGTGGTTTTTTTGGTTTGTTTGGTTGGTTTGGTTTTGGGTTTTTTTTTTGTTTGTTTGTTTGGTTGGTTGGTTGGTTTTTTTGGTTGGTTGTGGGGGTTTTTTGTTTTGTTTTGTTTGGGGTTTTTTGGTTTTTTTCCAAGCTGGATCAGAAGCAATGGAAAGGATTCACTTTGACAAGAATATGAAAAGTTGCTTGCTGCCTTTGTGCTGATGCCAGTTGTCTTGTGAGTTCAATTGGATTCCTCTAGAATGAACAATAGAAGTAAGTTATGCTTTTTCTTAGTGAAACCTATATAAGCATTCTAGTCCCCAAATAAAATGCTTGTGTTTGGGGCAAGGAGGTAGTTTGTCTCCTCCTTTTATTTTTTGTACCACCACTTGTTGGAACATAACGTAAGTATGCTTATCTTGAGGGGAAATCTAAAAAAATGAAAGCATGGTAAAGATCCAGGTGGAGCAATTCAGTAGTAGCCCTAAGGTTGCAGCATTTACAGGAATGAATCCTGATCAACACAGCTGCTTTCTGTCTGTTTATTAACAAAGTTTAAGTTTTGAGAATTAACTTCTCAAAGTTAAGGAGAATTTGAGAGTTAAACAGAAGGACATCTTTTTGTGCCTAATATGTCTAACTTCTATCTTTGTAAAGATTTTTCAGATTCACAGGTTTTATAATCTTAGACATGCATAGAAAATGTGGTGTGGCTTCATGAACAATGCCTCAGAGAGGATGAGGTCCTGCTCCAGCCTGTGACTTGCTTGCTCTGGACAATGCAACCTAAAGTTGACTGTGAACCCAAGCATACATTACCTGGTCTCCTGAGGACAGTCAGTTTGGTCTCTCATTTCTCCCACAGGGGTGACTGGATTTGCACTTATAGTTCTCACTTTCTGGAACAAGCTGCAGTTATCCTAATGGAGAATGTGGTCACTCCCGGGAGTGTTGCAGCTGGTGTGTATCAGAAAATCTTTTTGAAACCTGCCTAAATGATAGGGAAGAGACACAGAAAATTTACCTTCTACTGCTGCCTCCTCAGAATGGAGCAGAGAAAATGAGGCCATATGGTTCAGAGTAGATGATGTAACTTACCTTTCTCCTTTGTTACAACCAGAGTGTTCTCATCCACAGCCCACAGCAACCACCTCATGTCTGCAATCTCTTCACATCTGTCCTCCTTGACCACCATCAGCTTCATCACTCTAAGCTTAAATGATTATTTTTTCCACCACTTTCACTCTGATAGTTTGAGAATGGACTCAAGAAAATTTGATAGGGACAGATTTCTCAAAATAACTGAGTGTATAGAAGTCTCGTGGGAAACTGAAAGTTGGTTATAGGAGAATTTTCAACAGGTTTCTCCACAAACAGTAGAGAAGGGAACTTCAAACACTACCTTTTTGTCTGTCTGGCCATCAGCTGTTATCATGTAGGTAGGCTCAAACCATGTAGTCTCATTTCAATAGTACAGGGAGTAAAGGAGGTATTCCAGAAACACAGAAAAAATCTGAAGGTTGTTCTGTGTAAAGGATAAAGGGAAAGAAAGTTAATTATTGTATTTGTTTTGCAGAGATATAGGACATAAGCCCATACAAAATCAGACTTACTTCGTTGTTCTATTGAACTTCTTTTAAATGCAAAATAATAGGTATCAGAAGCAAAATAACACTTCACCAGATGATGCTCCAGTTGTAAGGCCATGTGGAATGTCTGTAGCTTTTAGACTTTACTAGCACAGGTTTTTCTCACATTGTTAGGCGTGAGCAGGAGTTGCTTTACCATTTTGTGATATTATACTGCCAAGTGCTAACCTTTCTCAGAGTAGAAAATGCAATTTTAGGGAAAACAAAATGTTACTGAAAGCTGGTCATATGTCTTTGGGAAAAAAAAAAAAAATTCATTACACTTATCCAGCTCAAGGGCATAGTTAACCTTGAATATAGCTGATCTAAGGCATGATATCTCTTGTGGCAACAGTGTTCTCTTTCCTCAAAGGACTGGGAGCTAATGATCCAGTCTCGAAGATCTTTGGAGAAAGGACTCACCTGCAGCCCCTAGTCACTCCTGATTGCCCTTGCTCTCTGGGGAGTGTGGCAGCCTAAACAGACTCTGAAAAAATCTGAATGGCCCAGTAAATTTTTAATTGAGGAGGGAAGCTTGGAGGTTTAAGCTACTGTTTCTCCAAAAATTTCAAATGCTCTGCCTCTTTCTTGTGAAGGGACTAACTCTGTTATTGCCAAGAATTCTGTGCAAGATTTGAACTATCTAGCATTCTTTTATGTTAATTTTCCAGAACTTTAAAAAGGTTTGACCATTTCCAACGCACAGACAAGCTTGTGTAAGTGGGCTACTTTGCTTGGGCATCAGAACTGTGGCTAACACTTAATACTCCTGGCTGGGGAACCTGGCAGCAAAGAGCTGCACAGATCTAGATGTTCTTTACTTTTGCCAGTTTTATATTACTCTTGTCATGAAATATCCAATCGGCTTTACTCGTTCTTGTAAGATTTATCTTTCGGCTTCATCTTTCCCAGGCTGAGTTAGGCGGTCTAGCACATGGATTTGGATTTGAAGGAGTCTTGGTTCTGAGTTTTGAAGCTAACCTCAAACTGTGTCTAAAGAGTGCCAAGTGGAAACTGACATTCAGATTCAGTGATATTTACCAAAGCTACACAAATACATGTTCTTGTTTATGTCAGAATTAAATACCAATGGTTTTCACAATTTTTAAGGAGATGACTTCAAGAATAGAAATGGTGATGTTGGTGCTCAGTTGAGAAGTGAGAAAACTTAGAACTGCATCTTGTCCTCAAATCAGGCCCTTGAAAATGTTGTTGTGAGCTGTAATCTGACAGTATGTCCATACAGTATATTCACCCATCTTCAGTGATTGTTCCAGCCTTTTATATTCACTTTGACAGCAGGATTCACAAAGCACCTCTCAGTGTTTCTACTAGAGAAACAGTTCTATCCTACACGTTTTAAAAAGTGCTGTCCCATTCGGCTCTTCCGTCAGAACACCTGAAACACTCAAGCTCTCTTAGTCTCTTTGCTGTAAATCCCACCCTCTCACTTACCAGCTCTGCTCCGTGAAACTCAAGCATGTAAAAGAGTTACAAAATAAGACATAGTAAACAATCTTACCTAATTTCACTCCTTCTTTCTAGGCAGTCAACACCTGGAACTTCTAGATACTGTATCACTAAAAAAAAAAAAAAAAAGAAAAAGAATTATTCTGTCCTCAAAGGCTGATTCTGAATGGCAGCATTTACCAATGGACAACAGAAAAGTCTCATGTCTTGGTCATATGCATTCTTTGTATCCTTAGAAAACGCAGTATTTCCTAATCCTTTAAATAAGAAATGACCTAATTCCTCTAAATGGGGTCATTAAGAACTCAAGTGTTCCAGGTATAAATTCCTGTTACTACTCATGTGTGAATCCCTTTTGGCTCCCAGTTACTACTCAGCAACAGCAATTGACTCCTGAAATTATTCCCACAGGTTTGACTTTTCAAAGAACACTGCAGTTTACACCTTAGTTCCCTAATTAAAGACACAACGCTCAATAAACCCTGAACAACTAGCAATTGAAAGTTAATCTCACCAAATCCCTGCTGACAGGGGTTTTGTTGCCCGATAACTGACCACAAAAGAGTCATGTCAGGAGTGCAGAACGAATACTGAAGTCACGTGCTACTGAAGCTGAACTAGTAAGAATCGACTGAAAAAACATCTCCTGTGTAGACAGTGCCTTAAAAATTTCTTGCGGCTCAGTGCACTGCGTCACCTCAGTGAAACACCACAGGTGCTGCAATTACAGGTACTGGCTGGGGCATGAAATAGCAGGTAAGGTTGGTGGGGGAAGGAGGAATGGATTTTAGAGATCCTGATATCCTTGTCCCTGTGCTGCTTTCCTCTCTGCAAGCACAACTTTGCCAAAAAACAGCTCTTGTCAATTTAATCAAAGTCCTGGCTGTGACAGTATTCCAAAAGCAGAAATTGTGTTCTTGTTGTCTTTCTTTTTACCCCCCCCCCATGGATTCAAGCCCTTAAGAGCAACCAAGAGTATAAGCAGATTTATTGTTTATATGACTATAGCAAAGTAAAACATTTTTCTAACAATACTCACTCTGCTTTGTATTTAAATTGTTCTCTTACCAAAGTGTGGCCCTCTAAAAAAAAAAGACACATAATTTCACAGATGTTCCAACTAATAACATAAATATTGTACAATTGATAGGAAGAACGACTGTTGGTGAAAAGCACTACTAAGCAAGTGTCTCAGTTAAGGTTACTGTGCTTCGATGAAATGTGCTCTTCATTACGTCAAGTGGGAAAAAAGTTCAAATGGAATTATATCAGAACTGCTATTCTACGTTTACTACTTTATTTAAGCAAGAGCTTTCATTAATGAATTCACACTTAAAAGGAAGACAACAGTAATATTAAATAATCCATAATTTCAATACTCCACCTCTTTTTCATCAATCCCTTTACCTTCTGCATAACTTTTTCGTGATAAAAGGATGACATAAGAAAGGTTGTGCTATCTCAAAAGGAGGGTGCATCAAGCCCAACAGCCCATCTCCAGTTTTCCAGGAAAGCATAAGAACAATACAAGCATATCCCTCTGCCATGTCCCCAAGACTCTCCCACTCTTTACTTATTTTCTGCGTGGGCAATTTCCTTAGCCAGATGTGATTTGCTGAGCAACCTTCTGTCTTCTAAACATTAATCCCATCTTCCTCTGATGAAAAGCAAATGTTTTGTAGCCACAGTTTCCTTTGGGAAGCAGCTTCACACATCAACTTCTTACTGAGCAAAAAACATATTTCATTTGTTTTAAACTTGATTCCTTTAATGGTCTGTGGTTTCCATACTGAAATAATGTTGTTCTTAGTTCCAAGGCAAACTGTGTAATGGGTCTAGCTGAGATTTTCCCCATAAGAGCCCTCACAGCACTGTGCTTCGCATTGGTAGTTACAAAGGTGTTGATAACACACTAGTGTTTTGGCTACTGCTGAGCAGTGCTGGTACAGCACCAGCGCTGTTTCTGCAAAATTCCAGTCCTCATCAGTAGCTGGGAGTAAGCAAGATCCCACGACTAGGATAACTGAACCAAACTGACCAAAGGGATAGTTCAGAACATGACATCAGCTCAGATAAAAAAGTGAAGAAAAGAAGGAGGAATGGTGAGGGACAAGGAGGAATGTTGGCCTTCTGGAACAACTGCTATGTGTGCTGAAGTCCTGCTTCCCAGAAAGTGGGCAGATGTTGCTTGCTGATGGCAAGTAGAGAATACTTTTTCTCTCTTACCTTGTCCTTTAATAAACTGTGTTCTCACAATCTGTGAGTTGTTTTCCATCCTATTTTCTTTCCTCTGTCCTGCTGAGAAGAGGGAGTGATAGAGTGGCTTTGTGGGCACCTGGCATTCAAACAAAGTCAACCCACCGCAGTCTAGTAAAGTATTTTGCAAGGGTCTGACATGAAATTTCCTGGATCTTGTACAAGATCACGTATCCCTCCTATGCAGACTTTCACACCCATGACACAATGTCCTACCTGGTGGCTGCTTACACATGCAGCGCACTGCTATGCCTGGTACAAAAGTTTACAGCAGAAAGTAAGGGTAGCAGAAAGTAAGACCAACTCCAAAATTCTACCTGTGACACTTGCTAGCACTCCACCAGTTCCATATACTGATAGGTATATACTGATAGGTATATACTACAGATGTAGGGCACGGCTTATCCATTCATTTCTCTGTGTCTGGGACTAACCATGAGCAGGACTTCAGTGCACTGCCATCCTCCTCCCCTGACACTGAAAACAGCACACATCCAACAGGTAGGGGCCTGCCCTTAGGTGGATTTACTTGCTTGGTTCATCTTAAACACTCTCATGAGATGCCAGAGATGACTTTTATTTCAGCACCTAATCACCATAAAGTACAGCATTACAGTAAGTAAAATACTAAAATGTTTTTATTCTTTAAACCCCAGGGATCAGGCTCTGTAACGACATTCAAAGGTAAAATGACAAACAGAAGTGAAAATAGTACATCTCCAGATGGCAGTAAAGTTCATTCAGTTTGAGCATCTCAGGCACAAAATGAAAAACCAGAGATGCATGTATCAAGAGATCACTGTAATTCTCTCTTTACCTCAGAGAAGCAGTTCATTAAAAAGTTAAACAATACATTTGTAATAGTAAAAATTACGAAGTAGTCACAAGCATGGCATAAGTCAAGTAAGGAATAAATGCAAGAGAATTATGCCAAAAGATCTACTTTGTGTCTAACTTGCAGCAAGATTAATTGAAAAAACAGTCATGGGAGCATTGCAGCAGATCTTTGGCTTTGCTGACAGTAGCCACCAGCATCCATACATCTGCTGTCTTTTTGCTCCTTACTTTTTTCCCTATCTGTGCTTTGTAGTTTGGAAGCATGTTTTATCTATACTGCAGGAGCACAAAGCTGGCTTCTTCCACTGCACCAGGTGCTGTGTACACCGACATATGTAGTCCCACTTCTGTGGAGCTTCAGCTACAAACACAGAGGAGACAATCGAAACAGGACATCAAACACAAACAAGGTCAGTAGGTAGTGTGTGAAAAACACAGGGACTGTCTCCCTGTGTCTGAAGCAGTGAACTGCTTGCAGGAGCACCAAGTACTGCTAACTGATATGAACAGAAAGTTATTGTGTGGTACTGGGAAAAGAGCAGAAGAAAATAACAACTTTTTATAGGTTTTAACCCACCCTAGGTCCAGAGATCCAGGGAGGTCTGGAAAGTCCTGTCTCTTGTGGTGGAGATCCACTACCCAAGTCTGCTTGACCAGCTGATAGAGGGGCAGCATCAGAGACAGAAAACAGTGAGGAGAAACAAAATTACTCTTCTTTGTCCAGTGTGGATGTAACTTCTCACATATCCGCACCGTGTATCTGAACGAGCACATCAGGATATTGGTAGGGACTGAGGTTGTCCTTATATCCTCATAGGAACCACTGCTCTTGCAGACCTGAAAGACCGCTGTGTAGCTGGCCTCCGGGAGCACTGGAGGGATGCTGGCAGACATGTTATGTGATGCTGTGTATCAGTGAACCACCATGATTACACTCACGGGGCAGCTGCATCCCCTCTGGCACCAGTGCCATCGACACCTCAGGGAGCCTGGCTCCTCCTGGAACTCAGAATCTGGGCTACTGCACCTCAGTGCTGTGGGTTCTTTTGCCTGATGTGGCCCAGACCCTCAGCCAGGAAGAAAAGGCTGTTTAGCACAGGCATAACTGACCACTCATGGTGCCTTGTTACGGTGTGGGGTCAGCAGCATGGAGCCACAGGCACTACAGTGTTCTCCTTTCCCCCCTGCATGAGGAGTACTCAAGTTCTTTTATGTAGAAGTAGGCTTTTCCTTGTTTAAAAGGCCAAAAACAAACACAATTTCTGCTCCTAGGGATTGACAAGGAGTCACCTGTCTGCTGGCCACCTAACACAGTAAATGACATCACTTTTTCTCTTAGAAGCCAGAACAAATCTATTGTCTGAGATAAGCATTTTATATGTGACTGCCAAATGAGCATTTTACATGTGACTGACTGAAGTAAAGTTGGCTGGGCATACTACTTTGCTAAAGGATTGTACAGTCTGAATAGTGTGCTGTGTTGTTCAGAATCAAGGACATAACTGCATACAGTTTGACAACTAATCAGTGGCTCATCTTATCAGTGCTAGTCTGCAGCAGCTGAACACAGATCCCAGACAAGAGTTTGCTAACTACCCACCATCAATCGTTGAGTGATAACATGTGCAGTTCCCCAAATTTTTATGCGGATACTCAGATTTATCTGACAGTTTTATACCCAAAACCACGATACACAATAATTAAAATTAAAAATGCTTTGACAGTAAAAACAAATTAGAAAGCTGTAAAAAGCAATAATTTCAAAAAATACGTATCAATAGATAAACCAGAATGTTGCAACAGAGAATATTTTAATACAAAATGATTAATGTAAAGCAGTCTTAAACATAGGCTCAGGTTCTGACTGGGAGAAGAGTAATTTTCAGAACTACAGCCAAGGTAAACTGTGAGAGATTAAAGAGGAAAAAAGTCTTCTAGCTAAACTAGGAGTAAAGGAAAAAGAAAGGGCAGGCCCTTTCAGTTGGAACTAAAATGCCTAGAGAGGTGAAGGGGTGGAGAAACATCCTGCTAGTCAGAATTTTCTCCCCAGTGTCTTGTCCGGAGTGGAGGGGTGAATGCTACTGCATCAGGGGAGGGTTGGAGGATGCTTCAATCCTGCCTCTTATTCAGAGAGGAATAAGGCTCAGTAAGGTCCCACCCTCTCCTCTCTTACTCTGTAGCCATGTAGCTCACTGTTTTGTGCCCCCAAAAGCCAGGAAGCATATTGCCTCTGGTTCTCACTCACATAGTTTTGCACCAGAGGCCAGATGAGGGCAAACTCAATTTAAAAAAAAAACACAATTACTAAGCTGCAAATCTCTGAAATGAATCCCTTCCTCGCTTCTTCTCGTAAGAATTTGCAGCTACTTGCCTCACTGAGTGAGCAAAGACCTGACCCTAAGCTCTTTAAGCAGACACTCGTCTCAGTGATAGCTCTGGAGCATGTCTTCTCTGCTGCCGGTTTGCAGCCAACATCAGTCATGGTGCCTGTGGGTGCAGCTGTCTCTCTGGCCTCTGATGTCAGGACGGGGAGAAATGATCTCTTCAAGGCAGAGAAAAGTCTTGGAAAAGAAGTTTGCAAAGCTGAAAGCAGCATTATTTACTGAAATAATATTTTCTCCCACATTAATAGCTGCACTTTTTTCTCTTTCTGTCTCAGCTCTGGGACTGTGAGGACTAGGAATGACAGGTGGGTTCAGGAGTGGCAGCTTGGGAGGTGATTTACTGTCACTCCTCCTTTAATTGGGTTGCACACAGGAAAAATGACTTCCCATCAATGCAGATTTCCATTCCTAAGACATTTTGCGTTCTCAGAAATGCTGTCAGTCAACAGATTCACCTCTACAAGTCCTATTAGAGTCCTCTTGGGCTTTGGGTGCACAGTTCCGTCCCATAACGATGATAAGGATATGGCAGGTGTAGTAAAAAAAAATTAATGTACTTATATTAGGGAGCAAGGTAATTTTTTGTGACAATTAAAACAGTTATCTGAGACGTACTCACTATTCGCGCACTCAGCTGTATGAAACGCATTCTTTCTTCCTCAAACTGGCCAAGTTCACTAGGACAGGTGTGGTCTTTCTCTTGTTCCCTCATGCTGACATACCTCCAGGTAGCTTCAACAGGATGACTGGATTTACTCTGGCCACTAGTAAAAACAAAACCTACCAGAGGCTATGAAACTCAGAGCTGCCTGTACTGAGCAGCAACCTGCATAAATAAACAAGTGCAAAGTCTGACTTTCCTGACTTGGTGTGCCTAATCAGATGGTTCTTGGAAAAGCACAGCTTTTGGGGACGAAGGCATGAGCACTGTGTGGCCATTCATGGAGAGGTACACTTGTGCAATGCTTGTGGGGACTTCTCTTCAAGGAATAACTTACGTCTGCACTGGATTTACTAGGAGGGAGAGCTGAGCGTATTTGTCCGTCTTGGGAACAACCTGTACAAAATGCATTCCTTCCTTTCCAGAACATACAAATAATTCATGCTTTTTAAAAAAATGAAACCCAGGCCTTGTGGTGCTGGTTCTCTCTCTCCTGCAAAATGAACTTTCAAGGCCACAGCATCTCTTAAAACTGTACCAATGTCTTTCTTGGAAGTATAAATTTGTGTTTGTTTATGTGTGCTAGCAAACACATGAGGATTGACTGACCACTGCATGAACTCCATTGGAACTAAACAACAAATTCTTAGCACTGAATGGAGCTTTGTAGGTGTAACTGCAGGACAGCAATGAATGTTTGGGTTCTCTGATCTACGTTATTAACATGATTTTCTTTTGCTGGTAGAAATTACGGGTATTTTGTGCCTTGTAACCACAAAAGCTTGAGTTTGCAAAACACAGCTGTATCACCCCCTCTGAGGTGACATGACAGTAGCTGACCATGGCAAGCTTTGTTTCCTTGATGGCAACATGACCCACTATGTGCTCACTGTTACACTGAGATCCAGGAGCAGCATTTCATTTTGGTGATTGCTCTGGGTTCACTATCCTCTCTTGAAAGTGAGGTTTTCCAACAGCTGCAGCATTTTGACTGTTCTTGATAGGCAGGACATGAAGGGGACTTTTTAAATGAAATGTCTCAACAAAACAGGTGTCAGTCTGTGGCTAAATTCTTCTGGAGAGAAAATGCTAACCAAGGTCTTCAGAAGATTTTACTCCCAGGGGCATGCAGCTCTGTGATATGTCTATGCAGGCACAGTCTGAAGATAGTTATCTTTGATGAGGCTTTTTGAGAGGTTAAATGCCCCACTTCATCCCACAACCCATTACACACGTTACTGACCAAAATGGCAAGGACCTTGCCCAAAGGCATTGAAGTGAAAAGGATGCTGCTGCTTAATTTTATCTACCTTTTTCCAAGAAAAATCAAGTAATTGATGATAGCTTTCATGAGTTTTAAGAAGGAAAACACATACAGCAATCCTAGCTGGTGCCCAGATTGTGCCATTTAGTGTTTTCTTTGATATACCTCATGATCATGAAGTAATACTGTTCAGTAGTAATGACAATCATAGGATACTTTTTAGTTATTAAGGATATGAACAGTGGATTTAGACAACCATCACAATTCTTCCTTGTTATCTGAAGGATAAAAATTGCTCTTCTTTGCTCTTGAGCAACACATAACCCTAATGCCAGATCTGCAACTGAAACATCTGCCAGATCTACATGTGGGCTCAAACCTACCATTTGTTTTCTATATTGAAATACTATGAAATGGCTAAGATGAATGTGGAAAAGTCTTACAGGAGAATGCAAGAAGGCCTCTTACACACTGGGTCTTGATTTTGACAGGAAGGCTTACAACCTATATATGCAAGCCTGCAGGTTCGTACCTGTATGTGCAGGATTGAACATTGCTGGTCACTGTACCTGTGAAAAATTTCAGACACACATACTACTGTGGTGTTTTTAAAAAAGTCCCTGTCAAATTTTGCTGTCTTAGATTTCAAAGGAAAATCACATGAAGTGCATGTGTTCTTTACCACTAAGCTTGGATATCACTAGATCACCAGTAATAGGTTCAGAGAGTCATTATTTAAACCACTATGCAAAAAATTTCAAGATTAAATTCCAAACAGAGAAGCATTGAAAGATCTCCACCTGCATAATGTTCTTGAAGAAGTGTCTCTTCCCATTTACAAAGCACTTTTATTTAGCAATACTTGAAAACCACACAAAAAAACCACCCTAGTTTTTAAATTCTCTAGATAGGGATTGCTGAATATGTATACATCCCAGAAAGAAAGAGACTGGCATTTCAGGCTGTATAAAGTTAATAATAGGCTCCTAATTCACTTGGCACTGACAAATGTATATTCATAAGCTACACAAATGACTGAAAATAAAAGATAGTTGAGTGTAAAATAGACATACTGATAAGAGAAATGAAATTATGGCCACTACACTGAAAAAATGAATCAATGCTTTTTGTTAATGGATGGGTGATTTCTTCTATGTTGCCATGGAAGATTGTCCTTTAACCTGGCAAGAAAAAAGGAAAAAAATAATCTCATGAATCTGCCATTTGACTTTTTATTTGAAGTGCAATTTTCTAAAGCATTTTAAGTACATTTAAGAGTCTGACTTTAAGCATGAAGAAATTTCCAGCATAGGTTTAAAAAATTCTGTTAGAAGGAGCAACCACTTCTCTGAGAGTAACCAGCACTAAGGCTAAAAGTTTATCCAAGGTCCATTTTGGTGTCACATTGCTGAGACTCATCTGTGGAGCCACATGTGCCTACTGTCTGCCATAGAGTGTTTTCAGCCCCAGAGTCACATCTAGCCGTAAGTATGCAAACATCTGTGAGGGGGGAACGCTTTAAAAATGCACTCTATGGTTGTCATACATTATTGAAAGAATTGAAATGGAGTTGGCACTGGTAGGAGGGAAGTTAATTAAATGGACAGTAAATAGCTACTAATGCTTGCATTCTGGTAGTTTAAACTCAGTATGGTATTGATCTTTTGTACCTCCTGCATCTACTTTCTATTTCCTCTGATTTTCTATTTCATTGTAAATGTATACAACACTCTGAGATAAGGCAGCTTTGACAGGAGAACATTCAAAAGATAGTTGGCATTTTGGGACATCATTTTGTTTTAACTAGCATAGAGTTTTCAGGTCTTGCTGAAACTACAGTAAGGATTCGGAATAGGAGCTGCTGCAACCTGTCAGGTGTGGTCCACTTCACAATCAGTAGTCAGGGACCACATTTTTTTCAGATTTGGGAAGAAAAGAAGGGCTGCTTTGTGATGGCACCTGGATGGCTTCCACATTCATCTTCCACATTCATCTTAGCCATTTCATCGTATTTCATCTTGCAACAATTTATGCATTATGCTTACTACTGAAAAGTGAGAGAGGAAAAAAAGACACCATTTTTTGCAGAGAACTTAAAACATCCAGCCACAGGGATGGCAGGAAGAGAAACAGGCAAGAGCAATGACATATGATGAGACAGCCTGAAGAAATAACGTCAGAGAGCCTGGCGAACTTATTCCAGGCCTTTTTTTAAAATGTGTTTTCTAGAACACAATTGTTTCAGTTTTGCTCGTAAAAAAAAAAAAAAAGAAAAAAAAAGGCTTCACATGATGCTGCAAAGAACTTCTTCAGAACTATTCATGCAAGTTAGTCAGTAGAAATCAGCCTTTGCCTTTTTATGGAGAATTAAAACAAGCAGGGGCATTTCTGCTCAGTGATAAATGAAGAGAAGGTGAAGAGGAGAGTAAGATACTATTGAATAGTTGCCCATCAAATCATGAAACTCTTAAAATAATCCCCTTCTTTCTTCCCACTCAGGAAATTGCCCAGTAGAGTTTGGCCAAAGATGATGTTTTAGGGCTAGAAAGGAGGACCACAGAAGGTACATCATGACACCTGACTCAAAGGTGTTAAAAGGTGATTAGGGAATAGCCACCAGAGAATGAGACCTCCACTGCTCTCAGGTGCTGAATGGAGAGAGAAAATAGGACATAACTCACAGCAGCCCATTGTCCGTGCCCTAAATTATGCTGTTATTGACCCACAGGTGCTCTTGGAGGGAAGCAGGAAATCAGTCCCTTGCATGCATCTCCCAGGGAACTTCCAGGAGACTTCTTGCAACTTCGAGGTACGCCAAACACATTATCCACACTTCTGCTGGTCTGGAGAATATGGCTTTGGACCAAATGACTAGTGATTACACTAATTTTGGGATATTCAGCTCAAGATACTTTATAATGAACTGTGTGCCTCTTCAGAAATCGGACCTCTGCGAACATTTCAGACTGAATGAGACAAGAAACACAAGCCAGTTCAGAATGACTGCAAAAATCCAGATCAGTGATTCAAAATGCTAACTGTTCATCCTCATTTGTAAGTTTATCATGAAATCAGACACCTTGAGGATTTTCACTTTTTGCTAGTTAAAAGCAGTGTGATAGGCAAATTCTTTTGGTGTGTGTTTAGAAGTCATGTGAGCTTTTACACCTGCACGCAAAACAAAATAAATATGTTTTGTTACTACTTTGAACCATATAGCCACTTCTATTAAAAGCTGCATGCAAATAGCTATCCTTTGCGTGCCATAGATTAGTAATCTTTTTTTTTTTTTTTTTCCCCAAGGAAGATTATAAATAGTGTTTGGGAGGGAAACAGAGAGTATTTTGCAAATGAGCCCAGATGGCCTAGTACTGTGTTTTGTATGCTCAGCCCTATATTTAAATTAAAAATTTTCATAATTAAGATGAAGGTCTGTAACAACACTAGCTACTTTTCCTGTGGCAGCATCATGTATCACATGTATCACAGGTACAAATTGCAGACTTTTCATAAAATAGTGGTAAAACATATACACAAATCTTGCTACTCTACTTATTAAAACAAAGCAGAGGAATAAAATGTAATTCATGGAAATTAAAGAAAAGGAAAAATAAAACCCTTTCATGTAAATATACATCATGTAATAAAGATGTCTGCCACCATCTGGCCTTTTTCCCCTGTAAATTGAATGACTCACCACCTTACTTTGAAGGGAGAGGAGAAGGATCACATTTGTTGTGTGTCTTCCGCCAAGAATCAGAAGGCTAGTAAGGATTTTCTTCCTGCATTATCTGAATGAAATGGGGTTCTTAAATTTTAGTAATTAGAAGATTGCAAAAAGATAAACTGTGGCCTTACACAGATATTGTCATCTGAGAACTGAAACAAAGGAAGTGATTTACTTGTTATATTTTCCTCCCATAAAGTGGCATGTGTATGCATGTATGTGTTACCGCAAGAGGTTGCTGCTAAAGGCTGTATCTTGCACATGGTCTAACACGACAGGGGATACAGCAGGCAGAGCAAGGGCTCCTTTCTCAGCATGCAGCCTCAACCTGCGCTCCCTATCATCCTCAGCGGTGATGCAGCACAAGAGAGGTGCAGCAACTACATCCACACCCAACAGCCTCTCTACATCAGTGTTGATGTAAACAAATCAAATGTTGATTTGTTTCATGTTATCTGTGACAGGAGGTTAAAGGTGCTCATTTTACAGTAAGTAAGCAGGCTCCATTGAAGTCAGTTGCAAGTACCACTTGATCTCAGGTCACCCAGAGTTCAGGAAGAGCAAAAAAGGCTTCAGAGAATTTCTTTCTTCCCGCTGGGCTCCCTGAGGAAGTGTTTTCCCCACTTGTCCCAAGCCAAAAGCCAACCATCCAGCCATAACCTTGTGCTAAGAGGGACTGTCTCTGTACAAGACACAAACACTATACAAATTCACCTGCCAGGTAGATTTAGTATCATCAGTGTTCAATAAAAATGACACTACCAGGAGACCTTAGGCTACAAGTCAGCAACTCACTGGGCTTACAAATCATTCACAGCAGTAGAAAATATGTGCTTTGTTACCAGGTAGCTTCCTCTATTGCTCTCACAGTCATATACTGGTCACACAGCCATAACATTTAAGTTATGATCAGCTCATTAGATAGTGTGACTCATAACTGTCACGTCTCATTTTCCAGTGCTTCCTCTCCCCATGGAGGAAATCTGATGTACAACAAAGTGTCTTGTTTTGGTAGGGCAAATACTATTTTTTTTTCATATGTTGCTGTGCATACATTAGCAAATGAAAGCCTGAAGCTGCATGCCTGCTGTTGGAGCAGAACAGGGTATGCTTTTGATAGTCATTCCCACCTGTGGGAGGACAAGGAGCACAGGTACAGGTCAGCTTAGGGACAGCACACACAGGCTTGACCCTTTTGACAATAAAAATGGCTTGAAAAATACAGGCAAAGACATCAAATTTAGAAACATACTATTTTTAATTAACCGCTCTGAAAACAGAGAGCTCTTAGGCATTCATATTGCTATTTGTAAAACCAAGTAAGAGGTTCATTCCTTGCTAGGGAGTGCTGTAATAATGTTGTCAGTATCTACTGTTCTGGAATTTTCTATGTGGGTTTGACATTCCTGGAAGTAAATCTTTAAGAGAAATGGCTACCCGTTAAACTCTTCCTCCCTGCTTTTCCTCCTGTGTGTGTTGCTGATCAGTGGCTGCAGAGACATCTGCTGGCTGTTACACTTTTTGAGTACGTATTAATTAAAAGGAAGACAGAAAATTTCTCAAGTAACATTTAAATTCTTTCATAGCTTTCTGTTCCCTGAAAGTTGTTGAATTCAGATTTGGCTGATTGATGTAAGGGAGTAGTAAAGAATTCCAGTTCTGGGCACTACTCCCCACACACTGTCCTGCTCCCCACACTGACTGTTAGAGTTTAAACCAATTCCACCTTAAAACTCCCTGTTAATACAAGGTACTGAAACACCAGTTTAATAATCCATCAATGTGCAGTGTAATCTGGGTTCTCAAGGAAGGTGAATTTGCCTGTACGCAAAGGTTTGTCTCCTCTATGCTTAATTACACCTGTCCAAATATTCATTTGTTTATCATTGCCAAATAAATTTTGTGGGTTATTTGTGTGCCCAGAAGGCACATTTACATATTGAGCATTTCTCTGAGAATGAAAATGTTTGATCACTAATTCAAATGTGACAAACAACGTAGTTAATATTCTCTTAATTGAAATTACCTGAATTTTCAGCCCCATAGCTCTAAAGAAACTATGTGGCTTTAAATGTAGAAGAATTGAAAATCCAATTGCTTCTAAAAGATGAAGGAAAGTATAATATTTTCAATTGAGTTTGCTTTGTAAATTTTTACTTGTTTTGTTATTTTTTCAGTTTCAGAAACCTCTAAGACCCTGCTATGTGCATTAGCCACTGATTTTGATGATGGGCTGTTTCCTCATGCAAATTTCCTCAGCTGGGAAAGGACACATCACAAGGACATGTGCCCAAAAGGGCTTTAAAACAAACGTTATTGTCTATGGCACTGTATTGGGTCTGGCTGAGAGGGAGTTCATTTTCCCCATGGCAGCCCTCACAGAGCTGCACTTTGCATTGGTAGCTAGAAGGGTGTTGATAACACAACAGTGCTTTGGCTACTGCTGAGCAGTGCTGGTACAGAATGAGTGCTGTCATCATTCTGCCTTCCCACCAGCAGGCTTCAGGTGGGCAAAATCTTGGGACATGACCAGGATTACTGACCCAAAGTGATTAAAGGGATATTCCACACCACATGACATCAGCTCAGATATAAAAGCTAAGTAAAGGAAGAGGAAGAGGGGCATTGGTTATTTACAATGTTTGCCTTCCAGAGCAACTTCTATGCAAACTGGAGCCTTGCTTTCTGGAAAATAGCCCACTGCTGATGGGAAGTAGAGAATAAAATCTCTGCAGTGTGTTTTCTTTGCTTGAGTGAGCACCCTTTCACTTTTGCTTTAGCAAACTGTTTCACCTTAACCGACAAGTTGTTTTCCATCTTATTTTGTCCCCCTGTCATCCTGCAGAGGAGGGGAGTGACAGAGCATCTTAGAGGCCACATGGCATCCAGCGAGGGTCAACCCACCTCAGTCACATTTCACTGAAAGCTTGCAAATACAAGGCTGGACTTCAGTGGTATCACTCTGCATATGGAAATACTCCAGCAGAAGCCCAAGGACTCCACTACTGGTGGAGTGTATCTGTGGCTGCAGAGAAGCACAAGGGCATGATAGACAGATTCCAGCTGCCTGAGTCATGCACAGCCCTGCTTTTCCTCCCTGCTCTCAACAGCTTGTTGCACAGTGAGGAACCCAGTTGGCACGTGAATTTGGTGCTGTGATACTATTTCTCAGAGGTACAATCTTTAACAATCCCTCTCTCTCACGGTGAGAAAGAAGAAAGGAAATGTCAAAATATCCTACTAGTAAGACATACAAAGGAATTTATGATGGGAGTTACACTTAACTCACATTAAACCGAAGACAACATTAATGGCTGGACTAGATGATACCCCCGCCTCAGCCTAGGGTTTTTTCCCAGCCTAAATGATTCTATAATTCCACATAAACACAAGGTCTCTCAACCGTTCCACAGAGATTGTGTACCAGACTGGACTTCAGGGATGTCCTTCCCCTTGACAGACACTCCTGTAACATTTATGGTCATGGATCAGCTCTCTCAGAGCAGGCTGAGGCAGAGGGTGATAACCATGGGATTAGCTGTGATGTGGAAACTTGTTCACCTCAGTCTTCAGAGTAGTCTCCTATGACAGGGCTTTTTTCTCAAGGACTGCTCAGACCAGAAGCTGGATTTAGATGCTCATCATGTTAGATGCAAAACACTATTTTGGGAAATGTGTGCTGGGCCATTGTAAGTCTCCATCACTGGTTAGTAGAGGCGAGGAATTGCTAGTTAGTAGCTTTTCCCCAGTTAGATTCAGAAATGGCTGTTTTATGGTAGGTGTTCGAATACTCACTCTCACAGAGACTCTCCTGCTGCTAACACACCCATCAGGTGGAAAGCTGTCAGTGTGACAAATGTATATGCAAGGGAAAGATTGAGGACAGCTACAGATTTTAGTGTAATGACCCCAACACAATTGCATAGAGAGGCAGGGACACCAGATATTGGTGTGTGCACAAGTTTAAACATGGGAGAGATATAAGGCTCAGCAGCAGGTGAAGAGATCTAGGGAAGGATCATTTCCTTCTTTTTAACCTTGGGATGTCCTTTCTCAAAGCATTCCCCAGCTGCTTCAGTTCACAAGTAATGAAATGGTCATTTTCAAGCACGGTACTTTTCCCAGAGTTCTTCAAGGTGAAAAGTTTCAGTTGCTGCTAAACCTGGAGTTGTGAGCTCGATCTGGGAAGAGGAGGAAGATGAGGAGGAGAGCGGAATTTCATGACTTGAAGTAAACAGCAGAGCTCTGAAGCACCTGCCTCACTCCTTTTCCCTTAAACTTGCACATCCTGTCCAGACCTCACTGTCCATTTGAGAAAGTAAATCTGTTGTGATGGTCATTGTGTTTTCTTGCGAGGAGAATTTTGTTTACACATGGAACCTCCATGTTGGTAAAAATGTCTCTTCTCCAAAGAGATTGTTTTATTCTGTTTTGTCTTGATCACGTGTGGGGGTATTTTTAAATGTCAAATCTTGAATGAGAGGTTTATTAACTTATTAAAAGCACTTTAGCGACAAAAGAGGAGTAAAATCTAAGTGGATTGTTTCATGGTACAGCACGTAACGCATATGCTAAGGGAATCATGGGGCTACTGCCTTTTGTTTGTTTACTGTGATATCCTTCAGCTTATGCAGGAGTTTTTGCTCCTTGTGGAAAACAGAACAAGATTTTTTTAAACTTACTTTCAAGTATGGCTCTATCTGAATCACTTTGTTTCAGGAATTGAAGTCTACTGCCTGTCTCCAACAGGAATTTATATGAGGATATGTGACTGTGAGCATCTGTCAAGGTTAGCCAAGGTAAAGTGAAGGTTTCCTCTCCTGGCCCGAGGGGAAGGCTGTACTTTGACAGTGGGCAGGACTGCCTGCAGTCTTGCAGCCAATCTAAAATTCACCAGGCTGTTCATGCCTGCTGCAGCTGACTCCAGTTTGATATACTGAAATGCACTGGTAGGTGTTGGAGGCACAACCCACTGTTGCGGGCAGGTTTGATAAAGATTCCCTCTCCTGGTGCACTATTTTGGGAGCCTGCAAATACCAAGTGAGGTCAAGGTAGAGGTAAAGACACACTTGGAAACAGCAGACTGTGTGACTGCAGAGCAAGTGAGTGAGTGACTGTCATACTCCGCAGCTTTGTGGGCTGGAGGACCGGAGTTTGTTCACAGAGCTTGTGGTCAGTGCAGGGATTTGAGCAGAACTTGATGCACAGGCCTGCTCTCTGCAGAATGGTGAATGTTGCTTGGTGAGAAAGTTTATGCCTTAAGGTTTTCAGTATTCACACAGTCACTGTGGGTATTGCTCATAATGGAAACTCAGTGTCATATCTTGAACAAGCAAGACACTGAGACTGAAACTGCTACTGCATTGGGCATAAATGCTGGCTAAGTCCATCATTTCTAAATGCTCTAAAAACAATATGACATGCAACAGAATATGACAAGCACAGAAAGATTTATGCATCAAGAATTCGCCCCTGTTTAACAAGGATGTAGTGAATATCCAAGACACTGCAATTAGGATTATATGATAGGTTATGGTACAAACAGAACAAACTTCAGGAGAGAGACTGATATCTGGTTTGTTTCCTGAAGCAGATCAATGGATCAGTGGAAATGTGACAAGCCTAATGTAGCTAGGAAGTGAGGGTTACAGAGGAAACTACTTCTGTGGATGTACTTTACAAATCTTTTTCTGACTCTTAGAGCAGAATGAAACTTATTCTCTCCTCTTGTTATGGGAGAAAAAAATTCTCTAAGCTAGATCCTGAAGTCCATTTTGTTCAGTGTTTTGGAATCTGCCTGAGGAAAGGCTAAGTAAAAGGTTAATAGGACAGCAGGATTTTACCCAAGTTTTAATACGGCAATGTTGAGGATGACCATAACTGTCTGAAAAAATTCTTGCCCACTTTGGTCTGGAACAGGCAGCTAAATGAATGGCACTGGTACCAGAATTCATGTCCTCTTTCCAAGGTCCTCAGGAAACGCATACACACAGCTTTTCTCATTTCCTGAAAAAGTACATTCCTAGGCTGCTGGTGTCTTCACAAAATTCATCTGACATGACTCAGGCTGCCCACTTGGCTGAGGCTGTTGTCACCTCCTCTGCCTGCTGTGCTAAGCTCCTAGAGCCTGACTGGCTGGGTAGCCTCAGAGGGCAGATCCATGCCTGTTCTGTGCTAACCCTACCCCTCTTCTCATATTTTATGGTGGGTTACCTATTCAGTGAGGGTAGTTAAGCAAGGCAGTGTTTCTGTGAAATAACACTGCTCCAAAGATACTGCATTTTAATCTTGCTTCAAATCACATCTTCAGTATTGTCCTTGATGGACACAGCTCCATAGCTGTGCCTGAAGGAAACCCTGTTCTGACATCTTTTGTAGTGCAAGGCTTTGGAGAACAGACACATAGCAACCTGAATACAGTCCCTGATGGCTAACACCTTGGTTACTGGACTCCCCAGTCTTCTGCAGTAATTTGCACAGTTTGTTGTGGGATTTTGGCTCTGCTTCTGCAATAGATGTGTAACTGAATTGTATTCCTGGTGTGTCAGATAATTACAGCTCTCTCCCATAAAGATGTCTTAAGGTTTTCCAGGTACCTGAGATAGACATCTTAGACAGTCTTTCTACAGATAGCTCTTAAATCAGGCCTGCAGAAATAGTTTTCCAAGTCCTGTGTCATAGCAGGGTACTGGAGTTTATAATAGGTAGAGATTAAATAAACAGGAACAAGCTGTTACCTTGTATTTGTTAGGATATTTTCAAACGGCTGGGACGCAGAATTTTTAAAAGCTGGGAATTTTATATTTTCTTTAGAACTGATCTTTCAGTCTGCAATAAGGAAAAAGGAGATGGTCCTTATTTCTGCCTTGGGCAGCATTGTACCTCTCTAGGGCCAGGTCCTGCTAGAGAGAAAGCTGGGTGCAGCTCTGTGTCCCTTAATTTTTCCTTGTTCCCACACAGTGAATTATGAAGGAGCGCAGCTGCCTGTAAAGCACTATTATTACAATGCTGCAATCAACGAGGTAGTTTGAAGCTGGAAAAAAAGTAGTCTCTCCTGGCTTCCCATTGTTCCTTGGACCTTGTGCTTTGCCCAACAGGTTACTTTGTGATTTTGCACTGTTTCTTGACAAAATATACTAAAATCTTTAATAACGAGCAGCCAAACCATCTCTTTTTGAAGGGCTCTTACTTTTGTAGGGGCCTCACAGTTATCAAAGTGATGTTCTTCCTGCTCTCCCTGAAACAGTGCACTGCAGCATCATTACAAGGTGGTCTGTATTTCAGGGCAGGAGATACTGACAGAACGTCAGCTACAGGGAAAAGCAGTAAAAGGACAATATCTGTTCAAAATTAGGTTTGTTTGTACAGCACAACAAAAAACAGCATAAAAAAAATACGTATAGCTGGTGATAAACCACTCTGATATGGTTCTCTTTCTTTTTCTTGTGGAAACTGCTCTTCTTAGTGAGCTGCAGTGCAGTCACACATCGCACTGTTATACCCTTCTTGTGCAGACGCACATGTGTGTTGAGCCCTTGCTACTGCCATGCAGAAGAACAGAGGCAGAGCTGACCTCTTCCTTCTGTCTTCCTGCAGTTCTTCAGCTTTTCGTGTTTTGGGGACTTTTTCCTTTTTCTTTTCTCCCTCTTCTTACACTTCCAACACTGAACCCTACTTTGGAAACTCTAGGTTTCAGCTTCCTCAGCTGATTGTTCCTTTTAACAGTATTTTTTTCTGTGCAAAAAGGGTTGAGTTGTGTTTGTCTTATTTTCAAAACTCCTGACACTCCCTCTTGTTCCGAATCACATCTCCCTTCTGTGTTCATCTTCACCCTTTATTGTCTTTCAGCAGCCTTCCATTGAAGAGGAGTGGCACTGGCCTCCTCTCCATTCCTCTGTCACACTACTTTATTCCCTTCCTGGCATCAGATTTAAAATATACCTACTGAAGCAAGTGCCTCAGTTTTTTAAAATCTAGCCATCTATGCAGAGAAATCCGACAAAAAATTAAAATCATCCTGTTTGTTTCCTCCTCTTTCTCCTCTTACTTTTTCTGAAGCAGGTAAAAAAACTATTTATATAAGTTTGTGCCACAATTGAAAGTGGCATTTATTTTGAAGAAGGAAAATGCATGAAATCCTGTGCAACTAACTGAGCCCATAGATATGGAAGACAATCAAGTTTCAAGTCTTTAAGGACATAAAACCTTTGTAGCTTTCGATTTCTGGGCCTTTTGTTTGGTTGGTTTGCTGCTTTTTTTCCTTCTGTTTTGGTGGGGGGTTTTGTTTGTTGTTTGTTTGCAGGTGTTTTATCCTAATTCCTAAGTGATAAAGAAATGTTGAAAATCTACCTTTTTAGGGAAACAAACATAGATCACATCTATTCTAACTCTCAAAAGCAAAGTAGTAATAGTGAAACAAAACTATTTTTAACCCCGTCTTTCTGCTGCATTTATAAATCAGAGCAATAATACTGTTTTAGTATTGAGAGAAAGACATTACAAGACCATTTTTCTCTCTACTTCATGACATACTTCTATGCTGAACCAATTGTAATTAGCAAACTACCCAGTGAAAGCAGTCTTTTCTTCAGTTTGCAAACAATGAATGCACTAGCTTACATTCTGACAGATTGCTTTGCTCATAAAATTTTGAAATATATTTTGTCGACATATATAAACTCATTTGCTGCCCAGGCTTGCCCAGGCTTGGCTTCTCCTCGGAACGGATTCAGCTGAGTGAGGGGAGGGTCAGGCTCG
>JAYRBT010000093.1:45614486-45644767 GCA_036023395.1 Myiotriccus ornatus | reverse complement strand
TGCCTGGCTGCTCTCCAGCCACTCTGTGCCCAGCCTGGAGCGCTGCAGGGGGTTGTTGTGGCCAAAGTGCAGGACCCAAAACTTGGCCTTGTTGAACCTCGTCCTGCTGGAATTGTCCCAACTCTCCAGCCTATCCAGGTCCCTCTGCAGAGCCCTCCTGCCTTCCAGCAGGTCAACACTTCCTCCCAACTTGGTGTCATCTGCAAGTTTACTAAAGGTGGACTCAATCCCCTCATCTAAATCATCAATAAAGATGTTAAACAGGACTGGGCCCAACCGTGATCCCTGGGGGACGCCACTGGTGACCGGCTGCCAGCTGGATGCAGCCCCATTCACCAGCACTCTCTGGGCCCAGTTCCTAACCCAGCACAGAGTGCCTCCGTCCAAGCCATGGGTTGCCAGTTTTTTCAGGAGTATGCTGTTGGAGATGGTGTCAAAAGCTTTGCTGAAGTCCAGAAGAACTAGTTTGAGAGGAAACCGGTATTCCCGCACAGATGGAGGTTCAGCAGGTCCTCCTTGTGTTTACAAAAGATACACTGCTGTTTTAAAGACCACTGTCTAGAGGAAATCTTCTCTTCTGAATCTTTGCTTAAATGGAGACATAGCACTCCAGGCAATAGAGGAGATGAGGCTCCCTGTTGTCCCGTGAAACAACACAGTCAGAATCCAATGAGTAAAGGATCCTACTATAAGCATCTGTGCGGTTTGCCACACACTAAAAAAAAAATCTTTGAACAGTAAGGTTCTGTTGCTGAAGGTCCTAAAGCATAACTGGGGAATCTTCACTCAGTGAAGGACTTCAAGGCAAACTATAATTGCAGATTTACTTATGGGAGTAGGAAGGGAGAAACAACCCCCTCCTTCGCTGTCATCGTGGAGCACAAGGCTGGTTTCTGAGATCTACACTATGGCTGTGCAGTCTCCACTTTCAGCTGAGGGCTCTGTCTAATCTACATCTGAAGTTTTAAAAGATCATATTGGCTTGGCTTCTGCTGCAGAGGAGTGTGAGAAGTCCAGTTGCTGCGACAGTGAGAGTCAGCACAATTGATGGGGAGGACAATTGGACATCCCTCTGATATTCTCTCTAGATTTCTTTTTTTCTTTTTTAATATTTTTGACCTTTTAGTATTACACAGCTGCTATTTTTGACATGTAGACCAGCATGTACCAACTGATCCATTGTTGCCTCTTGGTTATATAATGTTTGGGAGCAACACAGCTCCTGCTTGGTGGGTCTGTGACCATGGAGTGCTTTTGTAACCCTGGGTATGGCTTTGCTAACTTCCATACCTGCTGCAGACCTCCCTAAATTATTTGTCAAGTAATTTAAAACTTGTGTGTGAAGAAGCAGAGTTACATAAATACTGTTTCACATCCTGGTTCTCTGCAGCTGTATTGAGAGTGTAAGCTATTTGGGGCAGAGATCACTTCTTAGGGCATTTGTTCAGCCTGTGGCACAGTGAGATCCCTGAGACCTATTATTTTCCTCCCCAGAAAAGCAAAGAAGAAAAAAATGCACTGCATCCTTCTGTGAAGACTGCCCTGATCTATGTTGTGTGTGGATGTATAAACTACAACAGATGATGCACTTAGCAATTATGTTCTTCGCATACATAAGCAGGAACAAGAGCTCCCAAACTGCCAGTATCTCTCGATTATCACCAAATGGCTGTATGTCACACGGTCACACAGCAAGGGGGATCAAGAAAATGAGAGGAATGACAGAGGAAAAAGCTTCAAGTAGGGAGTTACATCTCTTTCCAATAGGGAAATGAACAACAGAATTTTTTTTACAAAAGATTGAAATTCAGTTGCTTTTCAGGCCTTTTCTTGTTTGAGGGAGTTTGGTTTGAGCAAGAGACATTTTAATCTCTGAAAGACAAAAAATGTCTTCAGCTAACCATGCCAATGAGTGCACAGTCTGAGGCTATTTGTGTGGTGGGCTTCTTTTTTAACCAACTCCATTTTCTACCCTTCCTTTTTTGTCTCCTGGATCTTCACTTAAAGGAAGAATAACTCCCCTAAAAAAAAAAAAAGCCACAAACAAACAAAGACCCTAACAAGAATAACCAAAACAAAAGGAAACTCTCACCACCTTACTTTGAGAATTTCTGTGATTTATGACCCCCGAGGCTGGCTTCTCTTAACAAAGGGTTACTCCTGCCCTTAGAAAGCTTCACACTGACATGCAGATGAAGGAAGACTGCAGTTTCTACAAGTCTTGATAACTAGATAATGTTTTACATCACCTCTGACACAGTCTTCCCTGAATCATGGCATCTGGCGTCTGCTGTCTTTTCAGCTTTTCTGCAGACTTCAGGAGAACGAAATTCTCAGCTTCATCTGCATATGAAAATAGGTTGAGACCCCCAAACTCAGACATTTGGAAGATGACGTAATTTGACATGAGTCAGCATGATTGGCAGGTCAAAGCATAATGCTGGCTCTTGCAGCTCAAAAGCACATGGTAAATTGGCAGAAATGTAAAGTTCATAGTGACATAGTCTGTGTGGTGCATTTCTTGATATTCCCTGTCTATACAATAACTAAAACAGTTGTTTGATAGTTCAGATTATTCAGACCTCATCAGGCTTCAGAAAGGGTGGAAGAAGATGGAAAGCGAGGCAACCCGACTCTCTGACAGGTAGCCAGTGAAGCAGCAACCCCAGGTGTGAAGTCACTTAGGGCAAGCTTTTGAAATTACACAGCATGTGGATGGTGCTGAGCTCTGTTTGAAAACTGGGACAGAATTTTTGCAGTGGAAACAGCTGGATACTGAGTGATTTTAAAAATCTGGCTCTTGTTTAGCTGTCTCCATGGGACTTTAAAACTAGTCCTTCTGCTCTTCGGAAATCTCATCAAATGTTATGTTCTACAAGTAGCTGAGATTTCTTTGTTTTCAGTGGGAAACTTTCTGAAGTACTACTGTTCTGTGTTCTACATTTTTTTGTTGTTGCTTTCTCTTTCAGCTGACACAAATGCCAGTGCCTGCCAGGCTGTTCCAGGCTCAGTATGCCTCTGTGGTTACAGCCTGATAATTCCTTTGCTTACATGCCAAAAGGCAGAAGTAGCTATCTATCACTTTGCTATTTGTTGCCTTTGAATCCTAGTCTGAATGAATGTATGCATCTTTCAGACTGAGTCCAGAATAACACTAAAATTCAAGCCTCATCTGCAGGAGGAACTCTGACCACCAAAAGCCTCAGCCAAATCTGGGGCCTTGTTGTACTCCTGTTGTGCAAATAAAGCCTGTATGTTCCCTGCAGACAATACTGACATGGAACAGCAGGGCAAACAGAAGGGATGAAATGTTGAATCCACTTAGATAAGGATGCATAAAGCATAGACAGTCAGGAAAGGGACAATATTTTATCAAATTGCTATCCCTGTGTTTCACAAACACAGCTGGACAAGCGTGTTTGGTGCATACCATCAACTTCAAGAATCAGTGAAGGGTTATTAGCAGTTAGTGATAAAAATGAGATAGGAGATTTCAAACATAGGCAGAGGATCATATGATAAAGGTCTTTTATAAGGCTGCACCTAGTTATCTAGCAGGGGTGGCTGCCAGTTAAAAATGAGCTGTTTTGGCAGAATGCTGTGATGGCAGAGGTGTCCGGACAGAGTATCTCAACACCCGTATCAGCTGCACACTGCTGGGAGATGGTGATCGGTGCTGTGTAGTACATTATTGCATTTGGGTGCTCTTGCCTGCAGCATGGGAACATTAAGGCACCAGCAGTGCTAGCTACATGATTATGATGTGACTTTAGGGCACAATATAAAATCCATGGAAATAAGCTGTTGAGTGTTTTCTACAGTCTGAATCCAAAGGGCCAAGGCAATGCAGCAGGCAGCAACTTAAATGTGTCTGCCTATAACACGCTGGTCTTTGTATGGGCAAGGAGTCATTTATTGTTTCAGTGAAGCTGAGGAATGATTGTAAACAGGGAACCAATGCTAACTGGAGAGTATGCAGATAATTCTGCTTTCATATAAAAGGTGTAAAGCTGGTCTGAACCACTTGACAGCCTGGGTAGAGGACAAATCTTCCTGTTCTAACTTCCTGTTGGCTTCCTGCATCTGAAAATATCTGCTTCTGGGCAGTAAAGTCAAAGCTAAGTTTTTGACAAAACCAGGAGAGAGACTCCTCCTGCTCTTCATGACTCTGTGAAACTCCTTCTGCACTAGGGTCTGTTCAGAAGAGAGCAGCCAGCTTCTCCTCACCCTGTACCTCAACAGACTTCATTCCTGTGGTAACACTGTCTCCTCATTTGCATGAAAAGTATGATTTGCACTGCACTGAACACTGTTTAGATTGACTATTATGTGATAAAATCATTCCGGCAGGATGGGGGGGGGGGGGAAGGGGGGAGGAGGTGAGGCGGGTAAAACCCATATTGTTTTGCTTCTGCTGAATCCTGCATGGGTTTCGGCGGTGCGGGGGAGGGGAAGGCGGGGAGCGGTTCTGCCGTAGGGGAGGAAATTGAGACACAAATGAGAGAAGGATCAGCACTGATTTCTGCTAGGGAAAAGAGCCTTTGTTGGATAAACTTCATAATGAATTATGCACTCTTCTTTCCCCATTGATAACAATACTGCCTTAGATGATGTCCCTGTGACTAAAACTTTGAATGCAGGAGAAGGTGTCTCTCTTCCTTCTCCCTTCTCTGAGTGATAGCAAAGACAGGATGAACTCTCCACAGGGCAGATGGTGTCTGAGTGGTTTTTGAGATCTGCACTGTGCCCACTGTCAGGAGCCAAGCCTAATACTTGAAAAATTGAGCCCGTTCTGCAGGAGATGCTAAATTTACTATTTCTTCAATTTATCCTTGATAGATATCCTGCTAAATATCTCTTTTGTGAGTGAATCCTAACAAAAGCCTGGTGTAGATTAGAAGCTGGGCTCTAATACTGGGCATTTCTAATGGTCCCTTTCTGATGAAAGTTTTGTTGTGGGTGGCTTGGTTCCAGTTTGAAGGAGATTTCCCCTCCTCTTTCTTCAGTATCTCCAGGGTAGGGAGTGGAATGTGCTCCTTGATGTGCACTCTTTCCCACTGCTATTTCTGGCTATGCACAGTCTGTCTCTTCACAGTAACTGGATCAGTGTGTTTAGTTAGTGAATAGACTGCTATGGGAGATTAAACAGATTTCCCTACAGTAAGAAAACAATATCTTGTGATCATTCAGTGGTTGTTTGGGTTTTGGGCATTTTTGTCCTTAACATTTTCACAATAATGGAGTTTCACATATCTTAAACTCAGATCCATAAAGTTCAAGACATGCATCTGGTTCTTGTGCAGCTTACTGTTACAGCAAGAGGTCCACTTACAATGATGGAGATATAGAGATGCTATGGAGAAACATAGCAATGTGACATGAAACCCAGCATCAAAGTTCGGGGAGGAAATCTCTCAGGCACAAACACTGGCCTGATGCTTCATCTTCATGCCTTCCTGTACTTAGCAGCCATTAGATATTTGCACATGGGACATGAGAGTTCCTTCTATAGATTTCATTGGGACAGATAAAAGAATGAGCCCTGGGGACTAAGGGAGCAAACCTTCTCCTATGGTAAGAAGCCACAGAACAAAGAATGAAAAAAGTATTCTCTTCATCTTAGTAAGATACCACTCCCACTCTTTGGGTGGCTGATAATGAAATTTTGCTTGTCCCCCTCATTTTGCTTTTCCACCTGCAATTTAGTGCATGTAAAAAAAATTTCCACCTGAAAACCCTCAGAGGCAGAGCTCTTTCCACCAATCCATATTCAGCACTGCAGCTGAAATGCACACATACACCAGCAGAATACATATAGTGCCTTCTGCTCTCAGAGGACTGCACCTTGGACAAGAAAGGTGGCAGAGCCTTCATGCCACCTCAGTCTGCAAGCTGCTAGTGGAGGAAGCTGTTGAACACCACTCAAGCAGCAATCAAAGTGTGAGAAGAAAGTTTGTCCTGCAGAAGTCCCAGAAGCAACCTGTGTGCTTCCCTCCCTGAGCTGTCCTCACACACAAACACATTGCTGCTGTTTCATCCAAGATAAACAGGCACCAGCTGGGATCAAACCAGACCCAGCATTATCCCACATACAGTGAGGAGGATGACTCATGGGTGATGGCAGGTCTTCAACTTAAAAGCTTCATTTAAAAATTGTTAAGGCTGTTCTTAATCAGCTGCTAAAACATCCTCATGAGGACTGTGGCAATTAGGAATTAATCTTTTTATGAAAGAGGAAAATATTTTCCACCAGTGCATCAAAACTAGAATGTAAACTAGTCAGTGGGTGGAGAGATTTATTTTAATGATCTCTCTGTTCTTGTTTGATCTTCTCAGGATATAGCTAGCACCAAAGAAAATCATGCATCCAGGAATCAACCAAGTCAGTCCTCCTATGGAAATTAAAATCTCCCATCCCTTTAGTGTAAAAGAATGAGGGGGTGAAGCACATAATCTAGGGTCTTCATCCCAAATCATATGAAGATAGTAGAAATTACATCGCAAAATTATTGGTACTAGAGACACACAAGAGCAGTCTTCACAGTAGACCTTACAGATAACAATCTTTCTTTACCTAACTGAGATGTAATACAACGGCAGTAAGATAGCTTTGTGGATAAATAAAATGGTAACAAATATGTCCATGCCCTGAATTAGCAGGGAAAATAATGTTTGTGCATATACAGTAAAGTAGGCATATGTTGCAAATTCATCTCTCTGTTACTGCCCAGAGAAATGGACTTATATTTAATCCAACTCTGGTGCATGTGACAAGAATTCTGCAGCTGTCAGTGGTGTTATTTACCGCAAACACCACACATTCATTGTAAAACTGTGCTCATTATAAGAAGTAAAGTACGGTACCTGAGTCTTAACTGGTGTATTAATAATAAAAATGGATTACAGGCATCCTTGTTTGCTGAACAATTATTTCAGGGAAAAGATTGATTTCAGATTTTGTCTCACTGACTGAATGACAGAAAAGGTATTTGCATGCAATGTCTCTGACCTGGTGAAAATGTCAGAAATTTTATAAGCCTTAAGAAGAAATGAAAGTTTCTTTGTTTTTTTTTGCTTTAGCTATGCTCAAGTAAAACTCTAGTATCTGTGTTATTTCTCAGAAGAAAAAAAAAAGCAGAAAAATTTAATATAACTTATTGAATCATAAATCTATATAATCATAAAATTCTCCAAATTTGAACATGATCCATTTTTCAAATATTTATCATTGAGGCTTTGCTGATAGGGCTGTTAATGAAAACCCTGACTCTGTGTAATGGGAACACACTGGTGATGCAGCAGTGTTTGATTTTATGGCAAGCTTCAGTTGTAGGTTGCTTGAATTCCTTAAATAAGATCTTACTTTCTACTTAGCTGTTATGTGCAGAAAATGTATGAAACATTTCAGCCTCACCTGTGTGCAGTTCTGGGCCTCTACCTACATCCCAGCTGTCAGCACTGTGTACCAGACAAGCCCTGCACATATTCCAGGGCTGGCAGCCTCATTTCATAAAATTACAGAATGGTTTTGGTTGGAAGGAATCTTAAAGATCACCTAGTTCCAATAACACTGTCATGGGCACCTTCCACCAGACCAGATTGCTCAGGGCCCCATCCAGTGTGGTATTGAACACTTCCAGGGATGGGGCATTCACAGCATCTCTGGGCAACCTGTTCCAGTTCCTCACCACCCTCACAGCAAAGAATTTCCTCCTAATATCTAATCTACATCTATCTTCTTCCGTTTAAAAACCATTCCTTTTGTCGTACCACTACACGCCCTTGAAAAAAGTCCCTCTCCAACTTTCTTATATTCCTTTTTCTTCAGCCTCTCCTTTAAAGAGCCTTCTTGTCTAGGCAAAAATATTGAAACAGTGTGTTCTCTTGTCAGGAATCATATGAATCAGGACAAAGAGCAACTTAACTGTACAGTTTCAAGGGGAATGTCTTGAAGTTATCTCAATTAACTTGAAAGTTATCTCAACAAAGCAAACTAGTCTGCTTTAAAAGCAGGAAACATAAAAAACAAAACCTGGTGTAACAACAGCTGATTTCAAGGACCCCCTATTTTTGCCCATGAGATCTAGATTCTACCTGAATCTAATGGTGACATTTCTTGTTGTGGAAGGTGTTTGGGATTTTTTTTAAACTTCTACCCCAAATGTGTTTCAAATGATGACCATTTTGCTCAGGGTCAGGAAAAGTACAAGGACTTTCCTTCTGGTCCTTCAAAAGGACTGTTTGGATCTGGAGGAGCAAAACCACTGAAAGGAGGAGGGAAAAGCCTCCTACATTTCCAGTACTCACTGCCTCCCAAAAAAGGGAGATACAGCTGGCAGTGGGTGATGCAACCATTCATCTCCTGGTCAGTGCCTCAGGATGTTCCCTATGCAGTCTGCAAGCAGGTTGCTGTATCCATGGCAATGGTCAGCTCAGCTTCTAACTTTTCAAGGTACAGAAAAGGGAATTACATTATTTCATTCTTGATGTAATGGCTATCTGGTTGGACACCTACAGCTAATAAACAATAAGCTTTGGGTCAGTTATTTCTTGGCAGCTAATGCCCACCTGTGCTAAAAGCTGTCAGTTCATGAACTAACTCATTACATGACAGAAAACGGCCTTTACGTCAGTCATTATGGTATCAATACAAAAGTTTTGTTCCGAATGTAATCAGCTTTATGATACTAATGCCACTTCTAAGTAAAAACTGTAGTTGCCCAGTAAGTGGAGAAATGCAGTGGACACAGCCAAACTTTGGTACTTTCAGGAAAAAGAATCAGCTTGTGTGAACTGCCAAAAGCTGAGCTTAGAAAGGGAGAACTAGTATATCTTTCTAGTCAGAACACACTATGTCCTCTATAGCTTATACCTTTTCTGGGGATCTGGGGGAAGAGTGAAACACAGGAACCCAGTTCAACACTTACCACATTAATTCCACTTTTACAAAACTACGGACGAAGTATACTTCTTACCTGGACATGAGAAGGCGTAAAAAAGCAAAAGCTTTCCCCACAGCCAGTGTATGGCGTTGGTGAGAGCAAATGTATGAAGTTCTAGTCAGAAAACATTAAAATGACAAGAGTAATTTAATATCAAAAGGAATCTATTTTCAAGTTTTATTATGTGCTTAATTTTTGTTCTCACATGCAAGCTCTAAATTGCAACTGATTTGTATACACATGAAAATTTGTGATAAACAAGTGCAGGAAGACAGTCGTCCTCTGTCCTCTTTCTTCTCCCAACACCTTTCTTCTGCCTTGTTGAGGAAAACGTTGCACTTAAATTGAGTTGCATGCTAAATGTATTACTTTTTTTATTGTTTGAATCAACACAAGAGCTTTTTTTCACCATTGTAGCCAAAGGTGAAATAGCAGGCAAAACTCTCACTCCCTGAAAGTTTTGAAGCAGCAAAGGAGGGACCTTTACTTTTTCATAGAGAATGGCAGGATAGAAAAAGACAGGAATGATCATGGGAGAAAGAAAAGGAGAAGAATAATGAAGTAGCCACACTGGCAAATGGAAAACAGCTAGTAATATGAATTTCATTACACAGGGAAAATTAAAAGATTGAACTTGAAAGTAGAAGCCAAAGAGATGACAGTGTAGAAAGAATTAGGAAAAAAAAATTAAAAGACAGAGCTTGAAGAGGGTAAAACATTGCTTTTATCACCTAGTTCAAAATGTGTGTTAATGTTTCAGTTGATGCCTAAATCCTAAAACATCACAATAAAGGGACAAAGGATGGAAGCATTACATCATACCATACTTTTAAATGAATCAGGGACCTCTTACAGCACATTCATATATATATACAAGCAGGAGGGGCACAACCACCTCCCAGCTCTCTTGGGTAAGGCTTGGTTGTTTGTTTTTTGTGTCTGGTTTTTTTTTTTTCCCTTGTTTTTAGAAGCAACGGTTTCCAAAAAAGTGAAAATCCTTGCTGCTGTTATCAAGAAGGACACCAAAATGGATGCAGCTGTCCAGGTCACTGGCTGCTCAGAGTGTTTGAGCATGGCATCAGTACCTGAGGACAGTGTGAGTGGCATCTGTGTGCGATGAGAGCAGCTGAATGATTTTCTGTGCCTGGTGGCAGAGCTCAAGGAAGCGGTAGAGAGGCTGAGAAGCATTAGGGAAAGTGTAAGGGAAATTGATTGGTGGAGTCGCACCCTTTCGACCCCAAAGGAAGTCCAGCAAGAGACAGTGAAGGCCTGCCCCTCCTGCCATCAGGCAGATGGGGCAAACCAAGTAGATGGTGGGGAATGGAAACAGGTCCCTGATCAGAGAGGTAAAAGAATCCCCTCCTGACCCCCATTACCTCCCCAGATGCCCTTAAAGAGCAGGTTTGAGGTCCTGGACCCAGAGAATCAGACAGAGGACAATCAGCAGGAAGATCTGTCTGGAGAGTCTCCTGGTTGCACCCTGTCTACCAGACAGATTACAACCACAGCTATAAGGAAAAAGAGAAGGGTAGTTGTAGTTGGTGACTCCCTTCTGAGGGGAACTGAGGGCCCTACATGTCGACCGGACCCATCAAACAGGGACGTCTGCTGCCTTCCTGGGGCCCAGGTGAGGAATATTAGTAGGAGACTCCCTGAGCTAATTCGGCCCTCAGATTATTACCCACTGTTGGTAGTTCAGGCTGACAGTGATGACATTAATGGGAGAAGTACCAGGGTGATTAAAAAGGATTTCAAGGAGCTCGTAGATTAGTTAATGAGACAGGAACACAGGTGGTGTTCTCCTCTATTCCTGCAGCAGCAGGGATGAATGAGGAGAGGAGCAGGAAAACCCATCTCATCAATAGATGGCTAAACGGTCAGTGCCACCAGCAGAATTTTGGTTTTTTTGACCATGGGGCAAATTCCATGGTAACTAGTCTCCTCAGATCAGATGGGTTTCATCTATCTAGTAAGGGCAAAAGGACTATAGCCCATAAGTTGTCAGGGCTGATCAGAAGGCTTTAAACTAGGTTTGAAGGGGGAAGGGATTGAAACTGGGCTCTCCAGAGATGAGCCTAAGGGTGGAAAGCCTGGGTCAAGAGTGAAACCAGCAGCCCAGCTGAAGTGCATGTACAACAGTGCACACAGGACTGAGTAACAAACAGGAGGAGCTGGAAGCCATCGTGCAGCAGGAAAGCTATGACGTAGTCGCCATCACAGAAATGTGGTGGGATGACTCGCATGACTGGAGAGCTGCCATGGATGGCTACAAGCTCTTCAGAAGGGACAGGCAAGGTAAGAGAGGTGGAGGGGTGGCTCTGTATGTTAGAGAGTCTCTCGACTCTGTAGAACTTGAAGTCAGTAACGATAAGGTTGAGTGCCTTTGGATCAGAATCAGGGGGAAGGCCAAGAAGGCTGATATCCTGGTGGGAGTCTGTTACAGACTACCCAATCTGGATGGTGAGGGTGATGAATTATTCTACAAGCAGCTGGCAGATGTGTCAAAATCTCCAGCCCTTGTTCTTGTGGGTGACCTTAGCCTGCTGGATGTCTGCTGGGAACTCCATATGGCAGAGAAGAGATAGTCTAAGAGATTCCTGGAGTGTATAGAGGACAATTTCCTGCTCCAGCTGATAAATGAGCCTACCAGAGATGGGGCCCCGCTAGACCTTCTGTTCACAAACAGAGAGGGGCTGGTGGGAGATGTGGTGGTCAGAGGCTGTCTGGGGCACAGTGATCATGAAATAATACACTTTTCAATACTCAGGGATGGAAGGAAGGCCATCAGTAAAAACTCTACGCTGGACTTCTGGAGGGCAGATTTCAGCCTTTTCAGAAGACTAGTTCAGAGGGTACCCTGTGAAACTACCCTTGAAAACAAAGGGGTGCAGGAGGGACAGACATGCTTCAAGAAGGAAGTCCTGACTGCACAGGAGCAGGCTGTCCCAGTGTGCTGAAAGGCAAGCCGACAGGGAAGACGACTGGTCTGGCTGAACAGGGAGATTTTAAAGGAAATGAGGGTAAAAAAGAGCCAACCAATTATGGAAAAAAGGGCTGGCTACTCAGGAAGAGTTTAGGAATCAGATACTTTTGCAGGGAAACCTTAAAATAGAGAAAACCTACTCAGACTTGACATCTAGTTTTATTTTCTTCACAAAAGGAATTTAAAAGACCATCTAATGCAGGTATATGTCATCCCACCGATAAAGAAAATGAGTGCAGCAAATGACAACAGTTATTATGCAAGTATGAGGTCAGAAAGTGCCAGTTTTGTGTAAATTACTTATATGCAACTCATTCAAAGGGAAAGTTTTGATTGAAAAAGGAACAGTGGAAGGATCATAAAATGTCATCTTTTTGAAACTCAAAAGACTACTTATTTTTGAGCACATATTAGGATTAATGTTTTATAAATTAAAGAAGAAACATGGAGGTTTTCCCTCTAATTACTGTTCAAGCAAAACACTGAAAAACAAAGTAACCATTGTTTTTAAAGCAAAATTGTCCTCCACACAAACTAGGCACATGAAATCATATCTTCTCTGTAGTGTTTAGTGATAATTGGGTTTTATCCATCTCTGAATCAGATAAAGCTCAGGCCACGCAGTTCTTTTCATAAACATCCTACAAATGAACATATCCATGGAGAAGAAAATGAGCGCACGTGAAAAAGCAATTCTTGCAACTGAGGTATTTGGGTTAATTCCACGTGAAGATGGTGTGGTTGGGCCATCTGTGCTGTACAAATAAAAATAATCCTGAAGTGGATATCCTAAAGTGAATCCCCCAGCATCTTTAAAAAAGGAAGATTTTTTTAATGCTTTGGAAACTAAAACTGGGCTCACGCTGTATTACCTAATGGGCATTATGCACTAACTAATAGGCAAAAATGTGAGTAAGTTTGAAATCCTCCAAGTCACTGCGCTTTGTTTCTAACGGCAAAAACTTCCTTCTTTCATATCACTGACAGCACCAGTATCACAAAGAAAAGTAAGTAACAAGTCATTTTGAACAGTAGGTAATGACAGTACTGGTCTTTATTCTCACTTGTGCCGAAACCCCTTTCACACCAGCCAGGAAGACTAGAGAGTCCTAAAAGCAGCACTTTCCCAGGTGTTGAACAACCTTAATGAGCATGAAAATTAAACCCATTATTTGAGAGAGGGAATGATAAAGTGTCTGGTTGCCAATAACCCTCACACAGATTCCTCATTCACTAGGAGAAAGAGATTCATCTTATCTAAGAAGTGAAATTATTCCATTAGCTGCAGAAGTCAGGGAAAATCACTTCCAAGTAAGGTGGCACTGTGTCCTTAGAAGAAAGGAAAGCCTTTCTCCCACTACCTGGTTAGTTTTGCAGATAGTAGAAAGTTGGGGAGGGAAGGGGGAAGAGAGAAAACAAAGAGAAAGAATAGATGTTTCTAAAGCTTGAGCACTGGTCATCTGAAGGATCTACTAACTCTGCAAGACAGTGCACTGAGCAGACAAGTACAGATGAAGATGCCTGGAGAGACGGGAGAGGAAAAGATAAAAGAGGAACAGCAGACAAAAGCTGAGAAAATATTACTAAAATAAAATTAGAGGGGAGAAAGACGCAAAAGTAAAAGGGAGAAAAATGAGACTAAAAAAACCAAACCCACCAAACAAATAACCCTACAGACTCAAAACAGATGCCTCCAATAGGAATTTTGGCTCCAACACAGGACAAGCCTGAGCCTAAGAGAAAACCAAAAACAAGACACACGAGGATACTTTCAATTTGTCCTTGTTTGTTCCATGTCCTGATTTTACTTCTAAAAAGGGAAACTCTCCAGCTCAGAAAAAGACTTAAACTTTCTCTGCTGTTGGCACTTATTCTCTCATCTCCCATCCCCATTACTGGAGTGTTTTCACTTCGACTATCAATCTTTTCTCTATCATCAAGGAGCTACATTGAGTGCATCACCTGGGCACTGGGGAGAAAAGGATGATAGTGACACTCAAAACCCACAGTGATCTCAGAGGATTATTTCCTGGAAGAAATGCACATGGGCATTAGGCACCTCTTGCACTGAAACCTCTTGTGGCTGTGCCTTACACTCAGAGCATAGATGCAGTATCCTTGGGTGTAACTTGAGCAATGCTTCACTAACCTGGCGCAGCACGGCTTCCATGCAGCTGTTCCCTGCAGCCTCCACTGAACCAAGCCTGGCCCCAGTGACTCTTCAACACCCCGCTCCACTGCTCTGCTCTACCTACAGAGGGGAAGGGGAGCTCAGTCCTGCAGGGTCCTCCAGGCTGTTTGCAGACTCTGTTTGAGAAACCCTCCATGTCTGACCTTGGAAGATGTGCAGCACTCTTCTGCTGCACAGGCTTCCTATCTGTGAGGGTGGCCCAAGGCCATGGTTTGTAATGTGTGAATGATACTCCCCACCCTCGTAAAGGACAAGCATTTAATGGACCATCTGTTTATGGTCTTCTCATGGTCTACCATGTTCCTGGCAAAACCATGGCTCCTGCTATGTTTTAACTCCCTTTACCTCAGGTTCAGTAATGCACTTAACTGTGTGATGTCAAAATCTTGATACAATATGATGAGATAGAAAAGGCTGCAAGCTAAACGGAAATTATACATATTTATGAGATGATAGCAGCTATTGTTTTGCCTAATGTCTACCCAACCCTAAATTGATGCAGCAGATGGAGGAAGGGAAAATAGGTTACATGCCTGCGGTGTAAGTGTACTGACAGGCTTTGCTCTGCCAACTACCTCAATGACTTGCCATGCTTCTGTTAGAGTGGCTTCTAAAAGGACATGAAATTGCAGTTTAGATTGTGATTCATGAGTGCTTCTTAGCGTCAGAAGAGTGTGCTGAAGCACAAGTTTAGCTGCAGATATAAGTCTTCAGGTTATAAAATAATTATTTTGTAAAAGGCAAAATATTTATCATTTGGATATAGAGAACAAACAGTAAGCATCGATCAGAATCCCTTAATAAGAAGCACCTTGAAAAACTCCATTATTTTTATAGCCATGTTATTTGCCCCTCTGTGACTTTAGAACAAAGAAAATTCAAATAAAAAATGTTGTCTTTTATTTGCTTCCAAATTAATATTGCCATTTGCTATTTTATGACTTCACATGCTGTTTCATTCCGAGCTTTCACACCAGCACTTGTGAGACCGGGCCATCTTAATTTTGCTAATGCACACTTAAAATAAGATCTAGGAACTTAGGAAACTAGATGTTGAGTTCCCCCAAATGCATGCCTCTTAAAGACTGTCCTCGGAGCACTGAATCAGAGCAGTCAGAAATCAACCCTGCTTTTGGTCCCACTAGGATTACTGGGCTGGATTTGAAGAAACAACTTTTTTTAAAACTGAAGTTTACTACTAAAGTCAGATTTTTCTGTAACTTACGCATGATCCATAAATTTGTGCCTGTTCTGCTGCGGGCTGCACATAAAAATAATTTCTACAATATTTCCTATTACATAGCAATAATTACATGAGCAAACTTTTTAATTTCAAAGATAGGCATGAGATAAGATTAACAAGGGGCAAAGCTGTGTGAAACAGGATGAGATTCAGAGTTTACAAGATACCGGCCTAATATACCCTAATACACTAATATACCTTACAGAGTTTGTAGCTAAGCATGTACAATGAACACAATTTAAAGGTGTGAAGGTCTGACTAGACAGGAGCCAAGCCATTTTAAAATTGTGTTGCTGAATACTTTCTAAAAAACACCCCACCCATATTCAAATCTAGACAAGTCTATGTATGGCTACTTTAGGCAAGAAGAAAATGGTTTTGCCCCACCTTGAATTTCTGCCTCCCAAAAATCAGTTCCTGTACTGTAATCAAAGCAGCTGTGAACCCTGTCCTTGCTGACCACCACAATACACTATCAGGTTCCATGTACACATCGAAGCAGTGATGATGCAGGCACAGGGGTACAGCTGCAGCACCAGGGCTTTAGCTCCAATTGCTTTTGTAACACCTACTTGTTATGGTCCAGAACAAGGACGTGCGAGCTCCACGGTGAACACAATGAGGCTTCTTGTCTGAGTTATTTGGATTTTTCTGCTTCTTGTGGTGAAAGCAGCATAATAGGTAACTGGGCTTGTCATCCCATCCCAAGATAGACACATCAGCATGTTTATACAGGAGCTGTGGGACGGAACAAGGAGCTGAAGGTTGCTTCAACTTGTCCCAGTAAGTTTCAGTGGTTTTGGTGCATTTTGGATGTAGCAGAAGTGATTGTACCTCTTTGACCTGCACCAGAAGTAATCTGCAGTTCATATAAATGATACAGTCCTTTTGTGATTTTATTTGAAACATAATTACAAAGAAACCTGTGCTTGCCCGGGATCTAAATCACTCACTAGCCCTGAAATGAGCTTTTGGTAGGTACCACTGCCTGCCTCAGCACTGTACACCCCCAGCAGCCTCACCACATGAAGGAGCATGACTCAAGGACTCAGTGCCTTCCTACCTGCTTGCACACAATCACCCTTTCCTTCTCAGTTTCTAGATCTTTGCTGCCACTCTACATAGCCTGAAAGGAAAGATGAAAAACTGCTACTACGGGACAAAAATTCAGGGATTTCATAAACACCGGTACCACATCCCTTGTGAAGCCAGTGCACCAGATGACTAAACTTCCCTCTCAAGATGTCCTTGTCAGGAACTTTAAATTCAAATTAAGTATGCCTTCACCACATTTCCCACTTGTGAGGGGATTTTAGCAAGTGCTGCGGTACTAGCCAGGGGATAGGTAGACAGTTATAGAAAAGCAATTAGTCCTGATTCTTATCCCTTGAAAACACTGTTCCTGTTTCAACTGTGTCACATTTAGGTTCTTTGTGTGTGTTTTGAAGATTTCCCTGTAAATTAAAAAAAAAAAAAAACACAAAATCTCTGGGATTAAAGCATCCTGCTTTTGCAGTCCTCCAGCTGCTGTGCTGCCACTGCAAATCAGTAGGTCACAGTTCTGTATTTCCACACATCAACTCAGTAGCGACAAGAGAGCCAAATGGAGCTTTTCTATTCATTTGGTTTCTGTGGTCTAAGAGCTGCCAAGCATTTGACCACAACTCTTTGGCTTGTGTCTGCAGCCTCCAGGCCCCTGACTTGTCTTGCATCCAGCTACTAGCTGAGCCTACAACAGCTTTGCTGCTGTGGGCAGCACAGGCAGCATGCATTTGGCTCACTAAGGCCACAGCACAATACATTCAGGCTGGATCTTCAGCTCTCGACAGGTCTTGGGGAAAACAGGAATTCACCGAGGGATGGGTTTGTTTTTGCAGAAATATGTAACAGCTGTTTTTCAATTTCTGTTATCTTTCCCACATAATGATGATATCATCTAGGGACATCTATAAACACACTGAACACTGTGAAGGAGCTTTTGGAAATGGGGAGATCTCACAGAGATAGTTTAAAAGGCACACCAATCCACCAAATATGTTGAACTGTGAAAAAGTAAAAATTTTTAAACTGATTTGAAATAGTTTCTAAGTCAGTGGAGCACACTGCAAACATGAGGCTTTCAGTTTTATAAGAAGTGTGCAGTTTTCCATCACCCTCACCTTGGTTTGCATCACAGAGAATGGATCAGGTTTCCCTTGGATGAAGCCAAATTAGAAGTTGCACACCGAGAGTACACCTAATGCACTCCTGCCCCAAATCAACCTGGGGGATCAGAGTCCAAAGCAAAAACCCCACAATCCTGAAATGTGCATATTGTGTATGTGGGTCCTTGGCACCAGCTGTTTCACATTGTAGGACCTCTCTTAGAGCAGCAGAAGCAGTCCACAGCACCTTATAATGCAACATATCTTATCACAACTTCTTTTCTGAATCCAGAAGCTGAGAGTATAAACAGAGCAGTGAAGGAGTAACCCTTAACATCTGCTTTCCAAGTGGGAAGATACAGATAGCTCACCATCCGATATTACTGCTACCATTAATTAGAGTAGCACCTAGAGGCCCTGGATAGGCATTAGGTCACTATTGTAGGGACTTCTTGGACTTAATAAAGCAGCCCCTACCTCAAACAACATGAATAGAAAAAAATATACTGAGCTACAGACTATTTGTAAAAGGAGAAAGACAGAAATTACTGTTGTGGTTATACATTTCTCCAGATTAGGCATAAATGGGGCCAAAAGTGAAAAATTACTTTGGTCTAACCCTCACCCAGATTCAAATTTACCACTAAACTGCAAATAATCTGGCATAGTTAGCTTATCTCAGCTGAAGCCAGCCATGAGAATGCAGAAATGTTGGAGGTCAGGAGCCAGGCGGGATGGCCAAACTGGGCAGGCAAACCTCTTGCAGCCTGTCTCTGCCAGCTGCTGTTTCTGAAAGCCGCTGCCAGGAATCCTATGCCTTTCTAAGCTCTAAATCCACCCCTGACAGCAACTGAACGTCTTTGATTTGTATGAATAAATTTCAAAATGTCCTGTGATTACAGCTTCATAATATTCTGGAAGCAGATGGCAGGCACAGATGACACTGACTGTAGTTGTAAGTGCAAATAGGAGGTGGCAAAGAAGAGCTGGGAGAGACAGAGTTGGTTTAAGAAAACTGTGAAAGAAAAGGAGCTCTTATTTTGAGGATGCAACCAAATGATGAAAGCAGGTAGGGAGGATTCAATTACCATCAGGAGCGAAACACAGGGCTCTGCTTCTTAAGCACAGTACAGTGTGTGCTTAAATGTCTTACTAAATAGAAAAGAGAGGGATAAAGAGAAAGGCATTAATATATTCAACTGTCCTTGACCCTTAGGACTGAAACTCTGCTCTCCTAGGAAATAAACAGCAGTAGTCATTTCAGAAACTAATATTCAGCGCCTGGATAAACACACACAATAAATCCCAGCTCCTTCCTTACTTCTGTGCCAGCTGATAAAGTTCACTAGTCTGAGATAAAGCTCTTACTTTCCTAAATCATCTCAGGAAACAAAGCATTTATCAGCTGATCCTACCAATGTTTTAAAAATCATCATAGCCTCACTGCAAAACTTGAGGCGATGTTTACTTTATTAAGATGCAAGTGGGAATGTGAAACAACCCACGGTGCTAAATGAGATTCTTACAATGTCTCTTCAGAATACTTTCACTTTCACTCCAGGCAGCAAGGAGAGATTATTTACTTCCTTCTACTATCTAAAGAGTTAAGTAATAGAGAGGAAATCTCCTGGAAGTCACTCAGTGCATCTTTTCCCTCTCCCTACCCCATCTCCTTCCCAGCTTTTTTTAAAACATAGCATACATCAAAGTAAAAACTGACATGCACTTCCCTGAAGCTCTCTACAGCATGCTTTTCAGCTTTGGAAATTTCATTTTCTGCCTTACGATGATTACATGAGAGAGGATAAAATGCTTGCTTTGGGGTTCATCTTAGATAGAGATATAATAGACACTGCAACTTCCCACTGCAGTGGAACCAATTTTCTGTAGATGGGCAGAGGGGTAGTAGGTGGTTTAATTTATATTTGAGCACATGGACATGGGTGGAAATGCTATATAGGGAGTATATGGAAGAATGAAAAGGGGGAGAAAGAAAAAAAAATTGGTGGCTTAGCCACTTTTGTTCTAACTGCAGTCTGCCTTACTTTGTCAGTCCCACTGAGCTGCAGCTGTCCATATACACACAAACAGAGACACACACATAAAATCCCAATTATTAATAAATAATTCATCATATTTTATAGTTTTTCCTCAGCTAATTCCCAGGAGTGAGACAGCATGGAGACTGAATCTGCCTTGTACCAAAAAGTTTGTTCTTCCAGGTGCACAAGACAAGACATAGATAACTGCAAGCATGCCATGCTATGTTGGATTTCTTGCTTGCGTTTCCTCTTCATGGGACACTGTTGTTTAGAAGGGACCACACTGAAGCTGATAAATTTACCTTACTTCCATATGCTAAGTAGGAAAAAATAGCTTTGTGTTGCCCTGATTTTCCTTTCATGAAATTTATAAAAATTCCAGATTGCATCCATACCTAAAAAGAAGGCCATCTGCTCAAAACCTCTGGCTTATATATGTTTTCACATCAATCCCTGAGTGAAAGATCCTGCTCAGGTTTGCCTATCAACAGCATCCAGTGCTTTGCCTCTCCTTTAAAGACATCTTTTAAATTACTTTGGTGCCTCAACATGCAGGTCTACCCTCACTGCATGAATAGCCTTCCTCTGCCTCATCAGAGTGGGGAGACATCAATCCCAGAGATGCTGGGGCATGGCCTGATGGAGAGCACTGTGAGGACTGGGAAATGGCTGGGACCAGGACATTCCTTTCCTGTGCAGTGCCACTCATCATCCTCTGTCATGCTCCTCGCTTGCTCTGGCTTGCCCTGCTAGCCCAGTTAGATAACAGAACTGTCACTGAAGGACTGACAGTGCAGAAAGCAGACTTCTGGAGTACAGTTCCTTTATACTCCAAATGTGCTGATGATCAGAGCAGATCAATCACCAAGAGCAGAGAGTAAACTGATAGACAGGGTAGAGCAAGGCTAGGCAGGATGATATGAAGGAAAATTAAACTTCAGGTTCTCCTTCAAGGTAATAGGCACTAGGATTCATGATAGGCTCACTCCAAGTACAAAGAGCTGGCATTGATGCTGAGCTCCAAAGTGGGCACTCAGCTAGATTGACTGCACCTAGGTCTGATGGTCATCTGTGCAGGCATTATCTAGGTAACAAGGTGACAGTTACGAGTTAGCTTACCACCGTGTCCATTTCATACGACCCATGATCATTTGGGAATTTAATGACACTCCTTAAGAGTCTTTGTAGGAGACATGTGGTACTTGCACTGTGTAGGCTGGTTGGTCTGCAAGACTGGAGCCCCTCAGTGTGCTGCTTAGCTTGGCTGATGGCCACTACAACCTGTGCTCTGGCACTTTTGGTGACCTGTCTTGGCATTTAGCCTGTACATTTGAAGGATTTAGGTTACGGTGGATTGATTGCATTTTTGCTGTTTATACCCCAGCACTGATCTCTGGCTGTTGGCAGACCAATCCCTTCCCAACAGCTCTGTTCATCCAGCATTCAGACTTACATCCTGACAGTAAAGTTTGAAAGACCTTTCTTCCAGCTACTTCTACAAATAAATAGCAGTATCATAAGGAGGCAAGAGCACACTGAAAAAACTTAAATCAACCCCACATGCAACCAAGTTGTTCACACAGCAAAGCCTACTTCCATCAGAGCTGAAGACAGCCTTACCTGGCAAAAAGCCTCTTTATTTCACTTCCACTTCACCACCTTTTCTAGGGTACTCAGTCACACCTTAGGAGGGGTGGGAAGAGGGAGATAAAACCCATTTCAGAATGGATGTAATTGTACAATTTTAGCACCTACAAAGCTGGCAAATTTGAGGAAGTTTCACAAGTAGCCCTACTATAGTGTTGGGAAAACATTTTCAAACTCCAGAAACTGTCAGAGCCAAGGGCTTACCTGAATGTGAATTCTCCCCTTCATCAGCTCTCCTGGGGATTGCACTATCACCTTGCAAAAATTGCCAATGTCACCTTTGCCAATTATTCCAGGGTTTCCACTTGAACAGTGATACTGAAACACAGAAAAAAAGAGATTGTTTCTGGGTATCAGGACATTACTAGGCTTTAACCTGCGACCCAAAAGCTGTTTGACACATATTAGAGAAAGTATTAAGTGTACTGAACCTTTGCCACATGGAGGCTTAGGCTGCTTCTGAAACACCATAGTTCAGTTCAATTTCAAAACGTTATCATTTTACCTCAAAATAATTGGACTGTAATTGCTAGTAATTCAGGAGCTGTTTTACACACCTGAGCTGTCCATGGTGAAGGAATGTGACGGTTAGTTAAGGAAGGTCATCTTATTAGCCACCCATTAATAAATTCTACTGACACAAATCATCCTTAGCTCATACACATTTAGCTTTTCTATGTTCTTATTATTCTCATAAATAAAAGAATTCTCTAAGTGCAAGCATGGCTGTTGACCAGGCAGTCCTGAGGAGTGGTGTCAGTCTAATGTTTCAGGGAATCCAGACCTCAGTCTGGTCAGCGTTTTTAAAAATGTGTATCTCCAATTTCTGCGACACTGACTTTTGCATCTCTTTTAAAGGTGTGGAAAGGCTTTTAAGAGTTTATTATAATTCAGTCAACATGAATGCTGTAATGTCCTCAACTGCCTATTTCTTTGCTTTCAATGACAGCTTTATCTGTGACATCTGAAACTCTTTGTTTGCTTTTCAAAATTGCATTTGTGCTCTTTCCTTAAGATTTTATTTGTAGCATATTACGAGCAAACATGGGGAGAAGAAGGGAAATTAACTGTGCAAGTTAATCCTTGGTTTTTCATCCTGCCTTGATGTGTGTCTCCTCTACCTGAGTGCAGCAGCCTGGATTTCTTGTGGTTTATTTCAGGTATGTAAACTGGCCTTCTGTTCATACATAAATGAACTTCCCTGATGTAGCATTTAAACATCTGGTTTATTAGGAGAGTTTACTTCTAAAAACTTGAATGTTACAAAAGCAGTAAATCTCCAGTATTAAAATTCCACAGTATATAGCCTAGTTAGAAAGGAAAAATCTCATGGTGATTAGTCTAATTGTCCACTACTAACAGACATACCTCCTCTATTCTGACATATTACTAGAATTTTAATGGGAATTGTCTAACAGCCTCTTCTTCTCACTTTTGTCTCTTTGCTACAGCAGAACATTAGTATCACTGTCTATTTTTTTTATGTACCCCCTATGAGGCAATGGTAGATTAAGAGAAAGGAAATAATGACTAGTAATTTCATGTTTCATTCATTAGAGGAGTATCTGCCTCGAATGACTTCCTAATAAAGTAGAATGGAAGCTCTTATCTTTGTCAGGAATGAATGAACAAACATGACAACTTTTGAATGAGCAGAAGATCACCAGATTTCATACTTTTGCATTAAAAAACCCCCGCACATATAAATAAAAAAAAAATAGTGTTGGATGTCCATAAAATGTGAGACTATGAAAACATCATCACTGTACTTTTTATTTTCCGGTCTACTCTGAATTTCCCATATGTTGTTAGTTTATTTATGGATTCATTGTTCATTTGGGATACCCTATTCTTAAGCTGTAGTCTGCCCCAGACTTCCAGTTCCATTTTCATGGTTTAGGTTGTATTTGTAATGGTTATTTCAGCTTCCATCTTCATAGGCAAGCTCATGTCCATCCATTAGTGCTCGGGGTAAGCTTAGAGCATTCATTGAGTATAGTTACTCATGTTTTTCCCAAGTCTGGCAAAATCATTATATGTTTGTTACACTATTTCCATGTATTTTATTTTTCTCCAATGACCTATGCTATTTTTCTTTGACCAGAGTAGCCATTAACAGGCTCCATAGAAGATCTTGGCAGCAAAGATCACACTGTACAGCTGATTTCAGACTAGTCTTGTGTGAATGATTTGTAAGAATCTGCTCGCTCTGCAGAAAGGTGGAGTAGCTATTACCTGGGTCTTTATTTTTTTATATAATAAAATTTGTATCAATTAATGGCCAGTGAATTTTAATCTCCCCTTAATGGGAAGTTAAAGGCTAGTTCTACGTTGGCCTTCTAGTCTTGAATCACAGCCTGCAATCAATACAAGCGTACCTCTTGGTTCAACCTGAAAAAAATGACATTTATATATATGCATTTCAGTAATAAAATAATTGCTCTTTCCTCTTATTCTGTGGTACTCATCTTAATGACAGCCTATAGGATTTACCATTTCCATCTTCAAGTCCTATACAGGCTGGATAATTTCAGTCAAATTTCATCAGTTCTATGATACCTCCATGACTAAGACAAAATCTTTTTAGATGTATGCTATTGAATAGTTCAGTATAGTAACTCACCTTCTTTAACAGGAGTTGCGACAGGTTTATTACAATTTATCTGAAAGGAGGAAAGTGTTCTTTGTCCAGCAGCTGAGGAGTGCTCTGTGTGTGTTTTTTCACATGTCCTTTTCTAAATTTCTACAACAACTCTTGATGGAGGGGAGAATGGAGGGAACAATTACGTCAGAGAGCAGGTAATTCCATCAGGTTGCTCTTCAAGAGGGGGACAGATCCATTGCCAAAGCATTCTGAATGACTCTTCTAAAGCTGTTTATTGTGATAGCCTAGACAAATATCACAGCTTATATCTGACATCTGAAATGTCAGGCCAAATAAAATGATGGATTAGTAACACCATGGACACAACAGTAGAAAGAAACTGAAATATAATGATGCCAAAGCCAATCTAGGTTGCAGAAAAATAAGCCAGAATGGAAATATGAAGAAAGTTAATCATAGATTCCCCAAATGAGGAAAAAATATTCATCCTAATATTTAAAATATGTATTAGTGTTTCATCAGTTCTTTGTTGGTGAATGCAGTGCTACCTAGGCTGTTATCTTTGGACAATTTAAGCTTTCCTTGGTTATGAGTACTGTAATTTTTATTTTGGGGATAACCCATGAAACAACAAACGATGCATTATGCATCACTCTAACTATTGGTAATAATAATCAGCATACATGTATTTTCCTTCCTCATTGTGAATATGATAAAGTTAATCCAGTCCTTTCCTCACGAACTTCTGTTATACTCTAAGCAGAAGCACAATACATTCTCAAACATAATTGTGATGACAGAAAATTTACCACTGCAGAGTTAATTCAACAGAATATATCACCCAGCGGGTTGTGTAAATAAAGAAGAAATTGTGACAAAGGCACTTGTCATACTCTCAGAGTCATGCCTGATCCAGCAAATGACATTTTGAAATGCAAGGAGTACACTGTAATGACAAAGCACCCTTTGTAATATGTAATAGAAAGGATACCATCAGAAAATATTTATATTATTACAATACAAAATAAAAAGTATCTTGTTTTTCATACTGTGACTTCCAATCCTATTGACATTTCTCAGTGGTTGATGCAGTAATGATTAAGGAGGAAGAAGCAGTAATTAAAACAAAAATCACAAGGCAGTGGCCACATAACATCCAAATGCAGAGAATGGTAGAAGTGTGTGCAGACAGAGAGAATGGGCTTTGCCCACACCGGAAGGAGACACACAGGCTGGACAGTAGACGTGAGCAGGCTGACTCACAGCACACAGTCCGTTTCCAGGAACAATGCCGTTTTTCAATCTGGCAAAAACTCAAGACTCCAAAACACTCACACTATTTTCTGAAAGATTAAAGCTTTGTATAGCCATATGTGGTCTGGCCTGTGGTATAAATACGTTCAGTCCTTCCAGATCATGCAGAGGAAACAGCTCACCTAAGCTAATTCTTAGTGCAGGCTCACATTTTTTCCCTTCAAGTATTATGGAGGTCAGTCTAATACAGCGTCTTCATACTGTCTTACGAAAGAAATGCATTTGCTGAGCATGCCTCACAAAAAGCATGACGAAGTCCATGCTTAATTCATAGCATGGATGTAATTTAGCTCAAGCTCCATGATACTACAGGGTTTTCGGTCACATCTATCAATGCCTGAAGCCAGTTATCAGTTACACCTGGAGCAATGATGAGAACAGTGTATTTTATTTTTCAGTAGTGCTATCAATGAAGGGAGGAGGAAGCACCTTCTTCATGGTGGTACAATGGACACAAGTATTGCTTGGAAGCCCTGAAGAAATCTGACAGACACTGATCCCTTTTCCTGGTGATTCAAATTCCTTCATTGGACCCCCATATACTCTTACCAGATCTGCCAACAGGGTAACCTTGTTCATAAACATCTACCAAAGTACAAAAAAAACATCGAAAATATTTCCATTGTGATTCTCCACATCTCTTTCATTAATCCTAACAAACAAACAAACAAATAAATAAATAAATAGCCCGGAAAGGCATGTTCTCTTCTGGCATTTAGAAGCACAAGAGGGAAAACACCCATTTTTTAAGATGATACTCTTCTAGTTATTGCCATCTCAGCTTCTATTGCATCATCAGTTTAGCAGCTTTCTTCACAGTTGTTAAAATTAGTGATAGATTCATAAGCTCAAATGAGCTCATGCTTTAACTCTCAGAGTACTTGGGGATTTAAGCACATGCTTCCAGTTAAACACATGCTTATGTCTTTTGACAGTGCCACATTCATCACTTCTGTAAGCAGGTATGCCTTCATTAGAAGAAAATAGATTTGCTTTTAACAGAGAGGATTTGAAGCTGCTCTTATGTGTTTTTATATCAGCTTTGATTTCTAGCTCAAGCTGTTTTATCAAGAGTGACTAGTAAAAGCCTCATATGTCACAGCTCTACGGGAGGGGACAGAAAGAGAAAGCAAATCATCAGGAAGATGTGACTTTATAGACTTACAGGCCACTGTGACAGGGAAATTAAACCACAGTTGAAAACTCTTAGTCAAAATCTCCACATCTTATGAATTGGAGTAGATTGAACCTAAGTTTGTAAGTTGAGCTCCTCTGACACAGGAAGGCACAGAAGGAGATGAATCTTTCAGGTTAGAGGCCATGGATCATTTTTGTCTTCATAAATCAAGACAGAAAACTCTAACTTTCTTACAAGTTTGGAACCAAGTTCAATTCTGAACCTCTGATTAAAACAGAGAAGGATCTGCTGAACAACATCTGGCTTGGCTCTGATTGCTTTTGCATATTCTAATCTTGATTTCAATCAAAAACCCATGCTGTATTTCTGGTGTATGCTATACTAACATTTACATGTTATTTAACAGTCCCAAGATTATGTCTAATACTGTCTGATAAGTGTTCAGGTAACCCTAATTCACCATATGAAAATAATCACTGATATTAATGTATTTGTGTCTGCTGCTCCAAAGAAATATTTCCCATGCTTAGTATCTGTATCTTTGGTAAACTATTCATATTCTATTTCTTCTTGATACTACTGAAACGTTTATTTACTGACATATATATGCCAGTGTTATCTGCATTCAAATGCTAGCTTGACAAAATATTGGCTACAGCACATTAATTCAAGTAGAAAAAGGTTATGTGGTATCGCAGCTTTCCCAAGTAGTAAATATTTACATTTTTGTATTTTCTGTGATAGTGCACCCAAGGTAAGGTATTAGTGGCCATGTAACACTAACCTTATAGGTTACTGGGAAATACTTATTAATACAGTGCTATACTATGTCACTATTGCAATGTAGATACTACTGCCTTCTCTACAGAACTGGAAATATACAGATGAACTCCAGTATTTGCTCAAGTTCACCATTCAATTTTTCTTTTAAATTATAATAAAAACCTTTTATTTAAAGACAAGTTAGTTTTGTCCATTGTTACTGATACATGGTTCTTCTGTCCAGGGGGTAGAAAAAACTAAATGCTTTTAACAATGTAAGTGTCTTGGTGCCTTTTAAGATAAGAGTCCTTTAGATAAACAGTTGATAAAAAATGCTGTCATTTTAGAGATACTAGTAACAGTTCAGTAGACAAGCTTTCAAATTAGTCTCTTTTCTTGGAAGAACAGAGGTTGAAACCAGTATTGACGGCTACATGCAAACTGGATCTGGAAGAATCTGTATAAAAGCAGTTCTATAGAACACAAACCATAACTTGTGAGTTGTCACAAATCTATTTTGACTGAATATTATAGGAATCCTCTCTGCCATTTTCCCTCTCAGAAGCATCAATGAGTCTTCTCTGTTTTGCGGGCTTCCTCAATAAACACTTTTGCCATTAGTAACTTTATGCATGTAAGTGAAAATCAGCTGGTTAGCTCTGCCTGGCAGGTTCCACAGATGACTAGTACTTTAGGCAGGAAGTGTTCTGCATTAACTCTGGTCAGCATGTCAACCCCACACTATCACTTCATCACTCCCCCCAGGGTCAAATAGGGAGAGAATAGAAAGAACAAAAGCAAGAAAATCCAGGGTTTGAGATAAAAAATATTTTAAAAAGGGAATGATCGAGTTAGAAAGAATACAACAATAAAACAAGAATAAAACAAAAGTAAGTGATGCAAAGAAGCCACTCATCTCCCAAAGCACACTGATACTGATACCCAGTTAGTCTCCAAGCAATGTCTACCTTCAAATAAACCCAAGCCCTTCCCATCCATGACATTCTATGGCATGGGATATTCCTTTGGTCAGTTTCGGTCAGCTGCCATGGTTACATACTCTCCCAACATCTCATGCTCCGCCAACCTACTTCTTGGTGAGGGAGAGTTGGGAAAAGAGAAAGCCCCAGTGCTGTACAAGCTGTGCTCAGTAACAACCACAATTCTGATGTGTCATCACCACTGTTTTAGGCACAAATCCAAAACACAGAACCACCTGGAGGAAAATGAATTCCGTCCCTCTATCACAGTGAATCCCAGTGAATATATTTACCATTGTATCTGTGCTCCCCATATCTGATTCTTAGGAAGTATGGGGCCTGCAGTCAGATCACGCAAAGCAGAGCTACACTGGCTGCAAGGAAAGAACACTAGAACACTAGCTTCTTATTGGAGAGTTAGTTCCTTGGGCTATGAACATCATATAAATAACATTTTCTACTTTCTTAACCAGATTTGCATGGGAATAGCATTTTCCTCTGAGAATTATATTTTCCCCGGCTAAACCAGGCAAATATTTTTAATATTTGATATTCAAAATTACGGGTTTACAGTTTTGCTCACACTTGCAACTTTCTTTCAGGAGAAAGGAACGCACTTCTTCCATGAAATATGAAATCCACAAATGGGCAGTAAAACTTCTAGGCTGGAAGGAACACAGTGGTTTGAAACAAGCAAGCAAAGTGCTATTATAGCAGTACTCATTCTTCTTGATAGATGCCTTGTTAAGGTGGTTGCAGTTTAAAGGCTGTCTCATCACTCACCAGCACTGACCAAGAAGACAAGGCAAGGACTGGAATAATTCAGTGGTCCTGCCTCAGTCCACACTGTGGTCTCCAGAAGATGAGGAATTTCTCCGCCTTTTCAACGCTTCCTACTTCCATGGACTTTATAGCATAAAACTTTTTTCCACCAAAAGCTTCAATTCCCTTAGTCTGTGGGTTTTAAACATACATCTAAAGAGCTGTCCTGAAAACTGGTATTCAAATGAGTTATTCTAAAACAGTACTGTGGGTTAACCCCAGTAGACAGCTAAACACCACATAGACACCTGCTCGCTTCTCCACCACCAAAGTAGTTTTATGGGGAAAGATAAAAAGAAGAGCAAACCCAACAAAACTCATTGGTCAAGGTAAAAAGCAGTTTTGCAGACAATGGAGAAGTGAAAGAAGAAATCCAGAAACAAAACAAAGCAAGTGATACAAAGACAATTACTAACCACCTCCTATGCTAGACTGGTGCCCCATCAGTTCCCAAGCAAAAGACAGCTAACCTACCTAACTTCACCCTTTCCTCTGTTTTATGGCTGAACATGACAATATATTGCATGGAAATCACTTTGGTCAGTTTGAGTCACCTGCCTGGATGTGTCCCCCTCCCAGCCTCTCACACACTCCAGTCTATTCACTGGGGGCAAGAGTGAGCAGAAAAGGCTTTGATGCTGTGCAAACACTGTTCAGCAGTAGCTGAAATGCTGGTCTGTTATCAGCACTGTGGGAGCTGTTATGGTGAAAATTAACTCCACTCCAGTCAGACCTAGTACAAATGCTTCAGATCAGTAACTGCCCCAGGGCAGATCATCCTAACTTTGGCCTACCTGGCAAACACACGAGTCTTTTCAGTCTGGCCTTTGGCAGTCCTCTTGCTTTCCACTGTTATCATATGTTACATTTTCAAAACAAAGACAAATGCTTCACTCTTTCCATGAAGTGACTGAAAGACAAATTGCTTTTGCAATGAACAGATGTAAATTGCTTGAAATTAATTTTTCTAACATAGCCTGGTCCTGCTTCCCTGGACAGGATCTTCTGTTTCTAATGGAAGCTCTTTATAGGAATTTACCTGTAGTGTAGCCCTTTTCCAACTATCATGTCTTAATAAAACAGAAAAATTGGATTGATTTCCTGTCTTCGGTTCACTGATCATAGCTATGACAAATAGGTATAACTTGTTCAGTTAAGTAATGTGTGCTTGATGGGAATTATTTCACTGTCACTGAAATAGTAACCTCGGTTACAGTGACAAATCCCTTTGAAGTCACTGGAGTTGCAGTTGGTCATACCAGGCCTAGTGCAACCCTAATGTTTACTGGAGCCAGCAAAGCCTCAGTAGCCCTGGGCAATGTGATGGCTCAGGGTCTTGGCTTTCTATCTGACTGTTTATAAAATGACAGTTGCCATGGTATCTGAGCACCTCTGGAAAAGCAGCTTGTTGCTGCAGGCCTACAAACAGCCTAACTGAGCTCTAAAAGTACTATCATGCCAGGGCTGT
>JAYRBT010000093.1:45595929-45605933 GCA_036023395.1 Myiotriccus ornatus | reverse complement strand
GTTCTGGTGTCCATTTAGTCCACAAATCTTCTTCCTTTGTTCCTGGGATGAAATTCCCCAAAAACCAACTCCAACAAGATATCATTCACCATTACAGAACTGAGAGAAACATTTCTATTAGGGATTTCAGGGTTCCTTTACTACATATGACACAAGGAACTTATAAATGTATTCTGTAATGTGCAATAAATCAGTCTGCCACAGATTAGAGTAACCCCACCACTAGGATGGTGGTACCGTGACCCCAGCCGTGATCATGGCAAAGGTGCCATCTCATTTCCCAGGAGTTCCTTATATATCCTTATTATTCCTGGCTGCAATGTATGCATCAGGGGAACCTTCCCAAATAAGAAGCATGTAAAAGGAATGTTAATAAGAGGTCAACAAGTATTTCTCAAAGAACTTGTTTGAAACCAGACCATTTTATTCACTATTTATGGGTGAAACGATAGATTCAGCTTTGAAAGATGATTATTTTTATTTGGAAGCAGCTGAAGAGGAATCTAGTTTGGGCAAACCCAGTGCAGAATGGGGTTCTCCTTGAAAGTCACAGCTGTAAGGACTGAAAGATAGGGCAGAATTAACCGCTGAAACAGAAGCAAGGAGGTGTTCTGCATGTGATCATCCTGTGATGTATCCTCCCAGCAAAATGGAGAAGGCTATCTTTGCCAGGAGTAGACTTTTTGTTTAAGACATGATAAAGAAACACCAATCAAACTTGAAGGGAGAGAAACTTTATAATCACATCCTTGGTTTCACTCATATTATCATAGTGATCATAAAACAAAGAGCAGATCACTCTTCCAAGGAGGATCACTGTGGGGAGCTCCTTCATCAGTGGACCAGTAGAGAAGCTGTCACAGTAAGAAGCTGACTGTCTGCCATGGAGTTTATACCAGCAGCTCATGCAAATTTCTGTCCTTAATTATTGTACTTGTGTGAGTTCTTCGACAAATGTTACCAGGAAGATATGGAGCATAACTCAGCTCCAGACATTCTTAAGGGAAACAAAATTTATTTCTAACAAAGAAATGTAAGTACAGTAGTGAAAAGCAAAGCACAGTTGCATATTTATTTTTCCAAAATAATAGCATAAAGGTATTTTATAAACTTCTTATGATAAGACATCTCGCATTCTAAAATTTCTTCAACTTTAAAACTGTTGTTTTAGAAACCTACAGATATTTCCTATCTTATACATAAATATTTGCTGAATAACATGGTTTGACTTCCATTACAGAGAATCATACAATCATGTTGACTCCCTTAATGACTTTTCTTAATAAGTATCTAGCCCTACTGAAGCTTCTTCCAATTTAGGAGGAGAGAATGAACTCATCCAGCAGCATTAAAAATGGGTCTGTATGTCATACATTACATATTTAAATGAATTTTTGAAAACTTCACCCAAATTCATTAATTTGCTAATAACACACCTTCATTTGGGCTCCAAGATGGAAACTGTAAACACAGTGAGTGTTACATACTGCAGGCAACCCTACTGAAGCACAAGGACTGTTCTGCGTGACCAGCAGTTCTACATGGGCTCATCTGAGGCTGTTACGCTGCTTCCCCTTGCAAATTTGGGTGATTGATGTCATCTATGGCAAAAGAATTCAAACTGCAACCAAGTAGCTTATTATTTTAAGATGTTTACCTCAGATGACAGGTTGTTTCTAGGGGCAGGGGTATGTCTATGTTTTAATATGCAGTATCTGTTTTAGTTATGTTTAAGACTGTCAATAATTGGAAGTAGAATTTTCTTTAGTGGTTGGTTTTTTCAGGGGGGTTTATATGATTGGTTTTGGAGAGTTTTGTTTGTTTGGTGAGAGGTTATTTTTCGAACTTGAAGAAGTTTGTCAGCTTCAAACCAAAGACAACCTCCCATAAATTCACACTTATAAAAAAAGCCCAGGAAGAAGATCTTGAAATTTCTATCACAAGAGTCAGAAAACCAACATAGCACATCTTATTGCTAGATCAGGCTTCCAAGTATCTGCTAACAGAAGTATGCGACAATGCCTCCCTTCCTGCACTTCAGTGGGACTTCTCAAACATAGCACTCCCAAATATCACACTGCTATTCAAGTGGACAAAGAATTCCAAAGCCTTATTTCTCTTTAGTGAAAGACAGTAACTGCAGGTTACGCTGCAATACCACATTAGTGGTATCTAGACATATGAAACTGGCTATGTGCTCTGCCTTAGTTCCATGACTGCAGGTTAATCTACTCCAAAAAAACTTTCCAGGGGCACAGGTTCAAAAAATGAAAGAATTTAGAATTGAATAATTTTAAACAACTAATTAATTAAACACAACTTCTTAAGCTTGAAGAATACTTGGAAGCAGATGAGGGGTTCTTCATGCATACTTTTTGTTCCTTATTTTAGAAGATAGTTCAGAACGGATAGTCCAGTGAAACAACTAAAGAAAAAAATCCTTGCAACAAACAATGTTTATTTTAATCTATTTTGACTCACCAATAGAGTTCCAACTTATTAAGATCTTCAAAAGAAAATATTTAAGGAAGACCATTTTCCGTGGGTTTGTTGCCTTTTTTTTTTTTTACAAGGACATCCTCTACAGCATAGTTGAAGCTTGTTGGTACTCACCTAGCTTTAGAGTATCAGTAAATTTAGCAACCTTGGAATCATAACAAGAAAGAAGATCCTAAGTATAAGGATGTGTGTTTTTATAGGATTTCACTTGAAACATAAGAAGACTTAAACCTTTTCCCCTTCATTAGATCTGTGCACATTGCTTTTCAAATGGATCTGCAGATGAGTGCACCACCACTAAAAATCCCTGCAGGAGCTGCTACGAAAGACAAGTGATCTGTTGGAAAGACTTTATTTATTTTATGCTCTTAGATAAGTAAGAGGCATTAGAAGTGTTAAAGCAGAGTAGTCATTAAAATTACAGTGAAGACATGATTAATTATCCCCTCCCTGTCACCTGTGCTAATCTGTCACTTTTCTCTCTGACCTGTTTCTGTTCTCATTTCCTCAGCACTCTGTGGACAAAATTCATACTGGTGACATCAGTGATGCTGAGATCAGAAATTGGCTCTTTACCTCTATTTTTTCCATGCCTTTCCTCTAGTTTGCCTTTTTCCCTGCGCTACTCTTCAAAGATGGTTCACTGCAGCCCTCAGTGCTTTGCAGGTATCCTTGACTACAGCTCACATTCCCAGTTTCTGGCCAGCTGGAGCAGGTCTGGATATAATCCAGATCAAAAGCAGGTGGCTAATCAGCAAACGAGCAACTTATTGGCACACAACAGAAGTGACTCAGTACTTCTTTGTCCCCTATTTTGAGTCTTAAATTTGGCCAAGAAGCAGTTGTGGGTGGTGGGTCTTGAAGACAGTAGATTGCTAGTCATGTTGAGCTGTAGCAATTGCAGGGAAGGGGGGGAGAGGGGGAACAAACAAACGAAAAAAAAATCAAAACCAAACAAAACCACAACCTAATAATGGTTCTTCTGGAATTGAACAGAGTTGCAGACTTGCTCAGTGAGCAATGCTGAGTGGGCTAACCAGCATAGCCCAATACTGCAGCTGATTTGTAACATGCTTTTTGGAGATGGCACCAAAATAACTTTGTAATGCAGAAATCTATGGCCGGATGGATAGCATAACTTCTACGGGATTAGAAAGAAAACTGTGATTTATTTTAACAAACCTCTAAAGCCACTAATTGCATAATAATATAACTGTAGCATGAGATTTGTACTCTATTTATATATAACCCATCTGGAGTAGGTTCTAGGCACAAAGCAAGCTGCTATGAGCACAGTGATTTGAGTATGTTTACAAAGCCCTGCTTGTATTTGAAATCAAAGTACATCCTCCTACAAACATTTGCATCCCATGAAATTACTCAGCAAATTGTTACAAAGATAAGTCGCTATTTACTTTCACTATCTATTCTTGGAAGGCTTGTTTTCTAAAGAATTTTTACTAAACAGAAACAAAATTTAAACCCAAAGTTTTTAAACCTATCTGTCAAAATTCTTGTTAATACTAGTTTTTTTACAGAATGGCTTCAAATTATCCCTTTTACTCTCATCAAGTAATTAATGCAATTATTGAACTGCAAGGAGAAAATTCCCATATCAGCACAGATTCAACATTTCTGCCTGTTAGACCATAGGAGTTGACCTTTGTGTTCCACCCATATCTCTGCCACTAGTTTCTTTCTTTCAGGGAAATTGCATGCTGTCTTTGTGCATTCAAAGTGGGGATTATCTATCTTGCAAGAATTTAGGTGTTTGGCCAAATTACACTTGCAACACAAGAATATTATTCTCCACAGTATAATTGTGGACATAAGGAAACACTGCGGGAGAAAATTCACCACCATGACTTGCTGAGCTAGAAATTCTACCATCATGTGTCAACACAGCTCCATATGCGAGGACTACGTAATAAGAAGGCCAGTGTTAGGATCTGTACAGGAGTATTGGTACAGTTTACTCAGTCTAGCATCCAATGCAATTTAATGCTGTTTTCTTTAATCCAAGGTATAAAAGAATTGAAAGCAGTATTTCTCAGAAAAAGAAAGATATGGTAGTTATGTGCAGTATAGTTCCATAATGCTTTGGCAGCAATTCACTTACTGTTATCCAAGTTAAAAATAAAAGAATTTCCAAAGAGAGACAAAGCCAGGTCACACATGTGTACTTTCAGAAACAAAGTAGGGAAGGTTCCACCCATGCCATTTCAATTCCCATCTGCACTACACATCTTTGCCAATTCTTGAAAACAGTGCTTTGATTTTCCTAAGGGTCTCTGTCAAAGCCTGGCCAGTATAGCCCCAGACCTCCTTTCCTGATTTTTCGGTTGTACCACTGTTGCCTGGCTTGTGGTAACTATCACAATCCTTTTCACAACAGATTTTCTACTCACTAGTGCCTAATAATAGCCACTGTTTCTTGAATAAAATTACACAACAACGTAATCCACCTACATGTTAAATAAAGCTTGCCTGGAAAAAAGCACTTTGGTAGTGACTGAAACTTGAGATCTCTGAAGGTGGACCTCCTTATTCCTCAATTCAGCCTCTACATAATTGCAGCAGCATTAAGGTACTTGTTTCTTAAATTAGTATAACACTGCTTTAACTGTAACAGAAAATAATAGTGTACGTGAGCCATGTTAATAAGGTTACTTGTTTACAATCTACTTTATTCTTGAGATCACGCTCTAACCAACTACAATCATAAATGCTTCCATGTGAAATCACCTACAGAGGATGTTCCAAAAACACCTATCAGATGAAACAATGCATAGAAATAAGTTTTGAAATTATATACCAGCTACCAGGAAAATCTGTAGTACCCATGAGATGGCAAAAGAACCGGCTCAGCCAAATATGATTCCCACTAGCTGCAGCAACCTCCGTTTCACATTCCTTCACCTGAATTTTTTCCCATCAGTTAGTTTTAACTTGGCTTGTTTCCTACTCCCATTATGGCTGTTTTCATATCATCTCCTGTGCTTCCTCTGGTCTTCACTGCCTTTCTTCAGCTACTCCCTCAAATAAACAAAAGTCGTTTTTCTTCCAGACAGACCATGCCTACCAGCCAGGAACACTGAAGTAAGCTATCTGGTTTCATGTACCTATGCACATCTAAAGGTAGATTAAAAAAAAAAACCCAATAAAATAAAAAAAGACCCCAAATAACAAAACCCACAAAAACCCAAGACCAAACCCACAGGATTTAGGTATAGGAAAGAAAATGGGTACTTAGAAGGAGCAACATTCTTTACTGGGACGCTTCATTCTTCAAAATGGTCAAATTTGTCTTGTTTCACAGGTGACAGTACACAGAGCAAGGAATAGCAACGGTTATATTAATGATGCCAATAATGGAGCCTCATTTCTAGATTTGGCAGAGTAATACAGTATCACACCCTGTAAACGTTATTCTCTGTGGGTGCTGACTATACAGTAGTAAGACCCACTGCCTCCGGTGTGTTTAGGTTGTTCTTCAGCAGTCCGTAAGTTTTTGATAGCTGGGCTAAAATGATAACTTCCTGCTATTGCATATGATCCAATTCCTCTAGTCCAAAATTCTTCATGTTGTGACAAACAGAGGTTTTTCATGCCAACTTGCCCATGAAGAGTAGAAGTCTGTCCAACTAGTCAGTCAGTTTTTAAGTGGGCAATTTCTATTTAACTTTTGGGATGGTTTCTGAATCTAACATCCTGCTAGTACCTCTAGGGTTAACCTTACCGTTTGGATCTGCCCTCTGCAAAGATTTGTGCCACACCTTTGCTCTCAGGTGCTCATGGGGAAAGTCCTCCAGGTAGTGGCTTCAGAAACAGACATGGCTGTGCATTCTCTGTTTAGATTTAGTTCTTTCCTAGGTTCTAAAATGCAACTTATTCAGCCTCTTGGAGTGAAAAAACCTGGCTTTTGGCTCAGACAGACAGCAACTTAAAACAGCAGACTACCTGCTTTATCTGGGATAAGACAACAATAATCACTTGCTTGAGCAACCTATACAACTGGAAGAGTCAGTTTTACTTCCCACTTGCATAACCTTGGCTTATGAGGAAAGAGTTAGATGTAGCAGAAGGCAGAAGCAGAATCAAACAGGAGCAATAAAAGTACCAAGTCCTTTTCTTCTCCTGGCTGTCCTCTGCCATAACAGAAGTAGCAGGCTTAGTCCCTTGCAAGCCCTCCCTACGGAGGGGAGAGAGATTAAAGATATAACGCTACGTTACTTCAACACACAATTTTCCTATTGCAAGAACCATTATCACTTCTCCTCAAACAAGAGAAAGTTATGGTAATAAATCTCAATTTATTAACACTAATGCCCCACTCTTTTCTAATTCAAATGAAATAACTCAGTTTGATTACAATGGTGCAGGATAATTAATGCTTTGCTAGATATTTCCATGTCTTTCATACCTGTTCCAGGCTTTACACAACTTTGTCTCCAATTAAACTATTCTACCTTGCTTTTTTTTTTTTTTTTACATTACCTCCCTTACATGTAGGGCTATAACAGTATATTTTTTGTAACAGATTATATTTGTTTCCTTGTTCTGCTGTGTTTTACTCAGCAGTTCAGTACTGGTTTCCAGCTATCTTCTAAATGTGACTTCATTTGGTTACTGGGAGGATGGTTGTCTTGCTACTCTTCTATCTCAGACTGCTTGCATCTACCTGCTCACAAATTTGTTTACTTCCTTGCTAATTATTCTTAATACATCCCGTCTTAGCGGATGTTCAGAAGTTTACTGGCAGAAAGCAGGTTCTCTGTGGTTTTTGAAAGGCTTCTGAGAAAGTTCAATACAATTATGTATCTGTGCTACTTACCAGTCTGTACACCTCACATACTAACACACGTGAACCTAAATGTCAACATGCACATACACGCAGCTATAACTTTTCATAAAAATCTTAGCAGCTTCCAGAAGCACCCAGGCTGACAGCTTCCTTTGCTTGATAATTTGCTTATAGCACTGGGCCCAGTGAGAAGGCAGATGGCAGTCAGGGGCAAAAGGTGCACAGCCACAGTCCTTAATGTTATCATTAGCACACATTAGAATGGATAGAGGCAATAGTGAGGCAGGGGATTGTACCCCTGACACCCTTAGAAAAATCCATTTGTCCTGCTAAATAGGAGGTAGATACAAAGGGCCAATAAACAACATAGGAAACAATTGAAAAAATTATTAATATTATGGACAAAATATCAACCTAGTTTCATCCCCCAAGATATTAATATCAGGCTCTTTGGAATTAAGGAGTGTAAGCTTACCTACCTGACGGCCTTCCCTGGAGTGGAATCACTCTGCTTTCTAAAGCTTCCAACCAGAGATGATCCATTTAATGCATACCTTTATATTTACTGAAATTAGCAAGTGCACTAGAGTTAAATCCTTGTTAGACAAACACCTCTCCAGTATAAACCCACAGTCGCCTGATTATTTATTTTCCTTGATACTTTCATCTTTTATCCTGAACAAATGAATTCTGATGTATTAAACACATCCACTTTCTTTCAGATACTAGTATATTAAGATTCAGTAGCCTCTTTCTCCTCATTAACTTATATTAATACTTTTCAAGTATTCCTAGGTCATTTAAGACTCTTTATGATACCCCTCCAACTATTTCAGATAAGAAATTAGGACAACTGTTCCCCAGATTTTCCCGCCTTCTGCAGGAATTGATCTGACAGGTTTTTTTCTGAATTTTGTTATTACACTTAGCAGATCTTTCTATATAAATTTTATAGCGGAAAAAATCCTCATTAATTTTGTAAAAAAAGTCCTAGGTTTTTTTAGTAAGTGGTAAGTTTTCAGAAATCAAGAATGGCTGGTTAACTGCATATGTTTTATACACTTTAGAGAAAGTGAAAGAAGGAAAATAATTTCTGTTCCTTGACAGTTGATAACAGAAGTATTTGAAAACCATTGACAGAGGTCTGACACACAGAATTTAACTCTTCTGAGTACCTTTTTACCAGAAACTGGTTATATTTACACTGTTCAAAAGCAGTATCCAATTCTGCTCCTTTAGCCATAAAACACATTAAAAAAAATCAGGTTTGTAACCCTATTAACAGGTTTTCATTAAAATATAATTCTTATTATTCTCTGTCTTAGGGGTGAAAATAAAGCATGAGGCAAGATACATCAATGTTTGAGATAATTAGAGACCTTCAGACTCAAAGACTTTAAAAAGTCCTAAAAACAATTCGATGGAGAAGAAAACGTTTTGAATGTGATAATGGTCTCTCACATATATTATATTCCACCTGAGTATTAAAGAGTGCATGGAAAGAGACATAGCACTCTGACTCATAAGCATTACAGCAAACTGCTGCAGCAAAGACATTATTAACACACTGACCAACCAGCCAAGACAAGGGATTGTCCCAGCCATTGTGATGTAAATTTTCTTCAGCAAGCTACATTTTCTCTTCAAGAAAAGTACAGGGTGACTTTGTGAAGCGAGCATTAACAGAATCTCCACATCCCCAGACATCCACCAAGCCTCACTGCAAAAATCATCATTCTATGCTTTTGACTTAAGAGGTTCACACCTCAGATATCAAAGGTGAAACTGGAATGGCATTGTCAAACTTAGGCCCAGTAGTTTTTCCCCACAAACGTTTAAGAGCTTAATAGGCCAGTTCCAGGAACATGTTGTCGTGGCCATACATAACAGGTTGTTAGCATGATTTATGGGAGAGGAAGCCTACCCATGGCGTCATGTTCTATTAAAATATTTTATTTCAATCTACTAGAATTTGTGTCACAGCTGCAACAGGAGGAGTGCTATTTGAGCCTAGTAGAATCTTAAAGAGCTTAGCAATTTTTCATTGGAAGCATCTAGCAAAGCTAGGGAGAATAGTCTGTGCTGAGCCCCATGATTTCATCTACTGACACGTTTTTTCCTGCATCTATACTTAAGTTTCTGAAACTAAAAAAAACCTAGATTTTTCAAGGAATGAAGACAGTATGTAGCTATGGCTGTTCTGAGAACTTCATTTACCAGAGAGTAACTATCTCTTAGCTATCTCAGCTAGCTAACTTACTATTTTTCACACAAGACAAACTGGACAGTGTCATTATCACTACACCACCCCAAAACTGTCAGGCACTTGGTTGTTAGTTAACCGAAGTATACGAGTCAGGTAGATAAAACATCATGTATTAAAACAACACTTCTTAACTGTTGTTAAGTTTAACATATACAGGTCACTGAATAAGATGGCAAAGGCCAAACAGTCTCTACTTACCAGACAGACAGCAGCCAAAATCAGTGCAACAATGAACACAAAACCCTTGCAAGCTAAAGTAGCAGAATTTGTAAGTAATACAATAAGAAACATGCAAATAGGCTGAACAACTCATTAGGGTTTCTGAAAGGAGCATGGAGATCTTCTTAACATAGAAATGTTTGTGGGAGAACATGATGTATGTGTGAGCAATTTATATTGTGTGTGGTACTTTTATAAACTTTTATAAACTTTTAT
>JAYRBT010000093.1:45572836-45584775 GCA_036023395.1 Myiotriccus ornatus | reverse complement strand
GCCCCCCCCGGGCACCGGGGGGGGGCCGGGGGGGGCGGGGGGGGGGTCGGGAGGCAGCGGCCGCCGCCGCCCCCCCGGGACTCCCGGCTCGTGTGTCCTCTGCCGCTGTGCCCGCGGTGCGCGGAGAAATCCAGTTTCTTACGTTGTCTCCTCCCCCTGCCTCCCTTTAAATTTATGATGGTGGAACAACAAACTGCGCACGGCTGGAAAAGTTACAGCTCTTCTAAACTCCATCTGAAGTTACAGTTAACCGATTGGTTTGTTTTTCCTTCCCCCCCTCCCCACCCCAAGGGTGAGTTGTGGTCAAGTAAAGGGAGTGGCTAACTGTCTGCATGACTACACAGATTACCTAGAACTTATTTTTTCTTGGTATCTGCTACTTACGTTTGATATTCAGAGTTAGAATTCTTTTATGTTAATGCTGCTCTTTTTAGGATGAAGTTTTTTCGTTTGTTTGGATTTTTTTACCGTTTAAGTATTCTGCATGCTTTCAGGAAAAAAAAACTGATCTAGGGTCAAGGACACGACGTTGTTCCGTTTGCATTCTTTTCCGTTTTCCTTTAGCTTTCTAAAGAGTTACTTGGTTTTAACCACAGCTCTTAAGGCTCAGACGAGAAACTGTGTACCGGCATTTAATTCCTTGAGTAGTATACCAGTTACGTGTTCGGGGTGGAGCGATCTCTTCTGTGTAAGTTACTATTGTTGTGCAAATACAGGCACACTTTCTCTTTGGGAACCTAATTGCCCTATTACTGTCTTTGACTTTGTTTCTTTTGTCCTTTTGTTATTCTAAGAAAAAAAGAAAGTTGTGTACCAGAAGGATAGGGTTGCCTTAAGGCGGATTTTTATGTCCATATATATCAGTAATAAAAAGCAAAAAGACTGTATGGATAATGAGTATTTAAAAATTAAAGAGTATTATACAGCGTATATGGACTTGCCAAAGGTGAGGGTAAAGCTTCGTTATATGAAGTCTTTTTCTCATGAGTTATGTCTCAGCTTTAGGACTGGTGTTTCTGTGGTGTTTCACAGAACGTGTGCCAGAAGACTGTGTTCAAAGCAGTGTTAGATCTTTTATTTTATTAATTTCTGAAGTGGTCTATGAGCGTTTCTTGTCAAATTTGAAAAATGCTTTCACCAACATCTGAGGCTTGAAAATTGACAAGAGAAAACGTCCTCCAGCTAGCATACTTACATTAAATATATTCTTGGCAAAGGCCTGTTTGAAATTACTATGTGCAGGTATATTTTCTTAGGTTTTGGTGGACTTTTGAAGTTAAGGTCAGAATGTGCACAGTAGCAACTTTGAAAAAATGTCTACACTTTTACCTCTGTTTTTCATGGTCCTGATTAGTAATATTTCTGTGAATTAGTGATCCTTTTCAGAAGCAGACTTTTTGTATGACTGAGAACATTTTTGCAAATTACTCGTCAAAATGCCTGTTACGTTTCTTTGTGTTTTGAGCTGCAGTGAAGTTCTCTATTTGTAAAGAGTATTTCCTGGAGCACCATCACTTTTGAACTGTCTCTGAGTAGTTTTTATTTTTTTTATCCTCTGTGGAGTAGGAAACACAATATTATGGCATAAAGATCACCTGCCATAAAATTGGCAGCAGAGAAAAGCTCACACCTTATTTCCAAGTTAAAATAAGGATGGGTGAATAAGGGAAAAAGTAAGACTTTCTTAACATAGCTTTGCTAGTTTGTAAATATAGCAGAATAAGAAAACTAATACTGAAAATTGTTTTGTTTATGACACATATAAAGTCATTACTTCTCAGTCGTAAACATCTTCCTGTTTGACTCCACTTGGCAGAGGATATTTCCTGTGTATCACTTCAGGGTTTGAGCACCCAGATGCATCATTCAGAGGTGGGGCCTTTGAGAAAATGTTAAAAATAGGTTTGTTATTACAGAATTTACACATTTTGCATTGATATTTTACTGTAAGTAACTTGTATTTGGAACAATCTTCTCCCTTCTTCCTCTTCTTCTTCCCTGTTTAAGCAAAGGCAAGGCCTCCCAGGAATATGGTGCATTCCTTTACTTCTGCCTGCCTCTCATACGGCTTTTGTTTTTTAAAATCAAATGAGAAGACAACATTCAATAACTGTGATTAATACCTGTAGTAAAGCTCACGGTATGAAAACTTCATCTGCGACCACTTAATGGTGTCATGTATCAGTTTTCTGTGCCGAAAAGTGGAATTGACATATGTAGCAAACATGGGCTTGATCTTGGACATTGTCTGATGGCAGTTAAGAGTTCTCAGTGCAGCTATCTGCTCTGTTTTCCTCAAGGCTACTGTCTACTGTAGCACAACCATCAGAAAGGATCATATGTCTGTGCTGTAGTGTCTGGCAGCATAGCTTAGCTTAACTTGAGTGAGCTCTGATTTGTGATTACGCCTTTTGACAGTCTGCAGTACATTCACCTCCCAGCTGTTAGGCAATCATTTTTTGGTGCCGATTTTAGCATTTTGTAAGAGGCTAGGCTGTAAGAGTAGTTGAAAAGTTGAGCTTTGTGAAAAGCTGAAACATATATGCAGTAGAAGTAAGATTTTCTACAAGAATATTTGAAGGTGGGGAGTATTAGACTGTCATCCTAAAGTAAACTCTCTGCACGTGAAAAGGGATCTTACAGTACTCCACAGTGAAGTTTCTGGTGTAAGCACACCACTCATTTTGCTATCTCTACTGGGGTGCACGTAACAGTTTTCAGTAGATAGGTAGACAAGCAGCTAAAGCAGTGTGCAGAGTTTTATTTCTCTGGCCTGACTGTCTGGATTAGTAATCAAGGTGCAGCATTTCTGGTTCTGTGGTTTGTAGTTTAAACTACAAATTCCATTACAGAAGGTTTTTAAGTTACGGTGAAGTTACTGAGATGAGTTTGCAAAGGCAGGATCTCAGCTGTCAGTATGTTTGGCTTCTTGTATGTGAACTGAATAACTGGTATAAGTTAGTTGAAGATTTCACCTTTCTCCTTAAAGTTTTTTTTTTTGTTGTACTGATGACAATAGTTAAAACGTGATAGTAGTTAATAAGGAGTGTCCTGTGAGGTTGTACAATACAGAACACAAAGCAATACACATTTGCTTCTACATATGATAAGTTATTTAATGATGATGAGCTGCTGTCGTGAATAATCAGTTCTTTTACTTCGAACGTATTAATCCGGTGAGTAGATTGAGCAAGTAATACAAATCATTTCATGTTTTCTGTGGTAGTGTAATAAAGGTAACTCCTTTAGCCTGTAGCATATCACAAGCACACATACCTTTTCAAAACCACCTGTGAATCATGACCAGTTGGAGGTGTGTGGGAAGAAGTAGACTGTAATTATTTTTCCATGAAGACAAAGGTACAGTCAGCTTTGCAGTATCTATGTAGCTGTTGTGTGGGTCCGTATTTCCTTTTCATCAGATCTAGGTGCTATAGTTTCCTTGGTTTCCACTATATATCCAAGGCAGGGGATCTGGCCAAAACATCCTGGCTAAAGTTCAGTTTAGGCTGACAGGAAAGGCAGAAGTTATATTGGATGGTGAAGGGAACTAGCTGAAAGAATTATAAATACTTACTGCTCCATCTGTTCTTAGACTCAGTGTGTGCCATGTCAAAGCAGTCTGTAATCCCTGGATCTGTTTGGGTGTACAGCTGGTCTTGAATTCCAAAGTAATGCAAATGGTTTGTTACCTGCTGTGTTTTAGTTTGGGACCTGCTAATATTGCATACTTTCCTCATGCAAAAAAATTCCATGCCTTTGTTACCTTTGGGTTTATAGCAGGTTTATACCAAAATATACGTGTAATAGAAGCAGTGAACTGACAGAGACCCTGTTGTACATTGAATTAGCTACATCTACAAAACTTTCTAGGTGCATATGAAATGATAGTGCAGAAATATTTATGCTTAGGGACTGTTATTTCAAATTCTTTGCAGTGTAGATACTGATCGTTCTAAACCATTTGATCTAGAAATAGTTGAGCAGAGATCCTAAGTCTCCATCTTCAGCTCTTGGGTTTGTGGCACTTCTTTGTATTTGGATCTGGCTAAAGTTACCTGACAGTTGATAGATGCTTTTTTCCCTTCATTGTCTCAACTCTGGTTGCATCCAGAAGAGGTGGAGAAATTCTCTCAGACCATGGGAAGAGCTGTGTGATTGACCACAGCTAATTCAGTTGCCTGTAGTTTCATTTGGGACTGTTCACAAAAGAGATTTGGTCATGTTGGTTTAAATGAAACTAAGAAGTGATAAAGGCTTACAGTTCAGGAAAAAATACATCCTTTTTGAAGTCATATGAATAACAGTACTCTCATGAGGGCTTTGAGGAAATTGTAAGATTGGACACTTGCAAAACAGTTAAACAACATGTAATGCATTTGAGAATCAGGGCCAGCAGCCTTGTCATTTGGAACAATAAGATGGATTGGTTTGGGTTTTTTTTTATTTTACTGTGGGCTTTGCAGTCTGTTGGAAACTTTTTTTTTTTTTGCCCCTTCTTTCCCCTCGCTTTGTAGTTCTAGCCAGCACTACTCATTAAAAAGCAGTCCAAACAAAAAGGTCAACACTGGCTTTGGCAGGGAGTTGGCTTCGTACTGCTTTTTTCATTGCAGGCACCAGAATTTAGCCAAACTAATACCAATGCTATCTGCATGGAGCCTGGCCACTGTTGCACCTGTTGTCTTTTTGTAGATTTTTGCTTTGACTTTAATGAGACCTTGGTAAGGGCCTAAAGGAATTAGATACCTAGCTGTTACTGAATCGTAATGAGAGCAGGGTGTCTAATTTCCATGTTGGTTTTTTTTACACAATTTCAGACTTAATAAATACAAACTAAGCTATTTTTGAAATATGTTAAATCATATTAAAACAGGTACATTCTGGGAACAGATCTTTAGTTGAGAGGGCCATGAGTGATGTGTTCTGGCTCAGAGCAGTGACTGTTTTTTAAATTTTGTGGACTACTATTGCCAGAGAAAAACTGCTTTGTCTCTTTATTTCCATGGCTGTCTTCAGACAGGATTTATTACTTGTAATTAAGTGGTATTTTCCAGTATTTGATGTTCGTCTGATATAGATCTTATAAATTACTTTTTTTTTTTTCATTTCTATGTTCTTTGACATACAAAATCGCTGAATACTCATGTTTTTAAAACAATTCACAGTTCTGTGAGCTTGGGTGAATTTTTCTTCTCTTAAAGAAAGATGGTGAAGGAACTTGGTCTGGTGTAAGTGGTGCAACACTGACCTCTGGTAATTATTGGTTTTTACAGTTTGGGCACTTGCTATCCTGTTAAAAAGAATTTAAAAATTTTCAAATTTGCATACAGAACATGCTTAATGTATATGTAAATGGTGGTTTAACTAGTGGAGCTGCATCCTGGAGCAAGTTTTTATGGAAACTGGCAAGTTGAATTTGAAGTAGAGGTGAATAGAGGTGTAGATTTTGATACCCTTTTTAGTGTATAGGTGTAGGTAGATGTCATTTGTGAACTAAGATATTTTTGGATACTGTATATACTGATCGTTTTGTAACTGATTGTGTTGTGGTTCTGTATACATTTTTCTGGATGGTTGTGGTGGTATTAGGTATCTGCCTTGTTAAATGGATTGAATTGGCTTATAACATGTAGAGCAACTCAGTTGTGAGAGTGTCAGCCTTAGATTTTGCAATGTATTGTGATGATTGACTCATGTAAGAACTATCTGTTGTGTGGAAATGTGTGTTGTTCTTCATACAGCTGAACAGTAAGCTTTTTAGAGGAAGCTATGTCATGGTATTTGCAGTTGTGAACATTTGATAACTTGATTCCTTTTGTGGTAGTGTTACGGGGTTGTAGGGAACTAGTTAGTGACTGTAGTGTTTTGAACCAAGAACCTTCACAGGCACCTCCATGACTTACTTTGCAAGAAAAGAGGATCCCAAGGTATCGAGTCAGAATCACACAGTCACAGAATATCCTGAGTTGGAAGTCACCACAAGGATTATCCTGCACAGAGCAGCCCTAAGAATCACACCATGTAACTGAGAGTGTTGTCCAAATGCTCCTTGAACTCTGTCAGTCTTGGTGCTGTGACCACTTCCCTGGGGAGCCTGTTCCAGTGCCCAACCACTCTCTGGGTGAAGAACGCTTTTCCTGATATCCAGCCTTCCCTGACACAACTTCATGCTATTCCTTTGTGTCTTGTCACTGTTCTCAAGAGAAAAGAGAATGACGCCTTCCCCTTCACTTCCCTCATGAGGAAGCTGTGGATTGTAGTAAGGTCTCCCCTCAGTCTCCCCCAAGCTAAACAAGCCAAGTGACCTCAGCTGCTCCTCAGACAGCTTCTTCTCAAGGACCTTCACCATCTTCATTCCCCTCCTCTATAATAGCTTTTTGTCTTTCTTATACTGCGTCACCCAACACTGTGCATGGGACTTGAGGCTGCCGCAGTGCAGAGCAGAGCAGGACAATCCCCTCCCTCAGCTGGCTGGTAATGCCTTACCTAGTGCCCCCACCCTGGACACAGTTGGCCCTCCTGGCTGCCAGAGCACTGCTGACTCATATTCAACTTGCTGTCGACAAGGACCCCCAGGTCCCTTTCTGTGGCACTACTTTCCAGCATCTCATTCCCCAGTCTGTACAAACATCCGGGGTTGCCCCATTCCAGCTACAGAATCCTTCACCTTTTTTTGTTAAACTTCACATGGTTGGTGATTGCCCAGTACTCTAATTTGTGGAAATCTCTGCAAGGTTTCTCTGCCTTTGAGAGAGTCAACATCTCTTTCCAATGTTGTATCATCTGCAGACTTACTTAGTCCAGCAGCCAGGTCCTTAATGAAGATGAGCAGTGTGTGCTTGGAGCCCAGAAAGCCATCCTGTGCTGCATGAAAGGAAATGTGCCCAACAGTTCAAGGGAGGGGATTCCTCCCCTCTACCGGGAGTGCTATGCAGGTCTGAGGTCCTCAGCACAAGAAAGACATGAATCTGTTGGAGCAGGTCCAGAAGAGGGCCATGAGGAGGGATGGGTAGAACACCTCTCCTGTGAAGACAGACTGAGAGAGGAGTGGTTGTTCAGTCTGGAGAAGAGGAGGTTTTCGGGACACCTCATTGCAGCCTTCTAGTACCTTAAGGCAGCTTATAAAAAGTAGGCAGAGGGACTTTTTATATGGGCAGATAGTGACAGGACAAGCAGCAATGGTTTTGAACTGAAAGAGGGAATGTTTAGATTAGATTTTAGGAAGAAATTCTTTATAGTGTGGGTGATGAAGCACTGGCATAGGTTGCCCAGAGGAGTTGTGGATCTCCATCCCCAAAAGTGTTCAAGGCCAGGTTGAGCAGGGCTCTGATATAGTGGAAGGTGTGCCTGCCATGGCAGGGGGGTTGGAACCAGATGGTCTTGAAGGTGCCTTCCAACCTAAACCATTCTGTGATTCTGTGTTGAAGAGTGCTGGGCCTAAGATGGAGGAGCCCTGTGGAACTCCACTAGTGACAGGTGACCAGCCCAATGTTACCCCATTTACTGCAACTCTTTGTGCCCGACCTGTGAGCGAGTTCTCATGCACCACATGATCTCTTTATCCAGCTGTATGCTGGGCATTTTGTCCAGAAGGATCCTGTGAGACACAGTATCTAAAGCTTTACTCAAATACAAAAAGATGACATCACCTGGTTTCTGTTGTTCAGCTAGGTGGGTGGTCATAAAAGGAAATTAAGTTTGACAAGCAGGACTTTCCCACCGTAAAGCTCTGCTGCTCTGACCAGTGACTGCATTATCATTCAGGTGTTTTTCAATACCTCCCAAAGTAATCCTCTGTAATTTTGCTGGTCACTGAAGTGAGACTGACAGGCCTGCGGTTTCCAGGATCATCCTTCTTGCCTTTCTGGAAGATTAGGATGTTAGCCAACTTCTAGTCAACTGGGACCTCTCCAGATTCCCAAGACTGTTCAAAAATCATTGAGAGGCACTTTTTAATGTCATCAACTAGCTCTTTGATTAATCTCGGATGAATTCCATTGGGCCCCATAGGGTTATACGGATCCAGCTGGTGTAGCAGATCTCTCATTAACTTCAGAGTCAGCTGGGAGTTAATCATTCTCACAGCCTTGGTCCTTCAGATCAGGGTACTGTGGCCCCCCCCCTCAGTTCATCATCAGTGTTGAAGGCAAAGAAAGCATTAAACATCTCTGCCTTGTCTCTGTCCCTGTTTGTGAGGTGACTATCCTCATTTCATGCTCCAAGCATCAAATCAAAAAGGGCATCTTTCCTAGTCAGCTCCTTTAGTACCTGAACCATGAAATAGCATCCAGCTGTTTTAGGAATTTTCTGGACTTGGTTGTGCCAGGTATGTGTGTGGTGTCCTCAGTTAACATCTGGTGAGTTGAAGTAACCCATAAGGACAAACTTGAAAGTGTCCCTTAGTTCCTTGAAGAATTGGTGTAATTGTCTTGCCTAGGTGTTCTACAGTAGACTCCCACAGTGACATCCGCCTTGCTTGTTTGTCCCGTAATCCTAACCCAGAGGCTCTCAAGTGTGCCACTGCCAGCTGTAAGCTCCATGCATTCCAGCCCCTCCATTACAACCAACACCATCCTCTGCTTCACCTGCCCTGACCATATCTCCTGAGGAGCATGTAACCATCCATCATATCACACCAGTCACAGGACTCATCCCATTAGGTCTTATGCCAGTGATGTCATATATCTGGGACTGGGCGTGGCTTCCTCTGGCTCATTCCTCATGCTATGTGTGTTGGTATAGAAGCATTTCAAGTGTGGTTCATTGTAGCCAGCACCTCGTGGAGTAGCTGATCTTATTAGCACTCAGTTCCTCAACTTCTGGCATGCCATCCCATTGCTTATCACTGGCAAACCTGGTTTTGCCCTTTCCCTTCTACCAAACTAATTTAAAGCTCTGTCAATGAGCTGTACTAGCTCTCATGCTAAAACACTTTTTCACCCTCTGAGAAAAGTTGTATCCCTTCAGGTATCAGAAAACCAGGTGTTATATAGACTGTGCCATGATCAAAAAACCCACTAATTCTGCTGATGACACCAGCTTTGGAGATACATGCCTCTCGAAGGCAGCAGACTTCCCTGTGGTTTCAGTCTGGTCTGTATAGCAGGCCCTCTGTTCCCCTTATAAGGAAGTTATCTGTGACAACTACTCTTCCTTTTTTTCCTAACAGGGGCAGTTGTGATGAGATGGGTAGGCTGTCTTGCCCCAAGTGGCTCCTCCATTGCAGAAGGGCCTTTGTCTGCCTCATCAGTTGACTGTCATTCCAGTTACAGGGCCTCATGCCTGTTGTAAAAGGTATCAGTTCTATTTGTCGTCTTCAAGTTATCAGGAGGAAGAGCCTTCTTTTTCCTGTGAGCAGTGACCTCTGACTTTACTGCATCACAGGATTTGGAATCCACCTGCATCTTCACCTCAGTGGAGGTTTGAGACTCCTGAGACTGTAGCATCTCTGAGAGTTAGTTGTCAATCTCTTGCTAATTCTCACGAATGCTGCGCAGCCCATTCACTTTATCGTGTGGCTCCTTAACCTGGCGACACGGCACATTGACAACAGCACATCTTCGTGAAAGGAATGATTGTCAGCCCCAGCTTTATGGAGAGGCATTACGCACTCCTGGCAACCCGGGAAGAGAAGATCTGGCTGGCTGGAGACTTCTGACACTGCTGGTGCACTGACTGGTGAAGTTGTGGGGAAATGAGCTCTGTGGCATGTCAAAACCAAACTTGTGAGAATGGTTACTTTTAGTAAGACTGTGCTCTTCTTCACCAACTGCTGGGTCTGTTCAGAGCCCTGCTGGTGTGCCCTGGTTACTCTCACTGACTCCGGGCCCCTTATGAGAGACTGGGAGCAGCCGCCATCCTTGCTGGCTCTGCTCACACTGAGTCAGCTGTTCTAGGGCAAGCTACCAGCTCCACATGGGTGTTAACGCTCTCCTGTGCTTGCCCTGGCTCCAGCCATGCTTGCTGCAATCCATGGCTCTGCACTGGAGCTGTTGGCCTCGGCGAGGGACGGCTGGGAGTGGTTAGGCCACATTTAAATCTGCTGCTGTCACTGCTGGTGCTGTGTGGGTCTTGGCACTCTGGGGCAGACAAAAAAAGGTCAGAAAACAGTCTTAATAACTCCCTTAATGCTTGTTTTGCTGCATTACTGTGAGTTTTATAAGTATGGATTTCAGGGCAGTCATAGCTTTTCAGGGGTCACAGAGGTGCCCAGCTCTCTTGCCAGCACACTTAAGTAGTGCTGTGCTTGACCCCACATGACGCGTCTGACGATAGCAAGTCAGTTCAACTGCCGTTGTTTCTGGTAGATGTTTCTCATAGCATACCAACTGTTTTGTTCTGTGAGTAACATACAGACGTCTAGAAATGGATAGAAGTATCAGGATCTTTATCCTTCTGTTGGGCTTTTAGAAGAATGGGCAAGTCAATGGGCAACATTAAGTATCCCTTAAGCATTTTATGCAGATGACAGATTGCATGCCTATATGTGTGTCTGGGTGTGTAAAAATTGCCTGTAGATTTAATTTAATTTTTTCAATGCCCCTATTGTCACATAGAAATTGTGGTTTTGTTTTTGTTTTGTTTTGTTATTAGACCTATTCTGCTAATTGAAAAGGAGACAGAAAATAGATGTCCACGCCTACAGACCCTGGCACCATGCCTCATCCTGGTCCTTCTCCTGGACCAGGACCTTCACCTGGACCGATTCTAGGACCTAGCCCAGGACCAGGGCCATCTCCTGGCTCCGTTCACAGCATGATGGGGCCAAGTCCTGGTCCACCCAGTGTCCCGCATCCAATGCCAACAATGGGACCTACCGATTATCCACAGGAAGGCATGCACCAAATGCATAAGGTAATAGCTTGCAAGTGAACCTTATTTCCTTAAACTTCTCTCCACTGATGAAAAAAACTACTTACTACATTTAGAACCTGCATAACTGCTATTACACATCATGTGTCACCTGCAAAACTTCAGCTACACTCCTACTTCTATCTCTATTACTAAATATTCATGTATCAGTTTCCTTTTCTTAGTAGACTACTTTGAACTATAGAGTTAGTAGTTTGCAACTCTTCATTTGTAAACTGTACTTCTTAGATAGACATTACTAGGGAGAAAAAATGAATTACAGTGTACACCTTTTTTTCTTTTTTTCTGCTTGTCTATTTGGACATACTGTGTGTTTTTGGGATGGTTTTTAGTTTTGCATGAAATTGTTATTATTTAAAAAAAAAAAAAACACCCTAGTATTTTCATCTCTTTAAGGGTTTGTTTGTTTTTCTCTACAATTTGTTTACTCTTCCATACTGAAAATGTGGCTTAAAAAAGTGGGTTTCAAGTTATTTTATAAGAATTCCATCTTACAAAGGATTATGAAACTATGTCATGTAAAACATGAATAATTGGACTTCAGTGGTGGTTAAACACTTAAAATTGCATGTGTGCTTAGAGTGTCATTAATCTTTTTTACTTTGAGGAAATACTTTCTTGTGTGGAAATTCTTTTAAGAGAACACTCTCTTTCCTGTTGTGATTTTTGTTTGGTTGTATACCAGAGATTTAGAGCTTAGAAGGATTTCATTTGCAGTGTTGTTCTACTCAGAAATATGTATTAGCAGCTTACAGAGTCAAGATATTGAAGACATTTTGGTAACTATTGTTGATTCCACTTGGAATTGTTATGTCCATATAGAGAAAAGAAATTTATAATAAAAATAGTTTTGAAGTGATACAAACACATTTTAATTTTCCTCATGAACTGGCATCTTCTTCATGTTGACATTTTCACGTATGAACCAGTGTCATTTATTAAAACAACATCCAGTCAGTACAGACATGACACTACTATCTCTTACATGAAGAATACTATATTTTTAATATCACAAAGACAGCTGAAGGGAAGGAGGCCATCGTCAAGCTACCCATTTGTACTGAACT
>JAYRBT010000093.1:45524879-45572826 GCA_036023395.1 Myiotriccus ornatus | reverse complement strand
GTGTAATCTCTTGAGAGTACATGCAGCAGCTATAACGTTTTCATTTGAATCTCAAAGCATGTGATTTAGCTGTTAGCCAGATGAGACATTTGCAATCGGCATTTCTTTGTTTTTGGGGTCAGTTACAGCCCAGCTTTCCAGAACTCTGTCTCCAGACTTCATAGCCAGGGTTATTACACTTTTCAGTTCTCTCTTTTCTTTCTGGTTTTAAGAGATTCTGTATCTCTAGAAGAGAGTTACACTAGTATTTCCATAGAATGGTTAAATGCCCCACACATCATGTTTTTAACTGATATGTCCTGTTATGTCAGCCGTTTAATCCTATGTTATAATTAGAAACAAACCATTAAATGTCATCTCACAAAGTTCTTTCAGAGACTTCAGAAGGCATCTCACAAGGTTCTGTGAGCCAGAGTAGAAATTCTCCCGCTGAGGTGGCATTGAAATGTTTTGAAAAATGTTCCAGAAAGAGTCTGGATAGCTAATTCAAAGATGATCAGTCAGTAAAGCTGCAGTAAATTACTCTACCTTGATTTTGATAGTGGAACAAAGACTGCAACTTCGTAAGTCTTGCTTCACAGCCTTGCTGTCCTCTAGATTGCCCCTTCGTGACTGAGAAAATGGGTCCTTTGAGGTGATAGAGGTGAAAAAAATGAAATAAAATGTTGGTGAATTTTTCAGTCTAGATGAATTTTCAAGTCTGTTTTCCTGTGCAACCCCAGAAATAGTGTATTGTGATAAATGATGGAAGCATCTGTTTAAGAAGTGCTGTGGAAGGGGGCTTCTAGACTAATTTGCAAATATTATTTTAGTGTTGTTCAATGTAATTAAAAAACTGGTCAGCCAGCTGCAATTTGACCAAATAGATGTTTTCTTCCTACTTGTTGCTATTGAAACCAGTTTGACTTTCAAATCATGATGCAACATAATACTTTTTTTTTTTCTAGTGAAATGCAGTAAAAAATGGAGATTGCACAAAAAGTGTCCCAATTACACAATTGTTTGTGGGGTACAGTTCCAGTATATGCAATGGAATGTGGTTCTTTTAAAATTCAAAAACTAAGTAGTGAAACAGCTTTGTTCTGTGTTAGATGTTTGACTAGCTTAAAATCAATAACATAATGCATAAAAGTTTAAAAAATCTGGAGTATCAATCAATAGCTAAAACACTGAAACAAATTGATATTAATAAACCATAATTCCCAAAGTATGTTTACTTAACAACTGTTAATATGAAAATTAAGTACTGTGTATTCACTTAGTAACTAGAAAACCCTTCCACACCAATATTTACTGTGGATTTACTGTATCAGTTCGGATAGAAACAATAAATTAACTATCGTTCTTGCTAGTTTCTTAAGTAGTCTTTCAACTATCAATCAGATTTTCAGGAAAAGACTTACAGTTCCAAATTTTATTGAAGTGTATCTTGGATGCATGACAGCTACATTTAAGGAAAAGTACTTAAGAAATCTCTGGGGGGTACCACTAAATAGACAAACCATAACAATCTCAGAGAGCCTTGTGAGGAAAAAATACTTGGAAGCTGGAAGATATTAAAAGAAAGCATTGTTACGTTGGTTGCCCTAATCTTACTTTTCCTCAGCATCCACATAAAAAGTTCCTCTGGGGGCAAAACATCAGACTATATGATTTTAGTCTGAACTAATCAAGCCTTTGACACAGTCCCCCACAACATCCTTCTCTTTAAATTGTAGAGAGATTAATTCAATGAGTAGATTGTTAGATGAATGAGAAAGTCATTGGACAGTTGCGTCCACAGGGTGCTAGTCAACAGCTCATTGGGAACAAGTGACCCAGTGTTACTTAATGTCTTCATTAATGACATAGACAAAGGGATTGAGTGCACCCTCAGCAGATTTGCAGATGACACCAAAATGAGGGGTGTAGTTGACACACCTGAAGGATGGGATGCTGTCCAGAGGGACCTGGACAAATTCGAGAAGTGAGTCCATGGGAATCTCAAGAGGTTTGGTAAGATCAAGTGCAAAGTGCTGCACAAGGGTCAGGACAACCCCTGGTATCAGTACAGGCTAGGAGGTGACAGATCAAGGTCAGCCTTGGCGAGGACTTGGGAGTGGTGGTAGATGAGAGGCTGGACATGACCTAGCAATGTGTGCTCACAGCCCAGAAAGCCAGTTGTATCCTCCACTGCATCAAAAGCAGCGTGGCCAGCTGCTTTTGATCCAGGAGAGGATTCCGTCCCTTTGCTTTGGTGATAGCCTGCCTAGAGTGCTACATCCAACTCTGGAGTCCCCAGCCCAGGAAGGACACAGGCCTGTCGGACCGAGTGCAGAGGAGACCATCCAGATGATCAGAGGGTTGGAGTACCTCTCCTGTGAGGAAAGACTTAGAGAATTGGTTTTGTTTAGCTTAGGAAAGAGGCGGCTTTGAAGTGACCTCATTGCGACCCTCCAGTAGTTGAAGGGAGCCTACAAGAAAGGTGGAGGGGGACTTTTTACAAGAGCATATAGTGACACAGCAAGGAGGAATCATATCAAACTGAGAGTAGGTTTTACATTAGATAATTCACTGTGAGACTGCTGAGGCACTGGAACAGGTTGCCCAGGGATGCCCCATCCCTGGAAGTTGTGTGAGACCAGGTTGAATGGAAGTCTGAGCAACTTGGTCTGGAGAAAATCTTCCTCTGTCCACAGAAGGAGGATTGGAACTAGATGATCTTGAAGGATGCTTGCAACCTGAGCCATTCTATGATTCTATGATACAGCCCTCTGTGTGCTTTTAGACAGTGGCCCTGTGATTTTAACTGCTTAACTCAGTTATGACAAAAGTATAGCTCTTTAAGTTGCAGGGTTCTCACTTGAGGGATGAATATAGTACTGTGAACTCTTGGTTTACTTTCTCTTTCAATTAATTGTATCCTGGTGCATAATCACTTCTTTTATGAATTTGTAAAGGGGTGTGATTGCTGACTGCAGAAGAATTACTATGATGTCGTGGACAATATAACTGGTTTTGCTCAGTGAGAGAAAAAGAGAGAAAGTTCTTCATAGAAAGGTAGTTTTTACTAAATATGGTAGATGTTCCATTAAAACAGAAGGCAAATGGTTTCTCATTTCAAATATTGTTGGCTAACAGATGTATGAACAATAGGCATTCTGAGAATCATAAAAGTTCTGTTGTGGTTCTGGAAGTAACCATACAGTAACCTTATTTATCAGCAGGCATCTTCCCTGCATTATTTTGTTGTGCCTACATTAGTGAAAAAATAAAATATCAATGTCAGCTTTGAAAAATCAAGAGAACTCATATAAAATTATGATTCAGTGATTTGTAAGAGGTTAATGGAATTGTTGGCCAGTTCCGTACTGCAGTCCCAGTCAGACTGGTTGTCGATCAGTGATGCATTCAGTTAATGCTGTGTAGTTATGTGGCAGTTACATAACAACGCATTGCTGTTTGATCTGTGTACTTTTGTTTGTTTAGAGGTGATCTAGAAGAAATCTAGTTCAGTACTCCGTTTTTGATTTTATGGCTGTTGTTTTTGGTTGGTTGGTTGTTTTTTAAGAAGGTGGATGGAAACAAAAAAAGACACCATAATCTGACAGTTTACCTGGAAATAGGTCAAACTCTGATGTAATACTGTCTGTGAGGAGACCTTTGTTACTAAATTCAGAGTAAAAGCACTGTAGGCAAAATGCTTCTTATGCATTAGGCATTGTGTAAGTCTGGCAAGGATGTAGGTGTGTGCTTGCATTCAGTTGAAGTTCATCCCTCACTCTGTTTTCTAGAAGCATGGTTCATACATCTGGTCTGTTCAGTGCTTGTCCTTATGGGGGCCAGTCAAAACAGTAATGTCTACTCCAAGTTGAATATGTCTCAACTTCCTGTTCCCCTTCTGTCATATTAAAAGAATAAAATAAAACAAGTATCCCAGTGGGCTGGTAGTGCTTTACTGGTAGTATAAGTTACTTTCTTATCCCAACAATGTCATTGTGGAAGATAGCTTTAATAATTTAATAATTTATAGAGGACTGAAGCATTTGCAGAAATTATGTTGTGTGTCAAGTTCTTTCTGTAATTTTTAACCTGTTACATAGATTAGAAGTTATCCTCTGACTCTGTAATACAGTGATTCAGAAAGTTACAGAAAATAACTGTTTTTAAATTCTTGTAGTCCACTGCTGTTCCTTGCTGAATTGTCTCCCCTATTTTAGATCTTTTGTCCATAGTCAGTAGAAGTGCTTTTAGATGAAATATATTCTTGGAAATACCAGTCTCTGCATACACTAGCAGTAGTATGATCATTAAAACTAATTTTGTCTTTAAAGACGTATTGTATTCTTTGTATTATTTCAGTAAAAAACTGATTAATGAGTTCTGATGAATTTAGTTTTCATTTTTTTCACAGCATAATTTTTGCAAACACACAGAAGCAAACCCATTTCTTACTTTATTTAGATTCCTTTCTGTTGGACTTGAAGCATTTCAGTTTTCTACAGGCTTTTTTGTGGGAGTAAAACTTACCTTACAAAACCCTGTCCTTTTGATGAATTCTTTCCATAGAAGCATTCCTTCAATTCATGTTTTATTGTATGGTCATGTTTCTTTACCTCTCTGTTCCTGTTCGATTGTTTGTTTGCTTTGGTTTTGTTTTGGGTTTTGTTTGGGGTTTTTTTTTGTTTTTGTTTTGGTTTTTTGAGTTCTCTTTATGAAAGGCCCCATATTTGTTTTTCTCTTCGCTGCTGTTCTTTGTTAACACCAGCTCCTTTCCCAACCCTTTGTGTGCTGGTACTTCTGATGCTGGTACTTCTATATCCATGCTGTGTCCCGTGTTAGTCCCATTCAGAGCTGCCTGGATTCACAGAGGTTTCATGGCTGCCACCTATTAGTGCCATGAAAGCCATCCCAGCAGTCACACCACAAATGTGTCCAGCTAGAGCCTTCTGTTCTGGAAATCAGATCAAATTTCCTGCACAGTCTGCTTCTCCTCTTGGTGGCTCTAAAGATTTAGTCCTTGAAACATACCATGACAAAATGTATCCAGCTTTACAAATGTTTTGGTTTCTGTTGTGCTCAGCTCCTGCAGAATGTGAACTGTGTTCTCTTCTGTGTTGGTTACCTTTGTAAGCGAGGGCGAAGAGAGGGAGGGAGCTTCATACCTCAGAAAAGGGCATTGGGATTTACTGGGTTAGCAAAGTGGAACTATTTTTAGTGTGTCAGTCATCTGTCTCTATGTTTCTACTCCATATCCCTAGTTCTTGTAATCAAAAATAGCTTTTGGAGTAGTAGGTGTTTTTCTGATACAAGTTCTTTTCAAAAATATTTTTATACTGTCATGACAACGAAAGGATTTAATGAAACATAAAGAATCCATTTTACTTCTCCTTTTTTGTAACTTTTCTCATTTTAACCCACAGTTCTGATACAGAAAAATTACAGTGAAATCCTTCAAAAATGTTGATAAACAACAACAAAAAATTTCTGTGTGTGTAAAGGTACTTTCAGTCAAATCTGATGATTGGAATGGAAAGTAAAAAATTTATATGAAGGGTTTACAAATTGAAATTTAGAATTAATTTTTTATTTTGTAGAAAGCATGACCTATGTTTAGTTTTGTTTAAATTGACTCATGTGAAACAAATTACTCAAAAATAAGAAATGTATCACTTTTTTCCCCTTGCCTTTTCCTTGTCTTCTTGCACTGTTTTAGTTAGTTCTCTGTATTTTCCACTGTAGTAAGTTATCTTAACTCTCATTTTATAAAGAATTCTCAATAAATAGGTGTGCATTTAGATGAAACAGACAGCAAGATCTCCATTAACTGTAGGGTTTAGCAAGAGCAATGTGTCATGTGTGTTTGTGCATGTGTTTGTGCATGTGTTAGAGGGGGGGCAGAGCTGTGTATTTCTATAGAGAGAGGCTAAGTAAGTGATGCCTGGCTGTTCCTCCCTGATACAAAGCCTTGCAGAGCTCTAAGTTAGAAATTAATGAGCTTAATATTTTCCCTAGTTAGAAGGTAAAAATTATTTTAAGACATCTACTTTCTGTTGTTATTTTTCCCATATTTTCACTTTCAGATTCCTTCAGTTTCTGTAATGGAGCCTTTTTTTAGTGCCCAGCATGCATTCAGCACGTTTTTTTGGGCATGTGGACCTGTTTTGCATTTCAAGTATTCTGGGAACTGTAGTTTTTGGTGAATGAATGAGGTAACAGGAGCTACAGCGAGCACAAGTATTGCTTTCCCTTCCTTGACAGCCTATCCTTGTTTTTGCCAGTGAAGATGAGGTTACCTTCTGCAATGTTCTCCTTGTTTTTGAAGAGAAACAGTGTTTGGGACATTCCAGTAGAGCAATGACTGAAAGGGCAAAGTTTGTGCTAAAAATAACTCAAGCCAAGCCACAGGCTGTACTTTAATAAGTTAGTGTGTGTTGCACTGCTTTGTAATATGATCCCAATACAGTTCGTGTGTTTGGTTTTGGACAGTTTGCCTCCCTGCCATTGCCAAGCAGTTCATAAGGAGAGAAAAAAAATAAGGGGGCAGAAAAGAAACAGGGTACAAGCAGTCTAATGGTGTTCTGTGCTTCCTCAGATGTCTGATTCCAGGGTAAAGGTTCTCATTGTTTTTACTCTTCATGTGTTTGTTTAGATTTTGAGTTAAAGTCCTTTGTATTTTTATAGTGGATTTATATACTATCTCTGTATAAATACTTGTTTTGTCTTCACAGTCTGTTGATGGCTTGCACGAAAAAGGAATCGTTGAAGATGTTCATTGTGGATCCATGAAGAGTATGCGACCTCCTCATCCTGGAATGGGCCCACCTCAGAGTCCAATGGATCAGCATAGCCAAGGTTTATCCATACTGTGCATGCTGTGTGATTTTGGGGTCCCTTTGCTCCGCAAAGAATCTGTAGTAGCATGTAACAGATTTCCAGTTATTTCCTTTCAGCTTTGTTTGGATAGGCTGAGCAAGGCAAGGAGAATAACTGAATCCCTTTGCTTTCTGGAGTGTCCATCAGTCATGTGGTGGAAAAAAGCTAAGGTTCAAGCCTGTGGCTGGGGCAAATAATTTACCTAAATCTATCACAGATTTCAATTCACATCTCTAAAAAAACCCTCCATCTAGTTATCTCCTATTTTATGTGGCTGTTTTAAATGTAAATGCATTATATATGATTTCTTTTAATCCTTTGGTGAAGAAATTATAAGAGAGAAGAACCCAAGCAAACCTGGAGAAATTCTTTAACACTTGTAATGTTAAAGTGCTGATCAAAGTTCTTTTCAGTGGTTTTATGCCAGAAAATAGAAACTCTTTTTCACACATTGCTACGTGCGCCTTCTTTATGTCTTATAGTCCGCAGTATAAAAGGACATGAGCAGCCTGGTGTGTTGGAAACACCTGCTCCTGTTAATAAGTTCAGCAGATAAGGCTTTGTATATTGCATGGTTAATTATGTTACAGCAACAACTGAAGAATCTCAAATGAAATTAGACTCTTGGTGTGACACACTTTACACAGATCTATTAAGAGTTGCTCCTTGTTTGATGAATTTACATGTTTATGACATAGGATAGGAGAAATGTTGAAAGGAAAAAGCCAGCTACAGATCGGAAAAAATGACTGAGCCTGAACTGCTTTGTGACTTTTCAGTGGGATGTGACTGAAGCACTAGTCTTTAATTTGTCAGCTGAATCCCATCCTGGGACCTTGAAAATTAGAAAGTAAATTTTCCATTAAACCTTTCAATATCAGTTAAATAAAATAAAACTGACTTTGCAGAGGCAAATTCTTCATCAGGTAAAACTTACCCATTGATTTCAACAAGATGCAAGCATGATCATCTGAGAGAAAAATTTTGTCTTTGCATTCAGAGGACATCTTGCATGTGATGAAATGAAGAGAGCATTTAGTCTGACAATGAAGATGGGTCAAATTGAAACATTATGTGCTGAAAATACAAAAGCATGAATTGCAAATACTTCAAATACAAGTAGCTCCTGAGTTGTTTTCTTACCTGTGCTGGCTGAGATTAGACTTCCAGGTAGTTTTACTCTGCAAAAAGATGATTGTATTTGTAGGAGCTCTGTCAGGCTAAGGACTGCAGATTCCTGCTCTCTTTTTGGTGTATGCTGTCAACTGTTACAAGGTCAGTAGACATTACTGGAGTTCTAATATGGAGCAGGCTTTTAAGAGAAACAGTCAAAAAAGCCCCCACATGTTCTAATATTTCAAATACTCTTCTTGACATCATAGAGGAATGTTTTACCTTTCTTTGCCTCTGTGTCTCCGTTTTTTTATTCTTCCCCAATTACCTTTTGCACAAAAAATGGTGATGGCACTTGAGGCTGTTCTGATACCGGCTGGGCAGAGTCCCATTTGCTAACCTTGTACTTTCTCCATGTTAGTTTACAGATCCAAGGGAGAAAACCAGGTTCCTTAATAGACTTTGAACCTACCGGATACTTTTTGTTTGATATCCCACAACATTAGAGTTGTGTTTTTAAAAGTTTTGTGGAAATACACAAGGTGGTAAAAGAGAGGGAGTTTAACCATGCCCACACTCATGGCAAAAGGACAGTATCAATTCTTTGAGAATCCATGGAAAGGTGCCTGGTAACTCTTCAAATCTTGACAAAATCTTCAGCTGTGTATGGTAGATTGTTAGAAAACAAGATTTACTATAAGGTTCATTTCTTTATAAATGTGTGATTGTTGAGCTTGCAGTACATGGTTATGTACAATTTTTAACAACATGAGTGTCAAATAGAAATTACACCTTATTAGTTCGAGGTCCATTTTTTTCATGGCTTATTGTTTGTAGGCCTCAGGTTGAAGTAGATAAATATGCACTAATTAATATTTTTGGGGTGTTTTGGGGAAAGTAGATGAAGAAGTTTAAAACCTCAGGAAACGGATCACCCTAAACTTTGGCCATTAGTTTGGAAGCATGAGCAGACTGACCATTTATCAGTTAAATACTGTTCTGGTTAAATCAAAGAACATTGTCTTTTAATTTTATGTGACGTATGTCTGTGATTCAAGTAATTGAGAATAGTTTTATGGAAAAACCACAGAATCATAGAAACATAGTGTGGTTTGGGTTGGAGTGGGACCTTTAAAAGTTGTTTAGTCCAACCCCCTTGCAGTGAACAGGTGCATCTTCAACTAGATCAGGTTGTTCAGGATGCCGTTGAAATTGACCTTGAATGTTCCCAGGGATTTGACATGTACCACTACTCTGGGCAACCTATGCCAGTGTTCGACCACCCTCATTAAAAAAAAAAAGTCTTCCATTTATCTAGTCTGAATTTACTCTCTAAAACCATGTCTCCTGTCACTACAGGTCCTTTCTAAAAGTCTCTACCCATCTTTCTTGTAAGCCACTTCAAGTTTTGAAAGGTCATAATAAGGTCTCCCTGGAACCTTCTCTTCCCGAGGCTGAACAACCCCAACTCTCTCAGCCTGTCCTCATAGGAGAGGTACTCCAGACCTCTGATCATCTTCATGGACCTTCTCTGGACCCACTCCAGTAGGTCCGTCTTTCCTGTTCTGAGAGTTTCAAAGCTGGACATAGTAGTCCAGATAGGGTCTTATAAGAGCAGAGCAGAAAAAACCAGCTGGTCGTGCCGCTTTTGATGAGCCCAGGATGTGGTTTGCTTTATGGGCTACAAGTGCACATTGCCAGGTCACGTCAAGCTGGTTGTCCACCAGCACCCCCAGGCCTGTCTTGGCAGGGCTGCTTTCAATCCCTGCATCCCCCAGCCTGTATTGGTACTTGGGATTGCCTTGACCCTTGTGTGGGACCTTGCACTTGGCCCTGTTGAACTTCATGAGGTTCACATAGTCACAATTCTTGAGCTTGTCCAGGTCCTTCTGAGTTGCGTAAAGTCAGCCTTCAGATTGACTTTTACTATTATATAATATTACTATATTATTTTATATACCAGTCAAACAAATTTACTATTATTTTTGCAGAGATCATAAGCTAAATTGGTTTATTAAAATGTAGACAAGTGTGATACAGTACTTAGTGCAGTACAGTATTTGTACAGTTGTCAGGATAAAGGATCCTGGCCTGTGAATGGGCTTCTCTATTAATTGTTACAGCTAGTAGCAATAATGATAGACACAACCTTGTCTAACTGATAGCATTAGAAGTTAGACAGAGTTGTGTAAAGGTACTTGGCTTGTCACTGTATATCACTAGATACCACTAAATAAAAGCAGTATAGTCTATACCAAATATATGAAGCTAGGTAAATGACAGATTATAAGCTTAACTCTAACTACATGATAATCATCCAATTGTGCATTTTCTAGTTAGTCTTTCAGAAAGACTCTGTTTTGGTTCAGTGCTGTTCAATGTATTTATGATCTGGAAAAAAGTTTAAAATCAGTGCTGATAGAATTTTCAGATAGCACAGGGGTTTAGCAGTAAGTAATGACCAAGTTGGTTACAAAGGCGGATCAGAATCTGAGGAGAAAGTGTTTATTTTTCTAGCATAGACTTTGTCACAGCCAACAGCATTGTATGTCTAGGAGCAAAGTAGTTTACTGTATAGTGGTATATAAACTCTATCATACAAATGAGAAAGGTTGACAAGAGTTTTGGTTATTTTGTCAGACTTAAAAGTGTATTGGTATATACAGTGTTTCCAGCCATGAGATGGAATGTACTACCTGCATACAGAATCAGGAGGCTATTAATCATCATCTTTTCTAATGAATTGGCTGAGGGCTGCATTTTGGTATTGTATTCCATTCTATCATCTGGAGTTCAGAAAGTTGTTGAGAATTGTTTAAGTAGCATCTAATATTTGAAGCATCTTTTGTGTGAGAAGAGAGTGAGCTGAAACTTCATAGTCTGAAAAAGAGAAGACTTGAAAATATCTGTTGAGACAGATTGTTAAAGAGGAACCCAAAATCTTTGCAGTGAGTATCAGTGACCAAAGAAGAGAAAGTGTGTACAAACTGAACACATGAAATTAATTGGGACATATGAAAACACATTTTTATTGTAAATGTGACTGAATAATACAGTAGGTTGCCCAGAGAGTATGTGTAGTTACCATGCTTGGAGATAGATAGTCAAAACCCAGCAGATAGCTGACCATTTGAACAGGGGATTGATCTGGGTGGCCTTGAGAAGTCCCTTCCAGCCTTAATGATTCTGAGAAATTGCACTTTATTTAGAAGACAAATAAAGAAATTACTTGGAACTTGGAAGGCGTGTTTGTTTTTAGTTTAGGTTTGGGGTTTTGGTGGGGTTTTTTTGTTTATTTGTTTTTTTTGATTGTTTTTTTCCTGCAGAATGTTAAACTCTGTTTTTTATTCTTTTTGAGAGAGAATTAAAAGAAGATTTGATCAATCTGCACATTCCCAGAGGGTAGAAAGGCTTGCAATAGGTGGAACCTTTATCTTTAAGAAGGGAAAAAGTCTGTGTGGAAGGGGAGTTGGGGACAACAGTATAGTTTGGTTCCTGAAGATTTAAATTAGGTGAATTCAGACTGTATTAAATATCTGTAAATATCTGTATCTTACTTAATGAAGATATTTAACCTTTTGGGGAAAGATTACCCAAATATTTGTGGTAGGTTTTGTGTCATATGAAAGTTAAGTCAACACTGAATGTCTTTCTCTTGTGTTCAATAGACCAAAGGGAGAAGTTTGTTTAGAGGCTAAAAGTCTTTGATCTGTTTTACACAAGTTCGGTAGACTGTTGTAGCTGTAAGGGTGCCTTTTTGACAGGAATCTGCCTGTTAACAGGCTCGAAGATTCTGAGAAGAACTGGTAAGTTAGAGTAGGAAACAATGGAAAGAATAGGAAGATGGATAGTCTTCATAAAATGCTTCATTTCTCAGAGATTTGAGTAGAACAGTTGTGATAAATGTGTAGGCCGCAGTCCTTCTGTATGCAGTTTACAGTTGGAAGTGATCACAAAATGAGATTTCATTTAAATGTCAAATGATCCAATACCAGTCATTTTAGCATTTTTTTTAAAGAAGAAGGTTTTGCAAAAGATTGTCTCTAAGTAAAAAGCAAGTTTTTTATAAAATATGTGCTTACAAATGGGGATGATAAATTAGAAATAAATTGGTGAACTGCACATACAGTTGTAGATATGATTTATGTAAATCAAGCATTCAGTTGTGAATGAACAGCAAGAGAATACTGATACAGAATTTTGAAAGTAGTGATTTTTATGGTCTGTGTCAAGAAATAATTACCCTTTTTTTGAGGTGAGATGAATGATGAGAAGATTAGAAACACTTAAGAGCTAAATCTGCAAAAAATTTGTAATTTTTCCCCAGTGCTTTTATGCTGTTTGAATGGCAGTTACTGTTCTGAGGTTTTTACCTTTTTTTAACAATAATTGCTAAGTTAAGGTATGCAGCTTTAGTTTCTGGATTTATATTTTCTTCCTGCTCAGTGAGATGCTAATCATGCAAAAAGAATGTGTTACTAGCTCACTCAGATTGATACATTTTTATTGCATACTGCAATAGGATGATTTTCAGGAGTCTGATGTTAATTTATAGGGAAAACAGTATGAAATAGTATCTTTCTCCTCAGCAGTTACTCCTTTCCACTCTTAATGCCAAATTGGTGAAAGGGTGACGTTCCTGACTGGTTTTGGTCACAAATTTTCTTTTCTTGAGCTTACACACGTCCCTGTGAAGTCTTAATACCTTTCTTTTGATGCTAATAGGTTAAATGGAATTAAAATTCATCGCTCCAACTTCATGTTTAGCTGTTTAAATAGTAAACTTCATTTAACTGAGTCTGAATTGTATTAGAAACTGCTTTCAGCCTCCACGAATCAGCTGTGCTGAAATTCGCAGTATTTATATGAAAAGTATTAAATTTATCATAAATTGTTAGACTGTTAAACAGTTATTCAGAAGATTAAAATTATGGTTAGATTTTACTTTGTAAGAGGACTGGGAAAAGTTGCAAAGACAAGCCCCATACTTAATATAAAATAAAATATTTTAAATAATTCATAAGAATATATAAATGGACTGAAGTTAACAATTTCTGTGTTTTCCAGAATTTGGAGCAAATTAAATGAAATCACTGTGATATAGCAGTGAAATACAATCCAATTTGAGTTGTTTGGCTGTCTTTCCTTGCTGTTTGTACATGGAAACATAAGGCCTGTAGATTCTGGGACTTGATCTGTATTTATTATTTATCATCTTGCAGTATGTATTAAACTTCTTAAAAAGTTCAACTTAGAGAATTCACTAGGATACTGCTACTTCACAGGCAGTATTCATTGTCCTTACTTAAATTAATTACACTTCCTCTTCTGAATTCTTTCAGCCTTTTAAAGATGAGAAAAGATCTGTCCCCTTATGCATTTACCTGCCAGTGTAAGACCTCGCACTAGTTTATTTCTACACTCCTAGATTTAAATGACTTGGACACATGTGACCTTTCTCTTTGTTCAGAGTTTCACAAGAACTGGTGTTAACCCTGGCCACACTACAGACAGGGAAGTGTTACATTTTGCTTACCTTAAGAAAGTTTGTAGCCTCAGTCCAATAAGGAGGTATTTTTCATTGTGTTCCAAGATGTTTTGCTTTCCTGCTATGTGTTGTGGAGACGTATTTGGTTGCTTTTTTGTTGTTTATACTAAGTTCAATTGATGGTTGAAGTGATTGTTAAATGACTTACACAACTATATTTCTTCAATCCTATCTGTATCTTCCTAATCCACAAATTCTCTTACAGTCACATTCTTGAGTAAAAATGTACCCTTGCTAATGGTTTTAGCATAAAAATGTGACATATATGATCCTCAGACACTTTCATTGTTTAAGTCTTCTTAATTTTTAATGATAAGTCAAGACCTCAGTTCAGCATTCTATGTTTGGACTGCTAAAACCTAGACTCTTTCTGTGTCATACTCATTACCAGGGTCTAGAATTCATTCGGATGTGTTCTTTTCTGTTTCATTATAGCATTAAACGTGAAGTAAAAGGTCTCAGTTTTTAACTCTGATTCTTCAGCTTTAAAACAGATAAGAAAGATATTACTTGTTTCTGTTAACTAAATGAGATAGAAAGCAAGTAGAGGCAGAAACTTTGCATACAGTCTCCCTCCAAAAATACTTGGGTTTGGTGATGTGTTAGAACTAGGATTTCTTCCAGTGTTAATATTGTAAAGAATATGCATTGTTTATCACGTGCTATGATAGCATGTTGAGAAGCTGATACTAGTGGATGAAAAGAATGATGATATTGCTGATCATGTATACAGTTAAGAAAACAGTGGATTTTTTACTGCTGGAAACTTGAGACTGATCTGTGATGTAGCTTCCTCTGTGACCCACTGAAGGATTATGGAGAGGACAGATCAGACTTTCCTCAGAGGTGCATAGCAGAAGCAGAAAAGTAATGGTCACAAATTATGTGAGTGAAATTCTGTTGGGACTTAAGGGAAAGGAAATTCAGATTGATTAAGAATCACTGTCATTGGAGGTTTTCAGAACTCAAACAAGATAAACCTGTTTCTAGAGAAACCTGATACAGCTTTAAATGATAGGTTGAACTGTGGGGCCTTCTTTTCCTCGTGCTGAGTGACTTCTACTCTATATTTTTCAGAACTATAGGTTATGTATTGTCCTTTGCAAATGTGTAGATTTCTTCTGTTTTGTTGTGCACATTATCATTCAGTGCTTTTGCCATCTACCTTTCTCAAGGTTAAATTAAACAATGATTCATGCAGAATAGAAAAGAAAAATTTCTGTGGAAGATGTAGAAAAAGGGGTGTTTGGCAGTTCAGCAATAATTAGCTAGGTATTTAAAAACCCGCTGAATATTTACTGTGGAAATCCATGTGTGCTACAGAAAAATGCATTTGAAAATCTTCATAGCAGATGAAAGCATATTTGCAGAGTTCAAAAATCTCTCTGTCTTTGCCTGTGTATTTAGCATTCCAGTGGACTGGGCCTTAAATATTTTTCATTTATGGTATATGGTGGTTAAACTCAATTTTAGCAGATCTTTATGTGTGCATGCTCAGCTATATTAGAATATGTGTAATAGGACAGGAAAAAAGCAAGTAGGATAAACACTTTATTAGGACAGGCTTGTGTCTGTGTGTATTGTCTCACTGTTTTATGAAAGTTTTCAGACTGTAAAGGAAAATTTCCATATAGCATAACAAAATTTATGTTCTGTAAATGCCACATTTTAACCCCTTTACAAGAAGTTTAGAAGGTTCTGACATATTTCATGGGAATTTTGTTTTCATTTTTCCTCTTGTCAAGCATAGTTTCCTGTTGTTAGGAATCCTAATGCAGATGACTTTGAGGGAGAGAGAAAGTGTAATTAATAAACATGTATCTAGAAAGCTCAAAAAACTTCTGAAAACTCCTCTTTGCAAAACATAGTCACAGACTTGTGCCTCAAACTGTCAGGACTGAAAACAAGTACTCAATATCTTACACCACTGTTCTAAATTTTTATAGTCCAGATGGATTTCAAGATCCTGAGTCTGACATCTGTCAGTGATTAAGGAATTTATAACTTGGGCAATATAACTTGAGGAGGGAAAGAAACCATTCTTTGAGATGCAGTTTAGAAAACAATGTCATTTGAATTTGGTGCCATTTAAAGTAAATCCTGAGATTTAAAAATGTAATAATGGATAAACATTGCAATAAAACCCATTTTATACTATAAAACAGTAATGTAGTTGGGTTTTTTTTTGCTGTTGTTGTGGCATAGTGGTTGTTGTTTTAAACCAGTGTGCTCAGCAAGAGGGATCTGTAGCTTTTGCCCTGTTTTCTTTTAAAAAAATTAAGAGACAAAAGTAAGTTAGAGGAAGGAGATGAATAAATGGAATAAATTTACACTTATTTACCATACCTTTTATCATCATCAAGGGATGTTTAAAAAATTTTTATATTAGCTAGTAAGTAGCTTCAGTAATTATAACTTCGTTTTTTTTCAACTCCTCCCCTCACTTTCTCATTTTTCTCTTAAACTGTGTAATTTTTCTTACCCTCACCAGAATCTTTTTTCTTTCCTGTCATCATCTTTAGATTGAACTCACTCTGTTTCTGTGTTGTCTGGTCTTTCCCCATCACAAAACCCTTTTTTTCCTACTGTACTTCCATCTTGTTTTCCTTTTTTAGAAGAACTGAAATCCTCTCCTCTTTGTCTGCGTCATATTTACAACTTTTACTTTGTTACATTTTCATCCCCAAACCTCAGCATCAATTAGCACAAATATCAGTTCCCTAGCACTCTCATTTCTCCCTTTGTTTAAGTTCTAGTGACTTACAACTCCTGTCATCCCAGAAGAGCTGAAACTACTTTGAGGTTTTGCCTATGTTGTCTTTACGGAAGGGTCAGTAGGAACAGTGAAACTAAAGAGAGGGCAAAATTTCTTTCTTCTGTGGTCTGGACCACATATAGATGAAATTGATCTAGTTTCACTTGAAAGTGACAGGAAAAAGAGTGAGGGAAGATTTGGTGTAGATTTGGTGTCAGGAATGCGACATGAATTTAGGAGTTCTGTGATCTGTAGCTTCCTAACATGGAATGGAAATAAGCCAGAAGATTTCTAGGTTTTTTTTAATTATTATTTTTGTAGGCTTTTCCAATTTTTAAGAACATTATTTGTGTTCCATAATATCAGAATGGAAGTGGGTAAATATCATTACCTCTTTTTCGCTCTTGGTGAGTGAAAAAACCCCAAATTTACTGTCTGCTATGCACTGTGAAGCTCAAGGACATACATAGTAGGTGTAATTAAAATTCAAGTGCTTTAATATTTCAGAACTGTGATTGCTCTTCTGGAACTTTATAGAGTAGCATAGTCTTTAGCAGCTTCTTCAGAGGGTGATTTTTGTGCTCACAGTTGATGTCCCAAACTGTTGAGCACCCAGATGGCAGAAGGTATCGAACATTCTTTGTCTGGCTCAAACCTTTAATCTCTATACATTAAAGAGCAATTGTATAGAAAGTGAGTATGATTTCTTTCTATTTCTGTATGTTGGTGGGTTTTGGCCAAGAGGGCCTGTAAAAGTGAGTGGGTATTTCTTAATGTGTGTGCATCAAAATAAACTTAGAGTATTAAGTTGTAAACTAGGCAGACTTCACTGCATGCGTTCCACAAGGAAACATTTATCCCAAATTCTAGTAAACAGTACCATATCCTTATGCTTCTGTATTGTATTTCATATTGTAGTTTGTCTTACTCCAAATGTAGGACAAAGGTGAATTGTTATTTTTAGGAAATTTTGGACTAAATAATTGTAGTTCTTTTCAAAGAATAGCTCCTGAGACTATCTTGATATCCTAGGGAACTTGGGATTGCACTTTGTCATTGCAGAAAATACTACAGCTATCCTGACTTGAGATAGACATTTTTATACTCTATGTACTGTTAAAGAAATTTGATGGAATTTAGATTTAACTAACAGAAAGGTAACTTTGTGATTCTTTTACCTGTTCTAGGTTATATGTCGCCACACCCATCTCCGCTAGGAGCACCAGAGCATGTGTCCAGTCCAATGTCTGGAGGAGGTCCAACACCACCTCAAATGACTCCCAGTCAGCCAGGACCCATTATACCAGGAGACCCACAGGTTATGAACCAGGCTAACAGAGGGCCTTCCCCTTTCAGCCCTGCACAGCTGCATCAGCTGCGGGCTCAGATTCTGGCATATAAAATGTTGGCTAGAGGTCAGCCTTTACCCGAAAACCTCCAGCTTGCTGTTCAGGGCAAGAGGACCCTGCCTGGCATTCAACAGCAACAGCCTCCCAGTGCCTTCAACAGACAGTCTGGTAAGTGAATACCTGGTAAGAGTCATTGTTCAGGTAATTCTTGAAGGTCTGCCTGTGGTAGATGAAAAGAAATGGGTATTGTTCAGGGCTGTAATACGGGGCTGTACTCTGGCATCAAAGTGAACAGCATGGCCCTTGATTTTAAGCTTGAACAAGTGCATAAAACACATCTATTATTAATAGGGTATTGTCAAAACTGAAATAGCAGTTATTTCACTGTGCAGTACTATGTCTGTCCTAATTATGCTTGCCAGTTTTTGAATGTTAATCATATTGTACTGATAGCAATTTCACTGTTTTTCATAGAGTGAAATTTCAGTCTTCTGTCTCTATGCAGGAAAGTAGATAAATAATTGGGAGTGAGTTGCCTGATTATTTAGGTTGTTGAAAGTAAAACAAAGTATGTGTAGTGTGCTGTCAAGTGAAAGATGTAAGATTTTTTTCTCTTAGTGGTAATAGATGTTAACATTGAGATGAGCAAGCACATTTTGCTCCTAAGAAAACTGCACCTGTTAGTTCTGAACACTTCCATTAATGAGTTTCCATTAGAAGCTGAAGGTTAAGATAATACTATTTTCTTTTAAATAATCATTTTAATGATTTCACCATTCACTAAATTTTGGTGGATATGGCTTTGCTGCCAAATAACTTGGGATTTTTTTCATAAAACATGATTTTAATACACTTTATTACATATATCTTTTCACAATAAAAGCTACTTAAATCCTTATTTAATGAAGAAAAGTACTACTTGACTGAGTAGACTGTCATGTTAGAAAGAAAAATGATGTTTTGAATACTTGAAAATGCTTTGTGTCTTAACAGTATTTTTTTCCTCTGTCAAATTTCAGGTATTGGATTACATGCAATGAGTGGTGCTGCAGCTGGACCAGGGCCTGCTCCAGGGATGCCTGGACATACAACTGCCATTGCCCCTAAAACTTGGACTGAAGGTATAGTGGGGAAAAGGTGCAGGGGAAATTAAAAGGTAAAGAGACATGAAGAAAAATAGTGTAACCTTTATTGTGTCTAATGTTTTAGTCAAGGAGAGTCTAACCTTTTATTCATCTGTGAATGACCCACATGAAATTACTGCAATTTTTAGACAGACTGAACATGAAGCATCTTATTGCAATCAGAATGAAATATGTAAGCCGCCTGTGGGACAACCATAAAACCTATTTAATGAATAGTTTTCTGAGCATGCTTAATTGCAGCAAGCTTGTCTTTCACCTGTAGTCTTTGCTACTGTAAACAAAAGTTTTCAGATCATGATAGAATCAGGCTGCTTTCTTTTTTTGTTGTTTGTTTGTTTTCTTGTTTTGGAATTGAGTAGCTTTGAATGATCAGTGTAGTCTTTGAGATCAAATGAACAGTGTAACCTTTCCCCCCTGTGTGATAATCAGGTTTTGAACCCAGTCATTCAGATTTGGGTTTACAGACTGATTTTATTGTTTAAAAGTAAAATGAAAGAACTACTGAGTTTAAAAAAATTAGAAAACCTGGTAATACATATTGTTTGAAATTGTAGAGGATATTTTAGAGACATTTGAAAAAAAAGTGTAGTAGTGCAGACTTGTGAATAATGCAGTCTTCTCATACAGTACAGGTATTATGTATGTTATGTTTATTGTGGGTAAATCTAGGATCAGTGGTGACTCTGTGATAGTTAAGGTCATAACAAAGTCTCTGTCATTAGTCGGTAACTTAGCGCAACATAAAAAGAAAATGAAATAGCAGTATGTAATCAGAAGTAGGATTGCTTTTCTTGGAGTACTCCCAGTGAATACTTAAAATTTGTAGAATAATAAAAAGGGAGTAGGTGTTTCTGGAGAGGTTGTATGTATGAGTTTATGAGGCATAGGGCCTTCTAGCTCAAATGCTGCTGTTAGAAAATTCTGGCAGGTACACAGAATTGCTAGGTGGATAGTTGTAGCTAAATAATCCAGTGTGTCATAATATTATGTCTGTCCTGTTTAACTACAAGCTGCTTAGTGTTTGTCTTTTTTCATTACTGTTTTTTTTTTTAATAAAAAAGAATTCGTTTGTCCTTGCTCTATCTTTTTGGAGGTTTTATTTGATGTATTTTTAAAGACTGTGCTTATGTCTTTAGATTTGTTTGTCACTCATTACACAGTCATTCAACTTGCTTGATTCCCTGAAAACTGAGGCTGCACAGAGGCTTTTGGTGGGCTTGCTTTTTTTCTTATTTTTTGTAAGCTGAAGTGCAGTGTTGCTAAATACAGAATCTACAGGTTGTGCTCGAGTTTCTTTTCTGGAATTTGATTCAGATGTGTGAATGACAAATGGTGATCTTGAAGAAATCTTTTTATGTCAGTTTCAGGATGCTGGGTTTGAATTAAGGCTGATTACAAGATTGAGATGTACTTTGTAGTTGTTTTCCCTAGCATTAAGTGACTATGACTCCTCAGAAACTTAATATTTTTATTCTAGCAGTGTCTGTTGTTAGTGAATTTGTGAACATCTGAATGCATAGGTAATTAGTATAATGCCATACTGAAATCTATGACCCTTAGTGCCTATAAATGACGGGTACTATTTTCATGTTAACTGAGGTGTTACTTTTCAAGACAATTAGAATAATTGAATTCCTAGTATTTAAAATAAATACAATGAATAGGAGATCATAATGAAATGCAAGCTATTTATATCTGACAGTTACTTCCAAGTACAATTGTAGAAATTTTAGTATTGTTATCAACTTCAGATAGAGCTCTAAAATCAGACCTGCTTCTGCCTGTTGTCAGATTGTGGTATAGATGCTTTCTTCTGAGTGGTGCAGGAAGAGTGAACAAGAGGCAGAACAAGGTCCTGCATTTGCAGGAAGTAATTTCTATAGCTGTTTTATTCTTTCTAACATTAAAGTCTGCATGAATGGCAAAAGAAACAGCATTCATCATAACATTTCAGGTGTTTTGTTTTTCTTTGGGCCACTTCTTGCAGTGTATGGTACACTTGCATTTTAGTATGTCTGTTTTAAAAACAGAATGTAGTCTGTCTCAGTGTGCTTTTTCTGATGATACTGAATGTTTGCCTTACCTTCATGTTCTGTCTTCAGAAACCATGTGGATTTTGTTCCTGCTTTCCATAACTCATGTTATAAATCAGTACTGTTACTGTTTCAGGCCAAGCCCCAGATATGAGTGTCTCCAATGCACAACAAAAGCTTCCAGCGCCAGCCCCTAATGGGAGGCCTTCTCCTGCCCCCACTGCCACCCAGCCTGCTGCCACCATGCCTGGGCCCTCTGTACCACAACCACCACCTGGACAACCTTCTCCCATTGTCCAGCTGCAGCAAAAGCAGAATCGCATCAGCCCTATCCAGAAGCCACAAGGATTGGATCCTGTTGAAATACTCCAAGAACGTGAATATAGGTAAAAGCAAATAACAAGATTAAAATGCATGTGCAGATTCTTGTTTTTCACATTCTCAACTGAAACTCCTTGCCATCAACTCCTGTAGTACCAGTCGTGTAAACTGAGTTTCTAGAGAGAGGCTGTGTCACAGAGAAGTGCACAAACCTCAGACCAAACAATGATTTAATTCTTCCTCAAGTTACAAACTAGTAAAATGTGCTGGCAGTATCATTGCGAACCCCTTAGGTTTAAAACAGGCTCAAAGGCTCTGTTGGGTTAGTATATTACTTGGATGGTGCAAACAATGAAAGTTAGGAAGTCAAAATCCTTGTAATCTACAGAGAAATCGATTCAGTGCAGAAAGTTTTCAGTATTATAAACAAAAGGGAAGTTAGAAGAGAACAGTGGGGGTCAAAAGGCTGATGAGTTAGTGACTACAGCAAAATCAAATTTTATTAGTGATGATGTGATTGGCTGGCTACCAAAGAATAGAGAGAATAGTAAAAAAGCACAGGCAAGATTAAAGAAGGTTACCAGGAAACATGATTTTTAAAAATTGCCTCCTGAGTGAACTAGATAGATGGTGAAGTATATTTGTTAGAAAGTATAAAGGATGACCTTTCTTTTGGAGTTAAAAAGAGACTTCTTCTCTCTTCTAATCAACAAACTTCTTAAACAACTGACCTTGAGAATCTGCTAGGCAGAAGGATTTTGACCTGCACTTAAAATATGTTCCTGATGATCATTAGTCAGAGGGAAGTTACTGCACTTAGGGTATTTACTAGTTGTGGACTGATGATGCATCTTGAAGTAACTTTAACAGTGAGTTTCTAGGAAAGATAGCCTAAAAGGATGGTGATCTCACAGAAGACTGGTTTGATGACTTTCGCTTTGTGAAAGTAAAACACCACAAAGTATTTCAGGCCTTGATTCCAGAAAAATTTTGCATCAGATAATGCTTAAGTAATTTATCAGCATGTTTTTGTTGTTATTCTGTCAGTCTTACCCTTATACCCTAGGACTGAATTGCCATAACTGTCTCAGTGTGAGCAATCCTTTTTTTCTAGCATCTTTTTCAGAAAGCTTGTAGAACACACCATTATATGGTCTACCCTTGCTTTGACTGAAGAATTGGAGCACTAAGGGATCATTTGGCCAGTATGATATAATCTCAAATTGTTACTACTCCTGTCTTTCCAGCCCTGCTCTGTTGCACTATTTGTGCCAGTGTATTATGCCTTAGTATGCATAAATGTAGGAAAGTGAGGAATAACAGAAAATAGTGGTGATGCTTTTACGAATTTAGAGATCCAACTGCAATACAACATATCTATCAAGTTCTAAATACACTGATCTTCTTGGCAGAGTAAGTGAGGTGAAAATTTAATAGGGATTCTGCAGCAGAAGGGTTTTTATTTTTTATGTTAGCATGTAGATAAAGATCCAAGCTTTTTTAGTGTTGAACAGTACTGGTATTTGGTTTTGCTTTGAATACTAGAATAAGTAGAATTCCATGAAATCTTTTCATTAGTTAAAAGTGTAGCATCAGACAAAAGCTTTGAAAGAAGCAGTTTAACAGCTTTGAATGGTGTTTTATTTAGGTTTAATATAGGCAAGTTTAATTCAGAAACATGATGCATTCACATTTTAATAACAATAAAGGAGTAGGAAAAAGCCGATACAAACATTTGTATCCTGAAACCAGTGAGGTTAGTGAAAGCTTTATGAAACAATTGGCTCTTGAGATCTCATAGTAAAATGTTTTAATAAAGGGGCATTATACTTTGAAGTACTTTTCTAAGCACTTTGAAGTACTTATAAAACTGTTTGAATTACACATTTGCATGAAAAGAAAGAATTGTCATGTAGGTATTTTGAAGAGGCATGCTTCAAATGTACAGATAGACCCAAAAGGTAAAATTTTGGTCTTATGGTATTACTTTGGTAAAATTTTGGTATTATGGCAAAGTGTGAACTTCTAATTGGATGAACCTGGGAATTCTTGAAAGTTGCAGATTATATGTACTCCGTGCCTGTAGTGGTTTTGGCAGGCATAGGATTACATTTCACACAGTAGCTTGTATGGGGCTGTATTTTGGATTTGTGCTGAAAATTGTGTTGATAAGACACTGATGTTCTACTTACTGCTGAGCAGTACTTACACAGTTTTGAGTTCTTGACACCTCCCCATCAGCTAGGAGGCTGGGAACGCAGAAAAAGTTGGGAGGCGACACAGCTGGGCCAGCTGACCCCAACTGATGACAGGGATATTCTGTACCATACGGTGTCATCATGCTCAGCAAGGGGAAGGTTGACGGAGGCCCTCAGCTTAAGGACTGGCTGAGCATTGCCAGCCAGTGAACAATTGGTGGTGAGCAAGTGTTTTGATTTGCATCATGTCTTTCTTGGAATTTACTTTCCTCTCTTTTTGTTACTTTTTTCCCCTCTCTTTCCTTACAATTTAGAAAAATTATTATTTTAAATTATTAAACTGTTTTTATCTCAACCCACAAGTTTCTTTTTTGATTACTCTTACCCTTCTGATTCTCCCCGCCATTGCACTGGGAATGGGGTAGGAGTGAGGGAGCTGTCTGGTGATTATTTGCTGGCCAGAGTTAAGCTGTCAGTGACTTGAACATGGTTTTCTGGACTAAGAATGTGAAGTGTGCTGCTGAAGAGACAGTAATTTAGTGCCAACTCATGGGCTATGTGATAAAATGTTAATTCTTGATATGTTTGGCCATTTCTCTGGTTGTATGCAACCTCTCTAGTGCTTAACAACAGATTTTTTTGGGAGGATCATGCTGCCATATATACATTTTCATTTCTTAAGGGATCACGTACGTGATTTATATATTAGAACATGTTTTACACACAGAACAATATTGTAAACATGAAATATTTTAGTTTTTGCTAAACTTTTGTAATTTTCCAAAATTGCATTTAATTTTTTTTTCAAGTGGTAGCTATTTGTTCTTCCTTTCATTGTTTCTAGGAAGTTACATGGTTTGTTTCATCAAACGATTCATCAAATAGGCATTTAGAAGTACTTTGAAGTTTCTGTTTGTTAACCACGTGTTAAAAAGACCAGTACAGATGGAGAAGCAATAATGCAGCTATTAACATACTGCAGAATCTGAAAAAGCTTTAAATCTAATGAAACATCAGCAGGCTGATTTGTCTCCCTGAAAAGCCTTGATCTGACTTAAAAAGGGCCCCAGCGTATGTTAACAAAGAGAAAGAAAATGGAAAGTTAATGTTGCTGTCACGTAACGTAATTGTCCCATGTTATTGTGAAATGAGATTATACGATAATTGTTGTTAATCTGTCTGTGACTAAAGATGGATAAAAAGAAACATAGATATTTACAATTCTGATCAGTATAAGAAGGTAAACGATTCTTATGTGGTGAGCTGTTAAAATTGTGTTCCTTTAAATCTGGTCAGAATGAAAAATTTGTACCATGCTGTAGTTGGTTGACCCTGGCTGGATACCAGACACCCATCAGCACAGCTCTGTCACTCCCTTTCTCAGTTGGACAGGGGAAAGAAAATATTACAAAAATTCATGAGCTGAGATAAGGACAGGGAGAGATCACTCACCAAATACCATCACAGGCAAAACATACTCAAATTGGAGATACTAATTGAATTTATTACTAACAAAGTCAGAGCAGGATAATGAGAGGTAAAATAAATCTTAAAAACACCGGTCCCCCTTGCCAAGCTCTTCCTCCTCTCTCCCAGTAGGAAATTGGGGATTATGGTCAATTCATCACAGGTTTTTTCTGATGCTGCTCGGGGAGAGGAGTCCTTCCCCTGCTCCAGCCTGGGGTCCCTCCCATGGGCGAGAGTTCTCCAGTAACTTCTCCAGTGTCTGTCCCACGGGCAACAGTTGTCCATGAACTGCTGCTGTGTGGGTTGCTCTTCCATGGGGTGCAGTCCTTCAGGAACAGCCTGCTCCAGCATGGGTTCCCCACAGGGTCACAAATCCTGCTAGGAAATGTGGTCCAATGTGGGCTTTTCTCTCCACGGGTCTGTAGGTCCCTGCCAGGAGCCTGCTCCAGCACGCATTTCCCATGATTTCACAGCCCTCTCTTGAGCATCCACCTTCTCCGGCGTTGATCACCTCCATAGGCTGCGAGTGGATCTCTACACCCCTGTGATCCTCCGTGGGCTGCAAGGGGACAGCCTGCCCAATAACTTTTTTTCTTTTTAAATATGTTATCACAGAAGCATAACTTATTTCTGATTAGCACACCCTTGGCCAGTGGCACATCTGTCTTGGAGCTGCCTAGCATTGGCTCTGCTGGACATGGGGGAAGGTTCTGGCATTTTCTCGCAGAAGCCACCCCTATAGCCCCCCTCACTACCAAAACCTGGCATCACAAACCCAATATGCATGCTTTTATAAAACTCTCCTTAACACTTACTTCAAAATAAAGTGCTGCTTTTTAATCTCACTGAATAGCTGTCTTAAAGATAATGATGTCTGTCATTTGCTGTTTTGTTAAAAGGCTTTTTTTCCACCTTCTCATTGCTAGTTAAAAAGTAATACACTTGGTAATGTCCTGTAAATTGTACGTGGTTTCTTTCCGCTACATGCAGAGTATCTTCTTAGGTATCTTCCTGGCTTACTGCAAGGCATCCATGCCAGACAGGTTTGAATGTGGAACTGTAACCTCTGCTGTTGACCCCAGTTAATGAGGAAGGGGTGTGCATCTCTTGTTTTGCAAAGAGATCTCTGTGTAGATTCCTGAACTTTCTGCATGATGAAGTGCTGAACTGCAGAGATTAATTAAGTACATCCTTTAAATGGTGAGGTTATATCCTTCAAATAATTACAAAAAGCATCTAGGAAACTTTTTTCTTTGGATTCTCTTTACCTAATAGTTATTAGTATTTTACCATGAAGATAGCAACAGTCCAACAAACTGCAGTGGTTCTTTTTAAAGACTAGAAGGTAGCTGTGGTGAGAAACACATGAATGTCTGTTAAAAAAGTCTTTTAAAAATCCTACTGACTACTGAAGAAAACATGATTACTGCTGCTACTACTGTTAGTAGCTTAGGCAATATATATAAGTATATATTATATTCTAGGAAAGTATGAAATTAAACTTCTAGAAAAGTATGAAATTAAACTTCAAAATATGTTCCTTTTTTTGTTTGTTTCAGGTATGTAACCTATCCAGCTACGATTTTTCGTCATTCTTCCATACATACGCCATAGATTTTCATTAGTATTCAAACTTTCTGATTCATTTTAATAGAGAACAGGCCTGATTTTCAGTCAGAGTTTTCTGAAGTAATATCAGTGCTGACTTAAAAATACTGATTTTTTTGTTCCTATTCCTTCCCCCTTCTGCATTCTAAAAGGACGGTTATCACCCACAAAAACATAGAAGTGTCATTGTTTGTAGCTCAGTGCAGACCATTTCAATGTATGAATGAAAACAGTTGAATGAAAGTTACCCTGAAAATACTAATCTGCCTTATAATTTAATAATGAAATTTCATGTGCATTTATTTCTAATCAGCTTTTTTATAAACTCAAACTGAGAAAAACAAAGAAAATTATTAGCAATGTGAAGGGTCGGGTTTTTTTATGTGGAGGTGGACTGCATAGTGTTATGATGGGACACAGTAAATCCGCTATGAGCTTCAGTTATATTTAATCATATCTCAAGAAATATGTATATTTGTTTTTTTATTAATAATTTTGATGACAGAAACGTACAGCCCAACCCAACTTTGGCAATTGCTTGAATTTCTACTATGTAAATTTTAGGATGCACTTCCACGTATTTTGTACCTGGAGTTAAAGTAACAAACCAATTCCGACAGAACTAGGAAGTCAGCGTTTCAGTTCCATGTTTGTTTGGAAGTGACTCTTACAGTTAGTTACCTAAAACCATAAGGTATGTTGGAAGAACTTACATTAACTTTTTTGTGCTCATCCTTATGTATAGTCCAAGAAGGAACACTCAATGCTAAGAAGAATGAAAAAAGAAATTGAAAATATGTTCAGTATTCAGTTGCTTTACTAAGTTCACAACTCAGAAGAGGAGTTTGGAAAGGTTGTGACTGCTCCCTTAGGGTTTCATTAAAGTCAGGGAAACTGCAACTTGGCTATCACTGTTTTGTAGGTGGTAGTTTCAAGAGAAATGTTGCAGCTGTTTGGGAAGGGAAAAAGAGTAATTAATTGTTGTGATGCAGGATTGCATCCATGTGTGGAGAAGAAACAGGTAGAGCACGCATCAGTGATTTAAACCAGCATTCTCCTCTTAGCATCTTGACTGCTTTTATGTATGAATGTACACTGCAGAATCAGAATCACAGAATATACCGAGTTGGTACATTTAGTCTCCAAGAAACCACTTAATTCTCAAGACTTTGCATCCTTAGGTGCACTAAAATATCTTCTTACTGACTGGAATGCCCAATGACAGATGAAGTTGTACAAAATGTGAACTTTTTTTAGTGTTGTACATGTACTGGAAATAAAATAAGCCAGTCATTTTCTGAATGAAGACTTCTCCTGCAAGAATAATGAACTTCTCTGGGTCTGGACAAATATTTGCATCTTTTAATGGAACTTTCTCTAATTAGGAACTAACTCTTTCTGATTCATTTTCCAGTCTCTATGAAAAACATTACTAATGTAATTCTGCTTCAGTTTTTTGCTCTCTTGAAGACAGCAACTTCTGTCCTGCAGTAAGACAGCATTACATCCTTTTTGTTGTTCCAGGAACTTCAGAATTATTCTGATAATATTAAAATAGAAAAAGAACCTAGTTCTGTTTGGCTTTTCCAGTAGTCTCTCTTTCCCTCTGTCTTGAATTTGCAAATGAATGCAAAAAAAGCTTGTAAAGGAAGAGGGTAATAGAATTTGATTTATAGTGTAGCAGTTATGTAGCTGTGAATACTAACAAACTTTTCATTTGTCAATAAAATAATGAAGTAGAATTCCAGATATTAAGGGAAGTGCTGTCTATGTCATCACTGACTACACTGTGCATAAAATAATACTATCAAAGAAGCTTGAAGGCAAAATCGTGAATAGTGTATGTAAAGTGAAATTCCCAAGTTTCTTTTCACATACCTAGTTGTAGTCAAAATGAAAAGAAAGGCCAAGGGACATTTTGATTATTTCATAATTTATTTTCAAAGTGGAAAATGATACCCAATGTCATCGCTGCAAAAACCTGTTAGTTCAGACATACAGATGTTTGAGATAATTTGTCTATTTTTACAATACAATTTTTACTATAAAATTTTAGTAACAACTTGCAGATTTTTCCTGGTGTCTTATCCAGTCTTCTATTTGCTTAGGCTTCAGGCTCGAATTGCTCACAGAATCCAGGAATTGGAGAACTTGCCTGGTTCCCTGCCCCCTGATCTGCGAACCAAAGCTACAGTGGAGTTGAAGGCTCTTAGATTACTGAATTTCCAGCGCCAGGTAATGCCTTTTACTTGAGGAAAACTTTCATAGCAGTTGCAACCAAACGTGTTTGTGTAGCAAAGAGAAAATTGGAAAGATTTTGCAGCAGTGCTAAGCCTAAGCAGATTTTCCTTGAGAGCAAACTTAGTCAACAACCAAGTCACAGAAATACTTTATTTTTTAATGAAATAAAATATATTTTCATTAATAAAAATGTGCAAGTGTTCTTTTCACTTCCTGCTTTATCACAGAATCCCACAGAATCACAGAATATTCTGAGTTGGAAAGAATCGCAAGAATCACTGATTTATCTTCCAGTCCAAAGTGTAATAGTAGAACTGTGTCTTTCATAATGAATGAAAGACATTTTAAAATGTCTTTCATTGGCACAAAGACAAAATAAGTGCTGGACAGGCTGCAAGTTGATTTTAGCACAGACCTCAATAGATGCATCTTTCTGGACATACTTCATGTTTGCTATGAGTCTCCTTGTTTTAAGAAGAGTTATATGTTGGTGGGGTGTGTGTGGTATTTCTCTGTGATCTGTTTTCAGGATTTCTGCTTTGGCACAGACTTCGAAAATTAGGCATAACAAGATCACACATAAGATTTAAGTTGGGTGTTGAATGCACGTAGTAGCAAATGAATTTCAGGAAAGGAATCACACTGCCAGACTCTTCTGGGCCTATTGCTTTTGGCTTTTACAGCTGGTTTGGAAGAACAGAAATGCCATTTGGCAGGTCAAGTAAAATACTTCCTGACAAAAGCCTTGGCAGTAGTTATACAGTGATGTCCAAGTCTTCATTCCTTCTGCCCTTGGCACTCCTATGTAATGAAGTTTTGTCAGAGGTCAGATGAAAAGCAGCAGGCTCTCCCTGCTCTGCTGCTGGCAATACTCTTCCAAGCCCTTTACATTTACGTCTCCCACCTGTCTTCTGTGGAGCTGGCAATGAATCAAGTTATCAGCTTTGTTCTGGCCCAGCACCAGAAAAGGTGTTATATATCTGTTTCGTTTGTGTTTTACGTTGATGGTATAACATCTTGGCTGGACGTTTTCATTGCAGCAGGATAGTTATTTCCAGCACGTTGTAAAGTGGGAAGAAATAACGATTAAGAGTGATTAGCAGTTTTAGCCATTCTGTGTAGACTTAAGATTTCTTTAGGGAAACAGACATAGCTTTTGCAACTATATAAATGCTGTATCTTTTCAGAACTGTAATGAAATGGAAGAGGAGGCTAGGATGTATTTTGGACTCCTATTGTTTATTCTTCCATAACAGTGTTTAAAGTTGTTTCTCCATGTATTAAAAATTATTCTGGTTTTTGAGTGATTTGTGTTTTTTTTTTTACACTGGTAGCTAAGACAACAGGTAGTAGCCTGCATGCGTCGTGACACAACACTGGAGACAGCACTGAACTCCAAAGCCTACAAACGAAGCAAGCGCCAGACCTTGAGGGAGGCCCGCATGACAGAAAAGCTTGAGAAGCAGCAGAAGATAGAACAGGAGAGGAAGCGTAGGCAGAAGCACCAGGTATTTTAACTTAATAGGAGTTTGCCCTATGGCAAAAATACACCGTGATTTGTGATGTGGGTCTTCCCTTTCACGTATCTTATTTGCCTTTGGAGTTTTTCAACCAAAAAACTCCAAGTGGTGTGATAATGATTGGAAAATTATAAGATTGGAGCTTCTGCATTTCTGATGTCAAATCCTGTTCTGTGTCAAAGTACCTACACTAACTTGTTTCTCTTTCTAGGAATACCTGAATAGCATACTGCAGCATGCTAAAGATTTTAAAGAGTACCACCGGTCTGTCGCTGGGAAAATTCAGAAACTTTCTAAGGCTGTGGCAACTTGGCATGCCAACACTGAACGAGAGCAGAAAAAGGAAACTGAGAGAATTGAGAAAGAAAGAATGAGGAGACTAATGGTAAGGACTAGAGGAAGGAATATGGTTATTTTAGTTAAAATTACATACTGTATCATTTTAATATCCTTATACAGTCTCAGTCACATCCGTGTGTTTCCTTTGCAAAATGCTCTGTAATGCAAAAAGTGTAAATCTAAAACTGCCACAGTTTGTATATTTCTATTGAAGGTAGTGAATGTGATATTGTTCTGTTTAGCCTATAGCTCCTTCTTATATAAGGTTTTTGTATAGGAATAATTGGAGTTTTGACATGAAAACTCAGCACAGCCACTTCTGAATAACATCAACTTAATCTCATTAACTTCATGTACTGACACTGTTATGTAATTGAAGTGGTATTGGTCCATTTTACAAATACTGGACTGTATTTTAATTCTAAGTTTATAGTTTTGAAGATTCCATATGATTCCATAGTTTGTTCATGGCATTGCTCTGCAATTTTTACTTAAAACTTCTTCCATATGTGAAAATACGTAACCAACAGCGGTAATGCATGTATTAAGAGTGAACAGCAGTCAGTTCTACCCGTTAATGCTTCAGGACCATAGTTGTTCCTCTTTTATAGTTTTCCCTTCCTTAAACCTGCACAGTATCAGTTGTATCATTGGGCAGAGTAATATGGGCTTATGTGTGATCATATCTTTGCAGAACACTGTGGAAACAGTCAGGAAACTGCCTGCATTTCAGGAGTTAAAATAATCCTGGAATTTAAAATGTAGCCAGATCAATGTGTACGTACAAATATGTTAGCAACTGGGGTTAGAAAAACTGCTTTATGGCGTTGGTTAGCTCTGTTTTAAGATTTTGTTGACATTTTACCAACATAGAATGAAAAGGAAATTGACAAGCTTACTTCGTAACTTGGTGTCAAAAAACATTAAGTGTCTAATAGAGGTGCAGATGTAATGGTACTCCCTGTCCAGAATCTCTTCCCACCATGAACATGGACTGAACAGTTTGGTTTTAAAACTCACAAAATGAAATGTGGAGATAATTAAATATAGAAATGATAAAAACCTTGAAATAAAAGCTAATGTAAAATGTAAATTAAGAACTTGCATAAGAGAATAACGAATGTGTAGACCCTAGAGCATTCTTGAAATTACACTGTAATCAGATCTATAAAACTTCTCAATAATTAGAGATAATCACCTAGCTAGGCTTGTCTAACCTAGCTCATAAAAATGTTAATTATTACCAGAAAAAGAGCTGATTTAAAATAAAAGTAATACTGGTATTTTAGAAATATTTTTGTACATTGTGAGGTTGAGCTTAAATCAAATATGCAGTATGATAAGTAATAAAGATGTTCACTGCTGAAAAGTATGAAGTAGATTTGAATGTGCAGAAATGGAACAGTATACCAGTGCTTCCAGATAATCAGTACTTTCTCCTAAAAAACCCTTCACCAAGACTGTGGTTAATTTCTTACCATACATACAGGACTTTGCAGGTATTAAGTCTTGCACCTGCTGCTCAATTAAATCCTTGTGCAAAAGCAGTCCATGTGTTATGTTAATGGGATTGTTTTGCCCACTGGTATGATTTAGAAAAATACTGTCAAGACAAGCTTAAAGGAATAAAAGAAGTACCTTGACTAGATTACAAAGACTGTGTATTCAGTAGTATTAGTAACTGCAACAACAATAATGATAAGTTATTTTTTCTGGAGACTTGGGTTTTGGGCATTGTAGTTTTGATGACTTGAACATTACAACAGAATTTTACAAGCAGTTTTGCAAGCCCAATTTGAACATTACAGTTATTCTTGCTAACTGTCTGCAGCTCTGATGTCTCTCTAGAAAGTCAGGAGATCTCCAAGAGTGCTGTCTTTTAAAGTATTTTGTACTTGTGTTTGGTTTTTTTAAGGCATTTTATACTTCTCTTATCTCTTGTTTAGCCACAATTGAGAAAGGCATCTCTACTGCTTTCTGTGTATGTCTCTGACATGCTACAGTATATCTTCACAGCACATGAAAATAATATTCCTGGTATCTCTTACTTCTAACAACACACATGGTTTCATAAGGATGCAGAACTTGCCAGGAAGACTTAGAAACAGGGGTTATCTGGTGAACCATGTTTTTGATAGTGACCTCTACACCAGAGTAGGGCAATAGTAGATAAATATGCCCAAAATAAAATTTTCACAAGATGCCTAAAAGAGAAGGATCTGTATTCATACTGGAAAAGGACCAAATGCAAGTTCATATCCAGCTCCGTAAGGGTTCTTCCTTTTACTGGGCTATCTGTACTTCATGTCTTTGAAAAGTTGCCTCTATAGGAGACTCAACAAGCATCTCTGTTTCAGGACATTGCAGTCTGCCTGATGGACCACTGATTTGATTTTCTTCCCTTGTCTGCCAAAACTGCTATAGATTTTTTCAGTCATGAGAGTAGGAATTATGTCAAATTATGGAGTCTCTGAATCTCAGAGTCACTCAGGCTGTCAGGGAGCTCTTTGGACCAACTACCTTCTCAAGGCAGTGTTAACATCGAGTTCAAAATGGGTTTCTCAAGGCTTTTTTAGTCGTATCTTGAAAACCTCTAATGTCAGAAATAGCACAACTCCTCTGCATATTCAGGTCCTTCTGAGGTGCAGCCCAGCCCTCAAGCGTATTGACTGGTATCCCCCAGTTTCATTTCATCTGCAAACTTGACTGGAGTGCCCTCCATCCCTTCCTCTGTGTCACTGATAGACATGTTAAACACAGCGTGACTCAGGATAGACCCCTGTGGTTTCCTTTTTCTTACTGTTTTCAGATGAAGTATGACCCTCAGTGACCTTGCAGAGAGGGATTAGGGGGTATCGGTGGATGAAAAGGTCAACAGGACCCAGCAACATGTGATTACAGCCGAGAAGGCCAACCGTATTGTGGGCTTCCTGAGAAGAAGCGTGGGCAGCAAGTTGAAGGAGGTGATTTACCTCCTCTCCTTTGCCCTTGTAAGACCCCATCTGGAGTACTGTGTCAGTGTCTGGCATCTCCAGCATAGACAAGATGTAGACCTGTTGGAGCAAGTCCAGATGAGGGCCATGAGGATGATCAGAGGACTGGAGCACTTCTCCTATGAGGAAAGGCTGAGAGAGTTGGGGTTGTGCAGTCTGGAGAAGACTCTGGGGAGACTTGTGGCAGCCTTCTAGTACCTTAAGAGAGCCTCTAAGAAAACTGGAGGGAGACTTTTACACAGGCATATAGTGTTAGAAAAAGGGGTAATGGTCCTTTGACGCTGTCCCCTACAACACTGTCCTGGAGAAACTGACTGCTCACGGTGTGGACAAGTGCGCTGTTTGTGGGCGAAAAACTGGCTGGATAGCCAGGCCGAGAGAATGGAGGTAAATGGAGTTACATGCAGCTGGTGGCTGGTCACCAGTGGTGTTCCCCAGGGCTCAATTTTAGAGGCAGTTCTGTTCAATACCTTTATCAATGATCTGGATGAGGGCACCCTCAGTCAGTTTGCAAAGGACACCAAGTCAGGCAGGAGTGTTGATCTGTTGGTGGTGGGAAGGCTCCACAGAGGTATCTGGACAGGCTGGATCCATGGGCCAAGGCCATTGGTTTGGGGTTCAACAAGGCCAAGTGCCAGGTCTTGCCCTTGGGTCATAACAACCCCAGGCAGCACGACAGGCTGGGGAAGGAGAGGCTGGAAAGCTGACTGGTGGAAAACGACCTGGGAGTGCTGCTCAAAAGCAGCAGAATATAATCCAGCATTGTGCCCAGGTGACCAAGAAGACCAGTGACACCTTGGCCTGTGTCAGCAACAATGTGTCCCGCAGGACCAGGGCAGTGATTGTCCTTTTGTGCTCGGCATTGGTGAGGCTGCCCTTCAAAAGCTGTGTTCAGTCTTTCACTCCAAGAGAAACATGGAGGTGCTGGATTCTGTCCAGAAAAGGGAAATGGAGCTGATGAAGAGTCTATAGCACACGTCGTAGGAAGAGCAGCTGAGGGAACTGTAGTTGTTTAGCTACATTAGAATGTAGTTACTTTGCTGGGAGAAAAGGAAAGCTCAGCAGAGTCCTTAACCACCTGAAAGTAAGTTGTAGCAAGATGGAGATTGGTCTCTTCTCCCAGGTAACAAGTGATAGGACAAGCAGAAATGACCAGTTGTGCTAGGGAAGGTTTAGACTGGATTTTAGAAAAAAATTCTTCACTGAAAGGGTGGTCAAGCATTGCAATAGACTGCCTGGGGAGGTTCAAAAAAATATCACTCAAGACTTGAATATCTACTGACTTCCTCACCCTCACAAATACAAAACAGGAAGTTTTTTATGTTGAAAGCAAACACTTTCTGGAATCACAGAATATTCTACATTGGAAGGACCCGCAAGGATCATTGAGTCCAGCTCTTAAGTGAATGGCCCATAGAGGGATCAAACGCATGACCTTAGGGTTCTTAGGGTCATTCAGATGTGGTGCTTGGTGATATGGTTTAGTGGTGGACCTGGCAATGTCGAGTTGATGGTTGGACTCCATAATCTTGGAGGTCTTCAAACCTTAATAATGATTCTGTGATTCTGTGGAAGAAAGTATGTTTTGAGTAGATACGATGAAGAAAATCTTTGCTGTGAAAGTGGTGAGACACTGGTACAGGCTGCCTAGAGAAGCTGTGGATGCCCCATCTCTGAAAGTGTTCAAGGCAATGTTGGATGTGGTTTTGAGCAACCTGGTCTAGCGAAAGGTGTCTCTACCTAAGACAAGGGAATTGGAACTAGATTATCATCAAGATCCCTGCCAACCCATATGATTCTGTGATCTGTTGATACAAATGTATGACCCTCTGGGTCTAATAATCCAACAGTTTCTTTAGCCATCTAGCCATGCCTCTATGCAGATCGTACTCAGCTAAGATAGCACTTGATTTTGAAATAAGAGTTGGATAGTGTTTCTTTGGAAGCATGTCTGTCATGACTGACATCTGTTTTGTATTGCTAGGCCGAAGATGAAGAAGGCTACCGTAAACTCATTGATCAAAAGAAAGATAGACGCCTGGCCTACCTCCTGCAGCAGACGGATGAGTATGTGGCTAACTTGACTAACCTAGTATGGGAGCATAAACAGGCACAAGCAGCCAAGGAGAAGAAGAAGCGAAGGAGAAGAAAGAAGGCAAGTAGATAGAGCTGGTATTTTCAATCCATTTCTTCTTCAAATCCAGTTTTAACATTAATAAGTGTAGTGATGCCCAATCGTCATACGCATACTAACCAGAGTGTCTGAAAACATCTGCACTGCCAAATTCTTAGCACTGAGGGAACTCATCTCTCTCTTTTAAAATATGCGTATGCTGTCGTTAACTCAAGGTGAGAAGGAGGCAGGAGTGTAAAATTCTGAGCTATTGACATGAACTTTCTTCAGGAGAAATTGGGACAGACATATGAGTTAGAGTTAATGTACCCAAAAAGGGTCCAGTGTATCAAAAATACATCCTATGAGGAAGACGGAAGAGACTGGTTTGTTTTAACTGTTTGTCCCAGGATGGACTTGGCTCCCAGCCAAGTGCCTGTGCCACAGCAAAAAAACCTTCCCCCTCCCTCTCCCTCTCTCAGACAGACCGAAAAGACCACACAAAATCAAAAGAACCCAAACAAAACTGAATTCTGAGTAACACACATTTATATATTTAGAATTATATACGAGATATTACCCACAGGGAACCCCCCAAAAGGGGAAAAGAAAGGGAAAGGGAAAAAAAAGAGAAAAAGGGACAAAAAACCAAATACTTTCCTCGAGATAGCAGAGAATCACACCAACAACCGCTGGCACTCTCCGCTTCTCAAGGCCAACAAGGCGCACCAGGCCTCACTCCTTTGGCCGGGCAGAATGATAGCAAAGAGCCCTCGCCTTCAGTCCACCGGAAGAAAGAAGAAGGAGAGCTTCCTCTCCCTTCTTGTTTATACCCTTGTTTATGTAAAAATCATATGGAATACTGGGAACGTGGCCTTGGTTCCTTGGTTATAACCTGGTTACCAGGAAAGGCCTGGACTCAAAACCACTACACTGTTTCATGAAGGGCAACGATGTTAGACTTCCACCTTCTGCACTTGGCTCAGTCCGTTTTGTAGGACCATTGGCTCAGTCCGTTTTGTAGGACCATTGGAAATGAATACAGAGAAAAAACTTGGGTATTTTTATTACAGTAAATGAGTAATTTGACAGTTGCATTGTTCATTGTGCATTTTTAACCTTTAATTGAAACTTTTCAAAATTACTTTTCTTTATATGAAATGTTTTACTCTGCAACAGAGACTTGTTGAAACTGAATCAATGCAATTTTCAAAAAAATAATTCTGTGTGTGATATAGTCATTAAGGAAAGATTTGTCATTTTTTTGTGACCTCAGAGTACCTTTCATCTCTTGCAGAATGGGTAAGAGGATTTTTATAATCCATTTATGTGCCTTGGTTGCTACTAATTACAGATAAAAATATAAACATTATGTTTACAGGGTTTACTAGCAGCGCTCAAAACATGCTAGTAAAAACCGGCATATAAAAAAGACTGATTTTGAACATTAATGGCTTAAAAAAAAAAGTTCATGTTTTCTCCTGCTGTCTCAAAAACCTCTGTACATTTTCTTGAGAGTATGTTCTTAACATAGGAAAAATACCCTGTCTATAAAGTTAAAATGTTATTTAAATGGGGTTCTTGACCTGTACTACCAGTGAGAACAGGCCTGATTTAATGTATGGAGTGTGCAGTAGAGAGAGTAATTAATGAGACAGCATGTGGAATAAATGCACTGCTCTAATGAAAAGTAATAATTTCTTTAACAATCTACATTTGTGATATGGTTCTCCTTCTATGTCAGTTTAGTTTAGTATGTATGAGAAAGAGAGTGTCTTCTGGCCACATCAGTAAAGACATAGTTTTCTGTCACTGAAGTTAAAGGAAAATATGCCCTATATATGTTCACTGTTTAAAAAATGCTTGATATGAAACTGACGTTATAGAATATCCAGGTGAACTCTGTATTATTACTAGAATAAAATTTGAGATTAGTCCATTCTTTTTGTGGGAGAAAGTTTCTTGAATCTCTGATAGATTTTCCCTCTCTTTCCACATTCCTCTGCTTGCATTTTCTGTCTCCAGCTTCCTACTGTAGCTGTGTATTAGACAGAAATACTCCATATGCAATTCTCATCTGATAGGCAAGTTCAACTTGCTGTGCAGCCTTTTGATATGCAGCCTATGCAGTAGATTTCCTGTCATTATTTCTTGTCAAGAATTAAATTGTCAATATTAAAGATTTGTTTGCATAGTCCAAAATAAAAGTACGAGATATCTGACATTATTTATTTTTATCTTTTTAGTAACATATGCTTCTGCTTTTCGAAATTGTTTTTTAATTATAGGTTGTAAATGCTTTTGTCTCACAGGTTCTGGCTTTTGCACAGTGAACAGCACTGATGCTTACTGCTTTTTTGTGATTTGAGTTGTAAGGTTCTTTGCCACTGCCTGTAGCTAAACTGTAACAACCTTAATATATCAGAGATCAGTCTCATGTGCAAAAGAGTGGACCCCTGCCCTTGTTCGTCCAAGGAAGAAATGTCATCAGTTGATGTGGTGTGTTCAGCCAAGGCCAGATATGTGCTTTTGTAACTTACTCTGCCCTTCTGTTTATTTGAACTCTTCAGTTCTGGTTCCTTTCTTTGTCAGTAGGCATACCTGCTGCCTAGAAATGCTGAAGCAAGCAGCCTTAAAGCTCATGTTGTTATTGTTCCTACTGGGTATCAACTATTGTATTGATCAGAACCAGTTACATTAGTGGAGCCTGGTGAAATGTTTATAAGTCTCTCCTGTATATTAAAGACTATTACACTTCATAAACATTTTAAAGATTTTAGACTAGAATTAAGCCTAATCATGTCTCTATTTTTGGTAATACTAATGGAAGAGTAGTTAACAAAAAAAATTAGGCATGTGCCTTAAGTGCGAAGGCTGTGTGAAATAAATAACATTTTGTTAAATGAGGAATTTAATGATACCTATTGATACATGTTCATTTGAAGTTCATGCCTTGGATAATGAACTTTAATGGCAAAGAAAGAGGCTCAAGACTTGATCTGAACCAGATATTAAGGATTATCTCAACATTCAGAAGTCCAGCTGTTCCTCAGATATACTTCTTAAAAAAGAAATAACTGGATAATCTACATTTATCACATATGTTAACAATACTTGAAAGTTATCTCTAAAACTCAATTTAAGAGACCTGTACTTGTTGTTAGCATGATCAGTTTACATTGGTATCCAAAATAATACTTTGCTCTAATGCTATGAACTTATCACTGTGACATAAGCAGAAGCTGTATATCTTTTCTTTCTGAGAATTGTTTGGACGAAGAAGCAAACTAGATCTTTTATTTCCTCATTTTTAAGTAGGGTAGATGAGGACAGGCTTTGAGGAAGATACTGCTTATTTCCTAGGGGGTGCCTAGGGAGAAAAAAAATTGTAGCTTACTCCAGTGAAGAACTCTAGGGTTCTTTCTGTTTGTAATTTGAGTAATTGTTATTTACACATGATGAGATATAGTGTAAAGAACTTCCAAAATTATTCTTCTAATTAGTTGTCAGACCAAAAAAAAAACAAAGTATATACCCAAGATAAAAGTGCCCTGAATGAAATTACAATTTGTGATACCTGCCAACACTTTCAAAACAGAGATTAAGGCAGTTTAGAGGAAATTAATAGTAAATCACATGAAAATAAATGTATTTTATTTCATTAGAGCAGTCTATAAGCAACTGAGTGCTAGGTCTGAACCAAAAAAATCAGTGGGCCAGCCACTTCATAACATGCAGACTTATAACACTGACTACAGGTGTGTAGGTACCCTCTTAATAGTAGTAAATGATTTATGTGTGGTAGTAACTCTGTGCCTATCTCTATCCATAATATCCACAATATGAATCACAGGCTGTTCAGAAATAAGTGAAATATATTTATAATACAGAATGCTGGCATCATATAGCATATTCTTTCTGTCCTTTTATTCTGACTGGGATATTTTTCAAATCTCCGTTTGTTGTAGAAGGCTGAAGAAAATGCAGAAGGAATGGCATCTGGTCTTGGTCCTGATGGAGAGGTATGAATTGTACAAGTTTGGGTTTTTTTGTTGCTGTTGTTGGGGTTTTGTGGTGTTTAAAAACAACAACAAAAACAAACCCCCAAAAAAACCAAAAAAAACCCCACACCACTTCCCAGTGATTGTTTTGTGTGTCATTGCTATAATTAAAAAAAAAAATCATGACCACAAGTGTTATAAAAGCTGTTATAACCATATAATATGCTTTAAATAAGTGGTTTTCTTACAGTCTGTGTACAGACAATTTACTTCCTTATACAAGCTTGTAAACACCATATAGTCTGTCTTCTCATCTTTATAAAAGTACATTGTTGACATTGCATGTAATCACCTTTCAGTCACAATCTGGAGTATAGTATTATGATGGATTAAGACATCTGAAAGTTCTTTCTTCCTCAGAAGCAAATAGAAATGAGTAATTTTTCTGTGTCATTCTTAGAATAATATTTTTCATTCAGTAGCAGAGCATATGCTGACAGAACTATTCTGTTAGTGCAGTTTTTCTATTTAATTTGATTTTTTTATAAAGACTTTAGAATTGTATTTGTTTTATTTCTAGTCTTGTTTGTACTTGAAAGTAATAGTTATGGTATAGTTAAAGAGTTTTATCAAAATACTTTAGTATACTTATGGTTGCACAAGGAATATGCACATAACATTCCTGTAACTTCAGTAGTTATGGAAATGACCTAAGCTTTATGCTCTTTCAGTCAGTGTATTTATAACTTCAGAATTAGTTTTTCTTGCTCATGAATACATGTATTTGAACAAGATCCTTCAGCAGAAACAGTATTAAAAGGCAAAAAGTTTTCAAGGTAAAAAATCTGTGATTAAACAGGGCAAAGAAATAACAGAAAAAATAATTGTACTGCTCTGGTTTTCTTAGAGCACCAGAATAAGTAAAAGATTTTGTTTGTGTATGTGCTTCATCAACTTAGTTGAATAAGCTAGGACGGTGAATCTTTAAAATAGGCCTTTACTTAAAAAGCTAACTAAATTGTTGCATCCTTGTTTCTCACTAAAAAGCAAAAAGGTCATAAGGTCACTGTATGTCTTCTGTTACAGATGTCAAGTGGTATAAATAGCAGGATTAAATGCCTCTAAGAATACATACCTCGTGTCTTGATTCACAAAAAACAATAGTGTATTCTTTCCCATGCTGTTCCTACTAATTTACTTGGAATACTCTGATATATTTGTGGATGTCACATAGAATATGTTACACACAGAAATTCTGTGACTCAGTGTTTGCTTGATAGTTGTGTGCAAAAGTGGCTCCTAATAATAAAACTTTACTGGTTGTTCAGAACTGGAATTTTGAAAGTCTTGTTAGTTCTTTTTGTTATGTAATACAGGCATGAAGTTCAGTTGCCTTATGGTATAAAATTTCATTTGAATTTTTAGCCCATAGATGAGAGCAGTCAGATGAGTGACCTTCCTGTCAAAGTGACTCACACTGAAACAGGCAAAGTTCTTCTTGGACCAGAGGCACCAAAAGCAAGTCAACTGGATGCTTGGCTGGAGATGAACCCTGGGTAAGTAGTTACCATACCAAGTAGGCTGTTTTTTTTTCTATTTGCATTGATATTTTCATACACTTTTTTCTTGTTTACCTATTCATTATTTTATGTAAACTGAGTAGGAGATGAATTGAACCTAATCCCTCCTCTTGTTAACTGTAATTCATAATTTTTCTCTCATCTTTGTACAGCTATGAAGTTGCTCCCAGGTCAGACAGTGAAGATGAAAGTGGCTCTGAATATGAGGAGGAGGTATGTATCTTTAAAAAAGAGACTGTTACACATAAAGCAGTAAAAACAAGTGCTTATTTCACATGATATTTTTCCCCTTTTTCATAAGGAAGAGAGGGGAAGTGATAGCAGGTGTGTAGGTGCTTTAAAGACTAAAACAAACAGGAAAATTAACTGATTTTGTAATTCTCCATTTATAGCAGGTGCTCTTTATATATGCTGTAAATGCCTAACTGGTAATCATGGTTAAGAGTAATATTTTACTCTTGACTATTAATAATTGTAAACCAGAGAATTGAGCTGGTTCCTATGTTAAAATATATCTCAGAAAAGACAGCATTGTGGCTGTGTTCTGAATAAAGTCAACGTCTTTAAAGTTTACGCATTGGAGCTTTTATAGGCAATTCTGAATGACATGGTTATTATTTATATATTATGTTTATTAAAGTATTAGGAATTATAGCAGGGATTTACATTCAGACTGTTCAGGGTTTATTTTGTTCAGTATTTTAATGGTGATTTAAATACTGTTGTAACAAAAATTCTAAAAATAACTTTAAAATTAACACACACAAAGATCCCAACCTTTCAGGGTCATAATACTAGATACTATGAATAATGAATATTGATACTTGCATAGCACTTTTCATACTTTCAAAAGGAGAAGAGCAGTAAGAAGTAGAGAAGGACCATGTTCAGTCAACAGCCTAGTAGCAGAACTAGGTATGGAATTCAGATCTCATAAGTTTAGTGGTCTTGCAATACTATACCAGATGACCACTGAAACTGACTGGACTGTGTGATGTCCCTTTGTTGAGCTAACTTCTGCTAATATAATTCTATATGACTTTCAATATAGGTGAGGAGAGCCTCAGATTTTACAATCTTATTTCTATAGTGAGGTTTTAAGTTGGCAATCTGTTGCAACTGTAGCCAAAACACAGACTATCTTAAAAAGAGTGAAAATAATTGGGTTAAAAAGTCTTGACAGTTTTTCAAGCTTTATTTATCGCACATCTAGAATATGATATAAAAATAAACATGGTATTAGAATCCTGTCTATGAACATAGTACTTAGAGAAAGCCTTTTGAAAATAAGATCATTAAAGGGGAAATAGTTTTTATTTCAAAGTAGCAACTTTCTGTTGGTTAATATATGTAAAAAATTAATCATCTTGTTATGCTGCCCTGCAGTTTCGTTGTAGAATAGGTGTAAGTTGAACTTTGTGATTTGGATGTGTGTCATAAAGCACTGACCAATGAAAGTTACTAGTATATGAATGCTGGTTGAAAATATGACTGAGGAACCTGTTGCACTTCCCAACACCTCTATTCTCTTTCTGTATTCTGTAGGAGGAGGAGGAAGAATCAAGCAGATTAGAAGCAGATGAGAAGATACTCCTGGATCCTAACAGCGAGGAAGTTTCTGAGAAAGATGCAAAGCAAATCATTGAGTGAGTGTTCTTTAGGTGCTGGTTTTTGTTGGTAATTGTGATTTCTTACAGTGGCATTTCCCAAGAGTAGCTTTCTCTGGATTACAGTGGTAACTTCTCTGGCATGAATATCTGCAGGAGAAGGAACATGATCATTTAATACTATTTATAGAGAATCCTGCACCTTTGGTGTACTCATCTCAGTTGAGGACTTGCACTGTTTCTTTAGACATACATATGTAAGCTATGGTCAAAAAAATGCTTGTTTGTAGGGATTCATGCAAGTTCTTTTTCTGCTTTCCAGGACAGCCAAACAAGATGTGGATGATGAATATAGCATGCAATATAGTGCTAGAGGGTCTCAGTCCTACTACACTGTTGCTCACGCAATCACAGAAAGGGTGGAAAAGCAGTCTTCCCTTCTTATTAATGGCACACTAAAACATTATCAGGTGAGAAATCATTAAAATACTTAAAACTTGGAATTACGCCCAGCATTTCAGTGTGGTATTTCAAGTGGCAAACTGAAAATTTGTTAAGATAGGCAAGATGTCTAGTAGGTTAGAATTTGAGACTATGACAAAGCAATGACAGTTATCTATCATAGGTAATGTTTGATACATACTGCTTGAATAATAATACCAACTATCTGCATTTCCCTTTACCTTTTTTTCATTGCACATGAACAGTATTTTGATTTTGCTATCTTTCTCATTGAACTGTAATTTCAGTTCTTATTGTTTTAATTTGTGGTGAATTAAGAATATTTTCCTTCTTCCAGTGTTTAGAAGTTTACAATTTCATTTTTTTAATTAAGATCCTAGTACTTCAGTGCAGTGATGATACAATTTGGAAATAACAAAAATAATTTGCTATGAATGTTAGTGTCACATCTTCTTTACAGACTTTCACTGGATTTAATAACTAGGAACTTCTGTGTCTGACATAAGCTAGATTTCACATGTAGTTGAAAATGTCCTTGATACCTGTTTTCAGCAGTTCTGCGATTCTACAACTTTCTAGGAAACTAAACCTGCATCTTTTCTCTAGTCAGAACATTATTTCTGTATCCACATAAAATAAAGAATAATGATGCAGATATGATAGCTTTCCTCTTCCTGATTCTGAAGCTACTTCATAAGTGGGACATGCAATGGCAGTACAAATTCTGATCAACTCCTGGTGGTTTAATAAGTAAATATAAATCAATCCACATGTGGGTAAAGCCAGTGAATTGGCAACATTGTTTTGGATACTGTCTCCCAGGGACAGCGTTGTGTTACTTGAGGCCTGTAGAGTTTTCTCTCTGAACTTTCTCAGGCTACTTAATTTTCTGCTCTCTCCATGCATGAGACACACCAAAAGTCTGAATCTTAGAAGCAGAAACTTACTTCTGATGCCCACTGGTAATTTCACGTATACACATATGTGAAATTCTGTCTGACAAGGGAATAGTGCTTTCTTGCAGTACTCTTTGGAATGTGAAATTCTGATGCGTAGACATTGCTAAGCTACAGTATTCTGGCTTCCTTCCAGCTCTGGAATTTTATACACAAGGCATAGTTGGATGAAGTTGTCCTACTCTGACATGTGAAGGTTTGGACAGCAGGCACTAAATGGACATGTGATACAAGTGCTTTAGCATAGCAGTGATGCAGTTGGCAAGGATGAGGCTTACATGTTTTGCACAGATTTGATGAGTTTGGTTTTGAAAGATTTTAATTGACACAGGCAAATGGCATGAAATATACGCAGAAAGTTTTAGCATTTGACAGCTGAAATTGAAGAACAGACTCTTGCAGTGGTGTTTATCAGCCTTACATGTGAGTACCTCTGTTGCTTTGTGTGCAGTGCTAAAACCTCCGTGTATGAAATCCAACTTCATCTTACAGACTCTGCTAGACAGGAGTGATGATTTCCATGCAAAGATAGACAGGGGGGCCCATGTATAAAGTATTATTACAGGAAATGCAACATGTATGTAAACGGGGATGTCAGAACATTGGTTCTGTGCTGCTCCTGTTAGTTACTTGTGTGAGTTTTAAATAACTGAAATTATTATTCTTCATTTCAGCTCCAGGGACTGGAATGGATGGTTTCACTCTATAATAACAATTTGAATGGAATTTTAGCTGATGAAATGGGACTAGGAAAGACAATACAGACTATTGCACTCATTACTTACCTGATGGAGCACAAAAGACTCAATGGCCCCTATCTCATCATTGTACCCTTGTCGTAAGTAGTGGATCTCTTTCTGGCATTGGCATCCTAAGCATTGCAGATTGGTTGATTTGGAACACAACATATTGACAAGACCAGAAAGCTTGAGTGATTTGAATTTACTCCAATTCACTCTTAAGCCACTAGAGGGGGATGTTTTTTTCTTTCCATGCAGGCAGTTTTCCATTCACCTTTTAACTCTGATATTAAAAATCTGTTGCTTAATTCTTTAAACAGCTGGCACTTCATCTGATACCATGTAAGCACGCTTTAATGAGGTTGGGTGATCTTTTAAGTACTGTATAGCTAACCCTGGATATAGATAGCCTTGCTGAGTGATATTAACACTTCTGTCAGGTGTCCAGATTGAGTGTTTATTGCACTGCCCCCCTTTGGCTTTTCCTTAGTTTTTCAAGATGATGCTTGTTTTAGAGATTACTTGTAATGGTTTTTCCTTTCTCCGAAGATGTGGAGTGGGTTTTAGTGATTTGGATAAAAAAATGCAAGGCACAGTAAAAGTAATGTAGGATATTGAGGAGTTGTTTGCTTCATTTTTGTGTAAGTGACTTGATTGATGTGCGGAAGCTCCCTAGCCTTTTCACTAGCTGATTTATCCTCCAGTTGTGCTATGCATGCAAATTTGTTGCAGGATTAGGACTAATTTGATTTGTGGTCATCTCCTGATTTCTTTTGAGGTGTCCTGCCTTCTGGCAATGCTGCAGTAGGAACTGATTGACTAAGACGAATATCACAGCTGTGCCTAATTGTATGAATATGTATTATGAGCTCTAGTGTTAAAAAAAATAATCTGGGAGAAGATCTATAAAGTAAAACAAAGTTAAAAATAAAAGGAAAGTGTTATTAATGTAAATTTTCACATGGGTACAGTAAAAATAATAAATTTCCCATAAGTACTCTGTAATGATTTTTTTAATGTTTCTAGAAGAGAGAAGCTAAAACTTTCTTGCATGCATTTTAAAAGCTACCTTTGTCCATCTTTTCTAAATAGCTAGTATTGCTGCCATCACAGGTTCAATAAGAAGGTGGGGGGGAAAAGCAAGCAGCTGAAAAACCTCAAGGTTATTTTTTGCTGTAGTCATCTGATGGTTTTGGATGATAAGTAGTTACTTAAGAACTTACAAATCTATTTTTTTCTCCAGAATAATTGTTCTTTTCCTTAATAAGCTCCAAAATACAAAGGTGCATGTAAAACACTTGTTTCAAAGAGGTCCCTGAATATAAACTGAAAGAGCGTTTCACACATTTTTTGTGCTTACTTCCCTCTGAGAAGCTTGTATTTTATTACAGTATATAAAGTGCATATTTAAAAATATGCTGTTATTTGCGGTGTTGGATTACATGAAATGTGTTGAAAAGCTGACAGCCGCTTGGAAACATTTAAAAAGTTTGACCTGCAAATGATGAAACGTTACTTTTTCTTTATAATCTCTGTGATAGGACCTTATCCAATTGGACATATGAATTTGACAAATGGGCTCCTTCTGTGGTGAAGATATCTTACAAGGTTTGATTTGCTTTTTATATGACAACAGAATTGAGGGAATGAGACTAGGGCCAGTTTTTCCGATGTCTCTGCATGCATTTAAACTGTTTGCTCATCAGATTTTTTTATGTATATCAGGTACTAAGCATGAAGTTAATCACAGTTAAGAAGACTGTACTAAACTGTAAAAGACTAGAAGAAAATTACTGTAAACAACTGTAAAAAATGCAGAATAAAATAGTTAATTATCACATTGGAATGCTTCTGGTGAGACTGATACAAATGGTGACTACTTCACATTTTAAACATAGTTGAATGCTTTCTTGTTTGACTGCTATAGAAGTGATATGGCCAAACAGTTTGTAAGGAGGCTAGACCACTGGCTGCATATTTTCATGACCCCCAGAAACAGCTTTACAGTCCAGCAACTGTTTAGGGAAGGCACTCTGATGAAGTCTGGAATGATTTAATGTATTATTTACAGAGCTGTGGGATTACAAGTTGATGTAGGTACTCACTGTCTTGTAATTCATTAAAAGAAAGTATTTTCTTCATCAGAATGAAGAGTAACTACTAACTTTTCTCTCTCTTTTAGGGTACACCTGCAATGCGACGCTCACTTGTTCCTCAGCTTCGAAGTGGAAAATTTAATGTTCTTTTAACGACTTACGAGTACATAATAAAGGACAAACATATCCTTGCTAAGGTAGTAGACTATCATCTCTTTACAGCAAGACCAAGTGACCTTCAAATGGTGCATACCACAAAACACATTTTTGTTTTAGAAGGAAGGTCCCATTGTTCTGTCCTGCAGTAAAAGTTAACCCTTGTCAGTCACAGTTCTTTCCTCTGTGAACAAAAGGAATTTCCTGAATGTGGCCAGGGAACTAATTCCTTTGTGCAGTTCTGTCTGTATACCTGCGTGTCCTTGGAAGAACATGACTTTTCTCACCTCTGCATAATATAATATTGCCCTAATTTGCAGCAGTGAGTTTTAATTTTTTTCTGTTGTTTCTGACTTGAAGCTCACTCTTACTAGAGCCTTTCCAGCTATGTGGTCACTTTATGACTAAATAGTTACCTGTATCATGAATTTGCTTTCACTCACTGACTGTCTACAGATGTGCCTCAAGTGTAATGAATTAAATTGAAAACTATTTTACTGTAAGACTATTTCATGCACACACAAAACAGACTAAAGAGATATTTTGCTATACAGAGAAACCATGTGGTCCTCCTGTCCCATTGTTGTTCATTTTCACTTCTATTTCCGTCTGTTACATACTGCATAATGAGATTACTTGTTTGTCCTCTTTAATAGTATAATTAGTGTAATTTTCTTAGTATAATTCAGAATGCTTGGAAACAGCTTGAGACTGCAGAGTGTTTCTTTTCCTCTAGTTTTTCAGTTGGTTT
>JAYRBT010000093.1:45499463-45521766 GCA_036023395.1 Myiotriccus ornatus | reverse complement strand
AAAAAATCCAATGCGCAGGCTGGAAGGTGTAAAGACCTTCCCCGGCTCTTCGTTCGCGAAGGCGGGCCATTATTATAGTGAATATTGAGAAAATAGAATATTTCTATGACAACCTAGGTAAGCATTAAGCTAATTGGACACTGTGAGGGGTGCTTTTTTGCTGCATATACAGTGATGGTATTTTCGTAATGTTTAACTCAATAAAGGCCATGCAAAATACTTCTTAATTACATGTTAAACATAAAATAAAACAAAATTAATTTTAAATTATTTTTTAAATTTTCAAGATTACTGAATGAAAAAAAAATATGTTGGGTAATCCTGCAGTTACATTCTTAGGATCCAGCTGTCTCGTAGTAGTTGTGACTCACAGATAATCTTTTGAGATGCTCATTGCTGTGCTTGTAGTTGGATTGTTGGTTACAGAAATTTTATATGGTGTTAGGGTACAGATAAAAGTTTAGTAGTTGCTTTGTTTTGTGTTTTCAAATAACAGGAACCTGCAGTTAGTTCCTACTAATACTATTATGTTAGTGTGTTTATGGTTGGGTTTTTATTTTACACTAGGTGGAATATGTGATCAAATGTGATATGTCAGCTCTTCAGAAGATCCTGTACCGTCACATGCAAGCCAAGGGAATCCTTCTCACAGATGGTTCTGAAAAGGACAAGAAGGTACAAAGGAAAGATTAAAGTATATAGGAAATAATGATTAAACATGTTAAAAATATTATTTCTGTTTTATAAAATCAGTATGTAGGCTCTTACCACAGGTATCTCATGGGAAAAGAAAGCTCTGTCAGGCACACTTTTCAGTTACAGGACTGCAGCTCGTGCTTTTTTTTCAGAAGGGGAAGATATCACTTGTATTCACAGTAGTTGCAGTGCCTTTCTGCAAACAGAGAATGTTTGAGAAAAAAACATTTCCTTTGGCTGAGTTTAATTCAATAATGTTCCTGAATAATTGTGATTGTGGCAGCGATGGCTACAGAAGATTATTCATCTTGTCTTTCAGAGCAATTAGTTAAGTCTTGTTTCGGCCAGCTAGGGCTGTACACTTGCATTCATACTTAAAGTATCTGTTGATGATGAAGTTCTTTAAGAGAACGGTATGATGAGAACGGTATGATTCGAAGTCACATAGTTAGATTTAGACTACGTGTTAGTAAATGTTGATTATGCCATCTTGGGACTTGATGCAGTCAATACACAGTAAAGAAGTTGCCATTCATCAACTTTCCACATTATAACAACTGTGAAATACTGTAGTAAATGTAAAATATCTTGAACAGGCCCTGCAGAACACCTAGTGTGTAACAGGTTGAATTTGCATCCTCTTGTGTATATATTGCTGATGCAGTGCAATCAGCACATACAGTCTTTCCGTAATCCTTTTTCAGATTGCCTTGGTATAGTTGGGTGACATTTTTTATTCAGTATCTTATTTTACCCTCCTAGTTTTGTGCAAATAGTTTTCTTTGCTGGTTCTTAATTAGAAGTCCAGACAAAGCTGGTTCTTTTCACTGGATATTGGAACTCATCTTCATAGTTTGAATACCTTTTAGACATCAATTTATGTTCCTTGGTTGTATTTTTAATGTAATTCTGCAGCTTAATTTTGGCCTAAAAAATTCATTTTGTATGACTCTTCTTTCCCTTTCTGGTCTCTTTCTTTCACCTGCTTACAAGCCTCTGTCAGTTTTGTCCTAGCTGCTTCTCCACCCAGCTTTGCACTTAACCAGTTTAAATTGCCGCTGTTGTCTTCTGAACACTTCCTCTCATTCCTCTCTCCCAAAGGGTCTAAAGTTTTTCCTCTCTTGCCAACCTCTCGTAAATAATCTTTTTCTTTAGCTGTTTCATCAAGCTCTGTTATCGCTGCTACCTGTTGACAGCAGAGGGAGGTGATTGTTAAGACCACTTGGCTTCAATGATCAAACAACTACTGTGTTAGGAAAAAATTCTGTCTTTCTGCAGCTCTGGCCTGGACCCAGCTGAGATTAGAGAGACTTTGTTAAGCTGGAAAGCTCTAGGGAATTACATTTATAATAAATATGAATTGCATTTTGGAGCGAAGTTGAGAGGATTTTGAAAATAACAAAACCAAGTTTTGAATATGTGGAGTGCCCCCTTTAAATGGATAATCTCTGCCATAGATGAAAGTTACGATTTCAGTGTACTTCCCAGGAAAGATTAGAATATTACTAGTATATATTATGATTAAGTAGTGTATTCTCCCCTAGTTTTACCATTCAAAATTGCTACATTGTTTTTTAAGTCAATCTGAATTAGTCATACAATAAGCTTGGAATATTGCTGCTACTCTGATTACATTTATAGAAAATTGGAACAAAGCCAAATGGCATCTGAAAGTGGCAAGTCTTTGGCAATGTTAATATGATACGATGTTCTCAAACTTTTATTCACCAGTTGCAGTTAGTTTTAACGGTACAGTGTGGTCTGGCACAATGGTCTGATATGTGTCCTGGTTCTACAGAAGGATTAACTGTAGTGTAGGTTTTGAGAATACACTTCTTTTAACAATAAGATGACTCATGAATTTGGTGATCTTTAGCTTTTTGCCACCTGTGGCCCTGTCTTTTACTTGCCTGGAATGAGAAACCCATTTTGTCGAGTTAACAGACTGGAGAAGGTACTGTAGAGTTGAAAATCATCCAGCTAGTGTTGTTTCCTGTTAGAGGGTTCAGACCAGATGGAGTTCATATGGTTTCAGAGTAAACAGTATAAATAAGGAGGACAGTGGATGCTCTGCTTCACACCATGAATACTGAGAATAGAAACATAATGCACTGTATGTATTACTTCCAAGTCCTCCTTTTTCATTGCAGAGCACTGTTAGGATTTGTAAATTTATACAGCAAGACAACTGTGCAATAGCTTCTGGATTTTTGTTGGTTTGTTTTGTTTGTTTGTTTGTTTTTTATTTTGGGGAAAAGTTGTTTTTTGTTTTTTGGGATTTTTAATTAGCGATTCAGTGTTCAGGTTTGGTATAAAAATATTTTCAAAAGTTTTCTTCATAAGCTAAGAAATTAATAATTCATTTTGCATTGTTTGTACCCATAGGGAAAAGGTGGGGCAAAAACTCTAATGAATACTATCATGCAACTGAGAAAGATATGCAATCATCCATACATGTTTCAGCACATTGAGGTAAGACTGACTGGTTTCATTTTGAGGGTTGTTTTTATTCAGGTGGCTAACATAACAGAAAACTTCTGTAGAAGCTTATGTGTGTGGGAGGGAACATCTCTGTCCACATAATTTATACTGGAAAGGACGCATTTAAAAAAACAACCATTACAGTCAACAACTCCCAGCTTTTTATTGTTAATCCAAAGTCTAGTTTTAAAGCATTTAATGTTATGGAGCAGTGTTTCTAAAAAGTGAAGGTTTTTTGTAAATTTAAGATATTCCAGAGCAGCTTGGTCTCCACATAGACTAAATCTGTGATGTATAGACACTAGTTCAAAATGTCATCTGTAGAATCTCATAACTGCTAATTAAATCTTTGTAAGACGGCTAATCTTTTACAATGTCAACTAAAATTGTCCTGTTCCATCCACCTTGTTTTTTTCAGAAAAAATGTACTATCTATATAGCATCTCTCAATAGGACCTAAAGTACATAAATATAATATATCTGGAATGATAGAAACTGTCATAAGTATCTGGAATGTAGCTACATATATGAATGAATAATTAAGTTCCTACTGTGATGTATTATCATTGTAGTTTTCACTCTTTGTTCTCTTATATGCTGGTTAAATAAATTGAGTAATTTGCAAATGGATCTTCTACAATTAAAGTTCTAGTATATTTGTAATCTGGTAAGACACAGAACTTACTTCTGCAAACAAATAGTAGTACAGGAAAACATGAAGCAGAGCACTGTTGCTACAAGGTGGTTTCCAAGAGTGCAATCATCATTAAACTCAAACCCCAACAGTTGTATATTTAATTTAATTTCCATAAGAATGCAACATTTTTGGTTTCTGTGTAGTTTGTAATCTCTTTATTGCTTATAACTCTGCAGGAGTCCTTCGCTGAACATTTAGGCTACTCAAATGGTGTCATCAACGGGTAACTCTTACAGTTTTTCCTCCTATTCATAGTGTTGTATTGGAACTAATGATCACATCCTTTTCCTGAAGGGTACATGCTAGCAAATTGAAGCAAACTTATAAAAAGAGAGAGGAGGCACAGGGCAGATATGTAAAGCAAAACACTCTAGTACTAGCAGTCTTGCAGGATCTTTTCATGATCCTCCATCTCTTTCAGGATAGCAGGCAGAAAAGACTAACTTGCTTTCCGCTTATTTTGAAAGAATTTAGATACTATCTGAAATTCATTGGAATGACTTCAGAAATATCTGTTGGGATTTTCTTTTCCCTTGTTACTTTTGCCTTCTACTTTTCCCTCTTTACCATCTTTATTCCAAATTAAAGTAGTATTTTTTGCATCATCTGAAATGAAATAGAAATTCTTTTTTCTTGACACTTTGTGCAACTGTCAAGTTAATGGATGCTTTGTGAACAAAAAGTGTGTACCATCCACCTGACTTGCTTCCTGTTCAGATGTTGATGATATTTCTTCTTTTTTTCCCCTTATCTCTAGTTAGCTGTACCAGACTATTTGTCTCCTTAGCTAGTATACCAGAATATGTGTCTCCTAAACAATTTAGTCTTTTGCTGATTAGAGATTTATGCCTATCAGAAGGCTATGTATCTTCTGGCCTTTATACCATTGCCAACGATACATCATGTTTTGCAAGTACAGACTCAAGGTTAGAAAAAAGTTGCATGAAATTTATTTTTGTAAAGCGTGTCACTGTGATGCTGATTCAGACATCCTGTTTACTTTTACTCATTTTCTCAGTTACGGGTTGATTTAGTGCTAAGAGTCTGTTTTGCAGTCCTTAGCACAGGAGACAGAAGAGCAGCTAACCAAAGCAACTAAACACTGTTCAGGACTACCAAGGTTTATGACTAAACAGTATACCCTCTGTCAGACTCCTTCTATTATCTCTGTATATTAGTTCAGGTTGCAATATTTCACTTCCATGTGCGTAATAGTTGAGTGGAACAGTTTCCAACACGTGCCTGATGAATACAGCTTGCAACTGCAATGAGAAATAATGTTTGTTTTGATAAATAATGAAAAATCATTGAATTTCATGAAGGAGGGCATTCTGTGTGGTTGAAAGTCTGCACAGTTTTTGTAACTGAAGAAAAATCAGGAAAACAGGAATTCACATCCGTGTTTATTTTTTTATTTTAATCAACGTAAGCAATTTTAAAGAAAGAAAGGTGCTATAATCTTGTTTAGATTAAGTAAATTAGTCTCTTTGTTATATTCTGACATGATAATGACCACAAACTTTTAAATGTGGGCTCATTCTGGCATTTACTGTGCTGCTTCTCTCAACAGAGCTGAACTTTATCGGGCTTCAGGGAAGTTTGAGCTACTCGATCGCATTCTGCCAAAGTTACGAGCCACTAACCATCGTGTGCTTCTTTTCTGTCAAATGACATCACTAATGACCATTATGGAAGACTACTTTGCATTTCGAAATTTCCTTTACTTGCGTCTCGATGGTAAGCTAAATGGAAAAAAAAGGATAAATAGCGAGATAGGTGGCATCCTTCATTAGTTTGAGCATGGAAGCCCTGCGTACTCTTCATGTTGTCTTCCTAGCACACCAGTGCTGTGATGTAACTACACAAAAGTGTAAACAGGTTCAAAAAAATTACTTTATAAATCTGCAAGGATATTTATCATGAAATTATGGCAGTAGACCCTTAAGCTGCAATTCACTGGAATTTCCTTATTCTTCCAGACAAGGTATGGAGCAAGCTATGCTTTTGTCTCTGTTCTAGAGTTAAGTAATTTTCCATGGCTCTTTCAGCATTTTCTTTCATCTGTTTAACCTGGAGATTATTTGGTCAAGGGATTGTTTTGATGAACACTCAGGTCTGTTCATGGAATGCAGATTATGTAGAAATTTGATGCTTAGGGGCTCATCTGTTTTTTACAAAGGGTTTAAAATCCAGGGTCCCAATCAGTCATCACTGTCTAAGTTGTCTGAAGATATTCTCGTGATAAGAGATGACAATGCCACTGCCATGCTTGCATTCCAGTGGAATTAATTGGTTTTTATCTGTTTAAAGTTCAGCTGCTATTCTCCACAGTCTGAATTTCAGGGACAGGTAAATTAATACCTGTAGCTTTCTTCCTGAACTTCACAGGAAAATCAGAAGCCCCAGTTCCTTCATATGTAGATAAGTTTTACTACCTTTGAATGAAAAGATGGTTTAGAAACATTGTGGAGTATTGTTCAGTATCTTTATTCTGTTCAATGTATTTATTGACTATTCAGTATGTTTATTGATTTTTCTGGATGAGGGGGTCAAGTGTACCCTCAGTAAATTTGCAGTGACATCAAGTTGGGTGGGAATGTTGATTTAGTCTGCTGGAGGGTAGCAAGGCTCCACAGAGGGATCTGGACAGGCTGAATCAATGGCCAAGGCCAGTGATATGGGGTTCTATTCAACAAGGCCAAGTGCTGGGTCCTGCCCTTGAGTCACAACAACCCCAGACAGTGCTACAGGCTGGGGGCAGAGTAGCTGGAGGGCTTGCCCAGCAGAGAAGGACCTGGGCATGCTGGTCAAAAGCAGCTGAACATGATCCATCAGTGTGCCCAGGTGCCCAAGAAGGCCAGTGGTATCCTGGCCTTTATCAGCAGTAGTGTATCCTGCAGGACCAGGGCAGTGATTGTCCCTCTGTCCTCAGAATGGGTGAGGCCAGACCTTGAGCACTGTGTCCTGTTCTGAGGCCTTCAGTTCGGGAAGGACATTGAGGTGCTGGAGTATGTCCAGAAGACGACAATGGAGCTGGTAAAGGGTCTAGAGGATAAGTTATATGAGGAGTGGCAGAGGGAGTTGGGGTTATTTAGCCTGGAGAACATAAGGTTGAGAGGGGACCTTATCATCCTCTACAGCGTCCTGAAAGGAGGTTGTAGCCAGGTGGGAGTCAGCCTCTTCTCCTGGGCAGCTAGTGGCATAGTCTTAAACTGCACCAGGAGAGGTTTAGGTTGGACATTAGGAGGAATTTCTTCACAGGAAGGATGATGAAACTTTGGAATGGATGGAATGGACTGCACATGGAGGTGGTGGAGTCACCTAGAGGTGTTTAAGAAAAGACTGAATGTGGCACTTAGTACCGTGGTCTAGTTAATGTGATGGTGTTCAGTGAAAGGTTGTACTTGATCATCTCAGGGTTATTTCCAACCTAGTTGATTCTGTGATTGATTGTGCAATTCTTTAAAAGGAAAATAGGGTATCCCCCTTGAGTTTTAAACCTGGTTGCCACAGAATGTCTTTGTCAAAACTGTCCTAAGAACATACTAGCATGCTAACAAAGCACACCTCTGGCCTGTGGGTATTTTAATGCTTCTATTCAAGAAATATTAATTATATTACATTCTTAATGTTTACATCATGTGTTTTTAAATGAATTATTTTTCATGCCAGAATGTTTATGGCAAGGTGTTTTCTTTAGGATTTTTGAGGTAGTTTTTTTTGTTTTCTGTAGGATTTTCCAGGTAGTTCATTAGATGAACTGTTTTTCTTCTTTTCCAATTTTGCAATTACCTACCATACTGGAATGCAATCTACATGTAGATTCTATCCAGCCGTCTTCTCACTTAAGAGAGTTTTCTACCCAAATGATGTGGGTACCTTACCCAGTTAAGGGGTTTAGTGGGCCAGCACTTTGACTGTGTGGTTGTGGTGGTTCTGGCTGGGATGGAGTTAACTTTCTGCCTAGCAGCCCATACAGTTCTGTGCTTTGCATTTGTGGTTCAGCAGGGTTGATAATTCTCCAGTGATACCACTCCAGTGTTCTGACTATTGCTGAGCAACACTTGCAGAGTGTCAAAACTTTCTCTCCTTACCACCCCTCCACCCTAGAGGCCAGTAGGCTGAGGGTAAACTGGGACCCAGATGAGACAGCTGACCCAAACTGGCAAAATGGATGCGAACAGCAATAAAAGCTGAGGGAAGAGGATGGAGGGGTATTCCTTGTTATGGCATTTGTCTTCCCAGTTAGTCATTATGAGTTCTGAGACCCTGCTATCCAGGAAGTGGTTGGACATCTGATTGCTGATGGGAAGTAGAAAATACGTTCCCCTTCTTACCTTGCTGGCATATGCACCTTTTATTAAGCTGCCTTTTTATCAGCGTGGGAGCTTTTCTGTCTTATTTTCTCCCCATATACTGTTGTGGGGGGCCTAAGGGAGTGTATCTGGCAGCCAGCTGAGGTCAGCCCACCATGATAATAAAAAAAGCTTCATCTTCTATGCATATATCATGCTCAAGATAAAACGTTTTAAGAGTTTTCAGTCCTTTGGTATTAATTATGACTCTGAAAGCAAACACTGACATTTTGATAAATCTCTATATAAGTAGCTTTTAAAAATATTTAATGCTGTTACAGCCAGAAGGCATTAATCAAAGCTAGAGTTCTCTTCTGTTTGTATGTAGTAACTTCAGTTGAAGTTTATGTGAATCATAAAAATGTATAACACTGTTTGCCAGCATTTTAAGATTTACTTTTGAAATTTCAAGATAAATACTTTTAAAGAGATATTTAGAAGTCCATCTCTTGCATGTGATGGGCAGTTGCCAAAAACATTATTCTGTGTGACGTCAAATGTGGCAGAGGTGTCGAAGAGCAGTCCACTAAAATTACCCTTCCACGTGTACTTTTAGCAACTTACATTGTATTTATATTATTTCAGTTCGCATCTTTGTTACGGGATATTCATATTTTTTTCTTTTCAGGCACAACAAAATCAGAGGATCGAGCTGCTCTGTTGAAGAAGTTCAATGAACCTGGATCACAATACTTTATCTTCTTACTGAGTACAAGGGCTGGAGGGCTAGGCTTAAATCTCCAGGCGGCTGACACTGTTATAATCTTTGATAGCGACTGGAATCCTCATCAGGTTATTTTTATTTTCTTATCTTCATGAAACGTGCAAAGAATTAATGATTCATTTTGGGTTACTTCTTTAAATAGGGGATATAGCCTGCGATGAAAGGAGAAAAATCCAGGTAAGTCATAAAATACTGCTTTGAGAGGAATTTGTGAGGCAAACTCCCATGATCAGGAAGTGTTTTGGTTTGAATCATTAAACTAATTCTGTGTCTGTCTATATATTTTATCTGAGTCTCAGGGTATCCTCAGAGCTAGGAGTGTTATAAATATTTTTTGTTTGTATAACTGTGTTCGTTCTTTAACCCTTGGGACTTAACAACTAACGCTGCCTTTTGAGCCTTCAGGAGGTAGGTTGCAATACTTCAGTAAAGGTTGTGCTGAATGCTGCCTGTTTCATGAAACTGGTAACCATGTGAGGGCAGAAGGTCTTAACTGGAGAGAATGAACTTACACTGTTGGTGTGGTGGTTAGTACTGAGAATGGATCACCAGGAAAAGTGGGTATCAAACAACTTTGGCTTATTTTAAAAAGCCAAAAGATGTAATTGAAGTATGTCTTTTTCACCTCTTTTTTTCTTTTTTTTTTTTTTTTTGAGAACGGAAGTGAGATATCTCTTGGAGTACATAGCCATGTCTGTGTTTACAGAGATTTCAGTTATCTGTGCAAATCACATCATAGCCAATGGGCATGTGTAAAAGTAAGGGAAGAGAGACTAAGAAGTTTTACTCTCTCTGTGTTTACCTAACAGGACTTGCAGGCACAAGATAGAGCTCACCGAATTGGTCAGCAGAATGAAGTTCGAGTCCTGCGGCTGTGCACTGTGAACAGTGTGGAAGAGAAGATACTTGCTGCTGCTAAGTATAAGCTGAATGTAGATCAAAAAGTTATTCAGGCGGGAATGTTTGATCAGAAATCTTCAAGCCACGAAAGGAGAGCCTTCCTACAGGCTATACTGGAGCATGAAGAAGAAAATGAGGTAAGCTAGTTAGAAATGATTAGAAAGAGGATGTTTCAGGCAGTATGGAGTAATTTTTTTTCATCATTTACAAAGATTATAATTTCCTTTGAAATTAGAAATGTCATCATATTATTACCATCAGTCAAAGAAATAACTTAATTTTTCTCTTTTTTATGGTCACAGTAATAGGTTATAATGTAATGGTTATGATTAAATCTTGGTGTAGAATTAGGCATTGTAACTTAAAACCCATTCTGCCCTTCATAATTTTGGCAAATAATTGCATTCAAAAGAAGATTTTTTTCCAGAACAGTTCCTAAATCCTATAAACCAGTTCCTAAATCCCATTTATTTATATGTAGATAATTTGATTTTCAGACATGCTGAGCAACTAGCACTACCTAGGTTCAGTCATGAAAGACTGTGCCTATTGTGCCTGTTTTGGAACCTGGCTAAGAGTTAAGATCTGCTTTGATGTGCTTTGGGCTTAGGGCAATCCACCAAAATAACTGCTTCTTTCTAGTGCTGTGTCCCATCTGGGCTTCTCATCACCACTTCTTCTTCAAGAAACAATTAGCTGTTTAAAAAGAGCTGTCAAGTCTGCTCTTACAGTAGTGGAACGTAGGGGTTACAGAATCACCAGCTGTATGTCCCTCTCTCTTCATGGTCTTGTTCTGTGGAACTGGGTGGAATGATGAGCCTATTCTTTTGTCTGTCACTGCAGATTTTTTTCTTAATTGGAACAAAATTCAGCATTTGGAAAAAAGTAGTAGTTGGGGGAGAGCAAATAAATGTATCAATTGTACTGGTAACACACATAAAAAATCCTTCTGCGGTGACTTCTTCTCAACTTGAAAATACCTTATAGTAGTTCAAGACAAAGAGAATTTGAGACTGATTTTGCCTCTGAGTATGCCTTGTATGTCTCAATATGGTGCACACTGAAAGAAAGAAGGTTCTATAGCCTGTGTTTCACTGGCATCCTTCATTACATGATGTAAAGTTTCAAAGACTGAGGAGTTTACTTTTTCAATCATTAATTCTTTTGTGTAAACTCTTGCGCATGTGGAAAATGTAATACATCATTAAGGTGGAATTTTGTAAAGTTTTAATATTTTCCTAAAATTAGAGAAGAGTGATAAACGTATCAGTAATTGTCTTTTATTTATGGTGTCAATGCAGAAACGGGGTGATAAATATGTACCATTTTTGATTAAGTAAAACCATAGTTCTAAAGCTATATTAGTAGATGGATTAACTTGAAATCAGCAGAAATTTTGAGTAAGTATTTTTTTTTAATTGATGTAATTTATTATGTTTTCAAAGTCCTAGAAGATATTTATCTACTGGTTCCAAAGCCAGGCCTGTAGCTCAGGGACTACTTGACTTGTCTTATTTCATAGATGACTTCAGAACAATCTGCTTCTTTTGTGTTGTTCAGATACTCTTGGTCTGCCATCCTGAAGCAAGCAGATTTGAGCAAGGTTTGTTTGCCATAGCACAGCATCAGTGTTTAAAGTAAGCATTAATGTTGGTGTCTGACTTCTAATAGCAGACTGAAGCTTTCAAGTAATACGTCTTTGTGAACAAAGACTATGCAAAACTTGCCCAAACACTGAAACTCTTGAGGGACTAAGGGATTGAATTTGCACCGTCCTGCACATTGCTTCTTCGTTGCAGCAGCACTGAAAACAAATTTGAGTATGTCATAAGAGATTGACTAGAAAAAAGTAAATCTCTTAGTTAAAAGTTAATATATCAACAATAATATCAACCATATTAAAACAACTTTGACTTGCAAGTATGTACTAGCACATGTAAAAAAAGAGATTGTTTACTGTTCACCTAGTTAAATATTCCCATGCTAAGCATGCTTTAAACTTGTCACACTTACTTGGAGAGCAGTTTGTACTTTCTTAGTAGTTTTTGTAAGTTTAGCTTCAAAACTCCCTTATTTTTCTTTCTTCTTTCCTCTTCTTTTTGTGCGCTGTTTTTTCTTTCAGCAGTACTAGATAAATGAAGAGGTAATTTCTGTGTATTTAGAAAGATTTATTAGAATAATGGCAGTGTATTGCAAGTGATTAGAAGTAACTTGTTCATGGAGTAATTTTTTATTAGCACTGGTGTTTATTTTTAGTTTTTTCTTCAGCCGAGTCTACCTGGTTGGCAACAGGATTATTCAGACTAACCACAGATAATATGGACACAGCTTCCGCTGTGGATCTCTGACTTTTTTCAGATCAGCAGTTACTTTGATGGTAGGAAGTGTGTGAAACTTTCAGGATAGTCACATTCATAAAAGAATCTTTTTCTCTCTGTGTGTAACCACGTGACTTCCTTTTTTTGAACATTAAGGGAGCAGTGAGTAACAGTAAGAAGAACTAGCCCTCTATCATTTTCCAAGTTGCTTTGTTCATGTTAAATTATATGCTCATTAAGGTACAAAGGTGTTCCTTGAGAATTGCATCAATAAGAACTGGGTTTTTTTTTCTGAGCTGTAAAAATCCTGCCACTGAAGGACATATAAAGGCCTTTTTTTCTTCATTTTTGAAAAAAAAAAGTAGCTGCAGGGTATTAAGTTTTGGGGTGTTATATGCAGCATCCTATGCTCCCATAATGCTGAGTTCGAAACATGAGTTTTCATGAAGAATTACAGGTTTCTAGTATACTGTAATAACAGGTTTGGAAAAGGCTTTGAAGGAATCACTATGTAGTTTTATGGTTTTGAGGGACCTGTTGTCTGGGCTTTCAAAATAATTCAGGGAGGGAGACTGAAATTGTGGACTCTGATTGTGTTAAAGTGGGTATCGTAATTGTTTAGCTGTAACACTTTTCATTGAACGCTGCAGTTGTAAATTGTTTTTCCAGTGTCTGTTTCTGTTTTTATGAAATAATTGATTTTGTCTGAAGTAAAATTTTCACATCTCAATTTGGAAGCAGATGGGGTCAAGAGAAAGGGATTCAGCAGTGTTATTTTCCAGTAAAAAGACATATTTCATTTTTTTAATTTAATCAGGACTTCTTTATTCTCCTTGCTTTGACAGCAAAGATCTTAAAATGTAGAACAGTGTATCTAGGGGAGCACTGTAGAACACCAGAATGAAAATACATTTTAACCAAAGCACTGACTGTGCTTTTGACCCAGGAAAACCACAGCCCAAATTTTCGTCGTTGTGCATTTGTTCATTTCCACATTCTTGAATTAAGAAGCTGGTAATAAGTCTCCGTTGTCTTTCTAATTAAGTGTTATTTTTGTGTTACTTCTGAGTAGCTGAACATTTTAAAAATTTTAGTTTCACTTTTGAGTGTTTCACACGTGTTGTCAGAGAGGGAGGGTCAGTGGAGCTCTGACTTGATGAAGGCTGTTACTTCAAATTGCATATGTAACTTCTTTCTAATAATTTTATCCATCTTTGTAACCAGGAGGAAGATGAAGTTCCTGATGATGAGACTTTGAATCAGATGATTGCTCGACGTGAGGAGGAATTTGATCTCTTTATGGTCAGGATGATGTGATTATAAGTAGATTATCTTCTCTAGTGTTTTTAACTAAGCTTTTAACCTTTTGTCATTAAATTTTGGAAAACTTTATTGGAGGAATATGCTTTATTTACTTGCATTGTTTATCTGAGGAGAGAAGTGTTGTCTGCTTAAACACAGAGTTCCTCACATGTCAGAAAGACTTCAGAGATCCTTGCTGTCAGTACAGTGGAACAGTGACAATCTGGAGGAAGAATCTGACACAACCTGAGAAATTCGTACTGCTAAAACTATAGACACCATTTGGCTTGCTAATCCTACAGCATACTTTTGCTATTCTACATTTCTTTTCCTTTTGGGATTGGCAAGGACAAGTTGTCCTGTTGTCCCGTAGTTGTCCTGTTGGCAAGGACAACTACAGGAACTTAACTAGATAGCAGATTAGTAGACTTACACTATTGTTTTCTTGGTGAGTTAGCTGGGGTTTGCTGATGGTTTTGTCGAGGGCCCAGTTACTTGCGTCTCTGCTGCTACAACTGTTGAACAGTTACCACAACAGAGCTGGTGACAGTAGTTCAAATGTGAACCACTCGTTTTTATTACTACTTCCCTTTTTGTTAATGCTACTGTAGCACTAATGGAATAATTACTAAAATGTCAGTAAAGGCATGGCTCTTGCCTCATTGAATGTTATCTCAGAAAAACTGAAATCTCTAAAGTCAGGCTGCACAGAAAATGAGTGCTTACAGACACCTGTCTTTTTAAACTTCGTGTCAGTGATTTGGGTGTAAGGAGATTTACATGACAGAAAACAAGAGGTGGCCCTTCAATCCAGAACTCAAAAGATATAATTTCATCCAAATTATTGACTGAATGTACCCTGATTTCTGTGAAAGTAGATTTGTGCTGGTAGTAGAAGAGCTTCTGAGTATTTCTTCTTCAGACCCAGAAGGGAAGAACTAGTCCTTGAATTGAAAGTAACTGCTGAATTTATGTCTTTTAGGAGGAAATTTCTAAAACTTCATCTTTTAGTATTAAATTTGAAGGCTGTTTACGTAAAACTGTTGATGGGCCTAGCGTGAAGACAGTTTTAGCATTGTGTGGGTTTAATTTATGTTTTTCATGTTAATTGACATGGAAGTTTTTAGGGGAAAGTAAAGGGTTGGTAATAGGTAATAAAAATTTTAAAAGGCAAAAGTAACATGCTTTGAAAGCCAGACTTTGAAATATTAAGACAGAAAGAATGAAGTTAAATATTAATGGCTAAGAAATAATTTTAATTGTTTATAAAAAATTGTTTTAATTTTAGTAAATTGTTTAATTATAAAAGAAAAATCTGAAGAGAAAATTTGGCAATGAGGGCTCTTTGTCTTCTTTTTATCAGTATTTCAGGTCTTGTATAGTCAGATAAAGAGCACAAAGGTAGTCTGTATTCTCTCTGCTGTAATGGTACCTATGTCTCTCTGGAGATAATATCTCTGAATTAATGCATAACTTGGCTAGGGTTGTAAAAGGATGATATGTCTAGTTGGCCTCCTGTGTTGATTGCAGCATCATGCACACAAGAAAGGGGTTTGCACGTAGTTGAAAATATTTTTTATGAAGGTTTACTGGCCAAAGCAGTAGCCTGTAACAATGCTACAGCCAATTCTAATGCTATTCTATTTATATTATTTTTTTCAAATATGAAAATTAAATGCTGGTCGCCATCTGTTTGTTTTCTCTGCTTAGCAGCTAATTACTGAGTAATAAGTACTGTATCACTCTTCTAAGACCTAATTGAAATGGGTATTCATATTACCTGATTTGGGTATTTAAGAAAATGCAGATGCAATTCACAGAATCATAGGAAGCTTGATGAGCATATAGTCAATAGGAAAAGGGGGATTCTTCCCCAGGAGGAATATGAAGTATCTCACTGGTGAGTAGATTGTGGGAATGTATCCTCAGTATCCATAGCTGTTTTCTGAGGTAATTACTCACCACACTTGAAATTAATTTATATGATTATTTAAATTTTTTAATTATTTAAATATCAGCTGAAAGTCTTAACATTACCTTCTGATGTTCTTAATACTTTACTCAACCTTATCTGATGTTTTAGTGTTTTGATTTTTGTCTAGTACAGCAGTATGATCAGGAAGAATTCAGGTTTAAGCATGTTGGCACTGTAAAGCTTGCACTTAGGCAAGCTTTTTTCTGAATTTATTAATTCTCGTTTGATTCTTCTTTTCTAATACAAACTTTTAAATTTTCTTCTTCTGATAGGCAGACAAAACTAGTGTGTTTTCAATTATTCTCTTTGGTTACATAATACTAACACCTTACTGGGGATATTGTGAGGAAATGATTAGTATTTGCAGATCACATACAAAACCACAAAAAGCCTGTGCAAATAAGGAAGAGTTTTTTAATTAACAGAACACAGCAGTGTTCTTGTGATCTGCTTTTTGTCACTTGGCTGCTTCGTTGTCTTAGTTACTTCAGTGAAAGCTAGTTGTGGAATAGTGAATATGCCTGATAATTAACAAATGAGCGTAGCTTCTTCTTTTTATAGTTGTATTTTAGAAGTATTTAGGATCTTCACAGGGAAATACCTGTGAAGGACTTGTTTAAAGTTTCAGGTATCAGTAGATAGCTGGCATTTACATGGTACACTTAATAATTGCCCTTAAAACTTTTTTATCCTTTCTCAATTCCCATTGCAGCGTATGGACATGGACCGCCGCAGGGAGGATGCCAGAAACCCTAAGCGTAAGCCTCGCTTGATGGAGGAGGATGAATTACCATCCTGGATTATTAAGGATGATGCTGAAGTTGAAAGGCTTACATGTGAAGAAGAAGAAGAAAAAATATTCGGTAGAGGATCCCGTCAACGCAGGGATGTGGACTACAGTGATGCTCTCACAGAGAAACAGTGGCTGCGGGTAGGTTGTGCCTTCTGGTTGATTGTTTTTTTGACATTTGAAATTTATTTGTTTGTGGTGGGGTTTATTTTTTATGCTTTGACGACTGCATCAGGGAAAACGCAATGTAGTAGTTAGGCCTAAAATATCCTTATTCTCCACCTTTTGCTTCTGTGTTGAAGGCATAAATAAGTTTTGAACTGCACTGCAGAAACTTAAATCAGTGTTTTTAATCAGGACTATGGTAGCATTCGGTTGGAACTATTCTATTGCTATGGATCTTGACATATTTATTACATCGTTAGACATTTTTATATGTGTTGTCTTTCAGATACATGAAGAATTCTTTTGTGGTAGAGGAGACTAGTAATTGGTGTATATTACAACTTTCTTTGCTGCAGAAACTGACTATGATTTTAAATACATAAATTTAACCCTTTTAAGAATTGGGAAATTTTCACTTAAGTCAGCTATTTCATTTCCAAATCTTGAAGATTTCTTGGCTCCACTAAGATCAAAATACTTGATAAATGATTTAAGAATTTAAGACCTGAAAGCAAAGATTCTGAACTTAACTCAGATAAAATTTGTGATTTTGGTGTACTTAACGATTCTTGCTGTTCTGTGAAATACACATCTAGTGAGTAATAATGCATGTGTCTTTTCAGAGTGGGAGTAAGGAGCATGGTGAGGATTGATTGTTGGAAAGTCTTTTCAGAACAAGGAGATTTGATAATATCATGATTTCAAAAACTTAAAGTATTTTAAGAACAAAACTAAGCTATGTGGTTTGACAGAGTAAGTTTTATTTTAGAAGAACAACAGACAATACCAACATGAATAGACAGTGTAGTTTTTGTGTATAATTTGCTGAACATAAGTAAAAATCTTAACCTACTTAGTTTCCAATGTGATGTTGGTGAGAATGCATTGTGCTAGGAGCTAATCCGGATTGTGCTGCTTGGGGGAGAAAAGCTTTGAATTATACATCAGCTGTAAATTTAAGCAAGTCTGTGAAACTGCAGGAGTTTTATACTTGGCATTTTCAAGTAGTCTGTAGAGAAGAAAAACCTGAACAGGAAACATAAATTCCTGTCTGGATTCTTGAACATTTACCTTATCCTACAGTGGAAGTGCTTACAGTATAGTGTACGTCTACTCAAGGCCATTTTAAGCTAATTTTTTTTAGTGATTAAATACTCTGGCTGTGGCAACATAGAAGTTAGCTTTGGCTTTCATGTTTTGTGTCTTGAGTTGGCTATAATACTTGTGTTAAGTGTTTTATTTTTAAAAATGGCAGCCCTAAAAGAAATCATCTGATCCTTCTTCCTACTGCAGGCAGAATCATCCAGTCCTGTGTCTTTTATAATAGAAGTTCATCTGACCTACTCTTCTAGGCATTCCTGAGCAGTGAATTTAGAAGTCCAGAGGGGAGTGTTTTTAACTGTTTGACTTTCCCTTATATTTTACCTCAATTTTCCTGTTGGAATTTAAGCTAATTGGTTCTTGTCCTAATCACTGCTCATGCAGAACAGGCTACTACCTTTGTTTTTCTTAACATTTTGTGTCACAGAAGAGTTGTCTTCCTAAATTTGTAAGATTAACAATCACTGCTTACAGTTTCTGTTTTCTAGGTTTTTTGATTGTTTTCACTGATTTCCCCTACATATAACTGGTGTCTTTCTGCAGGTTTGGTTGAAAGCTAGACATCAGATTTTCAGATGCAGCCTCATTTTAATAAGAAGGAGGAGTTCTTTTGCATAACTTCTAGGATACTTATACCTCAAAATCCCGTATTTCATTTTCCTAACATGAAAGGTATTGACTCATGTTACATTTTTGATCCAGTATAAGACCTTAATCCTTTTCTGTGGATCTACTTCCTTGCTAATTTCTCAAAATCATGTTTCATATAGTCAATCTTTCCTTCCCAGTGAGAGAATTTAGCATACACCCTTGTTGAATGATATCCAAGTTTTCTTCACCAAAATTACTTTGAATTTTAAGCCTGTCCTTAGGTGAACTTCTGGTCAGCTTGGTGGTGTTTTGAGATTTAGTAAGCATACCTCCTATTCTGTCTTTTTAAAGACTGAGAAGTGCTGGACCATTTGATAAAGAGTCATTAAGGACTACTCTGAAAATAATTTCTTAGCAGGTCTCCATGTACTTGATAGTGGTTGTTTTCATTGTTTGCTTCTGAGACTGTTTTGTGAGGCTAGTCAAGATGGTACATATACTAACCCTTTTTCACCATTACTTGCTTTTCTTTTGAGGAAATTATTCTCCCTTCTCTCTGTTGTGTTCTTAAGAATGTTTTCAAATTAGCTGAGTTCCCTAGGTCAGATTGCTTCGCAGTGCATGTACTAACTCTACTCTAGACGTAGTTTAACATGCTTTCAAGTGCCCTTGAGAGCATGTTAAAACAAATACAAGAGTAGGAACTACCAGCACTTTTTAGACTCCTTTCAGTGGAGTTACATTTGTAGTGGAACACTGCTTATGCACATTCAGAGTAAAACTCCTAGTTGGGTAGAGAATAAAATGTAAGCAAAGTTTTCTGAGGCTTTTTTATCTTTATTGTCATGTGTGCAAAACGGAGTTTGTCACACCCGTTGGCCTTTCAGCAGAATCACTTTTATGTCTTCTTTGAATATGTGTTTGATTTTTCTGTAATGACATCTCTAGAAGATGTCATAATAATTGTGTACAACATATTCAAGGCAATATTTAACTGTATAAACATTTTAAAAATGGTGGTATATAGTTTATAAGCACTTGTATCTTGTGGCTTTGACACTAATTGTAATAGTCTCATGCATATTGCATGAAAACTGTAATTAATTGTTTAATTTTTGGATGCAGCAGACTACTTATATCAGTATTTTGCTGATATAAGATAGAAGCAGTAAGTTCTGAATTGACTGATACTTTAATTCATAAGATACCCTTTTAACCGTGTTCTGTCATGCTATTCTCCAAAGGTAGGTCTATTTTTATTGCAGTGTTACAGAAGGAGATTTATTTAGCAGCAGCAAGGGATGCCCCTTCTTTCTTTCTCTTGCTGTGGCTGTTGCTATAGCTTTATGGCTATCTTCTCGTGGGATTTTCTGAATAAAACTTTGCATTTCTGACCAGTAAATTAGTTTCATGATGTCAATACCTAGTCTTCAGCTGTCTCTTGGAATTGACTAGATCTTTTCCAAGGAATTTTGCCTCATTCAGCAGCCACAGCTCTTGACTGTGAAGATAGCTACTCGCCCCTTCTCAGTTGGACTCTGAATCTTCTGCTGACACACCCAACAGTGAAGAGTGTAGTTCTGATCATGGCAGTTCCCCACAGGATCTGCCATACACTTATGGGTCTGTTTGCATGCATGTATACTGACAAATATGTCAGCTCCCTTCTTGCTGGGAGATCAAGTACCTCAGTTTGGAAGCAAGAGATGAAATAATTACAGAAAGCATATGATCATAGACAGTATTTAGTGAGATTGTGCTGCTGCCCTGAACAACCTCACTGACAGCCTGCCAGGAAATTTCGAAGACACAAACAGGCTTCATCACTAGCTGTCGCTGCAGCCTGCTGTTCTCTAACTGTTGGCATGACAACCATATTTCCTTAAAAAAAAAAAAAAAACATAAGGAGGAAGTTACTTCCTGATTCTACAAAGCATTTCTATTCTGGAAGTATTTCATGCTCTAGCAGATTCTGTCTCTGCACCCCTTCTAACAGAACTGCAAAATACTTTGCTGGATCCCATGGCTTATTATTTTATAGAGGGGTCATCTACTAAGAGCTCTATTGCCTAGGACAGATTTCAAGAAACAGAGGATTTTTTTTTTTAGTAGTTACAAGACCCTTAGGACAATTACATCTGGTTTCAGCTTCTCATGCAACTTAATTGCTGGCTAGGTGATATGAATGAAGTTTTAGTCCCTAGTTGTCCAGCTAATTTGAAATAGCTTTGCATGTTGGCCAGGGAAACATATCTGAGTACAAAATTAGCAATGTCTCATTTACATCATGAAGACATGCAGAAGTCATGCTTGTTTAGCTGATCTAAAAATTGTAAGTGAAATTCAGACATTTGGTTTGTAATTAGTCAGTCTTAGTTAAAGAAAAACAGTGCTGGCTTTCACACATACAGAATATCTGATGAATAGTGTTTAACATAATCATGACAAATTTTATTTGTTGATGTTTACTAAGGTTATGTTGTGCAATAAACTACTTAGCGGTGAAATTGTTGAGCACATTTTCAAATGTTTTCTCATCAAGTGGAATTTTACATAACTCTTTGATTTTACACACTCTCTAATAGTCTGTTAGATTAGGTTTGGCAGCAGAGAGTAAAGCTGGACCAACTTGTTGCTACAGGTTGGTATAAATTACTCAGTTTTTCAAGTGGGTTTGTGTTTTCTGAGAGAGCTTCACTTTTATGTATACAACTTTAGAATCAATACTAGGAACATATTCTAAGACCTGGTTTTGTAAACTGTGATGGTGGAATTTGATTTTACAATAATCTTTGTGAGATACTGAAATAGCTGAATGGAAAATTAGCATTACATTCTGTAATTGTTTTAGTCTATATTGGAGGCTGAAATTCTGAGAAGGAGAAAAAACTTTTAACCTAGTGTGTAGTTATCTGAATAGTTCATGTACATAATACTCCGGCACCCTGGTTTTCTCTCTTCATTACTCCTCTAGACCATTTTTGGTTACAATTGCAAGGTTTCCTGACTTGCTGCTAAACCTGTTAAACTGTTAAGTAAGTGGGTATTTGCCCAGGACGTTTGAAGAAAGTTCCATTCTGACCTAAACTCTGCTCTGTAGTATTGAATTGCAACTCCAATTGGATTTGTTAAGCTGTAGGGGAAAACAGGTCACATTTAAGAGACTGTCACTGGATGTTACAAAGTTCACCATCCCAGGGTGTTGTCTGTTTTGTGACCAGTAATCATCAGAATGTCCCAGGTACTCTAGTGTGCAGTTCGAGGCCGGTAAGTTTTATGCACGTGGAAGCTGACTTTTTGAAGGATTAGAAAGTTGGACATGACTTTAGGGCCTCATTTAACCAAGTCATTGTTGTGTTCTGCATATTACTATGTATCTTTCATGTCCTTTTCATGAAATTCAATTCAAAATCTACTTACAGAAAAAAATAGGTAGTTTTAAGTTCCAGTGAAATTAACAGTAATGAAGCAGTTTAGATGAAAGGGGGTTTTCTTGGCTTCTCATGGATGAGAGGGAATTTAAATGCATCTGCCTGATAGCTTCACTTCTCTATTTTGGCAAGATGGTTTCATTAGTATATAAAGAAAAGGGCCTGATTTACACTTTGGGTGACTTTCTCAGAATGAGGAATCAGGATTGAGAGTATTACTTTTGGAAACTAAAAATTCTTTTTTGGAAACTAAAAATGCTTCTTTAATATTTTGGAGATATTCTCCACAAAGTAATTTTTAGTGTTTGAAATACATCCTTTTTGTGAGAAAGGCGTCAAGTCAGGAAATCTGAACAGTTCTTAACAAGGAATATCTAAAACATTGCTGTATTTTCATAGTATTCTTTTTTTTTTTTAGTCTGTGATTTTGACTGTACAATGTTACATGTAAAGTACTATAGCAAATACTAACATAATTTCAAGTGGAATTGTGCATCTATTCCCCTTTAGAAAAATTGGAATAGTAGTGACATATAAATACCTTTCTGTATCTTTTAAAAACGTGAGTATTGTTAGTATTAGACTAAAATAAACTTCATTGTTTTTAAAATAGCTGTAGTTTCTGACATACAAAGTTTATATAGCCTGGCAGCTGTAAGCTAAAATTCTGGGGTTTAGGTTTTGTTGTATTATTACTGTTAGGGAGCCCCTGGTGGTCTAGTGGTTAAGGACGCGGCGCTGTCACCGTCGAGACCCGGGTTCGATTCCTGGTCAGGG
>JAYRBT010000093.1:45471776-45485993 GCA_036023395.1 Myiotriccus ornatus | reverse complement strand
TGCTTTGCTGTCATAGGTAAAGCTGAATTAGTCTAAGTTCCATCTTAATGATTTAAAATGGAGAATAGATTTGTAATGAAGCAGAAGTAAGAGGGAAAATATGGTCAGAATACTCTGACTTCTGGTCGTCTGATCTAGTGAAAGATATTCCTGCCTACCCACAGCAGGGAAGTTGAACTAGTTTATCTTCAAAGGTCCCTTCTAACCCAAACCATTCTATGATTCTGTGATTTTGATAAAGCACTTTTAGGGCACCACAGGAAAATTATAATATGAGAGAAAGTGTAGAGTAGTAGAAGGTGGAATGTAGTAGTAGCATGAGTAAGCTCACTAATCCAAGTGAAAAGAAGCAAAAATATGCAATTGAAGGCACTATTAAAAAAGGAGTTGTTAAACTGGAAAGAAGATACCACAAAAGTTCTTGGAGCGTTGGTGTTGGCATACATCACAAAATGTTTATGATATACATTAAATGAGGAGTGTCCTAGCCAAAATTGAAAATGTTGAAGTATCAGTATTGGCATGATACTCACAGCAGACTGGACACAGTTAAGTCTGGAGTAAAAGAAATGGCATGAAATACAGTACCTCAGAGTGCGTTATATGGTACTTACAGACTAAAAATAGAAACCTTCTCTTTTGGTTCAAGTGAAACTGACAGAAAGATAATTACCTGGGCAAAGAAATTACTGATCAAGGCCAACTAGAATCCATCAGTATTGCCCAGCCATAAGAAGATAGGAGCTTCACACAGACACTATTGCCTGTGTGGATGTGGAAATACTCATTGTAAGTGTATGTCCTTATATGTGACACTGTTAATTCTTTTGAGTTGCTGTACATAATACTTGAATGCTTTTCCATTCAAAAAAGATTAGTTTACACTGAGACAAGTGTAAATAATTATTTCAGTGATAAGTAGCATGGGAGAGCCTTGCAAGAGGAAACAGGTTGGTTTGTTTATCCAAACATAGCACAGTCTTGAGAGGGGAAGATGATTGCTCTCAGTAAATTCACTGGAAAGACGGGAAGCATAAACACAAGAGTGTGGAAATATGTAAAAATACAGGAGGGTGGTCACAAGGTTATATGAGCATATAAAACCATTCTTTAGTTCATACAGGTTATTAATTAAAAATTGTGGAACCTTTCCGTATGAAGTAGTGGGACAGAAATAACTAAGTAGATTTAGCCTTGGATCCTTGATTTAAAAAATTATGATTATTTACAATACCAAGACCTTAAGGTCCTGGAAACACCTTTACAGTTACACATTGATCCTGATTCTCCAAAATAAAGCATATGCATCATCTTTGCAGACTCCATCTGCAATAATACATATTAATCTGAGATTCTGTTGCAGTTATTTCTTAAACTAAGATTTAGGTGCCTCTACGGCCCTGTACCATGTTGTAATCCTGCAGTGTAAAACACCTTTTAGAAGAGAGCAAGTTGAGATGCCTTAGTCCAGCATTATTGTCACACATTTCCAGTTCCAATGCTTTTAATCTGTCTTTCCTTCCCTCTAAAATCAGGAATGCCCATAGAAACAAATATCGTAGACTCGTATGTGTAATATTTATGTTATGGTTTCAAAAAGCAAAATCACAGAATCACAAAATGGGCCAGGTTAGAAGGGACTGTAGTGGATCATCTGGTTCAACCTCCCTGCTCAAACAAGGTCATCTTAGAGCACATGGCCAGGATTGCATCCAGGTGGTTCTGGAATATGTCCAGTGAGGGAGACTCCACAACCTCTCTGAACGGTCTGTTCCAGTGCTCAATCACCTGCACAGTAAAGAAGTTCTTCCACATGTTCAGGTAGAACTTCAGTACATCAGTTTCTGCCCATTGCCTCTTGTCCTGTTGCATGGCATCACCAAATCAGTTTGGCACACAAAAAGTAGTTTGCATGTCCAGTTAAAATGCTTGAAAGCAGGTACAATTTTACTGGAATTTTTTACAAAAAATTTTACATGTTTTGTATGCCAAATTTGAGCCCCAGTTGCTGCATTTGCATTATGCACATGCAGACTTAGTCTCACAAACAGTATTTTTCCTCTTTTGAAGTTTTTTCTTTGCGTTTTATTTCAGAGGAAGACAAACTGTAAGTGTTGCTTTCTTTTTCTGATTGTTAAAATTAAGTGGAGAAAATGAATGATACCTCATTCCAGCTGAACTAGGAAAGTGGTTGACCCCATGTACTGTCAGCACTGGTGAGGCCACACCTCGAATGCTGTGTTCAGTTTCAGGCCCCACACTTCCAGAAGGATACTGAGGTGCTGGAGTATGTCCAGAGAAGGGCAACAGAGCTGGTGAAGTATCTGGAGCACAAGTCTGATGAGGAGCAGCTGAGAGAGCTGGGGTTGTTTAGCCTGGAGAAAAGCAGGCTGAGGGGGGATATTACCACTTTCTACACCTACCTGAAAGGAGGTGGTTGCAAGGTGGGGGTAGCCTCTTCGCCCTGGTAACAAGAGAGCAGGACGAAATGGCCTCAGGTTGCCGCAGGGAGGTTTAGATTGGATATTGGGAAAAGCTTCATTAAAAGGGTGGTCTGGCGTTGGAGCAGGCTGCCCAGGGAAGTGGTTAAGTCACCATCCCCAGAGTGCTGAAAAAGCATGTGGATGTGGCACACAGGGGCACAGTTTACTGGGAGACTTGGCAGTGCTGGGTTAATGATTGGACTGGATGATATTAGAAGTCTTTTTCAACCTAAACAGTTCTGTGAGTCTGTGATTCATAGCTTGTAATCATTCAGCTTCCTTACAAACCCGCTGTTCTCTTCTGCCTTGCATCAGAGTTTGATGTTTCCTGTCTAGATGCCAGTTTGATGCTACTCCTAGTTTGCATTAGCTTTGTTTTAAGTAACAACAGCTGAACTCAGGAGTCCCAGGATGCTGATAGCTCTGTTCCATACAGAGTGATTTTCAGTTGTGCTCTGCTTGCTGTTTGCTCTGTTAATAGATTTAAAGTAAGGACTTGCATGGTGTTCTGGTTAACTTCACAAAGCCTCCTCCCAGTATTGGGTAGCTGTTGACTGCATTTTAATAAAGCTGATAAGAAAATTGGAAGGTGGAGTTGTTGTGCCTTTTTCCTGTTTGGCAAGAGACTACTCTTGTCTGTGGTGCTTAGCATTTTGATCACTGCATCATTAAAGCCAACATGTTTAAATTTGTGCCCATAGTACTCTAATTTTGATGACATGGCTCAGGGAGAGAGTATTTTTCCTGTATGTGAAATGGATTTTATTCAGACTATTTTCAGCTCTTTTCTCAAGTTGCTAGTTTTTAACTGTTACAAAAGGAAGAGTAGTATAATTAGCCATCACTAATCTAATGAGTAATTAATTATGCCAACTGGTACTCTTGGATATTCAAACACACAAAGTAAATCTTATTTATAGCCAAGCCCAAATTATGGAGTACATAGCCGTATGTCAAACCCAGGAATTACATGTTTAACTATTTTCATCCACTTCCATCTCAATGATGGGGACAAGTCCACCATGTATTACTGCAGTCAGTTCCAAAAAGGAACATTTAATAAATACATTTAATGAAAATTAGTAATCGCCCTACATAGCTGGTTTACTGTTGTTGTTAAATAGAAAGGAACCACCTCGCTATGTCAGCTCTTCTAATTCTCCTCTCCCACACTCGCTTTTTTTTAAAATAGGATCCTTGTGTGTTGCATTTGATTTAAAGTTGTGCTTATCAAGCCATGGTTCTTGTTGTGAGCACTCTGACTCAGGCAAGGGTACAGAACACTTCATTCTACCCACTCTAAATTGAATTTCAGTATTGTTAAAAGTTTGAAGTTTGCCAGAAGTACAAGAACGGGTTGAAGTTTCACCTTCATAGTTGTCTCTTCTTTTGATTTCAAACGAGAAAGAGTGTTGATAGTACTAATACTTTTGTCAGGTCTGTGGCAGCTTATTTTTGGCCAAATACTGCTAGGGAAAATATATACAAAGAGACCCTCTTACAAATGAGGTTCCTGCATTTCTTTCACTGAGACAGTACTGACTAAACAGGTGGAATTATATGCTTGTCTGCTCCATGTTAGCAGTTTGACAAAAATGAGACAAAATCTATAACACTGAGCACAAATATTTTTCTAACCAAAAATATTTTTAAATGAGAAGTATTTCTTAATGATTTTTTAACTTGCACAGCATGCAAGTATTTTTAATGTGAGCACACACAGGACTAGCATGTTTAACTGATGCAGTAGCAGTGAACTGTCACTCATAGTTCTTTTGCAGTCAAGTCTTTTAATTTATTCTGGTCCTTCTTCCTTCCAGCACGTAGCCTGGTAGTTGCTAGGCAACCATAAGTGATTTCTACTGCGCATGATTTCTATGTGGTAGTTGTTGTGGTTATTATTTTCTAATTACATAAGTAGGGACAAGGATTAAAATCAGAGTTGCATTAATAATTACCAATTTTCTCCTACTGTATCTACAACACAGCAGTTTGAGATTATGTTAGAAAAGATCAAATTTTTTTTATAGTATGGATGCATATATACAAAGGGAATGTAAGATAAATAGTACTTCTTTGTGAGAGTAGGTTCTATAGAAAGGATAGAACAGAATAAGCTGTTACTGATCTGAGTAGACAAAATCAGGCTCTAGTCTTATGTCTGTTGTGTATTTCATGCCCTTAGTGCTTTTTCTTTCATCGTCTTAAAAAATGCTCAGTAATTAATTATAACAAGCAAAAGCTTGAAGGTTTTCTCTGACATTCCTAGTTTAGTAAAATGTGTGACCAAATCACAGTTGGCTGGTTCTGTACCAAAAAATGCTGCTGTTTAATAATTTATTACTGCTATAAATAAATAAAATATAGTATAAAGGTGATTGTGTATGTAAAAAGAGAAAAAATACAGCCATGACATCAAAAGCTATAATCATCAGGAGCTCTTTTAATAGGACACATGTACTAAACATGTTTTAAAATTTGATCAAAATTGTTTTATTAGTAGCTGGGATTTTTTTGCTGAAGTCATTCTATTTGGTATTAGACTCTGAACTGCAGCTGAAGAAACACCAGCTTCAATGGTTTAGTAATTTTACTCATATAGATATTTCTGTTAAAAGAAAGCTGCTGGAATTCAAACAGAGCATTGATAACTCAGTCCTTCTGCTAAGCCAAAACACATTCAAGCTGTCCAAAGGTGCAGGAAGGTAAATTACCTGTGCTGTGTAGTGGTGCAACAGGATACTGCTTTGCTTTGCTTTTCCTCAGGGTCAGTGCCTTGCATATATAAGGTGTGCACTGATCGCTTAATGAATAGCTGAATTCCTCCTGAATTTTTTTCTTATGATCATAAGGAGTGTGAATGTTTAGCAGATACAGAACTTCTTTCTCAGCGTTTTATTCTCATTTTACAAATGGGGAATAGGAACTTAAAATTTAAGATACCATTTGGGCATCTGGTTTTCTTGGTGTTGTATATGCTCACAAAAAAATTTGTTGATCTCAGTTGCAGCTGTGACTGCTCAATGCTTCCCTCTATTAATAAAATAAAAAGAGGTCTTCAATTTGCAAAGAAACATGTTGATTTAGCCAGTTTTGTAGTGTGTACTTAATGCATTGCTTTTCCTTGCATTGCTTCCAGTTTCACTTTGAGAGGGCAGTCTGTGATTAAGAGAGGTTCTGTCATGTGGCATAACACAGTCACTCACACAGGTCATGCACAAGATTGGTGCCTTTAAATCCGTAGTATAAACACTTTGACAGGGGAATTATGAAAGTATGAATTTGTGCGTCTGTACCAAAGATGGCAGGTGCAGTGGCCAGAATTTCACAATTCTTTGCTGGCAGGACAGAAATAGTAAGACTTGGCATGACAGTTATCTGGTCATTTTATGATTTGCTCTATTTCAGTAATAGGGTGCTTCCCAAATAAATTAGATCTGTTGGGTGAAATTGCTAGCAGCTACCACTGAGGTGTGAGTGGCATCTTGGAGTATATATCCCAAGAGCTCTGTGGGGTAGACTTCACTTGCACCGTACACCCACTGCTGTGTCTCACCCTGCAGCAGCACACCCCAGAGTGCCCTCAGGCACATGCCATAAACTTGCTGGGATCAAGGAGTTACTGATAAGCAGGCAAGGGGAGAGGCTTCTGTTGCTGCAAGTCAGACAAAAGTTGTCAGAATGAGACTGAGGCTTTTGGTTTCTCAGTCTGAATTGAATGAAAAAATTTTCTAGCTGCTAGTTGGTGCCCAGGATGTTAGTAGAACAACACTAATCAGCAATCTGCAGTTAGAGCATTTACGCTGTTGTGCTCTCTGATGCAAGGAGCACCATTTTTCCAGGACTAAACTGAGAACAATAAAAAATTGTGGATTAGGTGAGCACGAGCTAGTTAGGAAATGAGGAAAATCTGTTTATTCCTGCTTGTTCAATAGTCTGTTGGGTACCTAATAAAAATAATACCTTCTCAAATTCCGGTGTTATTTCAGGCATTAAGAAATGCATAAGGTATAGTAAGCATTCATTACTTCTGTAAAGGGCAGAGCTGTTATGTGCTTTTTATCATCCTTATCCTTCCTCACAGAATTGCTTCAGTTAACTTTCAATTCAGTTTTAGTTTAATATGTCTCATAAGATCCTACAGCACTCTGGAGGGTGACTGGGAGAGAGAAGCTCTGGTGGAGCCCAGGACTTGGCAGCCTTCTTGCCCAACTCTGTGGTATTCCTGAGTTACCATCTGAAGATGCAGCTGAGAAAACAGGGTGTTTTTGAAGTATCTGTGATAGAAGGAAGCATTTGAATGTGAACTGGGAAATGCTTATGAATGCTGTGTGCAGTGAACTACCATTCTTCACTGCAGAACTTTTCTCTGCTCCTTTGTGAGAAAAACAACATGCACATGGGGAAAAAACCACAAAACTACTAAGTCCATAAGTGCCTTCAACAGATTTTCTCTCCATGTCACTTTCAGTCATGTATTATATTGGACACCCCAATTAGGAAGATTTAAAATAGACTCTCATTTTGAAAGTGTTAAAATGGCTATTAAAAAAGGATAAATGATGGGAAATACAGGAATCTTAGAAATTCTGAACACCTCTAAGTAAGTGAGTGAGTGATAGGCAATGTTCCTGGAGTATGAAAGCTTTATAGATAACCTATCACTTTATTTCAGATGACTGAAAGAGTACAAATTGCAGTAGTGATTTTCAATATAGTTGCAATGATCTTCTCAAAAACCCAACAGTAATTAACAGAAGAACTAGACCAACATCTAGTTAGTCTAATAGCAATCAGCATATAGTATAATGGAAATCAGTATGAACAAATGGTTTGCTATGATGAGGAATTACAAAACCAACTATAAAGTGATCAAGAAGAAGATAAACTGAAGAGTGACAGAAGGGACACTTGCTAAAATTGCTGAACAATACCGAGGAAGGGATAAGAGTATACTCAGCAAACAACTATGGAATTCAGATGCAAATCCTGATCCTGCTTCTGTAAAGCCTGTTATACATAATGATCTGTAATGATGGTGATATGTTAGGACAACAGTTTTAAATTGTAAATTAATTATCTGTATCAAATTTAAAAATAAGAGGTCAGTTTCTCATTATTTGGAAAAAAAAAGTTATTTAATTTTTTTTAATTTTAGTTTCTTTATTATTATTAGATTGTGTATGTGCTTGTGTGTTTTGTGAGAAAGCTGAAGTTCTTCTTTTCATTATGGTTTGTTTCTCTCAACAGTTCAGGACGGCAGCTAAGTGAAGTCTTCATTCAACTCCCATCTAGGAAAGAACTACCAGAGTATTATGAATTGATTAGAAAACCAGTTGACTTCAAAAAGATAAAGGTAAGAACCGCTTTTGGAAGCGGAGATTTCTCCTTTTCTATTTATTATACAAAAAGGTGAGCATAAAGTCATCTTTAAAATGACAACATGAATATTGCATTTACCGGTATTTGTGGCTTCAATTTTAAACATTGTTACACACATTGTTAGTAATTTTGTTTAGTGCATATTGCAGTGTAACATTGTGATTTCAAAGTCAAATCAAAATGTAGCAGTGTGACATGAATGGAACTCAGAGATAGCATTTCAGTACCTTTTTTGCAAAGACGTGATTGTGCCTTGGTAAACACACTGTGTTTGTGAAGATCTAATGGTTCTAGGGGAATGTAGTCAACTCTAAAATCATAGAATCATAGGTATCCTGAGTTGGAAGGGACCCAAAGATCACTGAGTCCAACTCCTGGCCCTGCACAGGACCATCCCCAAGAGTCACACCTTGTGCCTGAGAAGACTGTCCAAACGCTTCTTGAACTCTGTCAGTCTTGGTGCTGTGGCTACTTCCTTGGGGAGCCTGTTCCAGTGCCCAAACACTTGCTGGGTGAAGAACCTCTTCTGATATCCAGTCTAAAGCTCCCCTGACACAGCTTCAGGTCATTCCCTTGGGTCGTATCACTGATCACCACAGAGAAGAGATCAGTGCCTGCCCCTCCCAGTTTCCCTCACGAGGAGGTTGTAGATTGCAGTAAAATCGCCCGTCAGTCTCCTGTTCTCTCCAGGCTGACCAGACCAAATGACCTCAGCTGCTCCTCAGATGGCTTCCCCTCTAGACCCTAGCTAGCACCATATCTTGGAACAGCCAGGTCAGATCCAACACAGTTTAGTAGAGGAGGTTCAGGCAGCATGTTGCACGTTAAGTGATATAATTCTTTCATTTTTGTCACAGCTTATTTTGTTTCCTTGCTAGAAAGAAGAAACTGGAACTTCTTTTACCAAAAGAGCTCCGTTTTTCTTGCTTTTAACCCTTCCAGTTCACATAGAAATTGCTTCATTTTTCTCTGTTACCATGATGTGTTTTTTGAGTAATATGTCAACAACGCGGTCGAAGACTTTCTTTGTTTTAAACAGATACTTGTTTTGATGCTTCGATAAAATTTTTAAAGAGAAAGCTTTTTATGCGTTGAATCAAAGATTAAGTCATTGTCTTGTCTGCTGTTTTTCTTTCTACACCACTGCTCATCAATACTTGTCTTCATTTCCTCAAAAAATGCAACAGGAAAGAATTCGCAACCATAAGTATCGGAGTCTTGGAGACTTGGAGAAAGATGTTATGTTGCTGTGTCACAATGCTCAGACATTCAACTTGGAGGGATCACAGGTCTGAATTAATTTCTGTTGAACATACAGATTTCCCCTACCTAATGTTTTCAGGGTTTGTTAATTACTATTTCTGTAAATAAACCCTATGGTTTAATTCTTATATTGAGCAGAAAAAAAATGCCCACATTCTTAGAATTATCCAAAATTCATTGGACACAGCTACAGCGTGTGTATGCAGAGAAATTGTTTTTTACTTTAATTCTGAGATCAGTTTTTCTTATCTATGTGTGTTTTAAAACTGCAGTAAGACTATTTGAATGTATGATAAAAGGCAGTGTGTGTAGAGTAATACATCAACTTAGATTTCCACAGTGGATCAAAGAAGGAGCAGTTCAGCTTAGGACAGGATGTTGAGGAAATACTTCATAGTGAGCTCTTCAGTTTTGCTAAGGGAAGATACAAATTCAAGGTTTGTCCAGCAGTAAAGATAAGTGTATGAGGCTTTATACCCTCTGAACCCGCTGGTTTTTTCTTTTTTTTTTTTTTCCTGTCAAAAGTTCAATGTCCATTTTAAGAGACAATAATAAAAAATTCCAGATGAGTCTCAGAGGTTTAGAAGGCAAACTCATCTCAAACAGATGTTGTATACACATTAATGGGCTTGGTGCTGTGAATTCAGAACAGGATACTAACACAAAAGGAAAGACTATGAAATCTGGATGAGAAATTAGAAAGTTTTCTCACCATACAGTGAAACATAGTCTTGGATGATTATTTTTGTAGACAAGGCCAAAAAAGTGTGATGCGAATACAGTAAGAGGAAAAAAAAGAAAGAGATTAACATAAACCTAAATAACAGTAAGTGGAAGGGTGATGCTGCCCATATTAATTCATCCTTCAAATTTCTAAACATTAGTGATGTCCTTTAGCTGAACTGGGGAGTTTATATTAAAATATGAGAATTAAAAATGAGTATGCGATTTAGGATTGTTGGATGCAGCTCATAATTTTGTTATTATTTTTGATATCTAGAGATAAAGAATGGTTTCTGTACATGTAATATTTTTACTATCTTCGATTACATGGAAACAACCATAAACAAAACAACTGAAAATATCTAAATAAGACAATTAGTGATGGTAGAAAGCTTGAGACAAAGTTTAGCTACATGTCCAAATGTAAATTTTCACTTTACTATTAGTCATATAGCAGTAAAACAGTTATAAATTTCTAATTATAGCAAATGGGGGGAAAAAGTGAAGGAAAGTTAATACCAAAAAGTATGACTGAGACTTCAGAAAATGGTAAAAGTTGGTAGAAGCGGTAAAAAGAGGTAAAGAAAAATCAGTAGTGAAATGGGAAAAATAATAAAATTATTTTCTTCAGAATGACTGAAGTTGCTCGTGGGAAACTGGTCTGTCGTTAGGCAGAGGCAATAAGCCTGAGTAGATAGAACTGTTAGTAGATATTGCTACTATGTTTGGAAATAGCCCAGCATGTGTCAGAGTGTTGTAGTATTATCTTCTGTTCCAATGAACCAACATTAATAACCTGACCTAGAGTTTTTATAGTGTGAAGTCCAAATAGCAAACATGTAGCTAAGATTTTATTTTAGGGTATTTTTCCCTGTGGACTTCTCACACCATTCATTTTTATTTCCCCTGAGTTGCAGGACACTTCTCCAGCAGTCCTCCAGTTTTCAGGGCTACCTTGCTACCTTGTGTTCAGGTCTTGGCTCTGACATACCAATTCACATCAGTAAACTAGATTAGTTGTGTGTGCACTCAAAAACAAAGGGCTAATTGAGGTAGTTGTTTAAGCACACAGTGACTTCAAGTGTTCTCTTAGTATGATGGATGTTACTTTTCCTTGAAGCAAAGCAGTTACATCTGAGATGGAACCTTATGAGGTGTTTTCAGGGATAGAGCGACTTTGAGGGTTGAGGCTCTTGTCCTCAATGCAGCCTCTGTTTTGAAAAGTTTTTTGTGTTGTAATGGTTTAATGAAACACAGATGCATAATTATGCCATAATTATGCCCTAAATATGTAGTGACCAGCATTAAAAAAGTACAATGTTGTACGTTTTCTTTAATTCTTTTTTCTTAGAAAAGTGTTTTGTCTGAGAAAGAACAGAAGGTTAGTTGAAAGAGCTATTCCAGTGAACAACTGAATACACTAGGCTTATTCATATGAAAAATAAATGGTTCCCAGAGAAACTTGGAGGCTTTTCTCAATAGCTGACTTGAAAAGAAGTAGGTATAAGAGAAAGTCAGTAATTAAGTGACTTCGAGAGAGGATGCTCCGGAGTCTCACAACTCACTAATGTCGTAAGAGAGTATGAGAAGAGCCTTTTCAAAGCATTAATGTCTACTTTATTTGTATTTTTATATATATATATATATTTTACCATGACTAAGGGCAGTCAAACATCTCATCACAAAAAGTACAGCAGTACTTGCAGATGGGGAAAAGTGCACAGTGAGAGGCAGTTTTTCTGAAAAAGGACTTGGCAATCAAGTAAAAAAATAGGAATTGCGTATTTCATGTAAAGTATTCTGAACAAACTTTTTCTAATTTGGTTTATTGAACCTACAGAATATTGGAGCAATTTTATCAGGTTTAGCATACAGATTGTATAATGGCAGCCAAAAATCCTTCCATTATCTTTCTTACAAATACCAAGTGTCCCTTTTTACAAGAAAGTGTGTAATTTAGCCAAAGGAGTAGTATGACAGTCAAGGTAGTTTTGGCGTTGTTAAAAATCAAATGCAATCTGTGACGCTATACTATTAACTATTCTTAACTGTTTAGTGCTGAATTGTCCAGTGCTTGGCTTCTGACATTTTATGAAACAAACTGCACAGGGTCATTTGTTTGGGTGATTACGAAGAACCAAATACTCAGCAAGACAACAAGATTTTTACTGTGTTAATCTGAGAAATGTGTTATAATCCAAAAGAAGTCCTCTCACTCTTGACAATCCCCTTATGCTTGAGGTTAAAGAGAAAATCTGAGGTACCAAGATACTTTGGAAACTATAGCATGTTTGAACACAGGTTTAGAACAAGCCCTGATTTTGTTTTTCAGCCTTCTTAGATCTGAGAGGAAGGCAGGAATGAGCTACTTGGGATAAATTATTTTCCTTGTAGCCACTTTGCATTTCAGAAAAAAAAACAAACTAAAGATAATTACATGAGGGTTAGCCATTTGTCATTATCAACTGTACTGGTAGACTATAACCCATTTTTAATTAAGGTGCTTACTGCTGAAGTCTGTTCCTTTGGTAGTTTTTCAAGGCTGTTATGATCTAATGAAAATCAGAATAGTTCCTGTGGTAATAAAAATAATATGAAAAACACTCTAACTGGACATTTTAGATGTAATACATTGTAAGAGTTGTTTCTTTGCAGGTCACTACTGACAAATTTCTTCATTTAGAGCATGAAGAATTAATGTTGGCATTTCTTCTACAATTCATGTAACAAGCACTTTTAGTCAGTATTTGAAAAGGCCATATACTCTGTAGGTTTGCACTTAAAATTAAGCTGTATGCTGTGAATTTTTGATATTGCTTGACTTTATAGTTCTGACATAGATTTGTATCTGTACTGTAGATCTATGAAGATTCCATTGTTCTTCAGTCTGTGTTCAAAAGTGCACGACAGAAGATAGCCAAAGAAGAAGAAAGTGAGGAAGAAAGCAATGATGATGAAGAAGATGATGAAGAAGAAGAATCGGAATCCGAATGTAAGTCCCCTGCTAAATACTGAAAAGAAAGTGTATCTGGGGGTGGAAGGAAAGGTTTTTCCATTTCTGTGTGGAGACTGATTCTAAGGTTCTATTTTCTAGCGGTGCAAGTAATTTCTTACTAAGTTTGGTGCTCTGTGTGTTAACATTCAGTGTAAGTCGTTCAGCTGAATTTTCTGGATGTAGTTCTTAGAATACAGTAAACTATTTTTAAGCCACAAACAAATCACAGAATTGCTTTGTGGACTGGCCATGAGTGTTTATAAAGCTTTTGGGTCCTGTTCATGTTGTTTGTAAATAGAAGTACCTGGAAAGGCCAGAGACAATCTTTTTCCATGCGTGGTCAGCCTTTGGGCATGGTGTGACATACAGAGTTCATCACCTGGTTGAGAACCACATGATGTTGCAAGGACCTTTCAATGTGACAAGGACTAAATGAAGCTCTGATTGTTTCAGGACACTCATTCAGTCCTTGCAGACTTGGAAATATGATGAAGTGGAAAAGGAGGGATCCCTTCATTGTGCTTTGTGCCATCCAGTACATTGGCTCAAACTCTCCAGCTACCTTCTCTGTGGTTGAAGAAACTGTAGTACTTGGCACTGAGCTACTCTTCCAAGTGTGTCACATGGATCTGCAAAGCATGCAACTTCAGTAGCTCATTTGGAAATGAGTGGATATTCTGGAATTAGAAATTTAACATGTTCTTCACAGGGGTGTCAGCTCGAAATTTGCTGGCCACCTCAACATAGCATTTCTGTAGTTTAAAATAAAAAAAATTTTAAAAGTCTGGAAGAAAATATTTTTAGATGTGTATCTTCTCACAGGACCGTATACTACCTGTAGACACCCGTGCGTTCTGAGAATGAAAAGAAAGTGCACATGGTCAACTTAATCTTCATAGTTTAATTCAAGCTGTTGTTAAAACTATCAGGAAGTAGAGAAATAAAAACAAATACCTCTGCTTCATTGTTCCACAGTCCATATAAGGTTAGAGGGCAATATCTTTCCAGGCTGCAACTAGAGGTGAATCTCTGTGAACAGAGACAGCATTTAAAAGCTGATAAGTGAAAGTAACATTAATGTATGCTGTTAACTTTTTGCAGCAAAATCAGTGAAAGTCAAAATCAAGTTAAATAAGAAGGATGAAAAAAGTCGGGAGAAAGGAAAAGGCAAGAAGAGGCAAAGCCGAGCAAAAGCCAAGCCTGTCGTGAGTGATGATGATAGTGATGAGGATCAAGATGAAAATGTAAGTCTTGTTCAGTAAGACTGTGGAAGTGGTTGCAGTGATTGCATCTCTGCCCTGTCCTGCTTGCTGTCAGAATTCTCAACTACTCATGCTTAAGCACATGTTTAATCTGTAGTGATCATCTTGA
>JAYRBT010000093.1:45454587-45471760 GCA_036023395.1 Myiotriccus ornatus | reverse complement strand
TGTTAACTGTGTCTGGGTGTGCTTATGAGATCTGGTCCCAGTGGTGGAAGACAAGAAGTCTAAGAAGTCTGGAGCTTATTTCTTCGAGCTGTTACTACATCCATTAAACCTTTAAATCTCATGGTCTGTTTGCTGTTGTCCACAGATGGAAAACCTTTAGCTTGATGGTTTTGATTTTTTTTTGGTGGGTGCTTCTACTATTGCAACAAATGAAAATAGACGTCTTCCCTGTTGTTTTTAAATGTCTGGATAGAAAGAACTGGTGTTTCCTGACTGTCTGTCTTTCCTTCTCTAAAGGAGTCTACAGCAATTAGCTGAAATGTCATGAAATAGAACTACTAGATAACATAGTAACTTTCTTAAGGCTATCTTGATTTGTCAATTTAATTGTCATTTTTCTTCCTTGTACTTCTTTTTTTTTTCCTTCTTTTACAAATTCCACAGAATAGCTGGAAAGAATTTCTGACTTGTCTTGTGTCTCTTACCTCTAGGACCAGTCGGAAGCAAGCGGAAGTGATGATGAGTGATCCATAGGGTTTATTTTCTTGGCAGAACTGACCCCTTCCCCTTCTCTTCTCTTTTCTTCTATTTTACACCCAGTGAATTCTTTTTGTCAAATAGACATTGGGTTGCTTCTGTATTCTCATTCTCTAAAAATTAGCTTTAGGATAGTGCCAGACAAACATATGATATCATGGTGTAAAAAAAAAAAAATGTAACATATTGTGACCAAATAGGCCTCAAAAAACAACAAAAAAAAACTTCTGATGGAAAATAGGGGATATTAGTATATTTCTAGAGGCTAGTTTTGACTTCGTAATTATTGATTGTGCCTGGTTTTATCATTTGATAAGGTGTTTTTCAGTGGCCTCAGAAAGACAAAAAGAAAGAGTCTTTTGTAGCATTGATAACCAGGAGAAGTCATTAAAAGCCACTGGTTATTTTATTTTTCATCAGGCAGTTTTCAAATTTTTAATTTGTTCTGTATTGGTTTTTACACTGTGGTACATATATGCAACTTTGTTTAATAGCTTATAAATGTTCAGTAGTTAGCCTTTGTCCACCTTGTCCCATATACATTTTTCCACTTTACGCTTGACGATCTTCAGAAAAATGCTTTTTGAATTGTATCAGATTTATGTCTACTGTAAACTTTGCTTAACTTTTTTTTCCTCTATTAAAAAAGTTGGGTTAAAAAATGCTATTGAATATTGCAATCTATATAGTGTAATGTATGGCTTCTTTCATCAGACTGATCTTCTATGTTACCAATGTGATTATCACCTTTTCCCTAAAGTGTACTTAATCTTTGCTTTCTTTGCACAATGTCTTTGGTTGCAAGTCATAAGCCTGAGGCAAATAAAATTCCAGTAATTTTGAAAAATGTGGTGTTGGTGCTTTCCTAATAAAGAGATAATTTAGCTCAATAGATGCGGCCTTGTGTTATGAGTTCCACACAAATCTTTTTAAAGGAGGGACGAGGGCAGGAGTGTCTCCTGTAAAATTCAAGTACCCTAGAAGTATCTTCTGAGATGGAGAGAAGATATACAATACATATTAAAATAAGAGTAATAAAACTGAAGTAGTAAACACCTTGAAATAAAAGCATAGTTCATTACTTAAGTACTATTAAAATGATAAAGTAATAAAATTAACTTTTTTTTTTCTTTCAGGAAATGTATGTCCTTATGCCCTAGTGGGCATGAATAGAATTAGTTATGAAGGCAGCCAGCTCACCTAGAAGTGTGTTTATTTAAAGTATTATCTTGAGGTGTCAGGGTGATGATGCAATAAGCTGTGGTACATTTACAGTGTAAACATTTGAACTACATGTCTGCAATTAATTTTGCTGTTCTGGATAATCAAAACCTCTTAGATTTGAGTATATATTGTGTAAAAAATGTACAAGCCTAGGAGCCTATTTGGAAACAGAACATTTCTGTCTGGTGTGAACCGCATGGTTCTCAGAGTGTGTCTACAACAAATCTCTTCTTACTGCCTCACAGTGTTGTATTGGGTCTGGCTGAGCTGGAGTTCATTTCCACACAGTAGCCCTCACAGTGCTTTGCTTTGCATTAGTAGCTAGAAGGGTGTTTTGGCTACTGCTGAGCGCAGCATCAGTGCTGTGACATTCCTTCCTCAATCAAGGGGAAGATCCTGGGAGGGGACACAAGCAGGCCAGTTGGCCCAAACTAACCGAAGGGGTATTCCAGACCATATGACATCAGCTCAGATATAAAAGCTAAGGCAAGGAGCAGGAAGGGGGGCATTCATTGTCTCCAGGGGCTGCCTGCTGAGGAACCGTTACACATGCTGAAGCCCTCCTTCTCGGGAGTGACCAACCATTGCTGCTCATGAGAAGTAGAGAATAAACCTTGTTATCTTTCGCTTCGCTGTTGCGCACCCAAGCTTTCACCAGGCTTCTGCTTTAATAAACTGTCTTATCCCAACCCATGAGTTGTTTCTCATCCTCCTCTCTCCCTTGTCCGGCTGGGAAGGGGAGTGATAAAGCAGCTGGGTGGGCACCTGGCATCCAGCCAAGGTCAGTCCACAACAAGTGTGTTAGCTGCTTCAGATTTTTGTAGCTCAGTTGAAAAGTTATCAGTAATTTTCTCTGGTGCCCATTTTTGTGTATTAGTCTTGCACTGAAGTAAGTCAGCTTTGCTTGGTTTCAGCAATTTCAAACACACTATACCTAATGTGTGCCCCATCTGAGTGGAAGACCCTGTATTTCACAGAGATCTCAGAGGCTTGAGACCAGTGTCTGAAGCAGCTTTGCAGAAAATTACTTGGTGGTCCTGGTGGACACCAAGTTAAACATGAGCCAACAATGCATCATTTTGTAGCAGTATCCTGGACTGCAGTTGGAGGGGTGTTGCCAAGAGATCCAGAGAGGTGATCCTTGCCATCTTCTCAGTCCTGGTGAGACGTATCTGACATGCTTTGTCCAGTGGTGGGTTCCCCAGTAGAAGAGAGAGGTGGACGTACTGGAGCAAGTCCAGCAAAGGGCCACTAAGATAAGGGACTGGAGCACATGACATGCGGAGGGAGCCTAAGAGAGCTGTCACTGTTCAGTGTGAAGAAGAGTAGGCTCTAAGGCACCTTGTTGATGTGAATTAATACCAGGAAAGGGAGGCTGCAAGAAAGGCAGAGCCAGGCTTTTCTAACGGTGGGACCGGAGGCAATGGGCATACACTGAAACACAGGCAGTTCCCTCTGGACATCAGGAAGCACTTTTTTACTATGAGAGTGACTGAGTCCTGGTTCAGACTATGCAGAGAACTTGTGAAGTCTCCCTTGGAGATACTTAAAAGTCATCTGGATGTGGTCCTGAGCAGCTGACTGTAAGTGGACCTACTTGAGCAGGGGGATTGGACCAGATGACCTCCAGAGGTGCCAGCCAACCTCAGCCATTCTGTGATTCTGTGATTTGAGATAGTTTGGTTTGGAAGAGACCATTCTGTTTTCAGTGACAGTTTCACAAGACCATATAAAAATGTTATTTTTTCACTGCGAAATGTACTGAATTTTAGCAACCTCTTATTCATGACAAAAAACATCTGGCAGTAGGCTTCGGTCACCGCTGGCCTAGACTGGATTTAAACTGGCAAGTTGGATATAAGAAGCACAGGATCACATTAGCAATCCCCAGAGTCCTGGATGACTTTGCAGTGACCCAGTTTGATTTATTTTTCAAGAACTCATTATTTACAGATGAGTGTTTAGCTGAAGAAGAAAAATTAACTAAGACGACCCAACATTTCTGTTAAGATTGAAAGTAGCTTTGGTTTTGTTCAGTAACTGTAAGTCATATGAGCATATCGGTTTGCCTGAAGAGATATTTTTGAATTCTTAGCTGCAGTTGGTTTTATTGGGTTCAAGTAATGTCAACATATTTTCAGTTTCCTCTCTGAGTTTCAAAAAAAAAAAGCCCACACTTATTTTTTTAACATTAGAATAAAGAGATTTTTGTCTGTAAGACATGCCTATGCTCCAGTGCAATTGGTCCTGTTATTTTGCCTAGGATTTGGATTCACTTCTACCCAGAGTACTATTTTAATTGTTATCTTGCTGTTTTTCTGTATGACTTTACTGCATTTTTCCAGATAAATTGTTTTTTTTGTAATCTCAGCACATCACTATATAAAGAAGAAGGTACTGTGAAAATAGCCATTTGTAACCTTCCAAATTGTTTACAAATAAAAGAGGAGAAAATCTTTACTTAAGGTATGTGCAAATCTATGTTAAAGATGGAAACAGTTTCTCTTTTACAGAATTCCCTTTCTAGTACAAAGTGGCATGCAAAAGACTTGAAATACGTTTTGGACAGTACCCAAATAAAAGCACAATGCTACAATCTATATCAAGGGAAATTAGCTCATTTCCTACCTTAATTTCGGAAAATTGTACAGTAAAATTGGAAACTGCATGGCATGGGCACTGAGGAAGACAAGTGAAGTGAACTAAATAGCAGGAGGTTTTCTTTATGCGTCTCATTCTCCTGGGAAGTAGGCAGCAGTGTAAGTGGGCCAGATGAATAACATTTAGCAGCTTTTATACATTCCATATGCTATTAATGTTTCTGTTCCCCTCACCTGAAAGAAACAAAGAAAATGCAAAACCTTTTACTCATTGATATAAATGACTTCCTCTCTAAATGTGTCTGTTCTCAATGCAAAGTGTTTTTCACTCCCTTAGCTCTTGAGTAAAGCTGGTGATTCAGTGATGGAGAAGGCAGAGAGGCACAGCAAATACTGCCACAGCTTCTGTGCATGCTGAGACAAAGGCACAGCTGATGCAGTGGTAAGCTTCAAAGTTTTGTGCAGTTGTTGAGTTTTTGCTACGTGCTTGGTGCTGTCAACTACCTAAGCATTAGTAGCTTTATTAATAATGCCCAACCTACTGTCAGTTTTTCATTAACACTTGGATTTATTGAACACGTTGTCTAGTCTAGAAAACAGAACATAACATGTTGAAAACTACATTTTTGTAAAGGGAGTTTTAGGCTTGTCTCTCATTTTCCCATCTGCTCATCCTCTGAAAAACCTCTGAAATGTTTTTAAATTCCTGCAGTTTTTGAATAGGGACTTGAACTGTAAGCTGGAAAATGAGTGTAAATCTCATTATGTAGGTTCAAAGAAGGGGCTAGCAAAAGTGATTTATGTGGGTGTATTAAGGAAGAAGGGGAAGTAGGTTCAGGGTAGGCAAAGAGGTGAATGATACATAATATTGACTCTGTTACAATAGAACTAGGAGTTCTTCATGCTAATCTTGCTTTGCTGTTGAAACTGCACAGCCCATTCAGTGGGTACAGAACTTCAGAACTGTGTAGTCATACATATTAAGGGTTTAGACACCAAGAGCCATATTTGTGCAGGGGGTAACTTCATCAATGTACAAAGAATTTTCAAGATGCAGCCTGCTTGTTCTATGCAAGGAAGGTCACTTACTTAAACATATTAACCAAAAGTTAACTGGAAGTTGGTGCATCACCCTCTTATTTCTGCCTAACAATGAAGAGCTCAAATGAGCACAGGTTGGTGCAGGCGTATGACCTCATGCAGAGGTCACACGTGCTTTGCAGACATTAGTCCTTGTCTCTCCATTAGCTTCACTCATGAGGGTTGTGAATGTGAAAATGTTTACCGTATTTTTGGCTCTATGTTCACACAGAGATGTGTGTGCTGAAGAAAATGCTGAAGTCTCTGCCTTGATCTGACACCGTTATGCAGTAAAATAGTTTTCTTACACTGGCTTTGTTATGGAGAGCTTGTATTTCAATCTGTGTGGTGGTGTACTTCTCTCTTATTTTCATGACCACAGCAGACACAGTAAGAACAAAATTCTTATCGAATTACATGACAGCTTCTCTTTTCTTCCTGTGTATGCCAAGTTGCTGTCAAAAAGGCTGAATCACAACAAATAACTGCAACGTGAAGTTCTTAAAATTTCAAAGGGACTAGAAGACTTTTATTGGAAATTATACACAAGACAAGTACTGTTTTCATGACAACTTCCAGCTTGGGCAGCTGCTTCCTGGGTTTGTGTGGGCTTGGTATTCAGTGTCATGTTTTCATGCACAATCCATTGCCGTGATGACATATACCAGTGCTTTGTTACATTTACCATTTTTTATGAGATTGAAGGTTTTAAGCTATGTATTGCATCATCTGTTGCCTGTAAATAGAAACTTTGCAGAGGCTGTCCTCACACCAGGAGATGGAGATGAAAATCAACAGAGGACCCCAGCACTGAGACATGTATTCACTGCAAATGAGAACTATTTATATGCCAAATATTTCTCTGAAACAAATGTGGCTTCTGGTAGAGGTGAATTTATATCCACTCATGATACTTGTATTATGGATTATATTCCATTTTATTGCAGTAGTATCTATTATGTACGTTCTCCCTTTAGGCTTCCAGCGTAGTTTCTCTTCATCACCTTCCACTGGAATAAATTTTGTGTGTATTTGGATGCCTTACAGGCTCAAAGAAGTTACTGCTTAATTGTGCAGCATTAATTGCCATCTCCTTTGTCCTTCTAACATGAAATACAAGGAGGAAAAAGGAGTTGTCTGACCATTCATTTAGGGCTTCTCATTTTCTGAGATCAGGACACCTTGTTGCTATTAGTGCTGGTTGTCTGCTGGTGTAACCCTAGGGACACCTCAGCGCTCCTGCATTTCTTAAAGTGTTTTTGAGCCATTCTTAAGGTCAAGGAAGAAGGCAGTGAAGCTCAGGATGTCTGACATTCTGCAGATGTACAAAAGACGGTAAGTGTTCCATGTCACTGCACTTAAGCACTTCGAAGCAGTAATTAGGTTTTTAAAGCTTCACAATTAATTTCAACTGCATAAGGGCAATCTTACCAAAACAAGAACATTTTACTTCTGTTTTAGAAAATCTTATTAGACCAATTTCCACTGCTGCATCACAGAACATAACTTTCTGTGCTGTTTCTTCATGCCATCTGTCTATCCTGATCCTCCTTTGTGATAGTAAAAACTTAACTCATGGTCATCTTGAGTGATTATGGGAAAATCATTGACCCTGGAGGTTGGCCAGTGTGACATCCATGTTCAAGAAGAGTCAGAAGAAGGATCCTGGAAAATACAGGCCTGTCAGCTTGATCTTGCTGCTGGGGAGGGTTATGGAACAGATGACCTTGAGTGCAATCACACAGCATGTACAGGACATCCAGGGAATCAGGCTCAGCCAACACAAGTTTGTGGAAGGCAAGTCCTGCTTGACCAACCTGATCCCCTTCCATGAGCAGGTGACCCACCTAGTGGATGAGGGAAAGGCTGTGGATGTTGTCTACCTGGACTTTAAAGCCTCCAATACTGTCTCCCACGGCATTCTGCTGGACAAGCTGGCAGCCCATGGCTTGGACGGGCACACTCTGCTGGATAAAGAACTGGCCAGGCTGAGAGAGTGGTGGTGAATGGAGTTACATCCAGCTGGTGGCTGGTCACCAGTGGTGTTGCCCCGGGCTCAGTACTGTGGCCAGTTTAATATCTTCATCAGTGACCTGTACAAGGAGATTGAGGGCACCCCCAGCCAGTGTGCAGACAAAACTAAGTTGGGCAGGAGTCTTGCTGGAGGGTAGGAATGCTCTGCAGTGGGATTGGGACAGGCTGGATCAATGGGCCAAGGCCAATGGTGTGAGGTTCAACAAGGCCAAGTGCCAGGTCCTGCCCTTGGGTCACAGCAGCCCCAGGCAGCACTACAGGCTGAGGGCACAGTGGCTGGAAAGCTGCCCAGCAGAAAAGAACCTGGGGGTGCTGGTCAACAGTGGCTGAACATGAGCCAGCAGCATGCCGAGGTGGCCAAGAAGGCAAATGAAATCCTGGCTTGTATCAGGAATAGTGTGGCCAGCAGGACCAGGGAAGTGATTGTCCCCCTGTACTCAGCACTGGTGAGGCCCCACCTCAAACCCTTTGTGCAGTAATAGGCCTCTCACTCCAAGGGAGACATTCAGGTGCTGGAGTGTGTCCAGAGAAGAGCAACGGAGCTGGTGAAGGGTCTGGAGCACAAGTCTTACAAGAGCAGCAGAGGGAGCTCAGCTTGTTTAGCCCAGACAAGAAGTGGCTCGGGGGAACCTTTTTTGTCTCTACAGCTACCTGAAAGGAGGTTGTACCAAGAAGGGGGTGGACCTCTTCTCCCAGGCAACTAGCAACAGGACAAGAGGACATAGTATCAAGCTGCATCAGGGGAGGTTCAGGTTGGACATCAGGAAGAATTTCTTTACTGAAAGGGTGGTCAGGCATTGTAACGGGCTGCCTATAGAGCAGTGGAGTCACCATCCCTGAAAGTGTTAAAGAAACAACCAAACATGGCTCTCTGCCTTTCCAGCTGTGCCAAGTCCTATTGAAAATTCACACCTGAAAGATACACATGAAATTTCAGTACACTTTTTTTAACCTTAATAATACAGAGAACCACAGAAAACACATTTCTGTGAAGGCTGCATTCACTGCAGGTGTAAAAGTTTTCAGGAAGGTCATGCATTTATTTTTCCTTATGGAATGGCTGGCATATATGGAGCCTACAGCTGGCAGTGACACGGTTGAGTCTGTTGTAGACCTCCCAGTACCAGGATGATGACACCAACGAATTATTCTTTGCGAAACTAAGAGACACATGTAAATTAACGGCCCTTGTTCTTATGGGGTGCTTCAACTTGCTGTATGTTAACAGGGGACACCACATTCCTGGCACAAATAGGTAGGTCCAAAAGATTCTTAAAACATCTGGCTGCTCCTTCATGGTTCAGGTACTAAGGGAGTCAACTAGTAAAGATGCCCTCCTTGATTTTGTTGCTTTTGCAAAGAGGGTCTTGTGGCGATTGGTGGCCTTCTTGGCCACATTGACCACAGAGCAATCCTCTTGGTTTAAAATCTCTGTTGACAGGAGGAAAAGGACAGCAAAACTTCAACTCTGGACATGAGGAGAGCAGATTTCAGGCTGCTTAGGGCACTAGTGAGTAGGGTCCCCTGGGAAAACACTTTTGAAGGTTCTGGGGTCCAACAGTGCTGGTCACTTTTTAAACACCATCTCCTAAGGGCACAGGAACAGTCAATGCCTAAATGTCAGAAGTCAATCAGGTGAGGCAAAAGGCCAGCTTGGTTGAGCAGGAATCTTCTTTGGGACGTAGAGGCAAAAAAGGAAGGTGTGTGCTCAGTGGAAACAAGGTCAGACAACATAGGAGAAATACAGAGATGCTGCTTGCCACTGTATGGAGGAGATTTGTATTGCCATAGCTCAGCTGGAGTTGAAGCTGACCAGAAATGTGGGGGACAATAAAAAGAGGGGTTTTTTTAGTATGTTAATAGCAAAAGGAAGTGGAGAAACAACATCAGCCTGTTTCAGGATGAGGATGGTAAGCTCACAAACAGGGACATAGAAAAGGCAGAGGTGTTTAATGCTTTCTTTGCCTTTGTCTTCAACACCAGTGATGGTCTAAGGACCATGGCTGTGAGAATGACAAACTCCCAGTTGACTCTGAAGCTCTTCGCCGGTGGGGCCTATTTTTCTCTCAGGTTTTGCCTGGAAATACTCTCTGTCTCATATAAATCTACCAGCTGTCTTCTGATAGCCTGTACACCCAGTAGTCCGTGTCAGTGTTTGCACTGGACTCAAATGCATCAAAGGCAGCAACCCATCAATTGTGTATTAAGGGAGCCCCTTTGCAGAGGATTGAATTTTGCCTTTAATATTTTAGATAGCAAGGACAAGTTGACTTTCATAAGGGCAAATCCTGCGAGGCTTCTAAAGGAAAATGAAACTCAGTAAGTGAGGAATGAGAGGGAAGTTTAAAAAATACCTATTTTCACAAGGAAGAAAGTAATTTTTGACACCTCTGCTGAAGCCTCTCTTGCTCTGTGACACAGAAGATAATTTCATTGATGAGAGGCCTTGCAGACATGCCTTCAGAAGGCTGTGAAGAACTGTATTAGCCTGTGGAGTCTCTGAAGGCCACCTCTGGCAACATGGTCTTTCCATTTTCCAGCAAGGAGCTTCCTCATCACTGCAGAGAAGAAAGGGGAGGAGAGCTTAGGGAAATCTGCTTTCTCGAGCAACTGACCTCAAACAGACAGGTCAAGCAGCCTTTGCCAGGGGAGCATTTCAGGGCTGACCAAAAGTTAAAGTATTTTCTTAAGGGCGTCATCCAAATGCTCCTTAAACAGCAACTGGGTCAGTGCACCAACCTCACTATCTAGGAGGCCTGTTCCAGGGGATCCTTCTGGTAAAAAAATGCATCTATTTCCTCTCTAAACTTTAATAGACCAAGGAAGAGAAAAATCTTTCTCCAAGAATCCCTGTACACCACTGGTATATCTCAAGCCTGATGGGAATCTCTGTATTATATCAAAATGCAAACATTACCAAAGAATATTGATTTAAGCAAACAAGCAACCTTTAGGCATGTAAGTACTTAGCTTTTTTGTGTTTCAGTGGGAGAAATACGCTTTGCAATAATATTTCTTTAAGCAGTCCAGCAGCTTCTTGGTTTCATAATAGAGATGATCCTGAGTTTAAGCAATGGATTGTATTTATGCCATCTCAGGACACTGGAAACACAACCCAAATTTTGGTATGTTACAACATAAAACATTAACAAACTTACAAGAAGAATGTCTAAAACAATGACTTCTGCTTGAGGACTGAATTTGATTAATGACTATGTATTTCAGGCTCTTTAAGTTATTTTTTTCTTCTTGTAAATTAATGCAACTGGAACCTTTTACTGGTAGAAATTTAGTCATAATGTGAAGCCTCTGAAACAGCCTTTTTGAAACAAACCCTTCTCTGGATGGTAGCTGTGTGTACCAACTTTACATCTCTCTGGGAAAATGGACTGTGTAGATGCAAATTGCTGTTCAACAGGTATGAAGAGCTGGGTTTTCTTTAAACATCAGTTTTTAGAGCCTGTTTCCTTATTTTCATGAATACAGTGCCTGTTTCCAGCAAAATGAACCTTTAGCAGGGAGCAAAAGCCAGAAGTATCAAAACCCTAATCAGCAGGGAAGTGTAGAAGTCGCCAGGGTCAGTATGGATAAAAATCAAATGTAGGGGCTCCTATTGGCAGATTTTTCAGCTTGAGTTAGTCCTGGGCTGTTCCTGGATACTTCTTTCTTCACTCTGTTGCTTGTCCTCAAGTCTGGAAGGAAAAGATTTTCTCACTGGGATCTTCTTTTTCACTGGCAAGATAGCAATACTAATCACAGTGCAAAAGCTAGCCTATGAAATATATTTAATTCTTAACCCAAATAGAAACGTCAATGACTTCTCATTGATGCAAACTTTTTCCTTTTAACTTGTAGCATACCGAATGCAAACCTTGACTTCACTTCCAAGAAACTCAAAGCCACTTCACTATGTCACTCAAGGACACTTTAATGTATCAACAAAAGAATTAAAAAACCATTTCTTCCCTTACTTGCATGTCAAAACAACTGAAATATTTCTTCCATTACAGAATTCCAGCCAGTGGCTGACCAAGGAACAGCACAGCAAGGCTGACCACTGTAACCTACAAATCTTTCGAACCTTTTATTGGTACAGAAATCTGAATTCTCAGACAAGAAAGGGAAACACAACCTTTTTCTGCTTTCTCTTTTTCTGCTCACATTCTCTAAAGACTGTAAGCAGATAAAGTCCCTGAGGACATCCCTGCCCGTGACCAGTAGCCTACATGTGGATGTGGGTCACCACCAGCCCTGGAGTCTCACCCCATGTGACTTGGTACAGTCCGTTGAATCCTGTGATGGGATCCTGCTGCGTTCAGCAGGATCTTCATTCTGCCTGTGTCTTAATTAGTTGGCATAATAAAGTTAGCTGACATTCAGATCTTGGAAGAGCCTGCTCAGGCTGAAAGAAGTTCCTTCCTGTCCAATTGACCTGGAGTCTGGAAAGAAGTAGATCTGCTGTTTCCTTTTTCTTTTCTGGCTACAGCAAGTCATTGAAATAAAGTGCTTTGTTTGTGGCAGTATTTTTGTCCCTTAGTGCCAGCTGAAGCTTTTCTGGGAGTCTGTCAGTTTTCTCCTGTATAAAGTTGTCTTTCTTGAATATTTATGCTTAGAGCTGTATACATAAACTAATTAAGAGAATAACTTCAGTCCACACAAACTTGTTCTGTTAGGAGCCATGATAGTCCTGAATTTTCACTATGTGTTTCTGCCCAAGTTTGGTCAGAGGGCTTGGTTTTGCTTTTTGTACGAGTTCAGCTGAATTGTTTAATCGGGCATTATGTGTGGGTGTCTTTCTCCTTTTGTTCTTCTTATGCTTTCTTACAGCCTAGCATTTCTCCTACTCTGTCCTCTTCTTGCAGTTTCCCATGAAGTGGCTTTGGGAAGTAACTCATTTAGTTTGGCGTCTTTGGTCAGCATCACAGCCTAGGGCCAAGCAGGCTTAGTGCTAAGTCCCTGGAGCATACGCTAAACATCACCACCAGACTGTGACCCACTGAGAGGCACCATTGCATACAGGCCCCTTGTCAGTCCTGTAAGAGGGAATTATACCTCTAGTGCAGCAAATTATCAGACAGCCTTGCTTTTGCCATATCCCTGTGTTTAGGCATTTTCATTCTTAACACAGATCTTAAAATTTTCTTTCTTTGCCATATAAAGGAACTGGCAGTGTCTGAAATAATGCTTTTTTAGCAGTTAAAGAATTAAATGGCAGGAGTATCCAGTCCATACTTCCTTCCTGGCACTTCACCAAGCTTTTCTGTACCTATTCAATTCAGTTTAATAAGGAATTGCATTCCCACTAGAATTGCGTATGATGGTTCAGTGACCTACAGCATCCTGTTGAGCTTCTGGTTTCTGTGTCCAAAAAGGCTTTCTTTAAGGAAGCAGCAGCTCTTTTCTGATCATCAGGACATGCAAGCTGAAGGAAGGATAACTGTTAAAGAAATTTCATCCCCAAGTTAAGCACTAATTTTGGTGAGTTGAAAAATTAAAAGTAAAACTAAAATTTAGCCCCTATGTCAGAGTGTCTGACTGATCAAATGTCATGCCCTGTATGCAGAGATGCCTCTGTCCCAGAGTCCAGTCCATATGCCATATGGATGCTTTAATTCTTCTAACTGCTCAGTATCTGTAATCCATTTTTTATTAAATCTGTTGTTCTTTCTAGTCTGCAGTCAACCAGATTTAATAAAAATGCTGTGTTTATTGTGGAATATGATCTCAAGAGAACCCTACACTGTCTCTATGGCAAAGTTAAGCCAAATAAATCCTAGAGTTGTTGTTTGAATGCAGATGACAAAGAGGTTCAGAAGATACAAAGAGGCTCAGAAGATTCAAAGAGGTTGTAGTTGTCATGAGCATTACAAGACTGACATGAAGAGATTGGCTTCTAAGAAAAATGGATTAGTGAATGTCATTCTGCAACCAATGAAAAGCTTGGACAACAATAAATGCAACTAAGAGAGAGAGCCAACTGAGAGCAGTGGTTTATGCAGAAGAACACAAGAGCTTTTTTCAGAACAGTGTAACTGTGTCACAACAACAGCAGGGACACTGATATGAGCCTGTGTCTATGAAGTAACAGAAAGTGTTCTTTATCTACTGGTTTTTTGCAGCAGTAGACTCAATGCTGCAGACATTTCCAACGCAAGAATAAACAACAGCTTCCCAACACAGGTGATCAATAAGACACGGAGCAGAGGTGTTCAGCTGGACCTGATACTTAGAAACCAGGAGGAATTTGTCAGGGATGTGAAGATAAGAGACAAGCTTGGCTGCAGAGACCATGAGATGGTGGAGATTAGAATCCTGAGAGGACGGAATAGGGCAAACAGCAGAAACCATCTTGGACTTCTCAAGAGCAAATTCTCTCCTGTTCAGAGATCTGCTTGAAGAATTCCACATGATAGCAGTGTGGAGAGAGGAGGAGTCTAGGAGACCTAGTAGATATTCAAGGGTCATTTCCTCCAAGCTCAAGAATAGTCCATGCCAACAACCAGAAACCAAGCAAAGAGGGTGGGAGGCCACATGGCTGAGCAAGGAGCTCCCAGCTAGACACAGACATAAAAAGGAGGTATACAGGAGGTGGAAGCAGGGACACGTGACCCAGGAGGACTATACAGATACTGTCTGACTGTGGAGGGATGGATTCAGGAAAGCCAGAGCTCATTTGGAAGTGAATATGGCAACACATGTGAGCAGCAACATGGCAGGTTTCCACAAGGACATCAGCAGCAAAAAAAAAGACAGAGAAAATGTGATCCCATTGCCATGAGCAGGGAGCCTTGTGAACTAGGACACAAAAGTACTCAATGCCTTCTTCATCACTCTGTTCTCTGGTATGGCTTGTCCTCAGTAATCTCAGGGACCACTGGAAAAGTCCAGGGCAAAGTACTTTTACTCCTGGTGGAGGATGATCATGTTACAGAATATATAAATAAAATAAAATAAAATAAAATAATAAAATAAATAAATAAAAATATATAAATAGACTGTATCTACAGGCATCCATGGGCCTATGCAATGGACCCACAAGTGCTGAGGGTGCTGGCCTATGTCATTATGGGCTGCTTGCAATCATCTTTAAAGGGTGTGGAGGAGGGAGTCAATAGAGATCCTGAGGACTAGAAGGAAGTAAGGGTCTCTCCTGTCTCCAAGAAGGGGAAGGGTAATCTGAGGAACTACAGCCTGTGAAGTCTCACCTCAGTACCTAGGAAGCGGGTGGAGCAGCTAATCCTGAAAACCATTTCTGGGACAAGAAGGAGGCTGCAAGTAGTGAGCATGGACTTGTGAAGGGGAAAACATGCCTGACCAACCTGATGTCCTTCCACAGTGAGGCAACTGGCTCGGTGTGTGTATGTACCATAGGAAAGAAAGACTGGGAAATAGTTCCTCAGAGCAATGGCCATAAAAAAACTAGGTTCCTGCTGTATGTAATAGACTGAAGAAATGTTTATCTAGCATAAATTTGGATGCCTGTTGGGTAACTTTTATATTAGTGCTGACAGCTGCTTGCTGGAGCAGATGAAAGTACAGCTTTGCTGCCCTCTTTGTGTTTCTTTCTTATTCTGGTGCTGGGTCTCCATTAGCATTTCTGGAGGAGTAAATACGTTGATTGGTAAAAGATGACTTTCATTTAAACATTTGACATGGGAGTGTTCTTGAGACATCAAGAAGAAAATGCAAAGATAAAGGAGGTGCTGTTTGTCACTGTCTGCATCTTCAGACACCCACCTCTACAACAGATCTGCTTTATTTTTAGGAATAAGGATAATAAAGCTGACATCTTTTTTTATGAGTGGTCTGTGTTCAGCAACTGAGGTGAGTTTTACTGTAAGAATTGACAAAATGTTCCTCATCTTTGACCACCTCCTCCTTTTCTGCTTTGGTCACTGTCCATGCCAGACAAAGAAAGGCATAAACATGGGTAAAAATTAGCTACAGACAACCAGACTGGGATCTGTTCTGCTTCTGACTATGTTTCTGACTGAAGCTAGTATCAGATATATTAGAAGAAAAGCTGTCACTAACAACTCAGCACAAAAGAAAAACCTTTTAATATTTTTATCATTCTCTTGGTGACGGCACAACAATTTTTTTGGCTAGTAATTACTCTTTGACAGCCATCTGTAGCAGGATGTCATGCTGCCAATATCTGTTATCCAGTACGTCCAGAATCCTCCTAAATTACTAATTTCACTTTTAATTTGTGGCATTGGATTCCACATGGGTTTGTTACCTGCATGAAACCATTTGCTGATATTAATATCAAATACTTTTCTTTTCTGTTTGTTCATGTTTTATTATTAAGCAGGCCAGTTAAAGAAAGAGTTTTTCCCAGACTTATCATTCTTATTTTACCTTTCTGTGGATCCCTGTTGTTCATCTTGGGTGAAATCCTGCCTAAAGAGAATTACTGTCTATTCAAACAGTAACTATATCTTTGGCCTCAGACGACACCGATAAATCACCGTTTCTGCTGTGACTAACTTGAAGTCTCCACACAGCATTTCCTCTCCTCTTATGCAGTGCAGTAGTAGAGAAGACATTTACTGAAGTTCAGTAAACATCTGAGAGCAAGACCACAGTATAAAGGACACCCATTTTCTATGAGATAGGCTTTTTAATGAGGCTACACTGTGTTCCTCAGGCTACAAGTTAAAAAAAGAGAAGGAAGGATCTCCTCTGTGTGTGCTGCTTGAGAAGCCTCTGTCCCATCTGATGTGAGTGATGCTCTCTTTACTCTGATAATGATAATCTAAAGAGGAGGGATCAGGAGCAAAGTGTTCCAGGATTAGAAAGCTATGTCTTATAGCAGGGACATTGATGGTAAGGTTGTAAAATGAATAAAATGGAAGTGATTGCCCAGTGTGTATCTTTATTTAAAGCTTTGTCTCCTAGACTGCTTCCTTTCTTGAAAATTTATCTCATAAACTGCATATAAGTCATGGTCATCTTAGACACCACATCCTCTTGGACTCTTTTGTTTTGTTGACCAGATGCACAAAACAGTATTAGTTTTAGTTTTGGTGTGGGGTTTTGGTTTTGGTTGGGGGGGGGGGGTTGTTGGGGTTTTTTTGTTGTTTGTTTTTTTTTTAATTTAGGGGAAATTTCATCCTGTGCAGTGTAATACAGCTGAATTTTGTTACCTGCTGTTATTAAATCCTAATCTCAGAAGGGAATGCTATGTCACTTACAGTGAGTTCTTGCTCAGTGCACACCCTACAGTTCTGAACAGCTACTCTGTATGGAGTCTTGCAATTTGTCTCTAACAAAAGCATTGCCTTCAGCCAAAAAAAAAAAAAAATCCATTCTTCACCAGGAGAGAGCAAGAACTAAAGGACCCACCATTTCTTAAGTGCTGGTTGAGACATTTAACCTTTGCACTAATTGCAGCAGCATTACATTTATGTTCATAAAATAAGAAAAAAACAATCCCATGTCAATGAGCTTAAAAATTCCGTTTTGATTGAAAATTCAAGCAACACCTTTCCAGGGTAAATGTGTATGATCTGAAATGACTAGGCTGGATTCACTCTTGGAGTACAGTTCTACTGAACCCTGCTGAGCAATACTGGTAATGTAATAGCCTCACAGACACACACTGCCTCATCTCTTGTCAGAACAAGTTATACCCAAGACTTTAATTCACACTAACCCAGCTGAAGTTTGGTACAGCCATGCAGCAGTCCTTA
>JAYRBT010000093.1:45422111-45438340 GCA_036023395.1 Myiotriccus ornatus | reverse complement strand
AGGAGCAATAGGAGGAAGCTGTGGAGTGATTATGAGCCTCTGGAAGACAAGCAAGGTCAGGGAAAATACAGAGCCCAGGGAGTCCCCAGGTTTTCGCAAGCAGAAGTATTCAACTGTCTTTTGGGTGGCGAATGCCCTGCCATTAGCAATGGGAGAAAGAAAGGGTCAGAAGTCTGCATAGGAGTTGTTTGAGAGCAACTTGGGTGATGCTGCAGTTTGTATAACAGGCCCATCAGGACTTTAATTGTGTACAGCTAGAAGAGATGAAGGTATTAACCAGTGCTAATCATCCCCCCAGTGTGGGCATTGTGAGCAGCAATGTGGCCCCTGAGGGTGCCTGGGCTGTAAGCTGCTCCTCTAAGATGAGCAGCTGTGGGCAGCAGGGTCTCTGTAGAAGCCAGGTGAAGAGGTCTGCTGTCTGGCTTCTCTCTTTCCAGGCGTGTCCTTTATGCTGAACATACAAAGAAAGGCTGCTAAGAGCAGAGCTGCCCTCTGGGTGCCCCATGGGAATCCCACCCCACTGCCACATTTTGCTGCTTTGTGGTCTATTGCCTATGGGTACAAAGCAAAGCTCATGGTCCAGACAATCTCCTCTTGTCTTGTCCTTCTACAGGCAGCTGTTCTCCTCTTGGCTTGCAAAGCACTTAAGCTGGCATTTATCCTCTGTAACAAAACAAGAAATGTGTCCACCTTGGCCTCTGTCCAGCATTTTGTCCAGTGGCAGTGAAAAGATCTGTGGTGGGTACAGCTGAAGGTCAGGCAGTGGGGACGAGGAGAAAGGCCGTTTATAAAACATTAATTGCGCTGCAGCTCCCTAGTGTCTTTCCTCTGTCTTTCATGCCTGTATTTCTGAGAGGCCAATAACCACCTTATTGTTTCCATCTCCACAGCAATTCCATTATTTCTGTTGCTCTTTCTTTAGTACTTAACTGATCCACAAGCTGGAAGCTATTTGGCCTTCAGTGCTCCCTTGGAAGCATTATTTGGTTAATGCTTCATCAGAAATAGAGACACTGTACTTGATTTTATACAGTTTGAGATTTTTCTCTATCTGACCCGCTTTCTTCTGGAGCAAAGCCTCAGCTTGAAATGCCGAACTGGAAGGACACAAAGAGCTGACACAAATGGATACAGTATAAGTCTGATGAAGCTGAAACAAACCAAACATGGATTCTGGTCGTCCTTCCTTTTTACTGAAACTAATAAACTTGCCTTCTGCAGCTTTTCTGCTCTTCTGCTGTCTTTACTTTTGCCAGTTTGTGAGACAGTTGTCTGTCATTTGGGGAAACAGTGTTATGACATAAATGCTGGATATGCACCCCTTGCTGCCACTCTATCAAACTTCCTGTTTCAGACAGAAATCAGATTAGGTTTATCTCACATCAATCTCACATCTACCTTTTTGCTGTGCATACCTCCTCTGTTCCCTGTCTGCAGCCTGCCACTGTTCTCATTGAACTGGTTTATGCTGAGCTGACTAAATGACTATCCATCATCTATCTCCCCTCAGAACACTGAGGTTAAGAACACTTGTTAAGAAGATGTAGGTTTCCTCAAGATGCTCCATCTTGGCTTGAAACCAAAATCAAAGGGAGTCGAATAACTGGTGTTGGTCTGTACATCCATGTGAGCCTGGAGAGACAGGGCTGAGTATGGAAAATCACATCAGTCTGTATAAACATTAACAGCTCTGTCGTATCTGTTGGAAAAAGTTCACTGAGGTCATGGATTAACTCACAAGGTTTTCCTATTCCATAATTATTTCTATTTAACAAAATGTTAAATAAACACGCATACAAGTGTGTTTACAGGCCAAAAAATACATAATCTCCAGGTTAAGAAACTGGACTCGGGAAAGACTCAGGAAAGGAGAGCCTTTGCTCTTGGACCTTTCTTACAGTATCAAGCAGATGATTCCTTCTACTCTAGCTTGACAGAACTTCTTGTGAGATCTTAACACATCTACAGTGAAATGCTTTGTCTATAAATCTTAATCTAACCGCTGGCTAGAAAATGAGCTAAATTTTCAGGAAAACAATACGTAATATCATGATCATCCTTGGCAAATAATTCAGAAATTGATGCTTGCTGGGTTAGGTGTTGCTTTAAGGCTGAGGGAAAATACCAAACACTCCTGTGCATTTTTAATGACTCATGTAAACAAGGTTAGCACTTGCATTCATATTGTCATTCCAGTAAGTTTTCAATTAAAATGGATGTCCTTTTACATTAAAATCTCAAAGACAGCTCTCCAGGAAAGTGTTCCTACATTCAGACTCCCTTCTAGTTACTGTAATGACTCTAGACTAAGACGTTATGAACCTGAAATGCCAACGAATTTGGCAAGCAGCCAGTTTGGGATACACGAGTGAATTTGGCTATGCATAAAACTGTTTAATTTAAAATCCCCCATGCTGAGAAGAGAGGGAAAACAAGTAGCAAGCCTGCCGCGCAATAAATCCATTTCACTGAGTTATTGCACAGCGAGAACTGGGTGCCTATTTATCAGTTTACCTCTAAGTATTACATCTGTTTAATCTCACTTTTTTTTCTATTGCCTAATCTTCTTTTAGAAGCCATCATTTCATTCTGCTTTATTACTATTAATGATTACTATTACTGTTGCAGCAGTCTGGAACAAGGTATGAAGCTATCAACACGACTGGAGGATGTGGGTCTGATAGCAGTGGCTGGAATGAACAACTGGTTCCCATAGAGAGTTAGCAAAGAAGGAGCTCTGTCGAAGCCCCCTAAGGTGGACTGGAGAGGTTGTCATTCAAAGGGCCCTATCACAGTGGCCTGTAATTCATGCTGGCTCGTGTGAAGTGTTTCACCTACAACTGAAGCGAAACATGGTTGAATACCTCAGCAGCATGCTACAGGGATTCTATTGCCCCTAGGACAGCAACTCAGCACTCAAAGTATAGCTCAGCTTCCCACACCAAACCATGGAGTAGTTGTCCTTTGGAACTGAAGAGGACTATTTTTTTCAGGGATTGATCTCAATGAGTCTCCATGTTTAGTCTGTCTCATCACTCTAAGCAGCAGGATTTGTTTAAAAGTACATAACGTGACAAAGCAACTAAGTTGTAGTGAGCCTGATCTGCTGTTCTTGCATCTCTTGCAGTGAGCAGGAAGCAAGAGGGCTTGTGATGTATAAATTACAATTTAACCATTACTTCAACAACGATCAGGTGTGTATTTACTTTGTATGCAAAATATTTGCTTTCCTGTCACCTTTTTTAACTTTACATTAAAGGTTAAGTGGTAAGATCTGAGTTAGGCACTTAGAAACACCCACTCAGACTTCAGCATCAAATTTATCACTGACATAAGCACATGACTACATGTTTTTAGAGTGTTGCTGGTTTTGTGTGTAGTTTGACACATGTACAGTTCCAAATAGAGATGTCCCAACCTTACTGGCTGTTTTACTCCTGGAAGCTGAGTTGATACTAATGAGTGTGCATGTGTTTGGTAAAAGTTTGCTAGACCCACGCCTGAGAACAATTTTATCTGCATAAGGAGTAAGGGGGGAAGGAAAAACACAGCCTGCCAAATTGATGCAGCTGTGTTGTGTACTGATTTGCCTTTGTGCAGATGAATTATACAGCCAAGGAATTTACAGCTCTTGGCATAGGCTGCTAAAGCATGGATAAGCTTAACATTTCTTTGCTTCCAGCAAGGATCAAGGGACAACTGTCCCATCTTCATGGGCTGGAACTCACAGATTGGAAATTATTCTCCCTGAAAAAGAAGGATAGAGAAATCCTTTCGACACCAAGCAATTAGCTCTCCTCCAAGAACAGTGCCCGCAACAGTTGACTAATCTTCTTGCCTTGGGCAGGAGAGGTGAAGTCTGCTTTACACTGATTTTCTGGTTCACCTGTAACTTAAACTGGCACAAATCCTTATAAACACCTTCAGTAACCTTGTGTTTTGCTAAATATTTGAGGGCAATTACTATCTCAAAGATGAAGCTTCACTAAAATCTACTCATCACAGACTACTTATTTCAGAGTAATGTTTGAAGATAATGTTTCTCCTTAGAATACAGTGGCTATGTGTCCAGTAAGTAGTGAAGCTTGAATGTTCAGTGTATCATACAGTTGAGACAAAAGGCAGCTCAGTCTTGCTTGTTGTGGTGTGTTCTGCTTAGCCTGTACTACAGTCACCTAAAACCTTAAGGGTTGTGGAAAAATACCTGTGGGCAAATCCAGAAGAATTCAGCCAGTCTTGGAACTTATTCTGAATTTTATTTGTTATATCCACTTCATAGATTTGAGGACTATGCATGAAGTTAAAGTATGTGGCACCTGTGCTAATCTACACTTCGCAAATGAAAAATCAATTGCAGAATGCTCATAGAACAAAACTTCTCTGGCTTATTGATGTCAGCAGCAACTTGAACGTTGCTTGTTCTAGATATAGGGATTTCTTTTCCTTTGTTAGAGGGGCCCCATCTTCTGATGATGATACGGACAAAGAAAAGCATCTCGTATGTTAACACAGTATCTGAATTCCCAGGAAACTATTTAGATCTTGGATGACTAGGATGTTTTGTTGAACAAGTCACACTGACACACTAATGCACGTTAACAACCCATCGAGTTCATAAAGTTTGAAAAAGCACTAACAAAGGACAGATGATGCAAGATGGGGAAAAAAGAGGCAACTTGTTTTTCTCAATATAGTTGATAGATACTTGGAAATTAAACATGACATACTTCTGGATGTGGGAGACAACGTGGAATACATGCAATGAGGAAAGCAGAGAGCATTTCCCTCTCAATCCTGTCAGCTGGAAACCAAAATCTTCCATTGTCCTGCTGATCTCTTCCTGTTTGCTTTCTCTTGCCTATTATAAATGAAATGTTGGAAGAATTGCTATACTTAATAACTGGTTGTTGAGTCGCTGTTCTACTGAAATCTTGCAAGCATTTCAAACTATTTTTTTGCCTGCTTAGGATCACATATTCGCATGGAAGAGGTGATATAAGGGAGGCAGAAAAACAGTCACTCGTCAGGACTGCTCAGTAAGGACAGAGGCAACGCTCAAGCCCTTCTCTTCCACACAAGCCTACTGAAGCCTTCACAGAAGCATCTGAAGGGATGAACCTTGACACCAGGGAGGGACCTGCTCTGCACTACATAGCTTTAGTCTATATCTAGATGAAAATCAATTTAGCAATAGTGCTTAGGACAGCTGGTTGGCTTACCAGCCCAGGGAGATGCCTGCTCACTTCCATTCTACTTCTTAAGGCTGTAATTGAGACTAAGTTGATAGAAAGTCAACAGGTGGAGTTTGCCAACCAAATTCCCCTCTTCTAATACAGGTATTGACTGTGAAGCAACTGTGAATTTGGGTTTTGTTTCATTGTTTTTTTGTTTGTTTCTGCGTGTATAGTTTTTTTCTCCAGAAATAGGGAAGAGTTCAAATTAAACAGATTCAGCTTAAAAATTTGCTGAACTAGATGAAAATGATGACTGAGTCAGAAATGTTACCCTAAAGCAACTCAGTTATTTTTATTCAAAAAATCTATCTGCCAGCTGCATTATGAAATAGAGAAAGCTGTCCCAGTCTACCTAAAGAAACGAAACAGGCATAGACTTAGACTAGTTCAGGGCCTCAGCCAGTTCTGAGAGTGTTTGGTGAAAAACAGCATTATTGAAACCTCCTGACAAACACAAATGTCCCAAGCTACTTGTCTATGTCATGTGGTTTTTAAATATTGCTTCATAACTCTATATTGGTACATAGAAGTCCACTCTACTCTTGCCAAAACCTTTATACTTGGTGCCTTAATGTCAACCCCCATAATTAGGCTGCTTGTTTCAGAGGCAAGACCCCTGGCTGCCCGACTGCAAGGCATCATCATAGGAGGTAGCACTCTTCAGACGACCTTAAAGGGTGTTATCTTTGTGATAATCTAATCTTGCTAATCTACATTCCCTTCTTTAAGGTAACTGGCTGTGACATCCCACCCTTACAGGGAAGGAAAACCCAAGATTTGTAGATGTTCGTGGTCAAAAGGAATGACAAAAGTCAAAGTCCACAAAAGCTTACAAAGTTTTATTAGTAAATTACATACTTGGCACAGAAACAGGTAAGCTAGTTTCTGACCTTCTGTATAAGCACAGGAGAGTAGGTTTAGGATAAAGGGGTAAGGGGGAAGAGAAGAGAGAAAGGAAGTGATGAATTAAACAAGGGGGGAGAGAGAGAGAGAGGGAAAGAAAGAAGGAGAGAAAGGGAGAAGCAGAGAAAAACAGAAGGAGAGAAAGGGAGAGAGGGAGAGAGAGAAAGAGAAAAAGGGAGAAAGGGAGAAAGAGAGCACCTCATGGGGGTACTTTTTATAGACAGGTTTTCCCCACCTTGCAGATAAGTTTCTCGCTTTCTATGCAAATCAGTTATCATGCACAATCCATTCTTCTAGAGCTTTCTGAAAATGGGTGGTGGGCTTCAGGGGTCTTGGGTGGTCTTGATCCTTCCCTACAGTCCATCCTCACTTCTTGGCCTCATTCCTGCACTTGCACTCTATTGTTTTGTGTTTATCTCCAGGAGCCAAAACAAGGCTCAGAAAAGTGCTGCCCTACATCCACATGGGCCCCTTCTCCAGCCATATCCTGTTCTTTCTCACAGTCTGTTATTACCAGCAACCCTTGGCTGGTATTACCAACAAACCTTGGCTGCCTCCACAACTATCAGGCTGTCATTTGAGCTCTTAACTCCTATCACTAGCTCCTTAACTTCTATTCTTCTACACTGGCTTACTGGGGCCAAACCTCTGTTTATTCCTTGCTTTTTATTTTTTACTGATTATTAAAAACCATACACAGAACACTCAGCAGTGATGAGCTAAACTAAGCAGCTAGTGGAGCTGCAGTCTAATCCCATCTGCTCTGCAGGAGGCACCCAGTGCATCTGGGTGAGACCCAGGAAGGGGATCCAAGAGTCTTGCATCCCAGTCCCATGGCTGCACAATGCCATCCTTCCTTTCTACTGTCTATGTCTCCTCACAGGATATGAATCTCAGAGCTTATGACTTAATCATGCTTAAACATTAGCAATGAGACACTCTGGAAGGTTGCTTTAATGGCTGTTGACCAAAATGTGGCAGCAGGCTTTCTTTACAACACAGTACACAAATGAGTGAATCTAGACCTCCAACTCCCTTATCCTACCCAGGAGTCCTCCCAAATGTCCCTTCTTCCTTTTGCTCCCTTTGTAGGATTAATTCCTTGTTATAATTCAAGTGGTTACTTGTTAGTGAGTTATAAATTCCCTTGCTTAAATACATGAATACTCATATTGATGTATACAGGCAGCAGATGCTAAACTTTTTTTAGATTTTCACTTTGTGAACCTCTGGCTGGAAATACAATGCAAAACATTCAGGGCAACAAAATTGTGCCTCTTGTGTGGACCAAAATCTGGCAAAATTAAACTAGAAGGAACTGTTCTTCTTCTGATGCTTTTTTATTCTGCTGGTTTATTCAGCTACTCATTCTAGGCAGGAGTGGATTATTTTTTTTAATGATGATCATTAACATGGAAGACATTCGTCCTTCTCACAGAAGGGACTCACTGATCATAGTCAGGTTTTTCACTTTTCTCTGTAATTACCAAAAATAATGATAAAATCAGACAGTACTCAATCTATGACTCGGTATTAAGTAAACGATGAAGAACAAACACTGTACATCTGACTTAAATGGATGCTCAGACCACAGTGTTGTATGGGAAATGTTAGAAAATATGCATTAAATGTTCATTGAAGTTAATGAAGTTATAGCAGAATGACTAAACTTGATCTCTGTAGCTGAAAACTATGGCAATAACTCTATTTTTAGCAGAGAGTAACATACAATATAAATCTTGCACATGCTACCAGACAAATATTTAGAGTTCATATACAGAGAGGACCAACATATCATGTTCTCTCTTTTTCTGACTGAAAGCACTCAGTCCATGTTAAGCATCTGTGCCAGCGAAACAAGCACTAGCATTTCATATAAAGCTGTCCAAGATCCTACTCTTGTTCACTGAAGTAGAGGGGGTAATAAAGAGTGCAGAGAAGCACAGTCAAAAGGTCAGTACTCAACAGAAACTGCTGTAGCAGCTGAACCTGTCAAGGTCTGTCCACAGTGCCTTTGGAGAGGGAGCCATCATAAGAAAGGTCTTCCAAGCCCTTTGGGTGACCCTTCTGGTTTCTGGGGCTTTGTTTCTCAGTATTACTTAGAGGAAATATGTTTTAATCACTTAAAAAGCCACTGGTCTGATGCTTCTTAGATGTGGCATAGAAATACATTTTCTGCTACCACTCTCTAATATCAAATGTTTCAACTGATATAATCCTCACTGAATTCATCAGGTGTAAATTGTCTAAAATGTACAGCATTTCTGTGCATGTTGTTAACCTTTGATTTCATGGTTTACCAGTCCAAGCATATATTCAGATCTTCTGAATGCCTCCTGAGGATACCAAGATCTATGGCCATGTTTAGAGGTTATAACTTCTCCCTGGAGAGTTAAAGACATCTTGCAAAACAGGCTTAGATCCGTATTAATAGACATGTGTGACTGGCAGTGCTAAGAAAAACCAAAATAGTTTTTTGAAGATGGACATGCTGCTTTTTCCTAAGAATTTCATTAGAATACGTTTTTCCCATGCTAGCCTAGTGCTTTATTCTCAGGATTTTTTCACAGAGCAGAAAAACAACCTATATAAATTTTATTGTGAATATCACTACAACTTCCTTCCAAATGTCAGGACTGGACTTTTCCATGGGATTGAAAAGATCGGAAGTATAATTATGGATTAAATTAAACTGGGTTAAGTATCTTTAACTATTAAATAACTCTGCAAATTAATGTCATATTTCAAATGGGAGGCTCTAGAGGAGCCTAGAAAAAGTCTCAGGTCCCTGATTTCTGCACAAAAAGCTGAAAGAAGGATGTTCAGGTAGATAACCCTCTTATTACATTGACAAAATTTATTTCAGGGATCTTTCTGCTGAAAAATTTGACCTGGATTTATCCATGTGAAATGTCTCCCATAGCTGTCCAGCTCTATTCAATTGCAGATAGTGAGATCTCAAAGATGGAGGAAAGACTACAGTCTTGCATGAGTTTGCTGCTAAACTTCAATCACCCATTCATTTTGCAAGCTATGATAACATAGACTGAATGCATAGTAAGTTTGTCACTACCTCCAGAAAGGTTAATGTACAACAAACTCTGTAGAAATATAGAGATTCGACAGGAAAGGAAAATATTCCAGGATATGTTAAACAATAAATTATGATTAACCTCTTTCTGATAGCTTTAGGAGAAATTGTAGCTGACAGGCTTTGCTGACACAGGGGCATCACTAAGACATGTGGGAAACATTCCATTGCTTAGTGGTGGCAGCCGCAAGGTGTCTGTCAAGTAAATAATGTGTGAGGTCACTTAAAGTAAGGCTACACTGAACAGGACATTGGAGGCTATCTTCTACCTTTACCAAGGCAACACACTACGGCAAAGCAACAAAAATTTGGCCTTGCAGACTCTGCAAAAAAAGGCTGTTTTAGAACTAACTTGCAGTTTGCTCTCCACACTTTATTAATGTGTGTTACTTGGTCTAAAGAAAATCTCACTCTTTTCCTACTGCTGATGATTGTTCTTCTAAAATGAAGTTGATAGAACTTATTACTCACTTTTTCTGAGTCCCAGTATTATAGTGTATAAGTCAAGGCACTCTAATCTGCAGACTTAATCTGCGTGATCTTTGTTTGCATTAGTACTGATCAGAAAGTCGTTCGTCTCCATTTCTTCATGTTATACAATTATCACATATTTTTTTCTTTCTCTGTAGTCCAAACCGTTCCCTTTTTAAAGACTGTCTGAGCATTTTGCAGAACATCCCTTCTTCTGCCCAGGTGGTTTGGTTTTGTTTTTCAGTCTCCAGTAGTTCAGCACTTCCGTGTTGTATTGACTTGCAAACAACCTCCAGGGAACAGATTATAATATAGAATGGTTTACTTTAATCCTTAGCTGTGCTCATTTGTTTGATTCCTATTACAGTGGTGTGCTCAGGTTCTTCCTGAATAGCCAATAAATTTTTTGTCTGTGTCTTCATGATCACAATCAACATAATTTCTTCATATTTTGAGGCAGAACGTGCTTAAACACATCTCCAACATACTGCAGCTATGTGCTAGTTCTGCTCAAGGGAGCAATTTCATAGCACAAAGCCAGAGCAGGCAGCCTTTTCATACTCATGCAGTAGAAAACCTAAACAATCCATGCTCTCTGTCCTAAAAAGAAGTAACTAATACACAAAAAATCTCCACCCACAAACATTGTGTTCTGACAATTTTCCTCTAGAAGCAATATACAGGACTATGTCATGAAGTCACTCAGTCTAACCTTGTTGAAGCACCAGGGAGGTCAGATGTGGATTTGTCTGGGTCCTGGAAACATTCAAGTGTGAAAGGAAAGCAAAGGAATCACTTTCAGATTTTTCCACAGCCTATTGGATCTGCATTCAAGAGTGATGAGACAAGTGGCAACTGTTATTGCAACAGCATTTTGCTAGCACAAGCACCACCATTTCATTTCAATGTTTACCTCACAGACATGTTTGATAATGATAAAATGTAACTCCTCTGTTACCCTCAATAGTTCAGTCACACCTAAATAAACCAGTGCTTTTGTCCTGAAGTTCTTTGAGCCTAATAGAAAAAGTAGAAAAAACCAGCATGTCCCAGTTTGGTGTGGATACCCAACCTGAAATATTACGGGTGCTGTTCTACCTGAATTATGTGGAATACAGCAAAACAAGAAGATGAAATTGGACTGTAAGATGTTGAAAATTAGTTGAAGGAATAATGATTAACACAACAAAATCTGGATAAGTTTTGTTAAAATCTGTGTAAGTTGCTAAAATGGCCTGATAATTTGAAGCTATACAGTATGTGCTTGTGATCAGACAAGCAATGTTATAGAAGTATCTTAATATATTCTGTCTTTTCTTGTTTCTTGAAAATATTTGATAGACTTTTTATTACTGCATCTGAAAAGACTAGTAGCAAAATTATTAAAGGATCTTACACTTTATTGGGAGTACAAATATGAATATCAAATGATGCAAGCAGGGCCACTTGGATCAAGAACACCTTCAGTATTAGGACTGCATACATATGACCATTCTTTTTGCTTTTTTGTTATCTGCTGATGGAAGCTTTGATAGGAAAAACCTGAAACACAACTATAGTATATGTATCAGACTATATATATTAGTACATATGTATTAGTCTATATAACTCTGTCTTTCGTCTTAAAGATGGCTTAACTGTACTTTTCTTCACTGAAAGGCTTACATGCTGGAGGTTTTAATTAAAGACTAAGCAGCAGAAAAGCTCACTCTAAGTTGTCTTGCACAACCCAGCTAGCTAACTTTGGCTGAAAGTGCAAGGATCCTGTGCACTCATGGAAAACAACATAAGATGTGCAGTGTGGCCAGAGAAGAAAATTTTAATCCACAAAGCATTTTCATCAATTACATTCCATAGAAACTTCTATAATTCACAAAAGTGGTTTGGTCAAGACAAAAATAAGATCATCTGCTCAAGCTGATGTATCCCCAGGTGAAAACACCTGACTTTACAAAAGCGAATTGAACAGTCTCAAACATCCCACACATTATCTGCATGTTAAGTTCAAGCTAAGAGTTCTGAAGTTTTCATACCTTTTCAGTTTAGTCATCTAGTTTAAAATTAATCTGGAGAACACAAAGCCAAAATGCAAACTTTTCTGGTCTGGCTTTCAGCTCCAACACACTCAAAAAGGAAATTCTGTGTTCTAGGAAAAACTTTTCCAAAGGCTTGGATCCTAGAAACAAGCAACCAGCTGTTTAAAGTACAAAAACAAAGAAAGTAGCTCTGCAAAACAGTCTCCATACCGTGTTTCGTTTCCTGAATAAAATTGTTCTACAATGAAATTTCCTTTCCTTAGTTTGTGTTTAGAATCATAGAATAACTCAATTTGGAAGAGACCCATAAGGATCTTTGACTCCATCTGGAGTCCAACTCCAGTTTCCAGGAACCAGTGTCATTTGGCATCAAAAGGACTTTATCTGTTAGGTCTCTATCAGTTCTTAGACAGTTCTGCCTGCTGGTTAAATTGGATGCAGTGCAAATAAGTACCAAAACTCATTAAATATTTCTGTTTGGCTTTTATAGAGAAATAAGACACTTCTCCATATGCAGAAGTTTGTACCAAAACTGTATTGGAACTCCTTGTTTCTAAAAACTGTTACATATCAAACTTCATTTCTGTCTAGATATTTCTTCTAGAAACTGACACATCTGTCCTTATTCACAGAATGGCTAATTCTGTACTTCTGTTACAAAATGTAAAGATGTTCTCATATGCTTTCTCTACCATGCTTGTTGCTTTCCCTGACCTAAACTCTTCTTGTTGAAACATGTACAGCACTAAGGTCACATTAAATGTCAGTAGATGGAGGTATTTGCACTGAAGCATTTAAGTTATCCACCTCCCAGAGAAAGGGGTGGAAAGCATTGTATTGAAAACTGTCATGCTCCACAGTAGTGAGTCTCATTGCTGTGTAGAAAGTACCAGTTAGGAGAGCTGGAGGACAGAGCTCCTGTCAGGCTAGGGGGAAGAATTCAAGTTAGTGATTACATCTGCCTGGCTATTTTCAGTTGCCTTCTTGGCTATAGAAGTTAGTATGTCAGAGGAGAAGGCTAAGCCTGGATGGATCTTAAAGAACTTGAATAATGTGTTAATAGTATGTTAACATGAATATGAAATTCACCTTTTCCTCAGCTCTGACACCACTGATAAATCTGTCGATCTGTGAAACCAAGTCATGAGGGACTCCTAAGAGCTTTGTCATGGGATAACTCTGTCCTGGAGAGAAAGACAGCATAGATTTGAACATCTACACAGGTGGACAGGTGAGCCCAAACAGTACCAAAAAATATCACTCTATTGACTGTATATATTGTAGCCTGTAGTTAGTTTTAATTTCCAGAAGTCCTGAAAAAATGGTTCTACATTTTGATTTCTATTTCTATCCAGTACAACTGTCCACACAGCACTCACTCTTGCACCACTAAACCATCACTCAGCACCAGGTCCAGATGCCTCTTGAACACCTTCAGGGATGTGACTCCACCACCTCCCTGAGCAACCTATTCCAACACCTGACCACCCCAAAAATGAAAAAAAAATTCTAATTATCTAATCTGAATCTCCCCTGTCTTAGCTTAAGGCCATTTCCTCTGATCCTTTCACTGCAGGCAGAGTAGAAGAGACGGGCCCACACCTCACTACAACCTCCTTTCACGTGTTTGAGGAGAGCTGTGAGGTCTCCCCTGAGCCTCCTTTTCCCTATAGACTAAATAAAACCAGCTCCCTCAGCCATTCCACCTAAGACACGTTTTCTAGATCCTTCATGAGCCTTGTTGCCCTTCTCTGAACACACTCAGGGATCTCAGTGTCCTTTTCAAAGTGACGGGCCCAAAACTAGGCACAGTACTAGAGGGGCACCCCCACCAGTGCTGAGTACATGGGGACAATCACTGCCCTGGTCCTGCTGGCCACACTGTTGCTGATAGAAGCCAGAATACCATCGGCCTTCTTGTCCACCTGGCCACTGCTGCCCAGCCTGTAGCACTGCCTGGGGTTGCTGTGACCCAAGGGTAGGACCCAGCACTTGGCCTTGTTGAATCTCATACCGCTGTCCTCGGCCCATTGATCAAGTCTGTCCAGATCCCTTTGCAGAGCCTTTCTACTCTCAAGCAAACCAACAGTCCCACCCAGTTTGGAGCTGTCTGCAAATTTACTGGGAGGGCACTCGATTCACACATCCGGATCATCAACAAAGGTGTTAAACAGGACCAGCCCCAAAACTGAGTCCTGGGGAACAACACTGGTGACCAGCCACCAACTGGATTTATCACAACCCGGCCAGTTTTTTACCCACTGAAGAGTCCACTCACCCAATTCACAAACAGCCAGTATTTCTAGAAGTATGCTGTGGGAGACATCAAATTCTTTACTGAAGTCTAGATAAACTACATCCACAAATAAATACACTAATTCTAGGTAGTTAACTTAGTAACCAACCATTTATTAATAAAATAAATTATTTTGCTGAAATATTTCAAGTTGTAAAGCTATCGCACAGGCTGAATAGGTGTATCAGTACATAGACTGAGTTTCAAGTCCACAGAATGGACTTAATTGCAGCTAAGAAAATGGAAAGTGTGATTAATTTTTCTATGTTAAAAAACTTTCTTGCTTGGAAAAGCATTTAGACTTTGGACTGTTGTTGCACATGCATAGTAGTACAAAAGCACTTCTTCAAGCTTCACAAGCGACACCTTCTGTGTAGGAATAGGCAAAGAACTGATTGTAGAAGAAGATTGTAGATTCATAGCAGAAGCTGACAACATGCCAAAGAAGCAAGAAGACTGGGAAACTGGTAAAAATGGAGAACAAAATAGTTATTGAAGTCTTGCTGGATAGTAAAAGCCGCATTGATCCCTGAAGCCCTCATGATTCAGGACAATTCATCCAACAGGATGAAAGATTTTTTTTGTAAGAAGACCATGCTAGCAAGAACTGTTCCCCGAGCAACTACTCCAAGTGTCACAGAGCTGGATCTATTTTACAGCATTAAGACAACCCTCTAAGCCCACAGCAACAGCACTGTAAGTGTTGATTTCCTGATGGTTTGTGGGATGCACTAGAGTATTTCTGTCTCCCCTTTTCTGTGGTCATGTTCTTTTCTCCTTTGCCTTCTCCAACCAGGGCCTTGGAAGAGACCTAAGAAACCTTACAGTAAGTCAAGAGTGCAGAGTTAATAATGGTAAAAGGGCAATGCCCCATCCCACTGGTGGGTTTGCATTCACTGAAATAAAAAGGCCTCTCCTCCTGTTCCAGATAAACTTGCTTATTAAATACAGATTGGAAGACAAAATATCCCTCCATCTTGGTTTATATACAAAACAGTCACATCATGCCCCCATCTCTCTCAAAAAGTCCCAGATTAAACCCAAGAAAATCTCTTTAACTGCTACTGTAAGCTAAAAATTAAGTAGGGAGTGGAGGAAGAATTAGTTCTATTTAAGAGACTATCACTGTATAACATCTTTCATGGATGTACTATAAAAGTCTTCCTCACAGCAGAGCTACTAGCATAAATAGCAAATAAACCCAGTGCAAACAGCAAATTAGCTCTAGTATAATTAGATGGCAAATTAATAGGGTAAGGTCAATGTAAATGGGTACAGATTCACAAATCTGTGCAGCAAAAATCTTTCAGAAAGCCAAAGCTATGTTTATGTTTTTCTGTAATTCACAGTCCAGCAGAATATGTCTTGCTCCTAAAATAGAGAACTTGCTGAAAATCTGAACTGTCTTTCCACTGCTTGATAGAGTGGAAAAACTGACATCTGTGACAGTTTCATTTGAGGAATAAGTCACTGTAACCCTCAGCCCTGTATCAAAGCCTATATACTCCTGATTTCTACAGTAAACAAACACTACAGATGTGTGTTTCAGGTCTAGGCCAGTATTTCTCCAATTAGGAAAAAAATACATCTCAAAAGCTACATGCTAGTCTCTCCAAAAAGAAGTGTGGTTTATCTGCTTTTTGTTAGCTATAGACCTGATACTCAAGACATTTCCAACAGAAAAGTAAACAACAGCTTCCTGGCACAGGTGATTGACGAGCCAAGAAAAGAAATAATCGGTTGGATCACATATTTACACACCAGAAGGAACTAGCTGGGAATATGAGAATTGGTAGCAGCCTTAACTGCAGTGACCATGAGAGAGCAGAGGTGAGGATCCTGAGAGACAGTAGCAGACAAAATAACAGAATGACAACCTTGCACTTCTAGAGGACAGACTGGAATCCCTTTAGAGATCTGCTTGGAAAAATCCCTTGAGAGGCAGCCCTGAAGAGAGGAGGAGTCCAGGGGAGCTAGTGGATATTCAAGGGTCATTTCCTCCAAGCTCAAGAATGGTCCATGCCAACAAGCAGAAACCAAGTAAAGAGGGCGGGAGGCCACATGGCTGAGCAAGGAGGTCCCAGCCAGACACACCTAAAAAGGAGGTGGACAGGAGGTGGAAGGAGGGGCAAGTGGCCCAAGAGGACTGTAGAGATGCTGCCTGACTGTCAAAAGATGGGTTCAGAAAAGCCAAAGCT
>JAYRBT010000093.1:45391717-45417115 GCA_036023395.1 Myiotriccus ornatus | reverse complement strand
CAGAGCTCCACACATACCCATTGCTCACTCACGAAGGCACTGACGGAACACTGTGTAAGGGCTGGAAAACTCTTTTTTTAATACAACAAACTCACACATGTGCACAATGTAGGCTATAAAGTCTGTGAAGTTTTGATTATGTATTCTATATATTTGGCAAGATGGCATCTGTGTTTTGAAATTTGTGAAGGGCCAACATTTCAGCTTTTAATACCTAAATCCTAAATTAAATCCTCTGCAGACAAATTCAAGCTCATGTCTATGGTTCTGTACAAAGAAAACATGCAGATAGCCTGGATTTTTTTACTATGGCTAGATAATCCTAGAAGAAAAATACAAAGTTTAAACAAGGAATAGAAAAAGAAATACTGACATTATCTGAATATTTAATATTTGGTTTATGCAAATTAAGCAGCCATGCAACCCTGGAAGGGGTCTTTCATTTTAATATCTCCCAGAGGATATGTGATAAGAGGTATCGAGGTGGTAGATTTAGATTATTTTATGACCCACACAATGAGGAATTTTGAGTGACTGTGAAACTAAACTAGCTCCTAAACTTGCATCGACACAGCATGAGACACTGAATGAATGAGTTCTGTTTACAGCAGTATTTTTGGCACTTGTATTACTGCACCCTGCAAGCAAATGCAGCCATGCTCCAGTTCCTTTCCTTGCTGTATTTCAGCTTGCTTCTTCTTTCCCTTTCTTTGCACAGACATTTCTAAGCCACACATCACAGCCTTCTCACCCGCAAATAGGCGTCCCCGGGTTACAATAAAACGTACAGTGAAGGCACCTTCCTCACCTGTGATTCCCTGCATCACTTCACTGAAGTGAATGGGGCAAATGTTTGTTTCAAGAGGCTTCACTCTCCTGGACTTGCCCATTTTACTGAGCTACTATCTGAGAAGCCTCAAGTTAGTGCATATCTGCCTGGCTTCTTGCCACAAATTGAGTCATCACATGCATTTGCAGCTGGTCAGGTGAGATGGAAGAAGATGGATAGCTAAAAAACCCATGTAATTCATCCCACTGCACTACCTTGTTTCTCTGTCCACCTGGGTTGTGGATTAACAGCCATAGCAATCAAATTGCTTTGGGAAAATATTCTGCATAGCAGAAGACTTAAAATTTTGTCACTAGAATTTTTGTGCTTTTGAAGGATGAGAGGACATGAAGGAGTTCACTGTACTATGTCAGCTACCAGCACTCTCCATCCTAATGTCATTCATGTCCTTTAGATGTGTCTTCGGAGTTAGTGAATGTCGGCAATTAATGTGCAGGTTGTAAGGAGGAAGTTGCTGTTTCCAGTCCCAGCCATATTTCTAGGTATCACTGTCTCACGTCACTGACTTAGTATGCTTCACTTGGATTACCTCTTGCTGGCACTGGGCCTTCCCCTTCTCCCACTCAGGATGCACTGAATCTGTGGTACGAGCCAGAGGCTAAGAACTGGTTTAGTCCTTACTGCCACGCTTTAACAGCACCAGTGATAAGCTTTCTGGTCAGTAGCATTTCAGATTGTTTTAGACAAGTGTGTCACCAGCGCTTATTCACAGTACTATAGTTCAACAGCAGAAATAACCTGAAAACAGACAACCTTTAGTTTATCTCTGATGTTCTAAAGCTTAAGCCCAAAATTCTCTTTTTTAACCCTGGAAGTCTCAAAGGTTCTTTAGATTTACCCATAAGCTAGTTCAGGATAGAAAAGGTGCAGCCAAATTCACAAAGGTTTTTTTTTCCACAGACATTTGCTAGTATTCAGTCATGGTCAAAATCAGGTGGACTGTCACCTTTGCACTCACACACAAACAAGATTACAGAGATAATCAAAGCACAACAAAACCTTGTGGAAGGGGGGGATTGCCAGGTCCACCATGACGTTGGTGAAAATAAACTTTTCTGGACGATGGTTGTCACTCAATGCTACTCAGTGGCTTTCAAAAAAAAAAAAAAAAGTGGTTTCAAAGAGTTTAAAAGTCTGCTGTAGGCATAATAATCTCTTCATTACACATCTTTAGGAATAAAAGGGAAAAAGGACAACTTTTTTTTTTTACAGCTTTTACTTGTTAAGGATTTGTAGCAAAAGGTTAGTGTTTAAAAATTACACTTTATCAGCAGCCAACTGGCAGTAGCTAGAAAATCAAGATGTTCAGTTCTATGTCTGGTAGTCACTGCATGGTGCAGTGTATTTCTGGTCACACAGAGGAACCAGTACTGTTGATGTGGAGGGAGCTCTGGGGGTAATAAATGGATTCTGCAACAACCAGCATGTTGAAAAGTCAGAGGCTCACCCCAAGACCCACCAGTTTTCGCTGAAAGTTGTTCCATTTTAAGCATCCAGAACCACTAGCCTGAACCTTTTTTGAATTAAAGTGTTTCTTGGTCTGCTGGAGATGTTAACACAAGAGACAGAGCCAGGACTCAAATTAATCCCAGACAAGGTGGGTTTAACATGCCAGAGAAGTGATGAAAGCAAGGAGTTTTCTGTGCCTCTCACATCATGATCCCACAGAGCCATCCAAAACACATAAAACATCATCTGGTGGATTACCTGAGGAGTCCAGTCGTCTTTGCTCAGAAACAAAGATGGAAAATACTAGTGTTTATATAACACTAAAGCACTGCATGCATTTAAAAACTGAACTCTTTCTTTTTTGCTGTTCTAGGGATGGGGAGAGTGGCAGGTGTGTTAATTCTCACCTGGTTCTGCTCTGTGTTACTCAAAACATTTCAATACAGGCTGGATGAGGAAAGGAGGCTTATTACTGCTCTTCTCATCATGATTAAGCATATATCAGCACAGATATATGGGGTGTGGGGCTGCCCAAACATCCCCTGTGTGGGAGGTGGGACCACAGCCACCAACGGGCAGCTGAACACAGCAAAAAAACAAACCCACAGGGAGCAGCCTGTTAGTAGCAAATCCAAAGCAACTAACGATGTATGTCAGAAGCCAAGCTGAAGTAAATAGCAAAGCAGCCCTAGATTTCTGAGGAATGTAGTCCCGCCTGGGGGGGTTGGTCTTCACTGGGGTGTTGGTGACCAAGGTGCTCCTTACAGCTGGAACTGCAGGGAGGTGCTCAGCAAACAGAGGGGTTCCAGCTGCAGTGGGGGCCTGGCTTTCTGCCTGCAACATGTGGGAAGGGTGTGGACAACAGGGCTCAGTATCAGTGAGGCCTTCCGTAAATAATTAGAAAAAAATTTTTGCAGAGGTCACAGGAGTGGCATTTCCTTACCCACCATCCTAGACCCTCTGTGAAACACTAACCACAGCATTCAGACAGGCATCTTATTGCAGGAGACATTTTTTGCCGTAAGCAGCTCCTGGGACCTTCTGAATGCTGACCTTCTCTAACACAGGGGCATTTTCTAGGACCTCACAGTTTCAAACCAAGATGCAATTGTCCTTTTACTGAACTATATAAGGCTATCACATCCTGAAAAAAAATTGTGTTCATTGAAGAATAAATTCAGTATCATGAACTGTGTATGTACAAAGTTGTAAATAGCTCACATAACAGAATACAGAATGCATTCTGAATGTTTGGCAATTACACAGACATCAGGGGGTTTTATTGGAACCATACAGATTAGAATATTTGTCTCTATCCTTTCAAGTTTTATTTTTAAGAATTCTACAAGAGGAAGTAAACCAGATGTAAAGCCCTAAAGACGCCACTCAGGACATACCTTGTGAGTATTTCATCTGGACAGCCAGTGGTACTTTGTCACTTCTGGTACTAGCTCTGATTTTGGGAGTTTTTGTAACTCCCCAAAAAGGACTGAAAAATGTTTATATGAACATAAAATGTATAATACAGATATATTGCATCAGCAGAACATAAATGTATTCAGCTATGCTAGATAATGACGGAAATATCTCAGTGTTTCTAAGAAAAGAAAGGAAACTGCAATTCCTGACTATGGTAAAGGAAAATTTCCCACTTCTTCCTCCATTCTCTGCTGATATGCTCAGAAAGAATGTGCAACAGCTAACAGGAAATGGTTTTTAAAAAAAAAAAAAAAAAAAGAGGAAAAAGGAAAACTTCCCAGTACTCCAATGGGAGTTGAAAGTTTTTAGTATCTTTTCTGCATAATACAATTTGCTAGATACCTACTACTTAATACATATTAACTGATTTCAGGTCTGGAGATTTGCTTGGTCTAGGGTAAGCAATCTCCTATTTGTCCCTCACTCCCAATAGAAGACTGGTAAACATTCATTCAAAAAATTTGGAAGTTTCTGTCTGCAGTTTCAGTCACAGTATCCTACTTTGTGCTCTAAATGGAAAGGTGTAATTAAAGAATACCGCTAAAACTGCATCAGGCATTCGTGTGCCCAGCAGCATCATGAAGGGAGAGCCAGGTCAGTATTTATGTACCTTGCTGGGGACATCCTCCTACTGCTTAGAGAAGAAGTAGCACTAACCCATGCTTTCTTCAAGCTTGTTTGATTTACAGTTTTTTAAGTATAGTGCCTTGTCTTGAAGACTACACATCTAACACTTGCATCAGTTCACAATTATGTAGGATGAGTGTGCAGGATGAGTCATCCTGGACACATACTTGTAGACAGTTAATACTTTCAGCTATATCCTATTTGCTGGCATGTCATGCTACCCACAAGGATCATGCAGAATCACATCCTTCACAGCGGATGATGTTTCAAAACTGAAAGTGTGTGTGTGGCACAATAAACCCACTTTATTCCACTCTTTGTCTGGATGGTGTACTAGGAGGACTGACCTTCCAGAACAGCTTTTTTCTGAACATAAAGGACTGCAGACTACAAATCTCAAAAACCAGAAGTTTCCATTGAGTCTATAGCCACCTGTTAATTACCTACTGGGAGTAAAATCTTCTTCCCTAGTGTGGCATCCCACCCTTAGGGGGAAGGGAACACAAAATATTTGTAGATACTCATGGTCAAAATGAATGACAGAAGTCAGAGGGCTCACAAAAATTCACAAAGTTTTATAGTAAATTATGCACTTGGCATGAAAAAGAGTATGTTAGTCTCTGACCTCCTAGTATAGGCACATGGCAGTGGGTTTAAGATAAATGGGTAGGGTGGAAGAGAAGAGAGAAAGGGAGATATGAATAAGAGAGGGGGAAAGAGAGAGATAGAAAGGAAAAAAGTGGGGAAAAAAAAAGAGATCAGCAGTCCTGGTTCCAGCACTGATCCAGCTGATGGGCTGTCCAGAGTCCTGGGGCACATGCACTCGGGCATTATGGGGGTACATTTTTATATTTAAGTTTTCCTCACCCTGCAGATAAGTTTCTCAGTCTCCATGAAAATTATTTCTCATGCACAGTACATTCTTCTAGAGCTTTCTGAAAATGGGTGGGAGGGCTTCAGGGGTCTTGGGTGGTCTTGATCCTCCCTTGTGTTCCACGTCAGTTTCTCAACCTCACTTCTGTGCCGGCTCTGTACTATTTGTGCTTATCTCCAGGAGCCAGAACAAGGACGTTTGCCCTGGAAAAGCACTGCCCTACCTCCATATAGCCCCCGCTCCAGCCACATCCTGGTCTTTCTCACAATTTGTTACTACAACAATCCTTGGCTCTTACTATCATCGTCCTTGGTTGCCTCCACAACTGTCTGGCTCTTGGTGCCTGAGACATACACATCAGCCCCTTATCTTGTAAGCTTTTACACCTAGAGTTCCAGAAATGTCTGAAAACCTGGGTACAGTAACTGGCTCTTCTGTCTTGTCTTAACAATTGCAAAATGAACAGTGACACTGCAGTATAAATAAATCTCATTCTAGCAAGATTTTTAATGTCTTAATTTTTATCTTCTTATTTCTAATATAAATGATTCCATGGCAGATAGTAACAAATTCATCTTCAAATTCCTCCCTAAAATCAGAGATTCTCCCTCTTTCATAGTAGAGAACTGCAGCAGAGACTGAGCAGGTTCTTAGAAAAGTCAGTCTGAAAAGTAGTGAAAAGAGAAAGAATCCAGACTTCTGAAATCTTAATCCAGAACATGAATAAGACTCAGCCTTTGTTTCCTCTCACAACAGACAACAACCAGTGATATCCTCTGGATCATCGTTGCTTGGCTTTATTGTTTAGAGAAAGTAAATCTCTTTAAAAAGAGGTGGATGTTACAGGGTCTTGTCTTTTAAAGAAACTTAGGTTCAGTAAAGTATTAAATTTGGTACCCAGTCTGTCTTCATAATTTCCCTACCACTACCAGGAGCTGCATTAAAAACTTGCTGGTGTGCATTTTCTCTGTCAGACATAAATCTCCTGCAACCTGTGGATGTTAAAAATTATACATTTCCCCATATGCTGTCTGCCAAAAGTGGGAGTGATACCAGACAGTCACCATTCCACTACAGAAAGCAATGCCAGCCTTATGTTTAATAGGATATGAGACATCTCAATATGCAATGTCTATGCTGTGTGTTGTGATTTGCTGGATAAGCAGACCACTCAGCACAGCTGACAGTACAAAACCAGCCTATGCCAAACCGTGCCAACTGCAGCTGCCTTTAACTTACAGCATGCATGGACTTCACTGCTAACACACTGAAGACTGCAACCAATTTAAGACTTGCTGTATCAGCAATCCCTTCCAGCCAGCAAACTTGTTCACCAGAATGATTTATCAGAAAGGCAAACAAAGAGAAAGAAAATACTGTTGACAACCACCCATTTAAAAATGTGAATAAATATTGCAGAACACTTTGCTTCTGTGTTTACCCTGTGCTGAGCAGGACCATCAAATTAATTTGAAGATTAAACCTTCTGGAAAGCTTTGCCAGTCAGGCCTAATCCTCAATATAGGTGCAGGGAATAGACCAGTTTCAGTCTTCTCCACTCCTCTGAGGAGTTCCATGGTACGTTTCACGGTCTGCCTAAGTCATTTCTGACAGCAATACACCAGCTTTAAGGCTCTGATTAAAAAGCTATTGAAAACAATTGGAAACCTCTCCATTGACCTCAATGGATTTTGGATCACAGCCTGAATTTTACACTTTTCCAGAGATTTCTGCTATTCTAGGATGATAAAGTATAACGGTGAAGATCCTAAGACATTTCTTGCTCTAGACTGGTCACTTTCTTCCTGAAATGTTGCTGTAGACACTGGCACACGATGTAAGAAAGCTGTTTGATTTCCATCTTTATAAGACTCTTAAAACTTTCTACTGCCTTCCAGTCACCAGCCAGGCTGAGCACATCTCAAAGCTAGATCATTAGGGTGTATTCCCTAAAGCTGCTGATAAATTGAAAACGCAAGAATTTGCTGGGGAAATTCATGATAGCTGCTTGATTCATTCTCAACCAATAAAGGATTTGCTGTCTCGCCAAAATAAAGAATCATGATGGCAAAGAAACTAATTTATAGACTTAAACTAAGAACTTGTATACCACTCTGTTTCCAAATATTTCCAAGGAAATTTTTAATTACACTTTTCTCTTCTATAAATCTTAGTTTATTTCTACTTTTCCTAATTCCTGTATTGTAAAAGACTTATTATTGCATAAAACAATTTGTCAAAGTGCCTTTTAGAAAAAATGTTTAGCAATAAATCTCTCTGAAAACTGCTAGACCTTTTACTAGAAAGGAATTAACCTTATCTAAATATCTGTGAAGGAATATGGATTTAGTGCCTCCTCAGCACAGATCTTCCTTATCTTACCACTTCAGCTTTGCTTTTTATGGTGAGAAGATCCATTCACTCTACATGTCTGTAACAAGACTGTCACTTTCTACCCTTCTCACAGCACATTGAATACTGTTCGAGGAAGGTGTGTTTATTCCAGGACCAAAGCAAATTCAAGGAAACAGGCAGATCCAGAAGAACTCAGTTATAAATACTACACCATGTAAATACTACATCACCCTGTCTCATCAGCCAATGAACATCTTTCATGCCACCACCTCATAAAGCGGAAAGTATTACTGCTGTTGGTCTTAAACTCTGAGCAGCTTGAATGTAATTTGAGAATAGTTATAATTATTTCTTTTAAAATAGGATGGTCCTTTAGAATATAAGTTATTGGCAAATAACAATGCTTGAAAGGGAATCGAATCACGTGGCCTCACAAGTTTTCTTGGGGACTAAATAGCAATGGCAAATAAATACAAAATGAAAAGCTCTTGCTGGATTGAGGATTTTTGGATCATACACCCAAAGAAATGGAAAGATCAGGAAGTAGGCAAGAGGGAGATCTCTGTGTAGACTGAGGAAAGGCCAAGTGAAGTTTTGAACTGAATGCTGGATGAAAAATTTTTTATGGTTGGAAGCAAGAAAATATAACGCATGTGCACGTCATGAGTGCTTCTCCAAAATTGTGAATTACTTTTCATTTCAGTAAACATGGTACCAAATGTCCCTCAGCACTGATTCCTTCTCTGCCTGAGGAGGGGAGTTCTGAGCTTTAAATGCAATTCAAAAATAGTGTGGAGAAAGAGAAACTGGTGTCCCTCTGAGTCCCACAAAAATTGGCTCCATGTCTTCCCATTTTCCAGACTAGGTATAGCACTGACACATTTTCAGAGTCTGGAAGTCTCATTCAAACCATATATCAACACTGTTCAAAACTGATTTGAATAGTTCACAAAGCATGGGGGGCTTTGTTTTACAGTATCTCAAATAAAACCACAAGCATACGTTTTGCATGCTACCCTAAATCCTCAAAAATACATACATACTAAGATAAGTGAGATTCTAGTGTGCTCTGCTTTTAGAAAAATCAACTCTTTAGCTGCATAGCAGTGTTATTTTTCAAGGAAGAAACATGGAAAATTAAGTCATTAAATATTCAAGGCTAGAAAAAAACCTTAAAGGTAACACATATTTTGACAGCATCCTTTTAAGTAATATTTGTGCTTTTCCTTGAACTACTTCATCGCTTATTTATAAGCCACATCACAAAAATCATAAACCATATGAAAGAGTAATTTACAAGCAATAAAATCTGTATTAGCATCTGAAAAACTGTGTTTTCTAAAATATCAAGACAAAAGAATATGCAACACATTCTTTTCAAATTTCCTGATCTTCCCTCTCCTTCCCCACTACCGTCCTTGAAATAAGGGAAGAAATATTCATAGAAAATTTTCATTACAGGCCTAGTTCTTCAAAGTGCTGATTGTCCTCTGATTTTTAAGATTGATTTCTCTATGGTGTCCCTTACCACACAAAACAGCAGATGTTCCAGATACATACAAATATTTTCTCGTGTTTTCTTAGCTTTAACGGGCAAAGTCCTTGGGACTTTGGTGCCTGCAACAGCTTGCACCTGCCTAAGTCAGTGCAGCCCCACAGCTGCACACAGTTCTGCCTGTAGTATCAGATAGAAATTCCTCAGCATTAAAAGACACATATAACAACAACTATGAATCTTTCACAACATTTTTCAGTGATAACATGGAGTGATTGTCTTTTAAGCATGGAGAATGCTTTATTGGGCTTAACTAACCATTTACTAGTGCCCTTGTTGTTACTGGCAGAAGAGATAACACTGTGTTTAAACCTATACTGAACCTTGCTCAAACAAAGATGCTGATTATTGCTGCATTTTTCTTGTTTTAATGAACAAAAGTATTAGATGTTAATTTTTATGGACCTTTAATCTTAATAAGGAAGTTTACTAAGAAATATTTTACTGAGCCAACACTGGTCATATAGCAGAGTAGTTTTATACTAAAGTGAAATTTGCTTCCTTTGTCTTACTTTTTAGTTGCAAAAAAACCAAAAACCAAAACCAAACAAAAACAAAAACAAAAAACAAAAACCAACAACAAAACCCCAAAACAAAACACAAAACAAACCGAACAAAAACCAAACAAAAAAAACAAAAACCAAACCAAACAAAAAAAAAAAAAAAAAAAAAAAAAAGAAAGAGGAAGGAACTAGTCATTCGGCTTTTAGTGAGACTGGCACTTGCAAAACCCTAAACCTTCTTCCTGCCATTTGAACAGTTATATACCAAAAGACTGATGCATAGTTCCATTTTAAGCCCGCAAATCTTATGATCAAGCACAAACTTGACAACCTGAGTCAGAAGATAAAGCCTACTGCTTGAAGAAAATGTTTGAAACAGAGCAGTGACTTGTAGCAGAACGGTGCCTTGGCATGCTGTAACATGTAGTGACTACTGTTCCCTGCCACACAGCCAACAGAGTAGCAAAAGCTGTAGGGAAATAGGTCTCTGGTTTAGAAATACAAATTATTTAGCATCATGCTCTGTGCTGAGCTGCTGCTAATACCAAGTTTTCAGAGAAATGTTTTATGCACCAAGAAAATTACTGAGGGATTCTCCCCCCCTTCTCATATTTCAAGAAACAAGATACTTGCATGGATTGCCCTGTGCAGAGCGCATTGATTGCATTGCAACATATGGCTGTCTAGTGTGAGGACATGAAATAGAAATGGTCTTCACCTTTCTGTATTGCAGTGAGTAATATTCTTCCAGTAGATGCTGAAGAATTGCTGTCAACTTCCTAATTATCCAAGGCATAATTAAACCTGACAAAATGAAGATTTATTTTTCTGGGCTTGTTCTCCTAAAGTGCTATAGGGGTGCTGTATAATGAGGTATAGCTGCTATGCTGAGAGCTATTATTCCAACTCTGACCAACAGTCCCAACACAGTGACACAGAAGGGAAGCCAAGCACCCCAGTTACCCCACCCTCCACCCAAGGGTACAGAGGGAACTGGCAGAAATGAGCCATTTTCCATCATAGTTCTGGCTAACTGGGGAGGTCCCAGTTGACTGGAGGTTTGCAAGTGTGATGCTCATCTACACAACTGTCTGGAAAGAGGATCTAGAACCACAGGGATGATCAGAGGCCTGGAGCACCTTCCCTGTGAGGATAGGCTGAGAGAGCTGAGATTGTTCAGCCTGGAGAAGAGAAGGCTACGGGGAAACTTTAGTGCAGTCTTTCAGCCTGAAGGGGGCCAAAAAGAAAGGTGGCGGGAGATTTTTACAAAAGAGTGTACTCTTTGCCCTTGTACAGGACAAGGGGCACTGGCTTTCAACTGAAAGACGGCAGGTTTAGATCAAGAGAAAATCTTTACTGTGAGTGTGGTGGGACACTGGAACAGCCTGTCCAGAGAAGCTGTGGGTGCTCCATTCCTTGGGGAAATGTCCAAGGGCAAGTCTGATGGGGCTTTGAGCAACCTGGTCTAGCAGAAGGTGTCCTTGTCCATGGCTGGGGTGTTGGACTAGGATCTTGAAGGTCCATTCCAACCTAAGCCATTTCATGACCCTATGATCCGGGAAACTACAGAGGCCTGTCAGCCTGAACTCAGTGCCAGGGAAGGTCACGGAGCAGACCATGCCAAGTGAGCCATCACGCAGCACATCCAGGACAAGCAGGGAATCAGGCCCAGCCATCAAGAGTTGTGAAAGGCAAGTCCTGCTTGACCAACTGTCCTCTTCCTATGACAGAGTGACCCAGAAAGACTACAAATGTTTCTGCTTGGACTTCAGTAAAGCATTTGATACTGTTTCTCACAGTATTCTCCTGGAGAAACTGGCTGCTCATGGCTTGGATGGGTGCACTCTTCACTGGATTAAAAAGTGTCAGGATGGCTGGGCCCAGGGAGCAGTGGTGAATGGAGTTATATCCAGCTGGCAGCTGGTCACCAGTGGTGTTCCCCAAGGCTCAGTACTGGGGTCAGTGCTGTTTATTATCTTCATCGATGATCTGGACAAGGAGAATGAGTGCACCCTCAGTCAGTTTGCAGGTGACACCAAGCTGGGCAGAAGGATCTGCTGAAAGGCAGGAAGCTCTGCAGAAGGATCTGGACAGGCTGGATAGATGGGCCAAGGACAGTGGCACAAGGTTCAACAAGACCAAGTTCCAGTCCTGGCCTTGGGTCACAACAACCCCAGGCAGCACTACAGGCTGGGGGCAGAGTGGCTGGAAAGCTGCCTGGTAGAGAAGGATCTGGGGGTGCGGGTTAAACAGCTGCTGAACATAATCCAGACATGTGCCCAGGTGGCCAAGGAGGCCAGTGGCATCCTGGCCTGTGTCAGCAATAGTGTGGCCAGCAGGGCCAGGGTAGTGATTGTCCCCTCTACTCGGCACTGATGAGGCTGCACCTCGAATCCTGTGTTCAGTTCTGGGCCTCTCACTCCAAGAAAGACATGGAGGTGCTGGAGTGAGTCCAGAGATGGGCAGTGAAGCTGGCAAAGGGTCTGGAGCACAAGTGTTATGAGAAGCAACTGAGGGAGCTGGGGTTGTTTAGCCTGGAGAAAAGGAGAATGAGGGGGGACCCCACTGTTCTCTGACAGGAGATTGTAGCAAGATGGGTGTCAGTCTCTTCTCCCAAGGAACAAGCACTAGGACAAGAGGAAAGAGCCTTAAGTTGTTGCACAGGAGGTTTAGATTGGATATTAGGAAAATTTTCTTCACAAAAAGGGTTGCCATGTACTGGAACCCAGGGAAGTCATCATCCCTGGAGGGATTTAAAAGATGTGGACATGTGGTATTATGGACATAGTTCAGCGGTGAAGGGTTAATAGTTCAACTCAATGATCTTAAAGGTCTTTTCCAACCTAAGTTATTCTATTAATCTATAGAATCTATACTTTTCTGTCTGTCAAGCAGTAGCAAGAAGCATGGCATATTACAGAAAGTCTGTGCATATGATACAACAGATTTGCTTCATTCTGTCATGAGGTTGTGAACCCTTACACAAAAAAGTCCTTGCCTCTCTCTTCAACAGTGCAAGTGCCATAGATGTAAAGGAGATTATACTGAGACTGCATCGCTGATGTTGTATCCAGTCCTGTGGCTCTAGTATACAGGCATTCCATCCAAAAACATTACCACTAGGCATAAGCTTCACAATCACATGGTCCCAGGCAGTTCAAAGTTTCAGCTCGTTCCCTAGCTTGTTCCCTACCTTGTTTGCTAATTCCTGGTACAAGCTTACTTGATCTCAGTAACAAACCTGTTATACTCCATACATAATCTGGGAAAAAGAGTGTTTGAACTTCTCAGCTTTAAATGCCTTTTTTTAGAAATAGCATGCTCAGCTATTTAAAGACTGTTAGTAAATGTCCCTTGATTGCTAGGAAACCACATCGCATTAAAACACTAAACAACATCCACAGGCTGCTTTGACCATCTAATACGCGATTTCTATTATTTAATGTCTGTGCTAGCACACCCATCAGGCACTGATCTCATCCATTGTCAAAAATAAAGCAAAGCTTAGCTTGTTCTTGGATGAGTGGTTCTCCAGAAGAACAAAATACAGAACTTCACAACACAGAAATCTCTCAGGAGACAGCATTCTACTATTAAAAGCTATGCTATTATCAAATGTAGTAAATCTATGGCTACTGAATATCTTGACATGAGAAAATATGAAAGGATCCAGTTTATGAACAAGACAACTTACTGATAATTAAATCACATACTTAGAAAATACACAGCCACCTATAAGAGCAAGAACTGAGTAAGGCCCACAGAATGAAAACTGATATGGTCCTAAGAGATGGGCATTTAATATTTAAAGAAGAAATCCTCAAGTTTTGAACTATGCAATAATATTCTTTCCCAGGAGACTAAGGCAAATGCACAGCAAGCAGAAGCATTCTGCTGACTAGAGTTTCTTCTGTCTTATTATCACCCTCTTATCTCAGGTTAGCTAAACTACAGTTTATCTAAGACAATCTTCATTAGAGGCTGAGACATTAAAGAGAAAGCACCTTAACCAGGTCAAAGACTTAATAGCAAAAACTCTGTTACTTCTCTTGCTCTGTTTTCAGGTGTCATGTCACAATCTTTGATCCAAATATTACTTGTTCTAGCTTGCTCTGAAGCCAGGCCATTTGTGTATGTCACAGTAAAATGAAGCCCAGATGGATAGAAAGTGTAGACTTACTTATGATGGTTTACATTTTGTATGTTACAAAGTATTACCCTGTTAATATGAGAATTCACACCTTATGGCGAATAGTATAATTCCTGGTAAACAAGTTCTGGTAAACAAGTTCTGATAAGGAAGAGTGACACATATAAGATCAGGACTATTCGTAACATTTGTGATGACAGTTAAAGTTCAAAGTTCCCTATGAAATTAAGTCCTAATATCTCCTGCTTTCTTTGCTGTCTCGGGTCTGATTATCTCTTTCCCTTCAAACTGTTCCCTACAAAGCAGCTGCTGATCCAAATACAGGTTTGGCTTTGCATTGCATTTGTGGGGTGCATCCTTCTGGGTTTAATACATAAAGAAAGTGATTAATGCAAACCTGAAGGAAAAAGCAGCCGAACACTGATTTAGTTCTGTGCTCAGCTTCTCAGCAGTATTTAGGGTCTGTGTCATACTTCTTTTTAATCTGACTTTATCAGCACATTTCCAAAGTTTTAAGAAAGCAGTTACATTTTTATTCCACAAAAATGTGCTTTGTTCCACTTTAAAACACCATACAACAGCCTAGGTTTAAAACAGATGGTTTCAAAACTAAGCCTGCAATTTGTGGCATGAATATCAACATCAATGTCATGACTGGACCTTACTATATTTATACAAAACAGCAGCGTGTCCTTGAGATGTTTTAGGAGTGCAAGACAAGGGCTTCAGTGCTCACATTCCTCTTCAAGAGCAGAAAGATTACAAGGCTTAGATTCCATGTGTAATTCAAGGTTTTTTCTGTAAGGAGACAACAGCAGGGTTAGAAGCTGCATGCAGCCTGCTGTTCCTGTTGCTACAGAACATTCTCTATGAGGCAGTCTAACAGAAAAAAGGGGGAGTAACAACTAGGTCATGCTTTCTGTGTGCAGGGCAGAGACATGGTGGTTTGTCAAAACTCACATCAGAGAATGTCAAAATTGATCTCCCCAACTCAAGAAGTCCTATCCAGTACATAACCACAAGATTCCTTCTTTCAAAGAAAGGAAAAGCCACTAGGAAAATTCCTTTCTTTGGGTCAGGGTATGTACTAGGGAAGTCTTCATCGAAACATCATCTGTGCATTTACAGGCTATGTGCTTCAAAGGCAATCCAACTAAAACCACAGAATTAGAAAGGCAATTTGTCCACCTGACTTGAAATACTGACTTTGTTTATTGCTTTTATTTAAATGCTTACAGCCTTCTTGCCAGTAACCACCTCCACAGCTATCATTTGGATAGCAAGTGAACGTGACACTGCTTATCTGCCCAGTGCTCTTGTAGTGAAGGTCATTCTGCAGCTGGGAGTAACGTGGAAGGAAGGGCTAACAGAACGCTTATCCTCCTTCTTTCTTCTCTGGAGGAAACTTTATGGAGACATAAAGCAGTCATCTAAGATACCAGTTGCTTGCAGTAGGATAGACAAAGAGAAAACAGTCTTTCTGAATCAGTGTTATTTAAAAAAAAAAAAAGAAAAATAATTTATTATCAAAGTCTATCAGAGATAACATCATCTGATTCCCAATTGCAAATCACTGCACAAGAATGGCACATTTCAAAACCGGTGATTAAATCAAAGTCAGACTCTTGCCACATCCTATACTTTGTTAATTCAAGACTTTGCAGTATGACCACCCTTCGGCCCATTACCCTGAGAGTCATCTCTGCTCTGGATATAAAAAGTAGAGTATGCTAAACCTTGACACCAGCAATCATCTGTATATGTGATGCTGCATGAGATATCAAGCAGCACAGATGTGTTCAGACCGTGCGGGACCGAGTCCTGACACAATTCTTTTAGTGGCAGTAGAATAGGGGGATAAGTGTGTAAAGAGAAAGAGATAGGATGCTGAATTGCCCAGCATGTCCCCTCCTCAGAGATACCCTAAGATTATGGATTGCTGACATACCTAATGGGTAGGAATGCATATAACACAAGATCAAATTAATTGTTATGAATGCAGGTATTTGTAAAACCACTAAGGTCTACTCTGCTGGCAGACAGCATGTACACTTTCCATAATGTTCATCATGCTCAGAAAACCTTTCTCCTCCCAGATACCTTCCTCCTTCCAGGCCTGTACATTATTGTATATTGTATTGTTATCCATTTGACAAAACACATGTCAAGGAGAATGCAGGATCTCATAAGATCTTTGTCACTGCAGCAGGGTCACGAGGGGAAGTTTTTAATTTTACCTCCTTTCACTATGTCTGTGTTGAGTCTAATCCAAAAGAAGAGAGTCCTTATTATCTCCGCACACTTCTGCTTTTATTTGGGTTTTGTGCTGTCAAACTAATGACCGTGAACTTTCTTTTGACTCTTGCCATAGGAGGCTGGACAGAGAACAGTTCTCTAAGAGGAATCCTTGGTTTTGCCTAGAGCAGGGGGGTTGGGCAGAACCCAAGATGCTATTTTAAAAGCAACACAAGTGCCGCAGGACAAACAAGGCATTTGTATGCACCATAGTATCTTCCTCTTTATCTTAAAAAAAAACCCTCACCCAAACTCTTGTGCAGCAAAGCATGCAAGCTTCTCTCTTACTGGGGACATATATCATCTTACAAATCTGAAAAACTTTGGCTAAACTGATTTAATATGACAAGCTATAATGGGAGGAGAGGGGAACACTCTTAATACGATAGCAATGAATTCCAGTGAATTTTAGCATGATTTCTGAACAAGCATGAACACTACTGGCTGGTTCTGAAAGATGGTGGTTGATACACATACAAATAAAGCCTGTTTGGACTACGGGGTTTTATTCCAGGCACCAGAAGAAAGTATTAAAGACTATCTTATATAAAAAAACCACAAACGACCGAGAGTTATGTCACCTAAAGCAACTATAACACAGTGTGTGCAATCCTAGAAATTACCCCTGAGCACAGCACTGACCTGATGATTATTAAGACAGGCAAGAGAGGGCATCTTTGTTTCTCCTGGCATGTCTTTCCGGATCAGGACCATATAAGCATTACAGAGTTTTTCACAAGATTAGAAAAACTGGACCTTCACAGAAGTGCACAGCATGGACTGGTGGGTAGGGACACATAGTTTTTATCTCTGCACAGAGGCTTCCAAAGGGCCAGATTGGGCAGGAAAGCCTTGTGCATAGTGCAACTTTTCAACTGAGGTAGAGGACCTCACTCCTACTTCCAAAAAGAAAACATAAATTGGTGAGGAGGACCAAAATTAACCACAAGCTTTCAAAACTGCTTGAAGCTATGTCCTTTCACACTCACAACAGTATCCTGAACACAGGAAAAGCATATGAGTACATGTTTTTTGAAAGACTTTCTACTTACTGCATAAATGACAGGGGTCAGTGAACCTACAGGTCAGCTCAGCATGGTCATATGACTCCTTGCCCACCCAAGGGCCTTTGTCAAAGCTGAAATAACTAGGCTGAACATAAAAAGATGTAATATAAATGCAAAGTATATGTGTGGGGAGTGGGTGGTAAAGATGGGAACAAAAGAGTTTTATTTCAAAATCCTTTGGAATTTCAAAATTCTTTGGAATGACTATTTTTGTACTACAGTTTACCTACCACAGCAGACTCCCAAGAATAGCACTGGAGTAATATTTGTAGGTCTTATGTTCTATAGATTATTATTACTATTATCTTGGAAAAGGTTATTACAACAAAGATTGGTTCTGGCCCAACTGCAGGGAAATATTATTCTTTCCCCTGCAAATAATGCAGCATTTCATTTGTCTGTAGGACAGAGGAGCCAGAACCATAACCCATAAACCAACCCATAAAAGCCCAGTTATGCCTTTGGAGAGTTGAGCAGTTCTTACAACATATTTCCCCACACAAATTTAACAGCCATCTTGAACAAGCAGCTGCCTGGAAGCTAGGGAGCAAAATATCCCAATGAGAGTTATTTTGTCTTTAAGGGACTATTCAGGGAGATGAAGAGAGGAATAAATTCCAGTCCTTTTGGTAAGGAAAGGTTTTAAAATTAATAGTTGATTACTTTGGAAGAAACATGCCAGATTAGACAAGATGCTTTAGTAGCAATGATCATCCCCCAGATTTGTCTCCACGAGTTTCAGGCACAACAGGATTTCAAATACTTCACACTTAATAAAACCACGTGGCTTTCTAGAGTTCCTGGAAAACATAGGGAGCCAAGTCTTGCCATTATCTAACTGGTCCATGGCCACAAAGATCAGTTTTCACTGCTGACCTCTGTCAAACACGGACTTTTAGCAAAATTCCATGAAGACTCACATATCGAACAGTCAAAATCAAGGTCTTGCATGCCACAAATGGTGTTACAATACTGTAGCAACCAAGTAGCAAAGCTTAATATGAGACCCTGAACAGGGTAGGGGCGAGGGTTTCTTTAAACAAAACTGAAACAGAAGTGATTTTACCCTCTTGAATCCATTTACTTACAATCAGCAAGACATTCATAGAAGACTGGCCTGCCCAGCAGTCAGGCACTGAAGCACATGTATCTCAGTGTTTATCTAGAACTCTTTAAAATGACAGAATTATAAGGGATGAAATATGAAGTTCTCTGTTGAGTCCTTCTCCTGTGCCCTGGATTCCTCTGAGTTTGGAAACAATGTTCCAGTCTTTGGTCTGATCTTCTGTACTACAAGTTGACAGTCCATCTGTTCAATCATTCCACCTCTCTGGAACATTAGGATTTGCTCACCATCCTACATAATTGTTTGCTTGTGTTATGGTTCCTACTGTGTTTTCTGCCATTTGTCATGATCTTTACATAGCTTGGGTCTCTCTTATAGCTTAGAAGATAGCTTCCTTCTTTTAGGTTGCCCTTTCCATGCTGTCTTCTCTGAGAAGCTGTGCATACTGGTGCTGGGGTTTCAGTGACATGCTAATATAGGTGCTGTGGTACAACACAGGGCATTAGCAGAGCCTTTCTCCAACTGTTCCCTCCTCCTGCTGCTCCCAGAACCACACATGCCCATTCACATCAGTCTTACAATTTCTATCATAATACTCAAACCACACATGCCCATTCACATGTCTTATCATTTCTATCACAATACTCATACAGATTTGTCTCCGTAGTGCTACCAACTTTAAAGTGCCTGGGAGGTAAGAAAAAGACTTTTTACTTGCTTAAAGATTTTGAGAGCCTGGTTTTGCCACTCTCCAAAAGTTTTAAGCTTGACTGAATCCTCTGCCTTGATTCCCTGCTGTGTAAATAATGATGATGACCAGTTTATCATCTGTCTCTACTCACTGTAAGTGCTTGGGAACACAGATTGTTTTGGTTGTCTGTGATAGTGTGCTGAGCTTGAGGTGGCACCAGTTTTAGCAGGTATGTCTCAGTGTTACAGACATAATGAGCTCTTGTGGGGAGGCAGGGACACCTTTGGTGTGGAGATGCCCAAACCAGAGAGATCCAGCAATTCTGTTGCAAGGGAGTATTTCTTCCATAAGTGTTTTTGTATGTTAACATCAGCAAACCATATTTACAATTCCTGTGCAAACACAGCTTGCTATCCTAGTATTTTTTCTTAAGCACAGAAGCAGAAATTGTCAGTTTATGCAGTTCCTTGCTGGCTTGTGCCATTTCTTACAGTATGTGCAAGCTAGGATATTTGAAACACGATGGGGGTCTTTTACCCTCCCCTTTTAACTGAATATAGGGTCTGAAAGGAGTGTTTGAAACAAGCAAAGGGAGAGATCTTCTATATTCTCCTCACTGCACATTTCATTCTTGACCTAAATGAGCAGCTTTCAAAGCATCAAAGCAGCATTTGTGTTCTCTACTCTCAAACCTTGAATTCTGCCTGTGGGTTAATCTCAGTGGTGGTCGTTACACTCACAAGCCATTTAGTCACAAGGAATAGGCTAACAGTACTTGATCATTTCTCTCTGGCTACTGAAGAGCCATCATCAGGAATGACATTCTACCACCGTCAATAGAGGCTGGAGATGAACCCTTGGGGTTATGTCAGCTTTAATCCTGTTAGTCACTAGCTCCCATTAAGGGCACATTAGAGCTCACCAGAGGCCGGTGACTGTCTGCACCTCACTAGCTTTCACCCACAGTTGAAGTCAAAGGGGACAGAGGAAGCAGAGAGAGGAGCAGGAAACAAACACAGCAAAATATTAAAAAGCTGGGGCTTTTTGTAGGGTGCTTAATATATTAAAATTTTCAAATCTTCTCCGTATTTGTCAATTTTTACTGCATTAGAGCATTTTTCTCCACTGTGAGCTATTTCATAGTTGGTGCTCACTCCCTCTGCAATGTTCAACTCTAATTTAAAGTTTAGATATATGAAGTGACATCAATTTAACTACGTTTTATGGATGAGATGCACGTGGATACAGCAGATGTGAACCATTCCAATACATTAGTCTAAGGAGCTGCAAAAGTCATTCTGGGCACCTGACTCAGATGGTTTTTTCAGTATAAGTATCCCAGAGAAGTTCTCAATAGACATACTCAATATTCTAAAATTATATTGAGTTATGCTGTCAAAATATCAACACAGGAAAATTGAAAAGTGTCAGAAACACAGTGCAGAGAATAACTGGGAACTTGAATGGGCAACTGAGTATTTGCTGACCAATTGTCACCTGAAAAGGGGCAAAAAAGATGAATTTTCTGTCCAACCTGTATTTTTTTTTTTTTTTGGCTATCAGTGTCCCCTAGGAGACCAAAGTCTTTTAATGTCTAACTCAGTCTGTTAGCATCTTCGCTTAACAGATTCACCAAGACAGACAGGACATCTGATACCTTTTTATATAAGGACTACACCGAATAGCTGTAGAAAAACCCCTCAGCAGGTTTTTCCTAGGAGTTATTTCACCATGGATGAAACTGTCACCACCTAAAAACAGACTCACCCTAACAGTTCACAAAATAACATGTTTATTAATGCAAATTTGTGACAATTTATGGGGTTCACTGTGTCTGAAATAGGGTCTAACTGCAAAAAAAAGCACTCAAACCATGTAGTAATAATAATGATAATACAAAGCATAGGCACGCATGCTAAAGAAAATCAGCTTACAAAGAATATTAATACTACAAAACCTAAGCAAAAACTAAACCAAAAGAACTAACGAAGAATAAGTAAAGCAAAAACTTGAGCACCTGCCCTAAGGCAACTTACAGATAAGCAAGACAACTTACAACAAATAGGTAAAGAAAGAACTTGAGCACCTGCCCTAAAGCAAAAGAACTAACAAAGAATTAGTAAAGATTTTAAAGTACTATGGAGCAAAAGTAAAATTAGTGTATGTGTATAAAGAGATTGCTCACCCCAAAGCATGCCAAGAAGGTGGAGGGAGAAAAGGTAGCCCTAGCCCATTGGTTACCTCCGCAGTGTTGATGGAACTTCTCCCCGATTTTTGCTTATTTCCAGTCTCCTTTTATACCTTTTTCTTTAGGCAGTTGAGTGGCTATAGCCAAGAAAATAATTTTTGGGATGATAGATGGATGAAATTGACCCAAGGATCCACTTTGCGAGTTGCCAGGATGTGTTTCCAGGATGTTGGGGGGGGAGTAGGAGTGGGAAAAGGCCGTGTTATCTCCATATCACTCCTTTCTTCCCTTAATGCTGTTATCAGTTTCTAGGAATGTCTCCCCAGGTGCTGGCTTTTTCCAGAAAACCATCAGAATCCTTTTGTTTCCTTTTGTGTGGCCTTATCTATCACATCATACTGCTGAATGTCTCTACCTTAATTTGAATTATATTTATAGCTCTATATTAGGTATTTACTATAATTCACAACACAAGAGCACTGCTTTTAGGCAGCCAGCAGTAAATGCTGAGAGTCTTTCTCTTGTTTTGTTCTACTTAGAACTGTTCACAAAAGTTCAGACTTCTATTACCATGTGCATGTAGGAGACTTTCTCTAACTCTGTTAAAGTTCCACAGCTTGGCATGTACTTATTAAACCTTCTGAGAAGGAAGTCCAGCTTGTATCTGCATGAACAAGTAGATACAAAAACACAAATGTGAAGAAACACAAAAGCATTGACATGGGTTGCTCATCCTCTTTTCAGTATCTGGGAGCATATCAAACTTGACAATTAACTATTGGAAGATTTGAAGGAAAGTTATCGGAGTGCCCTTATGCACACATAGCATATTCAAAATTTCAGTATAAGGCATGGAGGTTCTGTAGCTTATTTATATTATAAATCGTTATTCTAAATCGTAGAGTTTTGTTTACAGACTTGCAAAGGTGCATGCATTCTTCTTAACACGTGCATTAAATTTGTTTGCAAAGTTGTCAAAAAGCATTTTCATACAACTTTGCAAATAACCTCATGTACAGAGATATCCAAAATCCTCTCTGTTTATGTAATTGTAATCATAATGTTGATGTGTTGACAGTATTGGCATGTAAGAATGTGCAAAATATCAATTTAGGCAGAAAACTCAGTCATGGCATCCTATATTATGAGCAGTTTGCTATACAGCTTTGTGATAGAAATTTGTTTCATTTTGTCTATATTACATTATATAATCCATATTATCTTACAGAAAATTCCTCTGGTCCAGTTCAGATTTTCTCTTTTTAACTTGCAAGAACTATTTATTTTATCAGCCTTAACTTTGTATAGACCTGTTGGTCAGTTTATTTAAGATGTATAAAAACAATACTTAACACAATCTTTTTTAAGAAAAAACACTTCATGTTTTCTCAGGTATTCCAGGATCAATTCCCCAAGAATACTAAGGTGACCTTACACTTGGAAATATTCAAGAATCCTGCAAAGACAGTGGGGATTAGGTCCAGGGATATTTTATTTTTTCCAGCTATACCAGTACAGAATTATGGGTTGCCACTTTGGTGTATTTGGGGGATTCCGTGGTGCAGAGATCAACTAGTATAGCTGAAACAGAGCAGGTCCTTCCATGCATTTGCTACACAATTGAACAAGCATACTGAAAAGGAAAAAAAAAAAAAAAAAAAAAAGAAAAAAAGTTTGTTTTTGAGTGATATTTTTCATCATTGCCTACTCTGCCAATATTTTTGAATACCTGTTACCAGAGAGAACCAGATTCAGCATGTTTTGTAGCAATCATCCACAGAATCTGAGTATGTGCTTGCACAATGAAAGTTGCCAGTGATGCATTTCTCGGTTCTTATTCCATTTGATTGAATTAATCTCACCTTTTCTTTACAAGAATCAATGAAGTATTTGGCTTAATTGATCTCTCTTGAAAAATATGCCCACAAGGAGTACAGTGTGCTTTTGCTAACTCTGGTTCAACCTTCTAAATTATGTCAGAAATTTAACTATCTCTTATAACACCACTTTTACAGTTCAGAACACAGAGCAATTGAATGATAAGCAGCTGAATCAATGTTAATCATCTCTGCCAAGCTGCTCACAGGTAACATAACCTTAATAGCACAATATATTCCAGAGTGGCTTCAAACTATAAAAATCACATCCTATGCTGTCCAGTGCTAGGCTGTCTCAACTTCCCCTACCTATGCATTTGAATATTACAGTTTCACTGTTTTAATGAGGGACTGTACTTACACCTTGCCTCAGGTTAAAGAAAAAAGCAACACTACACAGTGTAAGCACAACACACATGAATTGTACCTTCTTTAGCTAAAGTTTTCACCCTGGGCCATTTTCAAGGTCCTGTTTTTCTCTTGCTAACGCTTTTGTTGCTGTTGTTGTTACCAACTTTTTCTAAAGGAGTATTATTGAAAATAATGAGTCCTAATATATTTTATAGTCAAGAGCTTGCTTATCAGACCTAGTTTTTCATTTTGTGGGAATCTCCTCCGGAATGCCTTAGAGCATCTTTGAGCAGAGATAGTATTGGGCATCAGATAGAAAAATCTAATGCCATCTTATTATCCAATTTTTTTGCACTGATTTGTATAATCCTCCCTCTTGACACTGTTAGTGTAAAAAAGAAACTGACCATTCTCATTTTATTTTGCCTTCCTGAAGATGATTTAATAAGCCTACCCTTTCTATTAATTTACAGAAGCATAAATGACATCCACTGGATTGATACTTAATCCACATCAGTCTAAATGTGGACGTTGTATTAATTTCCTGAGAAGTGAAGCAGACTTGTCTTGCTACAGAAACGATCTCATTAAGTAAGCAAAGGCCTGGTCAAAGGGATAAAGGCCACACAAATATTCACCAGCATCTCCAGCTTCCTGGCTACCCTAATGGCTTAGATCAGAAGACAGACCACACCCTTGTGCCAAAACCCAGCTTTAATATTCATGCTTCACTCCAACACGAGCTATGCCTTAAGACTGAATTATATCTGTGTGCAAAGATCCACCACAAGGTTCACAAGCCACTTACATCTTCAAAGTGACTTGAGAAGAGCACTGTTCTTGTGGAGTGTTTCTCTGCAGAGGGGACTATGGTAAGCACTGAACAGCGCTTACCAAATCATGGTCTGAAAGTTACATTGACGATTGCCCTTTTCTCTTCCCCCTTCCCATGAAACTCACAACATTTTCTTATAGAGTCTATCTCTGTCCAGCAAACTATTTTGAGATCACCAAAAATTGTGGTGTTACAATAGTATGCACACTCTATTGAACAATTATGTGCAAAAATCACATTTCTTTATCACAGCAGCAGGACATAGTGAGGAACTAACAGAACACTTCTTGGCAGAACAGTACTTTCACCTAACTCTCCAGTAATAGATTTTGGCTGGTGTTCCTAGATTTGAAGAAATCTTGTAATTTGACAGTGCAAATGTATCAACACATGTATTCGTCTATTCTCTACCACGCCAAAATTAATTCACTCTTCCCAAACCATCTCCTCCAAATATTAGAATTTTGGTTTCTCTGAGCTTTCTTGCTCCTCCTAACTTCCTTCCTTCCTTCCTGTTCAGTTTTCTACACCCAAGCTAACCCTTACAGACTATTCATCTGTGCACAATCTCCTTTCCTTTTCTTATCTCTCTAACTTACGTATTATTCTCTCCACAAGCTCCATTCTCAACACTAAACTCTTCTTCCATCAGCACATCAGCTTGTTTCACTTCATCTTTCTGCTACTCCATCATGACAGTGTTTGGTGCCCAGACCAAGGATCACACCCACCATTTACACCTATCACTCTCAGCTTTCCTATGCCCTTCTGTAACATACTCTGAGGGGGTGTGTGCAGCATAAAGCAAAAACAAAACAAAACAACAACAACAAAACCATCACACACACAAACACAAATGGCCTTATTTCTAGGGGGAATGTATTAGAAAGTATAGAACAAGGTATGAGGAACATTCAGACTATTTCTGAAACTTTCCTATGGGAATCCAGGAGGTATCTGTAGTTAAACCTGTAGAAAGACACAAGAGCAGGTTTCAGTCAGTGGATACAGGAGAAACTGTTTGCAATAGTTGTAGGTGTGCTAGACACTATAAAAACAGAAAAAGTAATAATCCCACTAAAGTATCAAAGTATCCCACCCTATAGTCTTGTTATAAGTTACCTAGAAATGCTCGAGATAACTAAATTATAATTAAAGAATATATTTATTAGTATATAATAGAAAA
>JAYRBT010000093.1:45373128-45388437 GCA_036023395.1 Myiotriccus ornatus | reverse complement strand
AAAACTGAGATGCAGCTCAGTTTTGGGTGCCCGACAAAGGCACCCAAATTAAGCAGGTGACATGGGGATTCTTATTTATCTTTTCAAAACGCCTCACTACCAAAACCAATAATCAAAAAACTCAATCTAACCTCTTGGTGTCATTTAGTGTGGATTTGCCACACCAAGACTGCAGGAGTACATCAATGCAGAGTATAAATTAAATTCATTAACTCTTCACCCTGTATAAGGACTCCCATTCACACCTGCATTATTGTTCTTCAATCACAGTAAATTATCCTTCCATGTAGTAGGAGAAAGCTGCTGCAATCTAGTAATGTCACACCTGGATGGAAGCTTCCGTGGCAGTATAACGTGGTTTAATTCAACACTTCTTCATAGACTCTGCTGATTTGCTTTAATTTTCTTGAAAAGGAATTACTTTAGGGAGGGAATTTGTCAGTGCAGTAGTCTGCTTTACCAGATAAAATGGCAATGCCTGCCTCTGTGGAGGGAAGAAAGATGGTGGTTAGGAGAAGAAGCAGATCACAGAGTCTCAAAGCAGGTGTACAGCTTTCCTCCAGCCTCATGGAGAGGCCCCATGAAAAGATATGAATGCTTCAGGCTCTGTTATCTCATGGCAGAGCACACTGTCCATGCCCGGGCAGGCTGAGGGAGCAGCACTGCTGGTGCAGTGATAAGGGGTTCTGTTTGGCTCATTAGGTCAGGGTGAACTGCATGAGGGCAACAGGAGTATTTGCAAAGCCTGAGCAGAACCGTGGCATTTTGCAGATGCTTTTCAAAGACCAGTTCCATGACTTCACAGGGAAGTAGAGAGGGAGGAAATAACCCTAAAAGCTCCATTAATTAGGGCTTTGTCTGTATTTTCCTTTCCCTTACAGAAGGAAGTCTACTTTATACTGAGCATCCATTTAAGTAGCTGCAATTGAACTTATATCATTCAGCTAATATACTTGGTCATTCAACAGTTTTTCAAGAGAAGTCATTCATTTCATGCAGCTGACATCTTTCTTTGCTTTCCCTCTTCCCCCACCCCAGATTTCTGGGAGAACATATCACTCTCATATACCATTGTACTCACACAGAACTTCTGTAAAGCAACATTTATATAATAACCAAAATGACTTATTCATTCCTGATAGACCTCAGTCTTTCTTTAATCAAGTCTATAGTCCCTCCATCATGTCATCCTTGTTAAGCAGGCCAGATTTATCTTGAAATGTCAAGAGCCACTGCGACTAACCAATTATTCTACCTTATCAGTCTTTTGAGAAGTACTTCAAAAATCACAGAAGAGTCCACTTCAAAATGATACTGTCAACCAAGAAAGAAAAAATTCTTATTCAGTGCAGAAAGTTTACTCATACCAAGAAATGGCGTTCAGTACAATACCATCAGCTTCCTAAAGTTTAAAGGGTTTTGCTCCCCCAGAATCTTGCTTTGTTTTTTGGTGGTTTGCCATGTCCTACCTGCCCAAGCATAAATGCACACTTACACAAAAACTCTGAGGAGAGAACAACCCTGTCGAGAACAACCCTGTCGAGAACAACTGGCAGAGTTTCTCTCTTTCTAAAAGGAGTCATCCTCTTCTACATTTTACAAAATCTTTCTCAGTCCACACGGAGTTTTTTCCACCTTCCTTTTTCTGATTCAGAAAACAACCACAATGCCAATGCACTTCGATCATCACTCCAAAAACCTCTACAATCTCAGTGTTATTAGGAGCAATCACATTCTGAGTGGGATAAAAATAACCAATGCATTTGTACACTTCTTCCTTTTTAAGATAGTGTAATCCACTAACACATGCAAAAGATGCATTCATTCAACCATACTAGAGAAGGACAACCCATTTTCCACAGGAGTCCAGCCAGCCATGTTGTGGGTTGACACACGTCCTACTGAACACAGTTGGAGCCATTCAAGATGCTTAAAATATATGCTTTTAACAGATGTCAGAGTATCTGCATTAGCTTTTCTATTTCTTAATTATCCTTACAACAGATTCTTCAGCTTCTGTTGACTGGGAAGAGCAATGCTGTGTTAGCTATTATGGAGAGTTACAAATAACTCATCTTCTTCACAAAATAAAGCAAGTGGAACTACAGGAAGAATGTCAAAAACATAACAGTTTGTTTGTCAAATGTACACATCTGTCATTCCAGTTGTTTTCCACAACAATTCTTATGGAGCATGCACTATCTTCCATACAGAGCGATTCCATATAGTTTTGGTGGAATTTTACTGGAAAAATACTACTTAAAGTACATATTTGCACCTGACTATAGCATCAAATGGAAAACATTCTGTCTGATTTCTTCCTCTTCTCCCCCCATCACTTTTAAGGTGAAAATTGGCCCTTTTTATTTTTTCCACATCTGCAAAATTCAAAAGCCTGGTTTTAGAACCCCTGGAGATTTTCCTGTTGGAAAATCACACTATGCACTTAGGATGTTTCTGCTGCCTGCTGTAGGAAGCACCTGTGTGTGCAGAATAAAACAATGCTCCTTTACCAAGCATACTGGAACTGCACAAATCAATACACTGTGTTAAAATGATCAGATTTGTTTCTTATCTTCAGTTCATTGTTAGCACTTAGAGGAAGATGAATGAATCCTGTGCTCTCAGCAAGAATAGACATCATTTCCTCAAAATACACTGATTGGTTTTTTAAATGTATTTATATTTGATTTATTTAATTGAAAAGGCATTCCCCATATTATGTTGGTTTGCTGCATGAAGTTATGAGTTCTTTTTTGCATAAACTTTTAGCAACCCGATTTTGTTACAGAAATAGCTTAATTTCTATGATTAAGCCTATGGGTACACCCTCTTCTTTGTCCAACTGCTAAGGCTGGCTAATAAAGCTGTTACTGCTTGGAAATGAAGTAAGCCACCTCTGGCTCTGCTATCCCAAGCCCTCTATGGGGAAAGGAGAAGTGGCACATGTCAGAGCTGGCTGTTTCCATTCCTAGGGCTTTGATTAAGGACAGAAAATGGTTTCTCTTTGAGCACAGGAAATGACTGTCCAGTAAATACATGCTGAAAAACAACATGCTGTAATAGAGACTGATAGCAATGAACACAATACACATTGCAACAGTAGCAGTATAACAACGGTTTGGATAGACATGGGACTCCCTCTGGCTCTCCACAAGCTGACCAAGGAGAACAGCTATCAGGGGACTGAAAGATGAATGGCGAGTGACAAGCACTTATGGAACAGAATGCTTCACAGGAGTTGTGAGACAGTCCACACGCCCTTGACAACACGCAAATTTATCTTACAGCCTGCAATACTGGATTTACTAGAGGTTTGTGTCAGTGTCATAGGAAGAGAGATGCTCATCCCCTGGAGGAGCCACAACTGTAGTGAGTCAGGCCTTAATAGCCTTAATTCCTCTCCTTTCCTCGGGGGAACACCAATCTGTGGCTGGCTGTGACTATCTCCTCAGCTCCTGCAGATGACCAACAGCTTGCCTGGGAACATAACCCAGATTTTGACAGTGTAACTGTCATGTAGGCAGATACTGTCCTTGTGCACAAAGATCAAAAGAGTGTTCCCCAGGGAAAGCACAACCAGGATTGCTTCAGGCTTTTCAATAATGGAGTTCAGCAGGACCTATGGCTCCTGCCAGCAAACACTAAAATTCTGTTCATGACCAGTGATGTCCCTCCGGGCATCAGCATGCCTCCAAGGCAGATCTCAAGAGGAGCCAGTATGGCTGAGTTAGCGCTGATTAAGGAGTAAAAATCCTTTGAAGAACTAGCTGAACAACTGGCCTTATCCTCCATACAGCATCTAGGAAAGTACATCAAGTTAAGCCCTGAGGATATTTGTAGTAAGCCTGGAAGAAGGCCTTTTATCACCTCCAGCTGAGCAGGAGTCACCCCCTCTCCCCAGATAAGCAATGGTCACAATGACCCGGGCATGATCACTTTTGAGGTGGATTACTCTAATTTCTCTATCAAAGGCTGGATCCAGGCTACACCAACCTTCTGTTTCTCAGGCTGTGACTAGTAAGTGAAAGCACTGCTCAGTTTCTTCCACTGACCCCAATAATTTTCAGAAGATAGATTAAAGCTTTGCTCCATGTACTCACACAACTAATGTGTGGACTAAACAATTTGTAAACAGCCAATATGCTTAAGAAGCCAGTTTTCAGCCCACCATTTACCTAGAGACTTTCCTGGAGCAATGCAGCTCTGTGCAGGCACATGACAGCCATAATCGAGAGATGCTCAAATAAGAGGATCCAGGCCTAGAACAAGGCACTGCAAAAAAATGCAGTTAAATGCAGAGTCTCACAGTTTTTAGGAAATTTTTAGAAAATCAGAAAAAAAAAAAGTTCTCTGCTCTGATGGTGCTGGGGATATTTTACATAACGGACAGCATCTCATACTCAGAGATTTCTTAGCCTTTTCCAAAGTTTGCATGGATTTGTCCACCCAGTGGCAGACACCTCTGAACTTGAAAAGGGTATTATTTTGCACTAGAGACACAAGGGAATTCCAGTGGAGATTTTCACAGGTAGGAAAGCAGCAGCCTGAAGTGGGGCCACAGCTCTTCTCCCATGTAACCCGATGCCAGTTGATGGGTGTTGTGATCTCCAAGGCAAGGGCACTCAGCATCTGACAGGACCTGCCCATGACTATCCTCACCTGTAGGCTCTGTGTAACAGATATGCTGGTTTCTTTGGAAAAAACTCCAGGATTGCTAGTAGCTGTACAGTTTATAATGGAGTCATAAGTTTACACATAAAAATCATCCTTGGCTATTGTGCCTGGAGGACATCTCCTTGTTTGCAAGGAGGAAATGCTGCATAAAAGGGCATGAGGCAGAGTAACACCTGTTGAAATTAAGTATCATAAGAGGGTTTAAAATTTACAGAAGTATGGTATGGGATTAAAAAAAAGGGGTTATTCCCTCATTTTATGAAAAAAGAGAGACCAACCAAACCTGCAGAACCCACAGCCATGATCCAAGAAATAAGAACAGGAGATTATAAATCAAACTACAGAGAAAACCAAACTGTTGTTAGAACTAAAGAATAACTTTGATTGAACTTTGTGCTAGTGTTAGTCATTAACCTAGTAAAATACCACCCACAGACTCACCCCTTACTCACATAAGCCTCTTCCTTGTGGAGCATGTGCCATAAAATAAGTGTATCAAACAGAGACTAGATGAGAGAATGCAAAGCCAAGGACTACAGTCTTAGGTTGTTACATATATGGGAAATGCCATTTTTTTATTGTTAGAAGTGTATAAAAATGAGCACCTGTCATACTGAAGGTGTGCTACTTTTGTGGATTTACCATCTAGCACCCATCTCTGCACAGAGATAAAATAAACAAATATTCTAACCCTGTGTGTGAATTGGCTTCTTACACATGGCTGAAAGAACTTGTATTTGAGACCATAAGCTGAAAACATCATCTTTATAGGTGTTGTAGATAGTTTCCAAGCAGATAACCAATATCTCTCCAAGTCCAGAAAGCCAATTTGGTTTCAAAGCACATCTTTTGCTTCACATAACATTAAGAAGTTGCAAAACCATCTCTTACAGTCTCGTTTTTGCAGAAGGTATCACTTACATAGCAAGAACTTAGAGTAACACTTCCAACAGCATAGTGTTTGCCACTCAAATATTTTACCTTACATAATTTTTTTTTTTTAGTTTACCTCAGTATTTTCTTCTGTTGCCTTTAAAATTCACATTTATGTAAATAACCTTTTCCAGTTTTCCTCTGCTTTCTCTCTCCCCATTTCAGTTGTCTTAGACATCTGTCCTGTGAATGTTCTTCGCACATTTCTGAAGGAAGATAAAGACTCTGCAGCAAGTCAAAAGCAGATACTACTAAATGGCAATACTTGTTCCACACCATAATGACATGCCAGAAGCAAGCAGCAGAGCCTTTCCCTGTACCCAGGCTTCTGCGTGGTCAGTGTGGAGGATTTCAGTGAAGGAGTTTGAGGTAAGGGACATGATGCCCTCTGATTTTGAGGGCAGTAGCTGTGGTGATCTGGGAGAAAGAGATAGATTACAGTATAAATATTTTTAATTTTTCAGTTTAATTAAAGAGGAAGTGTACTTTCAGGTACATCTCCTCCTCTACAGTCACAAATAACCAAGAAACAACAGCTAATTTTGACAAATTGTCTGCCTAACAAATTAATTTAGCTAAACAAGTAAAGCAGAGCCTGCTAGATGTAGCTGAGTTGTAGTCCCTCCACAAGGACATTCAAATCTCAGATATGTTGTTATCCCATTCCCAAAGAAAATTAAGAACATTTGCAGCTAACTAGTGCTATTACTTACATAGTTAGCAAGCAACTTAATGGGCTATAGCTTGAAGAGAATGCACAGCCCAATGCCCTGAACAGCTTAAGTTCAAGTTGCTGGCACACAGGAGAATGTGTGCCACTGGGTGTGCAATGCTTCGTTTTTAATTTATGCTATCTTAAACTATCTGACACAGACAAACCAGCACAACACTGTAACAGCACCTTCATTCAGCTGTGAGGAGATACCCCTAACTAATTGGTAAGCACCACCTCTCTTCCTTTCCAGAGGTAAAAAGCAAAGTAATAGCAGAAGATTTCCGCTTATTTTTACACTCTGTCTACACTCATGTTACTGAAATCAGAAAGGATCTTCCTTAAGAAGAACTAAACCCCTCTACACAGGCTACAATTTTTCTTAACAAAGTAGTTGTGACTACCATTGTCACTGCTCTTAAGGAAAGAAGCCTCACCAGTCACCCTCACTGAAAATCTCAAAGAGGTCTTCAGTGGCTGGAGAGGTCTCAAGCAGTATAAACTAGTGGACTGAGAATCTCGGCTGCGTAAAATGCTGGAAATATCACTTGCCTTTGCAGCATTGCAGGAAGGAAAATTAAATCTAAAGACCAAAGTTCACTGAGTAGAATCTCCTATCAGTATGGGCACTGAAGCCTGTTTGACTCAAATCCAGAGAAACTGCTGTCTCCAAATTTCCTTAATGCCTACAGTCTGCAGCTAGAGAATTGAACACAAAGTCCCAAAAAATGCAAGAAGCCAGTAACATTCATCAGTCATTCTTGACAGCTCTCAGCTGCTTTTTTGGTATCCACTGAAGATACCTATCAGGAAAAACTGTACAGAGCAGGCATTGAGCCACACTGTGGTTGATCAGAAGTGCCTGTACATGAGGTAAATGCAGACACTATGACTTGATCAGCACTGATTTGAACCATATGTTTTGGGAATACCTACAGGTCCACTAGTTCCAGAGAGGTACTTAATTACTTACTGAATTAATTTTTCCTATCAGTTAGAATTACATTACAAGCTATCTCTGCAATGTCAACCTTTCAAAATAGAAACTGAGTAACTACATTTTGGCTCACGCTGGCACTAATCATTGTCTGTGACTGCTTTAACAGACTGGCCATCACAAAACAGATTTTATATCATAGCAAAAAAAAAGCCCCAGATGAAGACTTGAAGATACAAGGTGTCTTTTCAAAGTACTTTAATAAACTTAATTGGTGTCTTATTCTCCTCTCAAGTGCACTAATCCATTAATCTGTAGCTCAACTGTTGGTACACTCAAACAGAAAACACCCAGATGCAGCTGTGGTTTCCTTGGCATACCCAGGAGGACAGTGTTTTACTCCTCCATCCAGCATGCTAGTAAAGTTATCCTTAGCTCTTAGTAAAGGTTAGCGAAGTCCTAAAGCTTTTTAATTTTTAGTGGCATCATCTGCCAGCTTTTTATCATCTAGGTCCATTCCTTTTCAACTGATAATGCTATTTCTTTCAAAATAGCTGGTTAAAAAACCCAAACAAACCAAAAACATAAAAAAAACCAAAAAACAAAACCCACACAGAAAAAGAAGTAAGGTCTGAGAAAGTCTTTTTCATAAACAGTGAGATAAAAAACACCTAAAAAACAAAGTTCTGCACAGTTCTCAAGGCCTTTGGCAAAAGGCCTGTTCAAGCTCTGCATTGGCATTGTCCTTTCCCACCACACATTTTAAATAATTTTCCCAGAAGTCAATAATTTCTAGCTCCTAACTCTGAAGGCTTGCAGCGTGTCATCTTAAAAGACGAAAATTTTATAGCCAAAAGAGGATGATAAAGGTATTTTTATAATCAGTCCCTGGCCCGTTCCCTACAATGATGACTAGAACTGAGGAATGTGTGATGGCTTTAGTTAATGTAGCGTAGTGCAACAGACACTCCATAATCTATATTTCAAAGATTTGGTGAAGGTTATAAAAAAGCCTAAACTATTTGTTTTACACTGGGTGTAGACTGTTATTATCTCTCTGCTGTTCTTTGAGAGCTGTTTGCATAGAAGGCCCTCACAGCTCACCATCAGCTGTTAAGTATGAGGGCAATGGTTGCTCTCCTGATTGTGGAATCTCCTCGCATCTTCCGTCAAGGAAGTCCAGGATCTGGTTTGAGAACCCAGCAGTGAACAGGTTGGAGATGCTTGAGGACACTATTATTTTACACCACTCAGAAACACACAGGCCATATCTTAAATGAGCAATGTGTATGTCACACTTTCCAACGCTTCTGAAAGTGATGTGTGTCATTAGCACAGTTGCCCTGTAAGGCTTACATTTAACCACCGCTTTTCAGTCTCCAGTGCCTGTTCAGTTACCTCTCCTATAAAACACAGAGGTAGTCTTTGATTTTTGTTCTGCTACCATTGGCATCCTTTATGTGGTCCTCAAAGAAAGAACATTTGAAATAGCAATTTAAGTTAAACAAAATTATGTGCACACTGCACATAATATCTCTCTCAAAATCCTCACGAAAATAGCCATAAATAGCATATATACATAATGGAGTTTTGTTTGCTAGTAATGATGATGATGGTGGTGGCAGCAATAATAATAACAACAGTGGTTGATATGAGATAGGCAAGATTTGAGCCAAGAGAAAGAGACTTGTAAGTTCTGCCTTGGAAAAAGAGGTGGTGAAGTCAATTCATCTCCTGTTCTAGCTGAGGCTGGCAGTATTAGACACAGTGTTAGACACTTATTGTAATTACGAATATCTTGAGACTATGGGTTAAATAACATGTTTTAAACCTTGGCTTATGCTTCCCATAGAGACATTAGAGGCTATTAGAGTACATTACCATCACTTGGCAAATTTTATAATCTGTCACACAGAGGTTTCTGCAATTGCATGAAAGAATAGCCACAGCAATGGATGAATGAAGAGTGTGTTCACTGGTGATCTCTTGTTTTGAACAAGAAATCTTCCACAAGAAACCTGTGGAAAATGCCTTCAAGAAGAACAAGTATAGTTATATAATCAGCCTAATCTGTTATATTGTCTAACGGTTGTCTATAATGGGTCTTTAATATCTCGGTTCATGGATGTTTGGTCCAGAACATAGCCTGTTTGGCATGCCCTGGTCAGTTCTTTCTGTAAAAAAACCAAAACCCTGCAGGCACTTCACAATTCATTCAAAACAGTACAATGGGCATGTCCCTGAGCTTATGTAAAAAACAATGAGGCTTATTTTGAGAGACAGCATGTTTTCTAGCTCTTAATCCTCTTCCATATAGGAAAGAAAGGATTTTATTATACAAAATAATTACTTAAAAAAGTGAAATTATCCCAACATAAATAAATACACCAAGGTACCCAGAATCTCTGAAGTTTATTGCTACAATCAAAATGAAGTGTATCACCATGTAGTCTAGTCAGCCATCTGCAAAACCCAGTATGCCAAAGATTCTGAAGTCCAGTATTATATGGTACCCAAAACTCTTTACCAAGGCAAAGATGAAAGCAAATGGTGGAGTTCCTTCAGCCCCAAAGGGCTAATTTATGCAGTAGAATCAGCCAGAAATAGAAGCTACAGACAGAGTAGGATTCAAGGAACTCAATATTAAGAAAAAGAAAAAAATAGCCAATATACAGAGAATGAACATGGAGAAGAAGGATACTTGAGAAGTGGAAACACCCCTATCACTGGAAACTCAATCAAGTGAGAAGGTGTAGGAAATGGAGAAGAGGCTGAGAGCAACAGCATGCCCTAATAACCTAAGGCAATTTGTGTAGCTTTCTGACAAATTTGCTTTTGGCTGGTCCTCTTTTCCCATGCAGGACAGAGGATAAAAGAGATTGTAAATACGGGTTTACAGTACTGACAAACACTTCTTTTTTCCTCGCATCCTAGCTAGTTGTGGATTTCACAATCAATGTAAGCCAAGGCAACGTGGAATGCTCACTAATGCTGCATAACATTTATCCAACAACAACAAATAAAAAAAAGAAAAAGAAAGAAAAGATTCATTTTCACATTACAGCCACATAGCTGCTAATACCAGCACAAAAGAGGCAGCAGGAATGTATGGTCTGGGAGTTAAGACCATTGTGAACTTGCACACTGCTTATGGACAGGGCCATTATACTATCACTCCCGGAATACTGTGTAAACAGAGAAAAGCATGACTGGCTTTTGAGAAACCATGATTTATCATATGCCAAACACTGCTTTGTTCTGATGTAATGTTCCTCCTTGCTCTTCCAAGAATACATCAAAGCAGCATAAATCATAAGAAATGCAGATGAGGTACATTTTGGCATAAATCACTGCTGGTTACATAAATCTCTTCACCAGTATGACAGGACTTGGAGGAAATTGCAGCTTCTGAGCATTTTATGGGGAGGGTGCTCTGCTCAGTCCTTTTCACCTGAATTAATAAGAAGGTAAAAGCTTTTGAACAACATGTCAGAAGTACAAAAGCTACCTATAAAAGTATTTTATTTAACAGATAATCTTAAAAAAAGCTGATTTTGAAGCTCCTGCTGTGTCATTGTTAGAGGTTAGTTATTAAATGAATCATACTGCCAGCAGACAGATGCAAATCCTAACTTTATGACCATTTAAATGCTGTGGCAAAGATCGCTAATTTAGTAGATGCAAAAATGGACAATTTCACATGCTGTTTAACCTGTTTTTACTAAGAGGTTCCAAAAGTATCAGAAAGCTTTGACAAACAAGGTTTAGGATGGAGAAGTCATGAGCCTCACTTCATTCAGTGTTCTGGTTAACTGCAGATTTTTGACATGGAAATCATAAGCAAAGGCTGCAAAGGAAGTTGGTTTATAACTGAAGTATATAGATGTTTATATATATATTTATGTATGTGTGCATCAATACATATACACACATATATGCCTACATATAGAGACAGAGAAATTAATCCAGTGCTCTAATCAGTGGTAAAGTTATTCCCTTAGGCAAAGACAAGAAATGAGACAGGAAGACTTAAGAACCTGATTTAAGTCCTGTTGCTAAAATACTTTCAGTGAACATGAAAGCAGCTGATAAAGGTGTCACATGCCATCTGTTCATACCACATAATAAAGCTGATGGATAAGACGGCACATTTGCTTAAGTTCTGTCACCTTTCTGTGACAGAATTCCTTCAGATCATCATAGCTGAAGCAACAGCACAACTAAATAGCTTTGGTGGTATGTCTCAGCATTCCTAATGGAAGATAAGCAGATAATGTCATGAAGGAAGGTGCAACCATTCACAAGCTATACTTATGCACAAACTAAACCTAGACATGTTCATGAATAGTTCCATTTGTGGATAAGCTCTTAAACTGAAGGCCTTTGCTTAGTGTGCAGGCTCTGGTGGTCTGGATTAAGGTGTGGGCTGTGTGCTACACTTAGAATTCTATTTGAGAAACTTGAATATCAAGGCAGTATGATAAACCTGGACTTCTAGATGGTTATAGGCTGTGGCAGAAAGAATCTGTTAGGTCATGCTTTTAGGCAGAGCTTTCTGTCCTTTTGCATTTACAGCCTCAGGGGAAACAACTGCTAGCAACTGTTTCCAGTACTGTGTGAACTTCCGGTGCAAACAAAAACTGGGAAAAAGAAAGTTTTGTAGCTGCATCTTAGACTTCAGTTTTCCATTTAAAAAATAAAAAACTCAGAAATATTTTAACCAGATCTAGAACCCACCCATTTTTAATGAGTATTTGTCAGGAAATGTCTCATTGACTAAAAAACTTAAGTGTACCTCTTGATCTGACTTCATGAAAAGTAGCTTTGGTAGTTCGAATGTGCATGATTATTTTGCCTTTTTTTTCTAAAACAGTGATTTAGAGCTGTTGTGTCGTTCACACCCTAGCTACTAAATCATTGTGAAAGGGAGCTCACAAGAACAAGTCTTTGCTAGATAGAAATAAACCAGCTGTTTCCTTCTTTTCTATTAAGAGGTTTTGAAAAAATCTGTTTTTGGCAACAGAAATAATGCTATTGCTGAGAGGAAAATTAGTCTTGTAATAAAAACAACTTCTCACTCATTCCACCTTTAAAATTTTTCATTCCTACAATAAATTCTTCTCAGGGAGCTAATTAGAAAGTTCTTTAATTGATGAGTATCTGACCATTAGGGCATTTTCAATCTCTCACAGCATCCCAGATGACACCTTTACAAAAAACCATAACTGAAAAGAGACTAATTGGAACAATTAATTGAAACAACATACAGTTAATTTCAATTATAGAATCCTGACTGTTCCCTCATCCCTTGTTATGTGGCCTCCTATACTGCGGTGATATTCCTATAGACTCTTCAGCAAAAGCTGTGTGAAGATCCCATCTGCTGCTGATTATTCCTGTATTTACTATCTGTATTATCATAACAGACATCAGCTCTACTCCTGCACACGGTTCCCAGTGTAAGGTGTTCTATAAAAGCAGAACAGGAAGATTCGTGACTGTAGACATGAACATGGCTTTGCATGCTTGAATTACCCTTTCAGTCAGGAAAAAAGTTAAGCCACTTGCTTGAATACTTTGGTTTTTAAATGTCCTCATCACAAATATCCTCAAGAAATGTCAAAGAACACTTGTAAGCAAGAAGTCTTTTTCCATCTAAATATCCAGCTCTGATACTTAACAAGCTCTCCGAAAATGTTCCAAAATGTGCTTTTTACAGGCAAATGTTTCATACTCCAATTTGGAGGCCCACAAACACTGAGATACAAAATCTTACCACCTGCTCATGGTAAAGCAGAGGTTTCTTGCTGTCATTTTTACAAGAAGCAACTGTATATCACTGTCTGTGGCACCCTGCAAAATTTAGCTGGGTGTGTACTCATACCCTGTAGGCTGACCTCAAAGTGATCACACTCCCCTGCTCCACCAGTTTCTGCCAGCCATAGTGATTAATAAAGTTATGATCCTGTCAAATGCATGGCAATGTTTCCACTAATTCCTGTGAGGTTAGGATTTTCTGCTGCATCATTTGGTGGATGCAGTAGTTTTTGTACAGTGTGCACTGACGCCACGTTCACCTGCAGAAATTATCTGAGTTGTAGCTTGAAACAGCATTATAAGTCTTTCATCTATACAGAGCTGTGTTTGACCTCAAGACTTAAGCTGTGCTACAGCTTCTTATGGGAAAAACTGTTTGATTTTTCTATACTAGCATTCATTTCCTATGCCATGACTCCTAAGTCTGCTACAGGGATCTTGTATAAACAGCCTATTCAGCAAGCTGTGCTGATTTCAGGACATGACTAATTATAATTTTATATGGTTCAGTGAATCAGGACTGTACTGTTCAAGAATGGGCTATCTGGAGAGCTGCATTTATTCATAACATCCACCAATATTTTTACCTGACTTTCTCAAGCATTGTCCTCCCTGCAACAAATGACAGAAACCATTCTTACCTCAAATTAATTTTTCCTTCTGCATGATTCCCCAGACCCTTCTTATAGACTTTCACAGTTCCCTACAGGAAATACCACCATTTCACAGTTCCCTTAGCAGGAAATACCATCTGAAGCTGCGTTTCATACTGACATAACCTCTTCTGCCAGTAGCAGAGTGAGAAACCTCCTGATTATCAACTGTGTTAACAGCTCGTGGGCTTTAGAATGACTGTGAAGACATGATCTATGGAAAGCCTGAATTATGATACCATCTTAAATGTATGTCAAATCCTTAATCTCTTATTTTGCAAACCACAGATCACCATCTATAGAAAAAGTAGCATTTCTTTGTAAATGCAGGCTACACAGGTGTGTTTCGCATTGAAATAAACCAAGTCCTGTACTCACTTTCTGTAAAGGAAACAAAAGCAACCCTAATGCCCGAGTACCTACATCATGAAGATGATCTGAACTTTGTGTAACTATGTGTGCCAAATATTCTTATTGAAATAGGTCAGGTTGGTCCCATTTTAATACAGTCTTAGGTAAGACAATGATGGTGCATTGACAACAATTGGCTGCCAGTCCCCACCCAACTGCTCTCTTACTCCCCCTCCTCAGCAGGAGAGAGGACAAAAGTAAAATGAAAAAGCAGTTCAGTAAGAAAAGCAAAAGCTGCACCTCGAGCAAAGCAAGAAGAGGAATTTACTCACTATTTCCCTTCAGCAAGCAGATGTCCAGCCACTTTCTGGAAAGCAAGGGCTCAGCATTTGTAATGATTGCTTGTGAAGACAAATGCTATAATGGGGAATGTCTCTCCATTCTCCTCTTTCCCCTCAGCTTTTATTGCTAAGCATGACGCCATATGGAAGGTCCCTGTGGTCAGTTTGCATCTGCTGTCCCATTCGGGTCCCCTCACATCCTCTTGCCCATTCCCAGCCTGCTGTCCTCAGGGGTAGAGAGGTGATTTGGAGAGAAAGCTTTGACACTGTGCAAGTGCTGCTCAGCAATAGCCAAAACACTGGAATGGTATCACTGGAGATTTATCAACCCTGCTGAACCACAAATGCAAAGCATAGCACTGTATGGGCTGCCTGGAGGAAAGCAGGCTCCATGTCAGCCAAAGCCACTACAATGGTATAGCAAGATGTCCAGTGACAATACACACAGATAATGTTTCCAGATCAACAGAAACTATGTAAGTGCCATGAGAACATTTCCTAAATCCTATAGCACACCAGAGAAGTCCATCACTTGATGATAAATGGGATACTGGGAAGCTTCTTAGTGACTTTTGATGGAAATGTGAACCAGGAAGGTAAACACTTATCTCTTCTCTGAAACACATGGCCTTCCTGGAGATTACCATCATTTTGCATCTTTTGGAGGAGTCATGCCAGCCCCAGACTTGGCAAGCGCCAGTAGAAGGTTCTTCACTGACACAATGCACAGCAAGACCACAGCAAACTCTGCTGCAAAGGCTGCTCTGGGCAAAGGGAAAAACCTACATTGCAGTGAACTCTGCAAAGTTTTGCCTTTCAGAACTTATCAAAACTAAACATTACAGGGAATTGAACAATGAGATACAAGAGATTTCAGAGTTGAATTAC
>JAYRBT010000093.1:45352529-45373028 GCA_036023395.1 Myiotriccus ornatus | reverse complement strand
CAGAGTTGAATTACACTAAGCTATCAAATAACAGGCCAAGCAGGTAGCACACTGCATCTTCATACACAAAGGACTTCCACTGCCTTGTTTCGATCATTACTTTTCCACATTTTCCCCTAGTTTCTTACATTCTCGAGGTTAGAGAAACTAACTGGAATGTCTGGTGCAACTGGCCTATAAATGAACTTTTCTAAAATATCCACAGCTTGTGAGCCACTAAAAATCACTAGGAAACTGACTGCAGCAAAGGAAGCACATTGTGAACTGAAAAATCTGAATGAGAGAATATTTCATTTCTGGCATCAGATATGACTGAAAGAGGCCCCACATATTTGTCATGTGTTTATATCCATATCTAGATATTAAACAACTGCACTCAAAATAGGTTGCTTTACATTTATTTTTCTCTTACCAATGTGTTTTAGTCAGCATGTCTCTGCTACTCAGTAGAGATAAAATTGAAAATTTCAAATTGTTCACACAAGAAGCAAGAAAAGGACAATGAAATCTCATTTACTGGCATAAATGGAATGATCACTCATAGAAGGAATTTGCTCTGTGATGTACTCGTATGGCACAAGCGATTAAATGCAGACAACAGCAGCTGTCTTTTAAAACTATAAGTGTTGTAACTGCTAATAATGACTGAAAACAACATGATCTGAAATGCCAAGCTGTATGATCTTACATTTCCAACACGGTATTTCATGCTGCTCTTGTCTTTATGTTTACAGTATTATATCCTAGGTAATATTTCAGAAATACTGATTTTTCTTTGAGGTCTTTTGACAATCTGAACTTTAGGCATGTATTACCTTAGTTACAAAAAGTCTTGTTTTTACAAAGCTACCAGAGCAGTCACACCTGTATGTGATCACCAGAACTGTTTAAATTTTAAGAGTTCTATAGAAACTAAAATATTTCCAGATTTTATAATAGGCTTTCATGACTTCCAGCAGTCTTAACCAAAACTGAACATTCTTAGTGAAGAATATGTCATTGTTTCAGCCCATAATAATAATTTTAGTTTGTTTGTAAGTTGTATGTACAAGAAACAGAAACTGTGCTTCTGGTTGCGACACAAAATATTTATGGATGATTTACTGATCCACATGTAATGATAAAAAGTCATCTAGGTGAGCAGCAAAACTGGACTCTCTGCAAAACTGGGCATCAAATTTTGCTCTGTAAAAGATGCCTCTACCAGAGTGTAGCACACGGAAAATGATGGAAGCCTGGTTCACTGTCGGATAGACATTGCCTGGCTTTAATGTGTGTTAGCTTAACACCTGGCTCTTCATTTATTCAATATCTTATACTGTGGTCAGCTGCTAATCCTGCTCCTCCTCCATTGATTCAGGTGTAGGCATCTATCCTCCATCTCTCCATGGCACTCCTAACTCTGCACCGGCAACATAAAGGACCTTGATAACGTAAAAGTTGCAAACGTAATTTGACAGGATGCAAATGCAACTCTTGCCACCTTCACTATAGTACAGTGATATAAGGTAACCTTCTTGTCAGTGAGGCTGGTTACTATGCAACTTCTATGCTTGTGCTCCTATCAATAATAAGAGCTGAAAAAAGTTGCCCCCAGAGACAAGCCAACATCCAGAACACAAGGGGAATCACACATTTTTGTTGAAACACTTCACAAATATGAACACGAGCAGATCAAGGGTGACTGCAGGAATCCAAATCTATGTGGAAAAAGAACGGTACAAAACCTGATGGAGAATCTGGGGCATGGTGCAGGCACTTCCATGCATAAAATTTCTTTTTTTTTTTTTTTGAGTTTCTATGCAGACCTATGACCCACTTCTGTTCCCACTGAAATCCATGGCAGATTTAATAGGTGCTCTATTTTTTCATTTTAATAGGCACTCCATTTATAGAAGAATGTGTAACTTAAAACTATGCGAATTCTGGTCTTGCTTCACCTCTACTCCTCAAGAGATACTTCTTACTGAAGAACTAAATACTATTCATAGCATAACTGCAAAAGTAACCATACACTGTGCCTAAAATGCCTGTCATAGCATATTTAGCAGATTACCCTACATTGGAGAATGGATTTTTTTTCCTAGCTACTAAATACCACAATCATAGTTCGTCATTAAGACTTTGCCTGATTTGACAGACCATCTGTTTTCAAAACAAAATCAAATTATTTTATACTTCCTCATCTTCAACCTCCAACAACTGGTATTTGTCAAAGCATAATGCTACCAGAAAAGGCACTGATGAGGCATGAAAGCTAGAAAAGGGGGAGCTGCTTCCGATTAGTCAGTCTTCTATTCTGTTCTGCAACATCATATCTTAAAAGTCAATTCTCTGATCCACTCCATTTTTAAATTTTTTTTTTTAAGATGAGCTGGAAAAAAAACAGCTTTCCTGATACATTTGGGAAATATCCATACAAAAGATTTCTTTCTCTAATACTGCATTACTCAAGGTTCAGTTTCTCTGATGGGTCTACTACAGCTTCTTTCAGGACTTCAGCATAGGAAAAGTAACACCCCACAAAAAAACCACCGACATATCTGTTTCATAACATTAAGTATATACAAATTTTAAAAAAAGTACCAGACAGATATCAGCAAGATAAATTCTGGTGGTACTTAAGCTTAGATTTCAGTTATTCCCATTTGCTTTAAATCAGCCCCTGGATCCATTGCTAGCCAGACGGGAACTCAGAAGCAGTGTCCGCAAAACCTGAGCTATGAGGTACCTCAGGAGGCCCTGAGTAATTTGATGTTGAGCCATACAGGCATACTCACAGGGAGGTAGACAGTATGCAGGGACGATTGTAGGGGCAGCACAGTGAAAACTGGTGCTGCAGTAGAAGGAATGGTTTCACCACTTTCTCCCTGCTCACAGCCCTCTCATGCCAGTGCCATCACTCATGTGACCATGCACACAGGCTGGAACCAGGAAGCTGCTCAGCTGAAAGGCGGCAACAGCGAAATGTCTGGGGTTTAGCCAGCTGGTCCACCAGTTCTCCATGTGGCTGCACTTGCAATGGGAAACCCTGGGGATGAGTGGTCAAGCACAGCGGCAGGCACAGTGCCATCTCTTTCGGAGCAGTTGGCACTGCAGCTGATTAAGCAGCCAGAGAACTGCAAGTGGGTAAAACTGTCCTGCAGGTCAGGTGTGCCTGCAAGCCCTACACTGGACAGGACTGGCACAGCAGTACCTTAAGAATGTGTTAACCTGTCTGGAAGTAAAAGCCCCTTTTTCATGGCTTTTAAAAGCATATGAATGACCCAGTCCACAAGTAACAGATAAGCTTGCTTAATTAAAGAAGTTTTGTTCAAAGGTGGTCCAAAGCATTCCATAATTTTTCTTAACCTCCGTGTTATTGCTTACCTAGTTCTGTGATCCTCATAAACTGTTATGGGATGTGGATAAACGAGCCACAACAAGCACACAGGAGCTCCCTTAGCCTGCACACCAATCTAGTGGGCCTCCAGGCAGCACTGAACTGAAAACCCTTGTGACCTTGTTAGGGTGACACTGTGCCGGAGCTAATAAGCTGCACACAGAGGCAGAGCGATTTGGGTTGGGCTTCACAAACACGCTTTTGAACTGGAGCTGGCTGGTGTCCAGGCCACTGAACACATATGCAGAGGGCATTTGTGCATGAGTGCAATCAACCATGGAGACATAGTCGGTGTCATCAGACCACAGGCTACAGCTTCTCTCCAGAAGATCTGAGTATATGCAAAGCCTCTACTCTAGATTTCAACATGTATGCACTGTATTTCACCTAATCTTCCCTTCTGAGACAGTGGAAACCTCCAGCATTATACAAGCTATCCAGTCATCTTCTGGCATGTTTACACCTAATAAATTGCAGGATTAACTTTTCTGTTCCTTTTTGCATGAACTGTCCATTTCCAAATTACCTACATTTAACAAGGCACATGAAACACAATGACATGTCTTCCAGTTTTGTAACTGCTTCATCTCACAAAGCTGAAGTTTGGCCATGTTTTTCATTTAAGAAACCTATGCATTAGAAAAGTCCTGTTCAGTTAAGCTTGTTTTTTAAGACATCAATAAACCAATATAAATTCTGATCGTGTAACACAGTTAACAAGTGTTTTGGTTCACATTACTTCAATCACAGTTCAACACAAATAAATGCTAATATATTTTCTAACTTGGCCATTCTAACTTGTTGCAATTATTTACCACACCATCATTGACCCAAAGAAAGTATTTTTTATTATTTGAATTATTTTATTAATACACTTGGAACTTCACTCTTGCACTCCCCCCTCTCCCCACACTCTTTTTCTCTCCTCTCTAAGACTATTGACAAAGCTGGGTGCCCTAAAGCTCCATATATCTGAAAACAAGTAAGGTTATGCAAACAGAATGCAAAATAAGCGTAAAAAAAGAAACTGAAAAGCAATACCATGCTCTGTCTATGCATAATAGACTATACAAAGCATAGTACACAGAGCAGAAAATGGCAGCTGTAAGTAGATGTCAGAGAGTACTTCCATCAGGAACAAGAAATCTAAAAATCAGCACAGGAAAGGGAGGGAGAATTAGGCCTACTATTGTGTAAGTCTGGTAGAAATCAAAATGCAGTATTTCATGCGGACAAAAGGCATACTATGTATGTCAGGCATCTATTCTGACAACTTAGGTGTGTCTGGAAAATATCTGCATGCTAGATGAATGTTGAAATTTTCTTTGAGAAGTAAGCCTATACAATTAACTCATGTAACACCTCAAAAAGAAATTCTAATATTTTTCGGACTAAATTATTAAATAATTCTGTGTCTTTACTGTGTAACATCTATCTAATGTTAAGAGAGGCCAGCTAGGACCTATTTAATTTCATACATACTTAGTCACAAGCAGTTGATGCATTGTTTTAGAAATTGTCTGTATTATTTACCATTATGTATCTTGCAGCCTTCTCTGTATTCATAATACTTTATTTAAAATGGAATTAGGGAGTGTGATGCACCAGCTGGACACTGTGAAAGCCAAACCATATTAAAAAGGTACCATTATTGATGTGTTATTAAATAGCTTAAATATTAAATAGAAAAACTCTACTGGCAAAAAAATATATATTTAAGCATATCAACTGGCACAATGAAATCAGAAAATTTCAAGTTATTTAATTAAGCTACTGAAGTTAATGGCTGACTACAGTTCACCTGCAGCGAAGGAAACAGCTCAGTTACCCAAAATCCAATAGCAAAAAAACACAAATCAATATTTTCCCCCTCTGGAAATGGAAGCAAGTCCCAGCTGCCATACTGTATACATAACTGAGATCTATCTCAAGGACCAGTATTCAAATTTTTATTAGAATGAGCAGGCACTGTTTTTAAACTGCCTACAGAGTTAGAACAAGGAACCCAAACTCGATCCTTTAAACTCCCCTTAGGTACCTTTACCCTAACTCACCTAAATACACCTGTAGGAGATGTCTTCGACAGGAAAAGAGTGAAATCTGAGCACAGTGAATAGCCCACTATATAAATGGAGGGATTCCCACCACCTCAAAGGAGGGCAAGAACTGGGCCAACATGTTCTTGCATAAGTGTAATTTTGCGTAATTTTGCTGCATTTGATGGTAAGACATTCATGCAGACATAAGTTTGTTACATGTTATACCAGTACAGCACAGTGCATGAGAAAAAAATAGCTTGTGGCCATGTTCTTAATATGCAGTATGGGTAATCTAGTCCATATGGGAACATGCACCATCTCGTCACAGGGCTCTAGCTGTATCACTCAGAGGGAAAGGATTTTAACTGATGCTACCCAAACTCTTTGCTCCATCACAGAGGAGTTGCTATGACACTGGAAAGGTAGTTTTATGTCTTATGCCTTGAGCTCCCTCAGTCTGTAAAGCTGAGGTAACAGAGCATCCCAGCTCCCATTGCTGCCCTTATGGGAAATACATCAGAGACTGTGAGTTGCTCAGCTTCTGGTATAGGCCATGACTGATCACTGCAGTTACAACGTTGTCCATAACCTAGGGCACTAGGAATAAATTAAGGTTCCTCTGTGTCTTCAGTGTTTCAGGACACAATTTCAGTTCCAAATAAGAAACTATTCCTTAATTAACAAGGTGTTTTCAACATTGTATGTTTTTCAAGCCTTTTAACATTTAAATAACAAAACAAAAACCAAACCAACCAAACAAAAACTAAATAAAATAAAGCTTGTCCATAGTGACAAATATTTAATTGAAATATTGTACCAGTCAGAAATGGCAGTGTAAATAACACTGAAGCACTACCTGAAACACAAATGCTGACTTTCTTTCAGAGATCACTGTTTCTGTACCATAAAAATGCATTCAGCTATCCTACTGTGCTGGATGTTAATATGTAGGTCTTTCTTTAAACTCAGATTACAATGTTAGTAGGTCATAATGGAGGTATTGTTCTCATACCATGTGCCTTCCTGTGCAATTCTGCTGCTGATAACTATTCAAATCAAGGAATTTAGGTGGAAGGACAATGTTATACCTTTTATGTCAAGCCATCTAACAAATGTGAGTCCAATGAAACAATACACTTTAAATCAGCAAGTGCTCAAATAAATATTTACTTCTGACATTAACACTGAAGACAAAACCCGAGGCATCTTTCTGGTGAGGCAAACTCTATGAAAACTTACCCAGTCTGACCTTTCAAATCAGAAGTGTGAGGCTCACCATCACAAAAGAGAATAGGGCAGACGTTTATGCATAAGTGAATTTGGCCGTGAATGCAGTTTTACTGCACTGCCCCTGCACAAACAGTTTGAGATGCTTGCTTTCAGTGACGGAAAACTTGCTTTTCTGCATGAATGTGTTGGAGCTACCGAATGGAAAAGTGGGACTGAGAAGGAAGCGAAATGTTTGTATACTGTGCCAGCTTTCTGCCCTGTGGGCCAGTGAAGTGAGGAATTGCAGTACAGGACAGTATCTGCTACCACACAGATCAACCATATGAAAATAACAGTCTAGAGCTTGCAAAGGGTTCTAGTATGGGAGTGCTGTCTCTTGACTTTGTTAATGCTCTGCAATCCGCAAGTCCAAAAGTTCCATGTCATGGAAAACTTTGCCTTGGAAACAGCAGGGTGTTAGTGCAGGAGCCCAGGAGGAGTCTGGCTTATTTCCCTGCAGCAGACTCAGAGGCTGGAGTGGGACAAGTGTGGAGACAGGCCTCACCACCAGCGCACACGGGAAAGAGAGCAAGCTGCTGGCTGCAACCCTGCTCTCTGCTTTCTGCCCTCTGGCTAGCAGAGGGTAGATTTCATCACCCACCTGCGTCATAACTGTTATGAGCAAGGAGCCCAGCTGGCAGTGTGTACACCAAGGGTTCTATTCACAAGATTCAGATCCTTTTGACTTCTGCTGGGAGCTTTTGCCAAGTCACATTCGGATCAATTCATAAGGTGAATCTGTGCATAATCCTAGGGCTGCTTCTGTTTCACACAACAGCTGCAACTGAAGTTTTCACCTCTGCTAAAGTGTCCTTGAAAATTTCTTCACACATTAGACAGGCATGCCTAAGCATCTGGCTTGTATAACCAAGAATAAAACTATGTAATTTAAATTTGCAAAGATACCCCACAGCCTCTCAGTCTAGTCCAAAACATAAGACAAATGTGACATCCTCAGCACACTCTTAACTTCCTCCTTATAAGGTTTAATGCATCTTAAATACCAGGAAGAAAACTGTAGGTAACAAACTGAAGAGCCAACAATGTTGTGCTGTTGCAGAAAAAGGCCTGGAGTCTCCATTGTTGGAGAGATTTAAAAAACATTAGACATGTTTTTTCCTATGTCAAGAGCAACATAGGAGTATATCCTTCCCTAGAGGCAGGAGCTGGATCAGATGACTCTGGAGGGCCCTCCTAACCTAGTTTTTCTGTAGGTCTGCCTTGCACTATTCACCCCCAGCCCCACTTAGCCAGATGCCAAATTACAAAGGCAAATGCTAACATCAGTCTTTCCTCACCCCCAAATCTGATAAGAGTCTCACTGGAAGCCATAAAAAATTCAGTGAAGACTTTATGATTTTATTTACTACTTCATAAGGATTAATTATTAATGATAATTAATAAAGACAGAAAGAGCTATAAAATAATAACAAATAAGAGTTAACTCTGTTATAGTGGAAAGACAATTCTCTGATGATTTACATCACTATACTTTAGCTACACTGTGCCTTTACAAATATTTCTTTTTCAAAGCTTTATTTTCGCTTAGGATGATCTATCTCCAGGTGATACACAGTGTTACACATACCCTCTATGCAGATCCTCTGTCTATCCTTTATATCCTCAATACAGTTGCCTACCAGCATATGTTTGCAACACTGACAGATGGTTACAATTCATGGATATTATAAACGATTTTTGTTAAACTAATGGACTGAACTATTAGTAAAGTCTTCAAATATAAGAGTGAAACTAATTAGCTAAGTGACCATACAAGCACTTCCCCAGCTGCTAATGGAAAGCTAAAGCACAGAATGCCCTTAGCCAAAATTTAAGCCTGGGAAGAAAGTTCGTTGCCTCATTTATAGCTGTACTAAAATCAAAACCCAGCAGCTACCTATACCCAGGCAGCTGCCAGGTGTGCCTTTGGCAAGATGCTGCTCTGAGAATTGTTACTGCTCAAAATTACATAGGGGTGGAAAGCAGAAAATCAGATACATTGAACAAATCAGAGGCCTGCAGTTTGATACATAAAAACTCCTTAACTTTCAGAGTGATTAGCAAGATGCTTCTATTTAAGGTCCAAATATAGAATCTATACCCCAACGTGAAGCCCGTATGTACTAACTTTACTGAAGATTTTGGATTCAAATTGAACTAATGGGAAAAAGCACACTGAAAACTGTATAGATAATATGCATATCAACATTTCCTTAAAAAGATTGAAACTCACATCCAGGCAAAGCTTTGATAGGAGCTCAGTTAGAACGTGTCTTTGCATCTGGCACAGGAGAAATTCACCACTTCAGTAACCCACAGAGGCGGGGAGGGGTTGGTCCCTGAAATACTGAGATGCTCCAGCTTCATAAGCCTCAGAGTGTTTTCGTCTGAGATGATTTGGGTGCTTACACTTTTTCAGCCCCAAGGCTTTCTCCATAAGATGCACTGCTCCTGGGGATCACTAGCCCAGAACCACCTTCTGAGACAGTAACTGCATTGAGAAGTGAAAACAAATAAAACAGGGCCAGGGACTCCATGGCGCACTGAGGCAGCAAGAAGTAGATAAACAACCAGGGCAGCTTAACATGGCAATTGCCTTCCTGCTGAACCAGTCCTGTGGCTGTCCCTTAGGCTCATCTGCATGAGTTCTTTCACAGAACTGTCGCAAAGCTTGAATTATTGATATCCATGAAGCATAGCACGTTGGTACCAAAGAACACTCTCCCTGCAAAATAAATTTAAAAAAGAGCAGATCCTAGATCCATTTGGAGCCTGATGATAAATGGCTGAATCTTGGTCTCATCTTAACCCTGCAGATGGGCCTTCCTGCTCCAGCTGAAGAACAGCATGCAGCACCAAGTCTGGTCACATTCCCATTCTGCAGTTAAAGAGTCATGTTCCCAGGCTGTAGCTTTTCACCGAGGCTGCTTATTTAGAGCCTAACACTGTCTTGGAGCTAACTTTCAGGTTAAAAGCAAGAAGTCTTGCTGCTTGTTACTCGATCGGAGCAGTGTAACAACTGTGAAGAACAACGGCAAACTATCAAGCACCAGTTTCTTGGTGACACTCGTGAATGCTTTGGAGACCAGTGCATGACATGCAATACCTTGGGAACTCACACACTTTGAAACGTGCATTTCCTGCTTTTTTCAATCACAGGGATGACTACCTAGCAAAAGCATCAAAGATAAAAGAGGGATGGTTGTTCTCAACAATTTGCAGAAATGAGGACCTAGAATTTCTAATTCCTAACATAAAAGGGCAAAGGATATAGGAATTTTCCCCTTTTTTTTTGTTGTTTGTTTTTGGTTTTTGTTTTGCTTTGTTTTTGTTTGTTTGGTTTGTTTTTTTTGTTTTGATTTTGGTTTTTTTTTGGGGGGGGGGTGTTTGTTTTTTTGTTGTTGTTGTTTTTCCCTGGAATGTCTTAACACCACAAGAGCTTCTGCCATGTCCAAGCCAAATGCAAGTAGGCCTTGACACTCCTTTTTTTCCCTCTTCAAATAACCCAAATGAAGACTACATAAGACCCATAGCTGTATTCATCTGCTGGAATAAGTCAGAAAAAGATGGTGTCACTAGCATAGCAACAAACTGAGTGATACACGTAGCAAGAAGAAACAGGTTAGGGTCATACTGCACCTTCTTTGCATGCTTTTGCTGATGCTTACACATAAAATAAACAGTGCACTGCACTTGGACATGACAATAAAGATGATAATGAGAACCTACTCACTCAGTAGACAACAGTCAGAGAGAGACAGGGCATTCTGGGAAAACCAGAGCGAAATGCACACCTAATTTAAATGGAAAATGAGATGAGATAGACCCTCATCTCACTGAAGCCACTGGAACTCATGATCCTGCCTTCAAAGATGCATTTCAGTATGACAGCGCATTGGAACAATGTGACTGGTCGCTGTAGAAGGATTTATGAAGATGATGTAGAGAAACAGACTGACTTTTGTTAGCTCTTGAAATAACTAGCAGCAGGAGAAGCTCATCTACGTAACCTAATCTGTCCAGCTCCATTTTGCAGGAATGCTCACGGCCCCGGTAGCCCACCTGCAGTGCCACAGCATTAGTTTACCACACAGTTACTCATTGTAAGAAACACTCTCTTAATGACTCGAGATTTTCCTGTTTCAGTTTCAGGCCATTGTACCTTGTCCTTCTTTCTTCTGAGAATGTGGGTAATTCCCTTCTTTCATTTATACTATTATCTCTGCAATTATTTATAGTCTGTAACTGTAAATCTCCCGAGTCCTCCATTTAATACAGTGTCTTGTTCTGTAGTATGTCTTACTTCTCCATCATCATCCATTACTGGTGTTGTACCATCTCTATTTTTCAATAATTTTTATGATATGGGGACTTGATTGCACTGACCATTCTAACTGTAGCAAAATCACAGCTATATGAACCAGGGTCTCGTTATTTTAATAGTATTACTTGGGAAAAGGCAGGTATGGTTTTTTGTGACAGTGAAAGACTGAAAAGACACAGGCAATCTCATTTTCAAATGGCAAATCACACATCCTAAACTTGGAAGTGTAGAAGCAAGGCTCTGAAAATTTTCAGAATGAATGTCCAGAATACTTTAGATTTCTTCAACAATATGCTAAGAAACACAAGAGCAAGCAATCACTGTTAAATGAGTAAAAGCAACGAGAACATCAGTCCGAAAGCAGGATCTTGTAACAGAAACTATTAACAAAACCTTTTCTCTAGGTGACAGTGATTTCTTTTTACATATATTAATATAAATTTAAAATTTAAATAAATTTGTGTGTATTTCCTGAAAATAAGCCAATAGCTCAAATAATAATAAAAACTGCTGGGAAAAGCATGGATAGAGTTTATTGAACAAAATGGTCGGTGTATTTTAAGATTTTCCTAAACTTTCATTAAAAAAAAAAAATCTGAAAATATATTAACAGCTGTTCTGAACAGTCAACCATCCAGTCACTTCAGGATGCATTCCAGGCAATAGACTCTATTTCCACAATATTTACCACTAAATTACTTGAGCCCTTGCCAAAGACTGGTAAGTATACCCCCTGGAAATGCCTTCTGACACAGGGAAATATTATTACCTCTATTTTACTGGGCAAAGAGGCATAGAAAAACTGAATTACACAAGAATATTTGAAAAAATTTCTAAAAAGGCAAGCCATAAATTGAACCTAGATCTCCCGAGCTGCTGTTTAGTATCTTCATATCAACATTCTTAGAAAAAAACAGACAAGATAACTGCAGTTGAAAAGCCTAAGGAATCACTCATTATATGCAAATAAGATTTATCTTCTTGTATCTATGCTATGTTGTGTTGGCACTGAAACTAACTGCAGACATCATGATAAAATGGATCTCCAAGGAATAACAGAGACATGATAAAATAGAAATCACGACAAAAAAATAACTTTAAAAGGGTACTTGCCTACATTTTAAAACATTCAGGTAAAATGAAAAAATGGTATGTCAGTGTAGTAGTTATGCATATTAACGATGTGATAGACTTCAGGAAAAAAAGTATCAAAATCAGTACAAAAAAAAGGGCTATAATGGGATAGAGTTGGAGTCTGATATGGGCTACCAGACAGGATGACAGGCACAGCTCAACAGCGTTACATGGGAGAAAGATGTGTCAGGACACTGTACTATTCCTTGAACCTCTCATACACATAAAAAAATACTACTGATCACTGTCCGTTCTGGCTACTTCAGCACATGAGTGATGGGTGTATCTTCACCAAGAAACCAATGAAACAACACTACTGTGGTTGAGTTTTGTTTTCTATTAAGTTTTCAACATCAGATCTGGTAAGATTAAGTTCTCTATCATAAAAGATCAAATCATTAAAAATTCAGAAAATGAGTGAGTTTAAGAGTTTGCAATTCTTTCAAATGCTCATCAAATGTATTAATAGGAAAAGAAAGACCATTATACATGTATTGAATATGATACTAAGACTAAAGGTCCTATAAGTATTGCTCTATAACTAAACTAATACTTAATACTTTTGAACAGAACAATGACTATACATAGGATGTTAGAGAAAAAAGGAAACAGAATCGGAATTTGCAGTGGCATAGACAGTCTCTATCCTAAGATGTGCTACAGAAGAACAAAATGAACATTCTTTTTACTCAAGGAAGACAACTGGAGAAGTATCTCATAATGATCAGCCAGTCATCTCTAATCTTGACTTCAATAATACACAAACTTTTAGGGCAAACAACAGAAGACTTCATAAACTTCGTGTGTGCTTGAAAAATGGGACAAAGCACAATGTGTATTTACTAGAATTAGACTGTGCCCAGCCAACTTCGGTCTTTGAATAAGCCATCTGAATTTTTCAGCTGACTAGCTAGATCAAGTCCACATGACATTCAGTAAAGCATCTGACTGAGACCAACATGGGAAACTACTAGTTAAGCAGAAAACGCTAGCAATTTGTACAAGAGTTGCCAGATGGGTAACATACACATTAAAGGGAACATGAGGAGTAATGGTGAAAAGAAAACTGTAGGATAAAGGAGGTTTCAAAGAGGTGATCAGCCATGGCAATCAAATAATCTAATCAGATCTTATATATCACCAACAACAATCTAGCCACAGAAATTAGACAGGGGGTTAACAAAATTAAGGACAAGAAATTGGACAGCACACTTAATTGACAATATTAAACTAAATAATAGAAATTGCCTAAATGTCTGTGAATGACTATGCAGAAACGTCCATCTCTCCCCTTTCATTATATATGCATCTTATAATGCATTAAACATGTGAAATTGCATCTCAAGTTAAATACTTAGGGTAGGTGGATACATACAGCAGAGACCATGACACCATCTGATTGCAGTCAGAGAAAGGGCACACAGGATGTCAGCCAAGGTACTTCTAGAAAGGAAAGGTATCAATGTCAGCTTAATGTCAGCACAGAAGGCTCGGATGAGACCTCCTGTGGAGTTCTTCACACCCTGGAATACCACCTACCTTTCTGTTCAGTCAAACCCAGGAAAGGTGGACTCAAGCCAGTTGAGGGCCTGATGACCCCAGGCACAATGGTTAGAGGAATGGTCTATCACCAGTGAAGTGCCCAAAAGGGTTTGGCTAGTTTAGCCTGGAAAAAAAGGGGGCTAAGGGAGGACAGGGACTGAAATGGCAAAGTCACTAAACACGAAAGTCAGTCAGTCTCAGAAAAAACAGGAACAAAATTAACAGAATAAATAAATTCTGTGTAGAAGTTAGAAGGTAACGAGGTATTGCAGAAACAAGACATCAGGGTACTCTTGATAAGGTTTATAGTAGATGTCAACGGCAAAAAAAACCCAACACCAAAACACCAAGAAACCCTCCTTTTTCTTTTGAAAGCAGTTGTAACAAGTAAATATTTGACCTTACAAGAATAGAACATATTTATATCTATCCTATCCAGGTATGTCCTCAGATAGCCCAAGGCCTAAGGAAGCTGATTTTTAATCTACAGACCTAGAGTCCGCATATTGCTACAGACAGATACATTAAACACATTATATTATACTATTCAAATAGATACAGAAACTGTTTTTCATGATGCCATTTCATTTCACAAAAGCAATTTCCTTTTAAGCAACATCTAACAATATTTCAGTACACAGAACAGTATTACTTTGCATATAAATGCAAAGACATCAGTACTGATCAATTTCAAAGTAATTTAAAATTTAAGCAAGTGCTGTTACACTGCATTTCCTAAGTTTGTAAATCTGTCTACCACTTCTTGCCAAACACCACCTGCACCAGAGAAGAGCTTGACCATTTGCCTGTTGAATATTCCACCTCCTCCCTAATGAAAGTATCCAAAAAAAGACTGTGAAACTTAAACATCTGGGGAAGAGGAAGGGCTAATGAATGAAAATGGCAGGAGTTTACAACACCCTTAGAGATGAAAAATTATATTTACATTTAAAATATGAGTGGGCAATGCAGAGTGTGACAGGAGATGATTTTTGCAATAATATGGGACACAAAAAACACAACCCAGTGTTCAAATAACTGACGAGCTGAGGGCAGCTCTTTCACCATGTCCTTAGTTTATCCTTCTTTTGATCTTCAAGTGCCACAGCCTCTCTGCACTGAACAGGGAGACCTTCCCTTGCATGGCTCTCTGCAGCTTACCCTTCTACAGATGCACACTGGTTTTCTGCGACATTTGTTACCTTTTGTGTGAATCAGGAACAGACTCAGAAGTTTCTACATTCAGGCTAATATACTTTATTCTGTTTCCACATTATCCTCCAAATCTGGACATTCCCAAAATGTTCCAGATCATCTGCTCACATGTTCATGTGAAGGGAAACTAGTATTTCTTGTCATTCATCTCTAGTGATACCCTCACCAGAATCTGGTTAAAAACTTCTCTGCTATCATTCAAGAGCATCATGGCCCACTCCAAGCTTGACAGTAACATGTCCTTTTTGCTTCCCATTAGTTCCTATGCTGTACAGGCACAACATCGAATCTGAAATTTTAAACAATTTATATATAATTATTTTAAAAATAAATTATTTTTAACACATACCCCACTATTTTTCCTGCTTTTTAAAAAAAGAACACAAATATTAATATCCTTCTCTATTTCTATACAGAGTTTTCTGGAAAACAAACGTCAGATTTGTTTGTGTATGCATGTGTACTTCCACACAGGTGAACATATGCACTGTTAATCAGTGTACATTAAAGAAAACCAAACAAACTTTGAATTCCTCTTTTTCCACTGAAAAAATATACAAACATGCACTTCTGATGGAATTTTAATAAATATTCATATTAACAGATTTTCTCACAGGAAAATCTGATCAGAATATACTCCAGCTTATGTATACTTAAAATAAATCTTGCAGTATCAAGATTTTTGTTTTATTACTAAGCATATAGAATTTATGTTACCTGCTAGAGTATCTAATTTCTAAAGATAAACATAAAATGGAGAAGTAACCACACAGCTGCAAAACTGGTAAGGCTGTATCTTGAGGCCACTTTGTGTGCCACATGTGACAGAAATGGAGGCTCTTTTTTCCCAACTAAAGTTTTATCATATATTACTGGGGAAAAAAAAAAAAAAAAAGGTAGTGGAAGTTTTGGTTCCAAAGCATGACATACAACTCTTGTTTGCAAGTTTACACACTGCACAGTATCACCAGTGAAACACAAACTTGGGTTTTGAAAACAAACTAAATACTTACAGGTTCTGTTCCTAACATGACGTAGCTATTGTGATGTCTTCCAATACCGTAACACTAAATAAAATGCATTTGTGCTCTTATCACACATACTCACAAACAGGAGAACCCCATTAGTAAGTGACCATACAAAGAACACCAACTGATTGGTAGCACAGAAGAGGAAATCCTGTCCTCACAGAAACCAGCAGCAAATTCCAACTGACAGTGGCAGATCAAGAATTGTATCCATTGTTTTAGCCATCATGAAGACTACACCCGAAAGAGACAAGTACTTTCTAGCCTCCTTTAGAGATGAACTATACAGGTTTCTTGTATCACTAACGATTTAAAAAATTGTAAAAAAGTGAATTAAAATCACCAGCAAGACTTAAATTCTGCCTCATTTTTACAGCTCAGATGATGATGGCAGGAAGGGGAAGAAGGACTTTCCTATAAGAGTCTTAATTCACTGTTTGTTAGATATCCTGAGAACACCACCGGAAAGGTGCTTTTTTACTGCAAAGTTGTGTATGTGTTTGTTGGTTCTCCTTTTTTTGCCCACAGCTGCAGACAATACAAAGAACATGGACATGAACAGCACTCTGAACAACAGTATAAACCCTCACATAGTTTGCAGAGAGGTTTTGCAGAAAAAAAAAAAAAGAAAAAATAGGCCAAATTATCCCTTAGATACAGCCACGCAATCACATGGATCAGGATTCATGCACATACCTATTTTAAATTATTCCCAATGGATGCATTCTCTCTCTTTCTTATCCTCTGTACAACTCCTCTGAAGTCAGTAATACAGATGCTCTGCACTTCCAAAATACAGCTATGAACACATCTCCTCCATTTACTGTCAGTTCAGGCATTCAATAATCTTATGAGCAGTTAATGTCTTTGATGGCAACACATAACAAAGAAAATATTTTTGCAAGCAGGGTGCTATCCCGTGATATGCAGTTACTGCTTTTTCTACCCATGAGGCTTTCCTTTATTAGACTAGGTTGCACACTGTAGACACATCCTCACTTCAGGTCCTTCACCAGAGGTGCCAGAGGCAAAAGTCCCGTTGATTTAAGACCTGAGGCTGAATTAGTAATCCCAGGGCTTTAGGAATTCATTTAGAAATGGAGGCTATACGGTCTTTAGGGCAAAAAGAGAAAGGAAAACAAAACACATTGAATTTGTGTTACGTGTACTCCAGAAGGTCTTTTTTGTTCTTTATTTTCTCTTGTAAGTTGACTTTACACTCTACAACCAACAGAGTAAATTAATTTTCCCAAAGGATGGAACCACTTATCCAGTTTTGGTAAGTCCAAATGCATTAACAGGTGAATTGATGTTGGAAAGTCTTGGAAGCCCAATATCCACAACAATTCCCAAAAGGAAATGTTGCCATTTTTTGTTATTTGTATCATATTGTAAGGGAAAGGCAATGCCTGACTGGTTCACTTAGCTTCCTGGCAATACTTTCCAGCTTTTTTCAAGGGAACATCACATGTTCAAGAATATTCACCAGCTGAAGGTCAGAAAACAGGATAGAGACTTAAAGACTTCTCTAAAAACAATTAGCAGTAATAAAACAATTATCCATAGCATTTAATACCATATACCACTTGACACTTTAGTTTTCTGCACAGACTATTCCATAGAATATCCACCATGAAGATGGCAAGTCTTATTATCACAAATTAGAAATCTGCAGCAAGCCTTCACATCCAATGAAATGTCACTGAATCTAAATACATACAGATACTTTATCGTACTGCGCAATACATGTGTTGCTCGGTACAACAGAAGCCAGTCTGGTTAGTCCTGCACAATTGCCTATGTAGTTTTGGAAATGTTAGCCCTGTATTCTGCACACCATATGTATTTATAGCACATACTGAATATATACATATATATTATTGCAAATAATAACAGAAGATGGATCTAGTTCTGAGAGCAGTACAGGAGAGGAGCACCCTTGGAAACTGTTCTTGACTACTGGAACTTGCCTAACTAAGATGGCAATGTCAGCTTTTCCTCACACTCCCTCTCTGCGCTCCTCGAGGTCATCCACTTTCTTAACTACCTGCTGTCTGCAGCTTCCTAACTTCCCCAAAGCTAAAGAAGTTCAACTCAAACAGATATAGAAAAACCAAAGACTGCAGGTCACACACTGAAACAAGGCAAATCTTAACACATTTGATGACAAAAGGAGTTACAAGAGCCAGCTCACATTCCCTACAAAATTCAGCACTCTTCCTAAACCTTAAACCATCCTGGGTGCTTTGCTCCCACATTACCTTTAGCACAGTAGGGCTGCTATTCTCCCAAGTGTGCATATCTCCACCAGAGACCCACAATTTTATTCTCTTCTCCTGTACAGATATATTCTGGCTTGTATCCTTGTGTGTATGAACAAAGTGACTCTAAAATTCATTATACAAACTGCAGATCCTCCCAGAGACCTTCCAATTCCCATATGGAGCAAGCCTTTTGCAAGACTATGGCTGCTGCAAAGGCACAAAACCTCAGTGCAGATGGCTCCCATGGATCTTGTAGATGATCTTGTAGTATCCAACAGGCTACCTGCCCTTTTCTTCCTGTAGGGATGGTGCTAAGGAAGGAGTTCTGAGATCCTTTTGTGGAGATCCCACCAACACCTGCGGATTAGCAGACTCAAAGCACTTACTTACTCACGACTTTCAACTTAGTTGAAACACCAAAAATTATTTTACAGCAAGTTCTGCTTTGGAGTCTAAACCCTCAGGCATACAAAGAGCTAAGTACGTCCAAGACAGAAAGCTGGATTCCCATTAAAAAGCCAGTTGCAGGTGTTCATGGAGCCGTGATAATGCAGGGGACAAAGCCTACTTTTCCTCCTTCCAGTAAACCTGTATCTTCCATAGACAAACAATGAATGCCAGCATACACTAAGTTATGTCCAGCTCTGTATTTCTGCATGACTGGAGTCTTCTTGTGTATTGCTGCACTCAAGTGTGTGTCTTATAAAATATTTCTGTAATGACAGCAGGACATTTATGAAAATGCTGTTCAGCTCAAAGCACGGCAGACCACGCAACAGTGAGCACCTGACTGAAGGCAGTATGTCATGCTGAAGATCTGCAAGGAGAACAAAGCTTTCAGCATGCCACTTACACTAAGCCATCTTCCTCAGGACCCCAGTCAAGTCCCTTGTACACACTAGATTTTTCTTGCTTGAAGTAGCATATGTTTGCAAGAACAAGGCTGTAGCATCTAATGCCACATACCTGGCAGGCTGGGAAAGCTGAGTCTGTGCCCCTGAGACCATGAGGTAGAGGGGTTTTAGGGAAGCAAACAGTAGGAACTGTTCTCTTCGCATTTACACATATATCAGAAATATAATTCCCAGATGTATTTCAGTTACATGAAATCCAATCTTGACTTTTTAAGCAAGTCCCTGATACATCAACTATTTGCCCTCTTGGATGATGTGGACACTCATTCATTACGTGAACTCCAAGGGATAATACATTCCAAAGTTATTCATGAGATAATACGATTTGTCTTTAGTGCAGTCATGATACGACTGGATGCGAATCAAAAGGGCTTCACTCTGCAAATAACACATAAAGAAATACGTTATAACATTCAGGAATCTCAAAGATACTTGCTTCACTAGAGGAATCATTTGTGTAACTGAAAAAGACTTAAAATATTAGGCTAATAAATAAAGACTTTATTTCCAAGGAAAGAAACAGCAATCATTTTTTTCATCATTTTTGGGTAGAGCTGCTTGCTGACGTTTATGTCTCTACTACAGCATTAAAAGCACAGCAAACAGTATTACCATAAAATAGCAAGTCTATGAAAATAAACGAAAAAAACCATAGGATTTCAGAACACACAATTTCGAATTCAGGGAGTGTTGTGTACAAACCCAACTTTGCATTTTACCAGCCCTCCTTTTCTTTCTACATTTCACCACGACATAACTGGATGTACAAACCGCTACAAACGTGGAATAAAACTACAAATTCTTCTCCTTAAAATAAAAGGTTACGCTTGCAATTACAGGACTTTGACATATCATTTTGTGCAATTACTAACTAACTAGGACCCCGCGACAGAATAACGCAGAAGTAGTGATTTTCTTCCTCGAGAGCAGCGCCTGCTTCGTTTTAAATCAAGTTCCGCTACAGCGGGAGGGAAACCTCCACCGACACGCGAACATGTGCTCATGGGGCGGCGGGCACCGCGGGGATCACCCGCTTCTCGTGGGGCAGCCCCGCGCAGCGCGGATGCCGGCACGCCCGGCCCGGCCCGCGGCAGCCGCATCGCCCCCTCCCCACGCCGGGCGTGGCCGGTGGCAGCGGCGCTGGGGGGAAGTAGGACGAACAAAGCCGCCGCACCCCGCGCCCCCCTCCCGCCGGGGCTGCCCCGCTCCGCCGCTGCGGTGCGGGGCTGGCGGCAGGGCAGGGTCGCACCACCCCCGGCCCGCGGAAGGAGGGCCGGGCGGGGCGAGCGCGGGGACTCTGCCCGCGGCACGGCACGGCACCGCTCCGCGCCGCCGCAGCGCCACTCACCGCGCCGGCCGTGCCTCGCCGAGCCGCGCCGAGCGGGGTG
>JAYRBT010000093.1:45324053-45346292 GCA_036023395.1 Myiotriccus ornatus | reverse complement strand
TTTGTTGGGGGTGGGACTGGAAGTGCAGGGGTTTGACTCTGAGGTCTCATGATTAGCAACCCCAGTCTTAATTGTGGTAACTCGTCAAGGAGTATAGGTCCAGGAAGTGTCATCTCTGTATCAATAGGATCCAATGAGGAATACTTCAGCCTCAAGTCCTACTGCATTCTGGCGTTACTCCTGGCTACTACTACTTGTTATAGTTCAGGCTTCTACAGCGTTAACTGGTGTGCAATCACAAAGCTACCACTACAAATACACTCTTATGATATTACTCTATTAGGAGTTGAAAGCATGTTCTTTTACTGAACGCTACAAAATGTGTAACCTTTCCCGTGATGAAGCCATCAGCTTTGATGGATGTTGGCATCTAAGAACTGCAACTTTGTCCAGAGCTGAAGTCTTTCAGTCTCAACTTTCAGGACAACTGCTGAAACCCAAGATCAGTAGCTCTTAAATTGAACTTAAACTTTTTTCAATAGATATGAGAACATGCCGGGTAAATGAAATCAGCTGTGGTCCTCAGTCAACCCAGTGTATCCCAGTATCCTGGAAATGTGATGGTGAAAAAGACTGTGACAGTGGAGAAGATGAAGAGAACTGTGGTAAGGGAAGAAATGGTGGCTGCATAACTCTATTTGAGGTTGACTTGTCTGCAGAAGAGCTAGCTGGGCAGTATACCTGGGAAGATAAATTTTTCATAGTATCAGTATCTTTCCTACGTTGGTCTTGTATTGCAGCCACTTAAAAAAGGAAACTTTTTTTAACACTCCTCTATCCTGCTAAGTTAAAAGTTACACTAACACAAGCTCTTCAACATCTGTCTTTCCTCTCTGGCTAATTTTAGCACTAGCCGTAGGCTTAGTCACAGGTTAAACATCAGAACTTGCTCTCTGGAGAGTTTCTGAACAGGTAACTCTAGTTGCTGCTTACATTAACAAACTGTCTCCTGAAAGTGTAGTAGTGACTCTTACCCAAGGGCACAACTGATCCGCTTTATAGCCCTATCCTGAAGTATTCTGTGATGCTGGATTTCAGGTGTCCGTGGGGAGGGGGAACCAACTTCAGGCTGGTACACAAGTAGAGCTGCCACTGGCAGCATTGAGTACAGCATTCCTGGCTTCTGCTAATGAATCTGCATACGTATGAGTTGTCTGACTTGTCCTTAGACAGGACCAAACCAAAGCCACAGGGCTGGCTTCTAGCAGAACCCATCTTACTTACCTGGATGGCTTAATGAGACACAGATCTCCAGACTTTTTTGCTGTGTGTCTGGGGAGTTGCTGCCTTACTCATCAAACAAATGCCTTAATCTGACAAGTAAATCTACAGACAGTGTTTCTAATTAATTTGATAAAACTATCAGCCTAGGCATAATGAGTTGCTAGCTTCACCACAATTAGGACAGCATTATTTGAACTGGCATAAGTTATGTGGGTGTGCTTAACCACAGCATCAACTGGTGCAAGATCTTGGTCTATTATCTCTGCTGGTCCAGGCAAATGGGCCACTGCTATTCTGGGGAGTAGCACAAAACACTTCTATTTCAAACTGCAGTACATGCTGACCATCTGACTACCTTAATCTTAGTCTGTATTACTCTAGATTTAGCAGTTCTCTCACCTGTCTCTAGTTCACTTGGTTAGAGTCTGTTTTCTGAAAGGCTCAAAATCTGAAGCGCAGGACAGCCTAGCTAATTCAGAAGGTTATTTTCACTCAGTTCAAATCTGATGCCTATCACTCATAATGTCCAGTGGCAAGGAGGATGGTCTGTGGGACCCAAATGTCCTCTAGGTGGTCAGTTAGGCTTTCCTAGAGCCTTATACAGGATGCTGATCTTCTGTTGGCTTACAGCTGCAGCTGATTAAGAGCCTGCAAAACAAAACACCTTCATACAAAAGTCAGCCTTCTTGTGGTAATCTGCTAATCTCTCTTACTCCTGTTACCCCAGGCAATCTGACTTGTAGTCCAGCAGAGTTCACGTGCAGCAGTGGGCAATGTGTTTCCAAGAGCTTTGTCTGCAATGGTCAAGATGACTGCAGCGATGGCAGTGATGAACTGGAGTGTGCACCTCCTACCTGTGGAGTTCATGAGTTCCAGTGCAAGAGTTCCACTTGCATCCCCATCAGCTGGGTGTGTGATGATGATGCTGACTGCCCTGACCACTCAGATGAATCTCTAGAGCAATGTGGCCGCCAGCCAGCACCTCCTGTGAAGTGCTCTGCCAGTGAGGTACAATGTGGCTCAGGTGAATGTATCCACAAAAAGTGGCGCTGTGATGGAGATCCTGACTGCAAGGATGGAAGTGATGAAGTCAACTGCCGTAAGTTAACTCGGTTTTTCTCCAGGAGGTACTGCTTGGCTTCTGTTTTATTTTCTTTCCTTCAGTAAACCTAAGAAGTAAAAGTCTGTAATGACTGTGTCCTCAGCTTCTCGGACCTGCAGACCAGACCAGTTCAGATGTGAAGATGGGAACTGCATCCATGGGAGTAGGCAGTGCAATGGTGTGAGAGACTGTCTGGATGGCACTGATGAAGCAAATTGTAACAATGGTAGGTGTGGAACTAAGCAACAATAAAGTCTTCCCAGAATATCTGTTGAAGCTGGCAGTCACCCTCACAATCTTCATTATCTTAGTTATTCAGTGCTCTGGACCTGGCAAATTCAAGTGCAGAAGTGGAGAATGCATAGATATCAATAAAGTGTGTAACCAGCAGAGAGACTGCAAGGACTGGAGTGATGAGCCCCTGAAGGAGTGTAGTAAGTGAATAAGCTCATTACGCAATGTTGACTACTGAATATGCTTTGGGCTGTCAGATGTCAGTCTGGAATGCCCATCTGTACTTCTTGTTGGCAAACATTGCAACCCAGACCAATGTATTTAATATGCTAGTTTTATCCTAGCTAAACTGAGATGACTTCTCTGTGGCCAGAAGGCACTTGAATGCATTAGAAATACTGAAACTTCTAGGAGCCTCAATCTTTGCTGCTGCCTGCTTGTAACACAGATAAGGTGCTGACAGTGCAGCAGACATGAATTTGAAGAGCATGTTTTGCATGTGACTTCAGGTGCCAGAATGGTTAATCAGATGTGGCAGGCATCATTAGCAGAGGGATGGGTACCTTGTAAAGCTATTCATGACTAAGACTATAAGACTAAATATGCGTGCTTTCTCAGAAGGGGCCGATTCCTCTCTTCCAAACATAAATGAATGTCTGGTGAACAATGGCGGATGCTCTCATATCTGCAGAGATCTCATTATTGGCTTTGAATGTGACTGTCCAGCTGGGTTTGAGCTTCTGGACAGGAGAACCTGTGGAGGCAAGTATCTAGTAGTTTAATGTGCACCTTACTGGTGGTATTGGAGGTGAGAATAAATTAAATTGTTGTTTTTACAGATATTGATGAATGCCAGAACCCTGGTATCTGTAGTCAAATCTGTATCAACCTGAAAGGGGGCTACAAATGCGAATGTAGCCGTGGGTATCAGATGGATCTTGCTACTGGAGTGTGCAAGGCAGTGGGTGAGTATTGGCTTAAGACTTCTATATCCCAACTTTAAAATGAGCTAGCAAGTGATCCACTGTTTGTGTTACTGTATTTTTGAGACTAGTTGTGCTATTACCAATGTAACTTGTACTGATCTGAACACTGCTCACACTCTGAATGATGCAATGATACAGTGCTTAAAGCTGCCTGACATAAATGGGTTGTGTCTGCTCCCTGGGCAGGAGGACCCTTGTGGAGGGAGAAAAGAATGCGGTATGGTACAGCCAAGACCTCTGTCAGCATCTGCTAGAAATTGTAGAATGGCAAATGCTAAATATGATGAGTCTTATAACTTCTTGTAAAAGAACAGTATGTGACTGGATATCTAAAAGTATAGATAACACTTATGCTCTTTTTACAGGGAAAGAACCCTGTCTAATTTTCACCAACCGCCGGGATATCAGGAAGATTGGCCTTGAGAGGAAGGAGTACATTCAGCTAGTAGAGCAGCTAAGAAACTCTGTAGCTCTAGATGCTGATATTGCTGAGCAAAAGCTTTACTGGGCTGACTTCAGTCAAAAAGCAATCTTCAGGTAAATGGACTCAGTTTCTGAACCTAATGTGCTTCCTTAAATCATTGCGTGTTTTACCCAGGATATTTCTCTAGTCTCTGGTAATGAGAACTAGATTCCTGGTTTCCTAATGACAAAGTACAGTTGATGCAAGTTCCCGCTGTGCATGCCTGTTGCACTTACTAGTAACAGCTGCTATAAGTGTACAGAAGGCAGTCAGTGGGAAGTCCCACATGCACTTTCTGTATTGACTGCCTGATATCTGTGTGCGGGATTTGCTGAGGTGTGCCAAGGGGTGTTGAAAGCAAGTATTTCTTGTCTTTTAGTGCCTCTATTGACACCCGTGTTAAAGTTGGAACGCGCGTCAAAATACTGGACAACATATACAGCCCTGCAGGAATTGCTGTTGATTGGGTTTATAAGAACATCTACTGGTCTGACTCAGCTGCAAAGACCATTTCAGTAGCTAGCCTAGATGGCACAAAAAGAAAGGTTTTGTTTCTCTCTGAGCTGAGAGAGCCAGCTTCTATTGCTGTAGATCCTATCTCTGGGTGAGTATTTGTCCTGGTTCTTTTAAAAGAGAGGACCTACCAGCTACTTCATGTTCTGATAACTGACTTAGGTAGCCTTTGTTAGTTTTTGGTCATAATAAAGAGTGATACTACACAGTACTATAGTGCATCATACAACATAAATTCTGCTTCACAGCTTTATGTACTGGTCAGACTGGGGTGAGCCAGCAAAAATTGAAAAAGCAGGAATGAATGGATTTGACAGACAGCAGCTTGTGACAACAGAAATCCAATGGCCTAATGGAATTGCTCTAGGTATGTTGAATTTGTCTCTGTGCCAGAGGTATTCTGAAGCTTTAGCAATTTTTTTTGCTACAAAAGCCAAGGTCATCCTTCAGAGAACTGTTTTCAGCTTCTGAGAAAGGGAAGTTTCCGCTTGCCTGGAGACACTGCAACAAGCACAGACAGCACTTCTCAGATACTGAAACAATAACTTTCCTTGCACTGCTCTGTATTATAGTTGAGGCACAGGCCACTTAGGCATCACTGCAACAGCCCTCTGCATTCTGGATTGGTAAGAAATTAGGACAACACTGCAACTATTCTTAAACCTTTGGGTGTTTCAATTCTTGCAGGAGGCCTTGGAGGTTTTCTCCGTGTAGACAATAAATATGTTCGGTATTTTCCCCTCCTAGATCTTGTAAAAAGCCGCCTGTACTGGCTTGATTCTAAGCTACATATGCTGTCAAGTGTGGACTTGAATGGCCAGGACCGTAGAATTGTGCTGAAGTCACATATGTTCCTTCCTCATCCTCTTGCTCTAACAATATTTGAGGTAAGAATGACTTTCTGTACTCATTGTTAAAGATCCTTTTCTTGCTAGTATATGGGAGGCAACGATGGGGTTGATAGCACCATGGAAGTAATGGGATGCAATGACATTGTCTTCTAGGATCGTGTGTACTGGATTGATGGAGAAAATGAGGCAGTCTATGGTGCTAACAAATTTACTGGAACTGAGTTGGTTACCCTCGTGAACAACCTCAATGATGCACAGGACATCATTGTGTATCATGAACTTGTTCAGCCCTCAGGTAACTTCAATACAGTTTGTAGTTATGTCAGTGTATACTTTTAAGAAGCTTCCCCTCTTTGGGTGGTGGCAAATGGTATCCCTTTGCTGTATAGCTGTCCATTTCTACTTGTGCTTGGAGGTTCTAACATGGGTACCCCCACTGGGACTGAGAAAATGTCTAGTTGTAATTGCTCTTTCTTAGGCAGAGCTGGTATAAATCTATAACCTGCAGAGACAAGTAACTCTATTAGAACAATTACTGAGCAAATAATTATGCTATACACATGGAGCATGAAGGCTTACTCCTGTTAATTGCTGTACCAACAGGCAGGAACTGGTGTGAAGAGAACGTGGTGAATGGAGGCTGTAGCTACCTCTGCCTGCCTGCTCCTCAGATAAATGAACGTTCTCCAAAGTACACCTGTGCGTGTCCTGTTGGATACTTCTTGCAAGAGGATGGTCGGAGGTGTACAGGTATTGTAACACAGTTGAAATCTTTACCAGGATGAATGGGGAAGGAGTAGGGAAGTACTGGACCTGTTACTGGAAAATATGGGAGTATAGGCTGACAGTGTCACTCAAGTTAATCTCGTCTAGTTAATCTTGGGGAGGAAGAGTTTCTAACATGATTAATACTGCCCTCAGAAGACTGCAGATGCTGTTCAAAGTCCATGCTTGGCTTCTGCATCATCATCATCATTTGCAAGAAAATCTTGGACCTCCATGGCTTTCTGCAGACAGCAAGCACCTGCACAGACATACTCAGCCCCTCAGACATGGGGTATAAACTAACATAGCTCTGCATATAAATAACACAGTGTTGAAAAGTTGATCAGTGAGTGTTGCTATCCAAGGAAGTTTGTACCTCCTATTGTGGTGCTGCTGCTATTATGGTCAGCACTGACTATACATCAGGATTGTTTGTTCAGTGGAGTGGAACTAGAAACTCCCAAGGTGCCACCTAGTGTATTGCATGTAGATTCTGAATGCTGAATGGGAGGATATTGGCCTCAGCTGGCTGATCTGAAAGGTTGCTGTGGGTATCAAAGGGTGTACCTAATCAATGAACTTGTGGAACTAAAACCTCACTCAAAAAACCTTATGTGAGGGATGGGAGGGCTTACTATTGTTATGACTCTAAATACCCGTAATTCATGCCTGATTAACTGTCTGGCCTTGTTCTTGGAACTATTTTTCATCAAAAACCCTCTGCTGAGGGTGTGAAAGTGGAATAAACTAATGTCAGTGTTCCCAATAAAGCTAACAAGCTGCATGATCATTTCTGCCATCTGCTAAACATTCACAACCATGGCTCTCATAGCAAAGCCATTGCAGAAGTTCAGGATTAATTGGGTTCTTGATCTATAATTAGTTTCAGGTACTGGAACAACTGTGGCTTACACTGAGGCTAAAGATACCAGCACAACAGAAAAATCTCCAACTGTTGGACTAGTTCCTGGAGGTACTGGTCCCAATAACTCACACTGCTAAACATTAGAAACATTAAAGCAAACTGACCCATTACCCTACTTGGAACTTTTCTCCTTTGCATGCAAGTAGAGAACACAGGCCAGATCATGTGTATGGTACAACAGCTGGAGCATGTGTTAAACAGAATTAGTTCACTTATGACAGTGCAGAACCTATAGGTTCCATGAAATCCCATGAGTGCTTAGAGAAGGCAAGGAATAAAAAAAGCTTCCTGATAATACAGGATGAAGCCTCTTAGGCTCTTCTAGTGGTGTATTACTGAGAAGCTGATATATAATAGGAGCTTCTGGGCTTGGGCGGAGCATATGACAATCTGCCAGCCCGTGAGTAAGCAAGTTCACTACTTCGAATTCTCATGCAGGGTTCAACACTAACAGTACAGCATCTGAAGTAACTGCAGCTGTAAGAACATCAGCAGTTTGGATCATTCTTCCTGTTGGTGAGTACAGCATTCACTAGCCTTTTGGACCCCTTGTGGTGGGAGAAGCCAGTCTTAGTCAAGAGCTTGATTTGACTCTATGTTTGCAATCTCTCTGTCTCCCCAAAGTATTGGTGGTGATGGCTACAGCAGCTGGCTACTTCATGTGGCGAAACTGGCAGCACAAGAACATGAAAAGCATGAATTTTGATAATCCAGTGTACCTGAAAACCACAGAAGAGGACCTCACAATTGATATTGGAAGACACAGCGGTTCAGTAGGACACACCTACCCTGCAGTAAGTAAACCTATTAGTGTGTCTGAGGCTCCACATTAATATTTGGAGTAGACAGGCTGCCAAATGACATTTGGCTTGAGTTTAGGAGAGGTGTCTGTGTTTCAAAGCTGCTGGCTGCAGTCAAACTGCTGGACTGAATCAACTGAGAACTTGTCCCTTTAATCAAGTTTAAAGTTGTAGTAGGTAGCTGGTGTCTTACTCTGGGATGGAGTAATCTGTGCTAAATGTGGTGGCAAATGATATCCCTTTGCTGTATAGCTGTCTACTTCTACTTGTACTTGGAGCTTTTAACATAGGTACCTCCACTGGGATTGAGAAAAGGTCTAGTTGCAATTGCTCCTTCTTAGGCAGAGCGGGTATAAATCTGTAACCTGCAGAGACAAGTTAGAACAATTACTGAGCAAATAATTATGCTATATGTATAGAGCATGAAGGCTCACTCCTGTTAATTGCTGTACCATAGCCTGCAGAATTACCTATGATATGTGTGGCTTTCTGTCTTTTGTTAGAACAATTATAAATAACTTGTACTTACTTTGTTACAGATATCTGTTGTAAGCACAGATGATGATGTGGCCTGAGCGCTGGATTAGCAATCACTTCCAGTTTACTTGTGTCTTACACTCTTTGGGGATAGTAACCAGGTTTGTGGCTGAAGGACTTCCTCCATTCTTGGAAGAAAGAAGATACTTTCTGTATTTATGGAACACTTATGTAAATAGCTATTTTATACAGCTTAACAACAGACTCTGTAAATACATGTCCACAACAATTCAGCTGTTAGTGGTTACAGTTTTATCAGTAACCCTTGGTTGGTTAGTCAGTAACACCACTGACCAAATATAAAGCACTTTCCATAGAAAGCCATATTCCAGCCACAACTTGTAACACCTGTACATATGTGTATAGGCCACTTGTAAATAATTACTGGAAAATCACTATCAAGCACTTTGAAATACTTCAGATGTAAATTATTGTACACTGTCTTTTTCAATGATGGGGGCAATGGCAATAGGAAAAAACGGGTTACTATGATTGCCAAAAATTTGTAAACATAAGTAATTTTGTATGTATGATTGTTTCAATCTCGTCTGTTACCTCTTAGAGGATTACAAGAATGAGTGATCTTTAAGCAACCACTGTAAAACCTAAGTGCAAAAGAGGGGATAAAAATAAAAAACATTAAGCAGTTAAAGTGTTATTCTCTATTATTATGTTAGCAGTGAAAATGGAGTATCTCCTAAGTTGAAACCTTTAGTAGGCTACACTACTACTACTAGCCAGATAATGAAGTATTTCTTCAGTTACTTCAGCAGTACTCCAGACAGGTAATACACTACTGACTTGCCAGAGGTTTGTACTTGAGATTAATGCTCTGCAGAGTACTGGACAGAGGGGGTCTCCTATCGTAGAAGTCCAGCTGGACTCCTAAGTTAGGATTGACACTGGCTAAAAATACTGAACTACTATAGCAATCTCTTAGGAGGCAACATTAATAGGCATCATGGGTGGAGACAGGTCAAAACATTGTCTGCCATGCAAGTATAAGGTAAGTTATATATCTAAGTATAAGGTCCTTTCTTGCAAAGCATGTTATGCGTAACCTCACAGTGGTGTCAAGCTGTTAGCAAGTTACTCCTTACGGCCAGTGGAAGTTGGGTCATGGTAGTTGCTGCACTTGTGCACAGATGAATGTTAGAGTTGTGACTTGGCAGCTGTCGTGGGAGGCTGCTCCTGGAGGTTCAGTGCTGAAAAGCCCCTGTTGCTACACGTGTAATGACTGAAGTCCTCTCTAATGCACGTTAGTGAGCCAGTTGTTCCCTCCTCTGTGGGAACTCAGTTCATTGCAATGGCCATAAGATACCAATCACTTGAAGTGCTGGAGTCTCTTGGGTGACTGTAGGAGTGAAAAATAAGTTGTAGAACTGTTCTGGGTCTGGGAAGATAATACCCATCTCTGATAACTATTTAGTACCATTCTACTTGAGTGCTAATTCTAGTAGCACCAGGTATGCTCCTTCTCCATTGTACATGTATAGCTCATTCCTGCAATAGAGGAGTATTAAGACTGAATTAACTTGCAAGTTCTGTGGTTTTCAGGCCTTTTGCTCTGTGATCAAATTTGGAGTAAAAAAGATCTTTCGGTGTTTTTGGCAAAACTACTTGGTAATCTCCAACTGAGTAAAATGTAGATTCCCTACTTGTTAGTAGTTTCCTTAATGGTAAACTACTTTTCTGGGATAAAATCGTGATTTCTTCCCTAACACTGCAGGATCTTGGCCAGGAACTGCCGCCCCATAACTGTTGTAGTATGATGTGCTACTTGGCTGTTGCTAATCCTTCCCCCTTCAAGGTAAGAAAAAAAGTACTTAAGGTGGGATGCAGGTTCAAGGCTAAGACATGGTTTGGAGGAAGCAAAAATCTCTTGGCTATTCTTTTGTTAAATGATTCTCAAGCAATCCTGTCTCTACAATGGTGACACTGAAAATCATCAAGTTGGAACATGGATCAGTTCCGGGGCTTGATTCTAATGCCTGTTCTCATTGCAGCTACAGCTGGGGTGTGCTCTCTTGGTGGTCTTCTGTTACTGTGGACTCATTTATTGACAGATGAGGCCAGCTTCCTACTTGTGCAGTTTAAGTTGTTTCTAGCAAGCTCACAACTCCTTGGGGAACGGAGACTTCTAGCCAACTATCTCTAGCAGCACTTGACTGCAGACATTTTCAGTGTCTGGACTGCGTGTGGACTGAAATATCTTGCAAAGATAAGAATGTAAGGGGGCCTCAAGTTTCTGGACAGCAATACTGTATCTATTTTGCCAAGTACATTTTGGAATAAAGTGCCTTTCACATCAGCCTTATATGTAAGGATCATTAGTTACGGGGTTGAATTCAACTGTTTCAGTAAGATGTCTAACTCAGGATACTAACAAGTATTTGTATTCAAATGTGACAAATCAGAAAACATAATTCTTACATAGATGGTTGGTTATACATTCTCACGGCAACTAATTACAGGCAAAATCCTCTGCCTTTCTAGTCTTTGTACAGCAGAACACCTCTACTTTTCTGCGGAACTTCATTGCTGTTACCAGTATCATACCAAATAAGGAGTAGACTGGTAAGACCAATGAAGATACTTCCTCCTGAGTTTAACATTCAGTTGAAGTAGCAAGTTAAATCTCTTTTATGAACCTGAGGTGGTTCTTACAGAAACTGTGGGCTCTAAGAATTTGTTGTCTAACTTTAATGAGCTGAATAAAGTTGTCAGAATTGTGGTTTGACATACAAAAGTAGTTTCTGTAGTCTAGAGGAGACTTACTACTTTACCAGATAAAACTTCTATGCCTTCAAATAGCAGGAGGGAGGAGTGGGGAATATCAGGCAGTAGCAGGAGATGATATAAGATAGCCTGCACCTACTTGCAGATATAGTTCAGTTCTTAATCTCACTAGGGTTTATTCTTCCATGCCCCTCTTCATTTATTCTTCCATGCCCCTCTTCATTTTTGTGTTATGAAATAATTGTTTACTTCCATAGTAGGCTTGGAGAGTAGTCAGGGATTCCTTCTGTAAAAACAGATCCAGCTTGCATTGACAAATGCCTTACTCTCTATGAAGTTTTTCTCCCCTGCTGTCCGCAAGTGTTTAACTTTGTTTTATTGCTTGTCATATAACTCTTTTGGTATCTAATGCAGGATGCACAGCTTGTGGCTGTGCTGATGTCCACTAAATGAACTCTCAAAGATCATCCCTGTCTCAGCTTCTCTGCTGCAATCTTGTGGGCTCACAGAGCAATGGGACACTAATAACCTGTTTGATTGAGTTTCACTGTTAAGTTGACTTTATATTCCACCTGAAGAATTTTCTGCTAATAGATACAAAAATATGGCTTTATTTGGTTATTGAGGTAGTATTCAAAGTAATGGTATCATTTCTGCTTCCCAGATGAATGCATAAGCCCTCTGGTTCTAAATACTGCCTATTTCTAGGCAGTATCTAGTATCTGCTAGCCAGTGTGTGTGCAAAGCTGGATTTGAAATTGGCTCTTTCTTTCCCTTACAAATATGCAAATTTCTCTTAATACGCTCCCTCTACTCCCACATTCTTTTCTGCCCCTATTTGATCTGCCTTTGAGCAAAAATGTAAAATATTTACAGTGCTGTAAAAACTGAGGGAAATTAATTTAAAGGAATCACATCAACTTAAAGTTGCTCATGTGATTTCACTTCTTCCCCCTCTGCACCTTATTCCCTTACAGATAGCTGCTATGTGCCTTTTCCCAACCCAGCTTGTATTTGCCTACATTTTTAATGAACATAACTTTTTTCCAATCAGATCATTGCTGAAACAGTGAAGATCCATTTTATGTATTTTTATGTAAGTGCTGAGTCACGCTAGATTATGGAAAAAGTACTGAACAAAGACTCAGGCTGATAGAAATTATATGGGACTCCTCAGATAAAGAAAAAAAACATACAGCTACAGAAGCATTCTTCACTTCATAGCCTTGGATGTAAGTGGAGGCCTGCCAATGCTTTCTGTAGCTATGCCACAGCATGTCGGTGAAGAAGCATGTTCCTATTCTGTCTCTGAGCTGGCTCACAGAAATAGTTGGTATTGTCACTTACCAGAGGAAGGTGTTTGAAGAGGTCTGTCTGCTCTGTTGAAGTGCAAAAGCCAACTTAATACATTCCTGACTTGCTGGTTTTAACTTTCTGTTTCCTGAAAAAGCTTCAAACTTTTCCCATATCAAATGAAAAAGTCTTTAGAGCAGGGGAGGGACATAGAGGCTGTTCAGTCAAGTTAGGCTGATGAGTATCCAGGCTGTTGAACATCTGAAATAGAGACTGCTTGTGGAAAGAATGATGGATGGCCTTAATTCTCCTGTGTGCAGCCCTGGCAAGGACTGTTGCACATCTTTGTCAACAGTGGCAAACGCTTCATATCCTATATGGAAAAAAATCACAACAACCTGAACAGGGTACTGAAGGCAAACTTAACTAACACACTCTATGGTCAATAATGAATTGCTTGAGCATAGGAAACACTAAGCACTAAATCAAGACAAATGGACAAAACTAGACAGATTTTAAGTATTTTTTTCTTCCTCCCTGAGATGTGCTTTCTTAGAGTCAAACTTCAAAATATATGGAAATGTTTTATTGTACTGTCAGTGCATAGATTCAAAGTTGGATAGCAACTTGAAAAGATTAATATTCCTTTGAGTGGAAAGTCTTGTTGAAAGGTCTCTTGCAAAGGTTGATCATTGAATACAGTCAATATCATAACAAGCTAGAAGCAGTGCTGCCTACTCTAACCATCTCTTTTGAAGATGTGTGCAACTGAGAAGTAGTGGGTTTGTTTGGACAACTTATTCCTTTTTTTGGCCCTTAAATATATGAGCTCATGTCTGCATTTCAGTTAAGACTTAGACTTCCAAGAAAGTTAGATTGTGATTTGTTAATTCCATAATGTATTGTGCGTGCTGCTGTCTAGGTGACAAATACTGTGAGTTTCTAGCTTTTCACCACTGTCTGTAGTGGTGAAGGAAGTTCACTCCCTGAACTTTTTACAAATAATGACACTTAATGAAGTCTTAGTACAAAATTCAAGTTACATATGAAATATTGATGCAGGAGCAACTTGGTCATTCTGGTTTTACAAGAAGAAACATTGGTTATTCTTTAATTAGACAACATTCAACCCACTGCCTCCTCTCCCCCAACCTTTTTTGGCTGAAGAATAGGTCGAAGTAATTGAGGATGGGGGAGGCAGGTAGGATGGTGTCCATAAAATTTAACTTTTAAGTTATTGGTTGTGATCCATACACATTATCAAGTTCCTGGTACCAGGTAAAACTTGGCATGTAATATACCTATATCTTTTCTCAGAAACAGAGTGTGAAAAATTGCTTGGATGAAAGTGGGTATCTGACAGATTGTAGCATATTGAAAGTGCTACCTCTTCCTAGCCCTTTGTCTTTTTGGCAGCCTCCACTGCTGGTTTAATGTACGTAAGTGAATGCAGAGAAAGCAAAATTGTAAAACTGCTTATTTACAGAAAGCATAATTCAACTGGTGTCATGAGAACTGCATTTTGGTATTTGATACTGCATCCGCTTGAGAAAAAAAAAAACAACATTTTTTTACCATCTTTGGTATCACATGCATTTAAATGTCACATGCAAGCAACAGACATTCCCAGTTACATGACACCACCTGAAGGTCCCTTGGTTACCATCAAGAATCTCTAGCAGAAGACTGTTTAGTGCTCTCAGACATGACTTTGACTAGGAGCTACTCCCAACATTTTCATTTAGTGGTCAGCACTTAAAAGGATCCACTTCAGCGTATGGACTCTGCAAGTGGCTGTGAAGGATATCAGCATTAATAGTTCAACCTGGCATTTACTTTGTTCTTCTAATCTGACACTTCAGTAGCAATTAGTTAATTTAACAAACACTAAATGGCACTTTTTTTTACATGGTACTGTAGGGACAACTGAGAAAATAAATCTGCCTTTGAATTATTTCAGAATGGATGTAAGTCAAGCAGCCAGTCTTGTCAATTAAGAACTTAACAATCATGTTAAGGAATCAGTGAAAAATTGAAATAATTGTGTAAGTCAATTAATTCTTCTCAGAGCGTTTTGTTGTCCCTGTGAAGAAGTGAAGCTTCACACTCCAGCTGAAGAGGAGGGGCTGAGACGGGGGTCTGCTGTGGGGAACCCAATCATCAACAGAGAATAAGTCAGCGTCTCTGGAGCACCTAGACATGTGGTGACTTCCCCTTTGCCTGCACCTCCCTCTTTTTTTTTTTATTTTGTAGAAGACTCTTGATACTGTGAAATGAGGTCTGTAGGACAGAGAAGTGCAAAGTGGGTAACCAAAGATGGACGAGCAACCTTGAATTTCCCAGTGCCGAAGAGTCTGTTGTGGGCAGTGACCACAGAGTGGTGAATGCACTGTGAGGTGGTGGGCTAAGCTATCTCCCCATTTTGTTTTTGTCATTCCACACCCTTAGGTAAATTTTCAGTCTCTTTTGTGTTAGCTATAAATCACAGGAAGGAACCTGACCCAAATTCATAGTGATCAGAAGCAATTACATAGGTAAATCTAAGAGCAGAAGCAAGACATGCAAACTCCCCACTGCTCACGTTGCAAAATGTAGGGCAACCAGAAAAGCACAGAAAGTCTGGGAGGCCTCCATACAGCCTGCAGCAACATCCTGAGGTGCTCTATGAAGGATAAGTTCCTGCGAGAGTCTGGGGCTTATGGAAAGGCTCCAGCCCTCTTCTGAGGGCAGCATAAAATGCCTCATCCATCTGTTGAAACAAAGGAACAAGGAGTAGTAAGCAGGCAGAAGGACATTCTGTGTTATTTAAGATTTTCAGAAATAATATATGAAGAAGTGGAGCAATACATTGCAGACTAGAGCATAAAATCAGTTTAAGTCAAAGGTGAAGCTGCCATATTAACTCTTCTTGCAGGGGGTCGTTCTCAGCATAAGCTGTTACTTTATGAGCTACATTAAATACCATTCTCTAGTTTGACTTTAGGTGAAAGTCCAAAAGACCAGCTAGACACAACTCAGCTATTAAAATGACAAGGATTAAAAGGGCCATAAAAAGCAGTAGCAGGGAATGTACATTACCAGCGATTTAATTTTGGTTCTTTCTATTTGTTACAATTAGGAAGAAAATCAAATCAATGTGTTTTCACCTTGACAAATTTATAGTTTGACTTGCTAGGAACTTCCAGTTTGCTTTTAAAAGAAGTACACAGATCAGTGTACCAACAAAGAGCCCAATTTACTTTATACAGTGTTCTTGAGAGAAGAAAAAAATGTGCAGAAGTCACAAATCCTTAGCCTGACACAGAAAAAAATCACTCACTCAGCAATTTATCTTCAGCTGACACAGTTAGCTACAAAGAGGAATTGTCACAGGACCCCCTGGCACTCCAGAGTTTCTGTGCTCTAGTCATCTTATTTGATTGTTTAAACTTCATGGACCTTAAAAGTGTGACTAGACAATATGTTCCCATGCTTCGTAAGGAGTCACAGCTGCCTTCAGATTAGGTATGTATGAAAGGCTATTAAAAAGCTCATGTGGTAAGTAAGTGGAAAGTGTATTCCACTCATTCTGCTTTTTGTTTCCCGTTTCATTTAGGGCAAATCTCTTCTGTGCCTCGGTTCTTCCATTTCTAACAAGTCATGGGGCCACTGTGAATATTAACTAAGGCTTGCAAATCTCTAAGGGAATCTGGGGTGCATGCACTCATAAACACGAGCACACATGTATAAGCAGATTTCACTTAAAGATTCCTGGTGCCATAATTTAACCAAATTTTAGCAAAGACCTGAAGTGAGTTCTGCTAGTGTTCTGCTGTTATGGTTTTTCCAGGAGGCAGTGTAGGTGATGTACACCATAGGGACATTTACTTTGCTGTTAGTTGCAAGATTTTGCATTAAACATATTGTGCTTAAGGAAAGAGAACACAAAAATTAGATATATACAAAGTTTAATCCAACCACATGAATTTCATATGTGTTCATTCCACAAGATGTACTGCACTAGTCTGAGATGCAAGCAGCATGTTTGGAAGTTACAGGAAAAGTAAACAGAAAATATTGTGTCATTAACTGGATTTCAAGTATACAGCCACAGAAAAATTTTTGAAGGTCATCTAGTACAGCCTCATGCTCAAAGTGGGGCTCTTTTCAAAGTTAAATCAGGTTGCTCAGGTCCTTGTCTGGGCAAGTTTTGTGCTTGCCACTTAGATCAGACTTTATTACTCAGTTTTGATCAATGTATTTTTATGATGCTTGTTTCTTTTAGCAATGACACAGTAAAGATTTCTGGTAGGAAGCCACAAAACAAGTCATTGTTCTTTGAAAAGACTAATGGACCCAAATGCAGATGTCAGCCATCAAAGTGAGAAGAAAGTGTTACTCTTTGGCACAACTAGCATAATGCTTTTAATGAAAGTAAATGTACTTCAGGACCTGGCTCAGCTCAGTGAGGCTTCTGTGTTGACATGCTTAACTCACAGCCGCAGTCAGTAGTTTCAAGACTCATCCTATTCATATGTTCAGGTTACACGGGATGTTCAGCAATAATCTCGATTTACTGTATGTTGTTTGGAAATCTCATACACATGCCTACTGTATTTGTCATACATTGACAGACTCAGCATAAGTACATTTTCTAGTCATCAAGCTAATAGGATGAGCAAGGGCATTAAGGATATTAGTGTTGCTGACCTTCACATATTTCTATTCAGTTTTTATAGGACTATGCCACTAAGAACATTTTTAAAAATCGAGATTCCTCTTAAACTTAACAAAATTGTGAAACACTGTTGTGATTGTGACCTTTACATTATTATAGTGCTAAACCATCTATGTCCCAAAGGATTGTAGATTTTATCAAAATTTTGAGTTGAAGAATAAAAAAAAGAAAGCCTCATGGGCAGATTAGCTCATTCATCCCAAAGACAAAAAGTAAAAATCAACATAACCCAACCTGCACCATTATACCATTTTGTGTTAAGGACAAAGGACACCAGCATATGTATTGTACCAGTCTGCCCCTCTCTTGCTTCATTAAAAGTCAACAGTTGAATAAAATTCTATTAGAAGACTGTCAGGTGGCCTTGAAAAAAAAAAAGGCAACTCAGTAATTTTTTTACTCTTTGCTAAACCTATACTACTGAACATGTGACTGTTTCCCTGACTTGGAAGATAATAATTTTCACTCCACTTGTTTTAGTTCCAGTCCTGCACTTCCTGGTCTCAGTGAGAGCAGGCACATATCCACTACAGCTAGTAATTTTTAAAACAGTCACAATGAAGTGTTTAGTTTCTGTGTTAATATTGCCCTCATGATGCTTCATTTTTAGTTTCTGCAGTGATATGTTGCCTTCTCAACACACTGGGATAATCAGTAACATAGGATGGAAGAGATCAGAATCTGTAATGTAGAAGAGACAGCCTTCTGCTGGAGGCTGTGTCACCTCTGTATTGTTGACGACATCAAAGCAGTCAAAGGCTCTTTTTTTTTTTTTTTTTGCTTTGCATACAGTGCTGAGCATGCAAGTCAGTGTGCTGAAGAAATAAAATTCACCAGTAAGCTGGCAGACCACTCCTTACCTGGGTTCTATCCCTGCACTCTTCTGCACTAACGCAAAAGTACCACAGGTATGCCTTCAGGAGAACTGAACAAATTTGAAGCGTGGTGTGGCAAGATCACACTTAATCAGAGCACTGCTGCAGCCTGGCAAGCCCTTTGCTGTTCGGTACCTCTGTGGGAGTGATCCTGTTCGTGCTGGGGGATTAGGCCAGCCCTGAGGAAGCAGAGGAGCACAAAGGTTGTACAGTTGCTCATTTCTTCCCCTCACAGCTGGGATCTGTGCCAAGCACAGGCAAGCCCTGAGGATGAGTGCTGTCTTCCTCCCTCCTCCCCACAGCAGCTGTGCACTCCAGCACCCAAATAAATCTTAATCACTCCATGGTGGCTTTTTGTTCAACTGTTTTTAGACTTGGAGACCCATTTATGCAGTCAAGTTAACACAAGTCTCGGGGCTTGAGTCTGCATTGTTGTCTGCTTTGTGCAGTAATCTAATGGGCATGCCAAGTGGTAGTCAAACAGCACTAAATCCTGACCAACTACTTCTATCTTTTGTGTACAGACAAGTGATTATACAACAGGCAAAACATAATGGCTTGCTTGATGTAAAACAAGCTGCGGATTTTGCCATATTGTCATTTCCATCCTTACTACAATTAATTAAAATTCACTTCATGCAACTGAAAAAGGAGGGGCACATACTGAGATACATGCATGATTGTACCAAGGCATAACAATCAGTACATTTTGCGTAGCATTTTGCACACTTTAGGTGGAACAATTTTTTTTCTGAATGTTGATGAAAGTTTGCCCTGTTTTTAATAAAATCAAAACAAAATTATTTTCTTTAGATAAAAGGGAAGAACAATGACACAGATTACAAAAAGAAATACCAAGTATTTGGAATTTATTTTTAATTAATCCTGCTTCAGAGTTAGATGTCATTTCCATTATATGATGTAACAGCATAAGGATATAATCTTCTATGGCTGAGACCCTACATGTGAGATATGATTGCCTGCATCTGGAGCGCAGTCATTCCTCAAACATCCACAAAAAACTGGAACCCTGGGACTGCAACCTGATTTCCTCAAAATAACAGCTTCACAGCCAAAGTCACAGCCTGAAAGTTCAGCAGGACACATTTTACAGAAGAAAAGCCTCCAGGATCAGAGTAACCTAAATGATAACCTAAATGATCAGTTACATTTTGTAGCAAAAATTTTCCGTCTCACTTAATTGCCGGGTATCTTGTTGACTGCTCTGTGCAGGATGCAACAGTCTTTGCATAAGGGGAAAATGTCTATGATGCTGTCAAGATCTGGAGTGGATATTTATTGCATAACGATTTAATCTTCTTGAATCAATTGAGTTTGGCACAAATATATCAGCTTAAGAAATCAATGAAACTTTAAGGCCACACCCTCGTTTTCAAGGGAAATTTTACTCTGACTTTAAGAATCGGAAGGAAGTTTTCCTCTGGTTTTTTGGGCTGAGAAATCTATTTTTACCCCAAGGTAAGTGCCAGAAGGGATAATCTTACTTGAAGTTATGTAAAGAGAACACATATGTGTTTCAACAGTGACATTCTAAAATTCAGACTACCTTGAGTGAAAGAGGACACCTTCATAGTTTTAAATCTCTGGGTAGAATTACCTGAGTTTCTTAAAAAAAAACTCAAAAAGTCATTGGAAGCAACATTTTACCTTCTGATATATTCAGATGCACTTGTTGTCGATCCAGTACAATTGTGAGACACAAACTGGTCTGGCGGATATGTGAGGTAAACAAGCAGAAACAAACATGTTAGTTCAGGGCTTCCAAAGAAACCCCCTATACTTGAATATCAAGATCCATGAAGAACAAGTGATTGGTTTAAGAAAAAAATATTATTTAATTTTTAGTGCATAACAGGGTATAAACATTTAATGGAAGAAAACTAATAAATGTAAGAATGTAAGCCACCACAAAAGCAAGGAAAATTGCACAAAGGAATGGCTGTTTTATAGCTTTTATTTTTTGTGCTGTAAATCCACCAGAGGCTAAACCCATGACATCATGGATACTTTGCTTATGACACGTTGTGTCCACAACAAAGGGCAACATGATAAATTTTCATCAGGCAGTCTGTCACCCAGCTGGCAAACAGTGAAATATAATACTGTCAGAGGATAAGCCAATAAAGAAGAAAAAACAGACACAATGTTTTTCTGGTCTATGACCACCATTTCACTTCTGTTAATCCAACAAATTAAATGCAAGAAAATCTACTTAAAAGGCAATGTTACGCTCCAGCTGCCAAAAAAAATGAGGAATTGCAGTTTGATGCTGCTTCCAGAATGTGCCCTCTCCATGTGTGCATGCGCAAACACACGCACACACACACAGCGTGGTTATGTCACACTCAGAAGCAATGCAGAGTTTTCCATTTAAGAGGAGCCAAATATACAAGTGAGTGAATTAGTGTTGTTAGAGCAGCTGGAAATAGATTTTTCCCGCTCTGGCCCTTTTTAATTTGTTCTTTTATACGACATTAATGTCCTATGTCTTTCCTTAAGAAAGAGGGGAAAGAAAATCAGGAGATAATAAGTTCCCAGTTTAGCATTTCCATTGTCTTTCACATTAATGGCTTTTTCAAGACTCAGGGCTGCATCTTATGCTATGGGGAAGCCTATAATCATTCCTCTGAATAACCATCACTTACGCTTGGGTATTAAGCTGTAAGTTTAATTCTGCCTCAGAGGATAGATCCTTATTAGACCATTTTCAACTCCTTTTCTACCACAGATCACGTGTTCAAATATTGTGCATATCTTTTGTATTAATATATTTATATATATATTTATATTATCCATATATCCATATATCCATATTTTATCTACATAAAAACTAATATGTAGGGTTTCTTTCCTGAGATTGAAATAATTTTTTTTTCTATGGCAAAGGATATGACAGTTAATTGTAATAAGCAGACAATCAAATTTCACTTTCTACTATTTTATAGAATATGTTTTAAAGGCATTAAATTATTGTTTTATTAAATTAAAATAAGACCATTTTTCCTGCACTTTTAGATTCTTTTCCAAAAGCTTGTTCTGTACCAGCATTTGTTTCTTCTGATTATATGACTTTCTTAGACAAGCTGAAACGGGGTCATGTCATTAACTGAGATTTTATTTTTTTAACGAGAGGGTTTGGGGTCCTATAACTGCTAATGACTGAGGGCAAGTACCATACCACGAAGTTGAATAAAAAACAGGCTCTCCAGGCAGTTTCCTACTCAAATAACTCAAAAATGGAAAATCGAGGACCTTGAAGCATAAAGTCTATGGGCTATTTTGCTGCTGCAAAGGTGAATCCCTCAAACAGGCAGTGGGTGCACTTTCCCCCTCACAGAGTAGGGTGGATGTCTCCTGACAGGTGGAGAAGTCTGTGATGGGATTCCCCATATAAAACTATGCTAGTTCAGGTAGACTGGTGAAAAACTGTTTGTGTTCCCTGGTGTTGCCATTTACTTCATTTATGTTTAAGCCCGTCCCAAACTGGCCAAACAAAAAAGTAGCTTCAGCCAAAATAAGCCTCATTTAAACCTGAAATACATGTTTCCAGACCCATTTATCTACCTAATTACAGACAGAAAGAACCAAATAAACCATCATGAGGGGAAGTTTAGAGAGAACATAAAGACCTTCAACTCATCACAGTATGACTACACACAACCTCAGTTTTGGGGTTTCGATGGCCCACAGCCCTTCAGCAGCAGCCTGCAAAATGTCTGAACAGGGATTGCAACTATTATTGACCTCATGAGGCATAAATCTTCCAGCATTATTATTTATTAATTATTAAGATACCTGGTGAAAAATTCCAACTCCTGAACAACCAGCCATTAAATACACAAACATGATGGCAGCATTGATTGTGTTAGCATCACACTCTGCGGCTTGGCACCCAAGAGGGTGTGAAAAACAGATTCTCATAGCTGGCTCCACACAGCAAGTGTCATTTCAAGTGACTTCATTAGATTCTCCTGAACCAGCACTAGAATATTGAGAAAGTGCAGTGAAGGGCTTGGAGCTTGACATAACACAAGGCAGAGCCAGGAGATGCTCCATCTGGGTGACTAACCTGCAGGAGTACCTGTGGGGCTTAGAGCTCTCCATGCTGTTTCCACCTTCAAGTTACAGGACGTGGGAAAGGCACTTCTGTTTCCCACTTCTGCTTGGGGGAAAAACAACAGTCCCCAGAGGTTA
>JAYRBT010000093.1:45269044-45302820 GCA_036023395.1 Myiotriccus ornatus | reverse complement strand
TGCTGTCAGCAAGATTAAAACGGTCAACAGCAGTCTTCATATGTCTATATCCCACACGGAGCTTTCACAACTGGAGTGGTGGCTGGCAGGGAGAAAAATGCAAAACCACTGCTGTGCATGATACTGCTGAGATAAAGAGAGAAGAAAACAGGATTTTCAGCCTTTGTAGTGGTGGAAAGGACTGCTGTTAGTTGCTTGATCAGGTGAATGCAAAGAAGGGAGAAGAGTAAGGAATAATAGTATGTTGCAGTTTAACATGCAGCGAGAGTTTCCTTTCCTGAAACATAAAGGCAGAGAGGGGGAAGCATCGAACATCCTCCCGCAGCCCGACAAGGGGAAGGATAACAAAGGCATGCATGTAGACAAGCAGAGTGTTTTTTCTGCTAACACTCCCTTGAACACCCAGTCCCTACTGCTACTGGGACCTGAGGGGAATTACAATTATTATGTGGATGACGAAGATGAGGAAGATGAAGAGAAAGAACAAGGAAAATGGCCAAGTGAAGATGCATTTAAAGGAGAAAACAAGGCTTCATCATTCATTCCTTGTCCTCCTGCCCCTTCTGCCAGAGCCCCGGCCACAGCATCTGCTCCATCCATGCTGAACATCAACGTTGGTGGCCAAAGCTACCGTCTCACCTACCAGGCAGTGGCCATCTACCCCAAGACCCGCCTGGGCCGCCTGGCCACCTCCACCGACCGTCGTTGCCAGCTGGGTCTGTGCGATGACTACGCTGCCCAGGTTGATGAGTATTTCTTTGACCGGGACCCAGCCGTCTTCCAGCTGGTGTACAACTTCTATGCCTCAGGGGTGCTGCGTGTGCGGGACGAGTTGTGCCCCTGTAGCTTCCTGGAGGAGCTGAGCTACTGGGGCGTGCGTCTCAAATACACCCCTCGCTGTTGCCGCATCTGCTTCGAGGAGCGCCGTGATGAGCTGAGAGAACAGCTGAAGGTCCAGCGGGAGCTGCGCTCCCAGGCAGAGGCTGAGGAGAACGAGCAGCTCTTCCACCACATGCGCTACTATGGTCCCCAGCGTTGGCGCCTCTGGAACCTCATGGAGAAGCCCTTCTCCTCTGTCACCGCCAAGGTGATGGCAGTCGCCTCCAGCTTCTTTGTTCTCATCTCCGTGGTGGCCCTGGCACTCAACACTGTGGAGGAGATGCAGCAGGTAGACTGGAAGAGCGGCGATAGCCGGCCTGTCTTGGAGCACATTGAGACCCTGTGCATCGCATTCTTCACCCTGGAGTACCTGCTGCGCTTGGTCTCTACGCCAGACCTACGCCGCTTTGCCAGCAGCGCCCTCAATGCAGTAGACCTCATTGCCATCCTGCCCCTCTATCTGCAGTTGCTGCTCGAATGCTTTACCGATGATGACCAGCCCCGGGGTCGGGGCTCTCAGCATGAGCACGATATTGAGAAGGTAGGACGGGTGGGCAAGGTAGGACAAGTGCTTCGCATCATGCGCCTCATGCGCATCTTCCGCATCCTCAAGCTGGCCCGACACTCCACAGGGCTGCGTGCCTTTGGCTTTACCTTGCGCCAGTGCTACCAGCAGGTGGGCTGCCTTTTGCTCTTCATTGCAATGGGGATCTTCGCCTTCTCTGCCATGGTCTACACAGTGGAGCACGATGTTTCCAGTACCAACTTCACCAGCATTCCCCATGCTTGGTGGTGGGCTGCCGTAAGTAGACACACCTTTCCTTGCTGGGTATCCAGAAGCCCCCCGTCCCTCACCCTCCCCTTCCTTGCTGGAGCTGCTGGCAGCCTTGAAAACAACAGGCTCAGATCAGCGAACATCTGCTCTGAATTCTGAGCTTACAGGACATATGCACTCACACACACACACACACACACACACACACACAGACACACACAGACTCATTCACCTCTGTTGTAAGCTTAAATCAAGGCTTAATCAGGCAGGCAGTTGTTGAAATTCCCATCTCTCTGAATGCAGAAAGTATTCGCACTTTTAAAGAAGAAACGGGCAAAGAGATGGGAAAGAAAAGCATTTCCCCATTTAATGCCATTGGCAGTGCTGAAAAAAAAAAAAAAAAAGGAAGGAAAACAAAAATGAATGCATCAGACTATCTGGTTGCAGGTGGACACAGGATTTTCATTCTTATTCTATTTGCAGATCTTCTGTGACCCAACATACAACTGCAAGATGATAAGACATATTTCATTATCTAGTGCTAGGTCACTCAAACTTTAAAAGTGAAAGCTGTTCCAGAGCTCTGGCTGTTAAAAATGCATTAGGACCAACAGTTGTTTTGCACACGAGAGTGTGTTCTGTTGTGCTGCAGAAGATGTGTGTATCTATAGCATTCTGGGTGAAACCAGGGGGTAGCTAGGCATTGCAGATGCTGAGGGGAGACAAAGTGCCTGTATCTTGGCCACCCATAACCCTAAGGCTTGAGCTAGTCTATCATCACATACACTTCATTTTGCAGTAGCTGATGCTGGCCTCCATAATCTATGTTTATGCAGGGCCCCAGGACTCACCACTGGGCCTGGTTATGGGTCTAGCTCTGTCCCAGTCACTTCCCTGGAGAAAGAAGCCCATGCAAATGGACTGGACACCTCATGCTGGTTGATCATTATAGACACTGGATGCTGCAACTGCATATGGGGCCCACAGGACAGTAATCTCAGCTCATCCAAGGTCACTTCTCCGGGTCAACAGTCCTGGAGTCCACGGTCTGCACTTCTGGTCCAGCAATGGCCAATGAAGTGTGGTGGTCTACCACACATATGTTTGTAGTGATTCAGCTCATGGTAGAAAAACTGGCCCTATGGACACACAAAGACATTTATACATGCACATGCCTACATGTACCAGTGCTGAATATGCTTCAAGCCGGGCCATGGGAAGGATGGAAAAATCAGTGAATAAAGGAAAGGGTCCTGTAATGTGACCTTCGCAGATCATCTGTAAGTGGTATACACAGGTTATGAAAACATTCATTTCTCATGCATTGCTAGAATAAGGACATTAGCCTTATGTTTTGTTTTCTGAACGTGCAGGTTATATGCAAAATCTTTAGGGCTCATTTCTGCAAACTGGTGACACCGTAATCATTTAGATATTCCTGAGAAACTTACATGACTATGTGAAAAAGGCCTATTTAGCTGAGTAAGTTTCTTCAAAACAGAAGCTGTAGCATGCACATTGCAATTCCAAGGCATGGAACACTTTTTAAAGGCTACCTATTCTTTAAGACTGCAAATTAAAATATCTGGATCACTCAAATTTTATTAAAATCCAACAGTGTTCACAGTCTTCCACATGCAAGAGAAGAAGCATTCCTCCTAAACTGTTACAGGCAATGTATAAGACTATGCCAGTGGAACAGAACCTTATCAGAGGATAATGATTTTCTCCTGGCTGGTAGAGATAAACATCTTGCCTTCATCTCAGTATTTATTTTTGGAGATATTTATCCTGTATTATCATTCAAATCCAGTGACTTAATTTCCATTAAAGCAAGTGACTAATCCCTTTTATTCCAGAGGAAGCACCAGGTGCATCCTACAAATGTGCTCACCCAGTGCTGTTTCATGCACCCTAATGCTTTCTTCATTGGAAATAACATTTTATTTAGGATGTTAGACGACAGCAGGCTGCACACTGTGACCTTCCAAATACTTATTTATTTATTCTGAAGCCACTTACTGTGGCTAAAGCCACAAGGGCATTCAGTTAAAGTCCTACAGCCTGTGGCTGATTTCTGCCAGAGATTTCATACATATAGTGTGTTGAGACACCGTGAAAAAAAATAAATCAAATTCACTGGCTGAAAAAGTCTCTAGCCTCTTGCACTGACTAGAAAGTGCCAGGTGGCAAAAAACTGCAAGTTTTACAGAGAAAAGGAAGTTATATTTACTAAATGTAAAAATTATTTAAAAAATCAAGATGTGTGCAGTGGAAGTATATAAATTAGGAGTTATTTTATGCTGACTGTCTGGGAGTACATAATTCATATGCAGCATCCCCGTAATCAAACAGCCATGAATTTTTGAAATGGAATTTTACAATGAAAGTATTGTAGTACTTGGTATAGTATGGGGTTCATAACACAGTCCCTTCTTATATCCATGTAAAGAACATGATGATGTCTGAGAAGAAAAAAGTCTGTGAAACTATGCACGCAATGTAATGGCAAAGTGTATAGATTCATATAAAACAGATACACTAAATACCACCACTCTCAAAGAAAAAAAAAACCAAAACCATAAAAAACTTCTCAAAAAAACAACAGCAACCAAACACAAAACATTTTAAACAACCCCCAAACTCTTCTTCAAAAGGGAATTCAGCAAAAATTTCCCACCTGGGTACCCACTTAGCACTATTAATATATATGTTGCAAGCATATACTGCAAGCAAAAAATTCCAGGCTACAGTTCCTCATAGGTATGTCATCATTACAGGAAATTTTATCTAGAAACTTCAAAGTCCTGGGTCACTTCTTCCTATAGTGCAAATATTATGAAATTACATTTCACAATTAGCTGAAGATTTTCATGTGTTTTGCATTAGTTCCTATAATGTATATGACAAACACAGGTAAAACTTAAAATACAACCCACAGACCAACTCCCAAATATCACGTTTTATCAGCACACTGGATTTAGAAACAGGGCATCTGTTCCAAGTGACATAATGAGGAAGGAGGGTTGCAGCTATCAGTGGATTTGCATGGTCAGGGAGCCACATCTATCCTCTTGCTGCATCCAAACAAACTCACCTTCTGGACAGGCTGGTGTGGAAATTGTTTGGAAATTCCCTCTGCAGGGTCAAAGCTTATAAAAATCCTCCTAAATGGTGTCTAATCATGGTCTTGACTTCATGCAAGGGATTTTTTTAAAAAGGGATATTTTCCATAAGATGGATGGCCCATAAAAGAAAGGCATTACAGAGTATTTCAGACTTACGATGCAAAGTACAAAACCACTTACTTCAAAGTTGTCCCTGATCAGTGAACATATCTGTTTATATATTTCTTCCCAGCTAATAAGCTGAATGTTGGTTTGCCTGTAGGTCAGCATCTCTACAGTGGGATACGGTGATATGTGTCCAGAAACTCACCTTGGTCGCCTGTTTGCTTTCCTCTGCATTGCTTTTGGAATAATCCTGAATGGCATGCCCATTTCCATCCTCTACAACAAATTCTCAGACTATTACAGCAAGCTGAAGGCTTACGAGTACACGGCTCTCAAGAAAGAAAGAGGGAAGGTTGACTTCACACGGAGAGCCATGAAGAAAATATCTGAGTGCTGCGGAGAAGGTGCAACCCATCCTTTGTCACAGCAGTGATACAGCTTGTGCTTCGTGTATTGGGAGGAAACAGAGAAGCTGAAAGAGAGAAAAGAAAAACAGATGAGCTAAGATAAGTGAAGACAAACTGAAGAGGCCAAAAGTAACAGAAGTAGATGGTGATACCTGTTTTGAAGAGGTTTGTTTTCCAAACTAAAAAGGCTCAGATTACAACAAATTTTTTTTTTAAACTTTCCTATATGATGAGCATAACTAAAGTGCTCATCAGCTCTCTGTAATTACCTTCTTCAGATTAACCACCCAGAAACTCTGAATTAGATCTACATGAGGATCTAGCCTCCTACTACTGATTAGACTGGCAGAGAAGACCCATCATAATAGTACCAAAGGAAAACAAATTGCTGTCATTAAGGGTCAGCCACCGCCGCTGTCAAGGCAGTCTCAAAAATGAAACAAATAGAATACCCAGTATATTGATTGCATTGCTTAAATTGGTTTCACATCAGCTTTCAAATCCAGGAAAACAGCCTAGAGCACTCACCTAAATATTAGCAGCAGCTGTACTCCTTAAGATTTCAGCTTCTGTTTCCACTGTCAGATAGCTATGCTTTACTCTTCCAATTTTATTTTTCAGATGCAGCCCTGCAAATTATTCCTATTTTCATGTCTAAGCAAGCAATACACTGCTTTCAGCACTCCCTCCACCACCACACCCATAATCATATTTCATTATGACAAGAACTAGTGACAAATTCTGGAGTTTGAGTTGATAAGTGTCATTGATCAATTTTGGAAACATTTTCAAACACAAGTCTTTTTAGGTATAGGATTAAATAATAATCTAAATTTATTTTACAGTATTTAATGTATCTACTTACTGAATTGTTAGAATAATAGGCCTGCCATGGGACATAAGTGTCAAAGCAGCATTTAAAAAGTAATCAAATTAAATATGTAATAAAGACTGTTGATCACAAAAGATTTTATCAGAACTTATCTTTAAACAATTTTAAATATAGTTTAAAGTCAAGATACTTTGTCTAGTACATACAGCCATTAGGGCAATAATCCTGACACCTTAGCTCACCCTCAAGGGTACCTTATGTCCTAAGATTACTGGGTCTTGCACAGCTGAATGAGATTTTTCCTGTGTCTAAACTTGCCCCCAAACCTACATAACAAATAAAAAACAACAATTAAATGGAATCAAAGTTTCATGTATTACTTCACAGCATATCAGGAATATTCTTTTTACATAAGACCAGTCATACCAGTTTAGAAACAGTAATCTGAATAACAGATCTGAAAGAAAAATTACTTTATTGATAATCTGATACAAAGAGCCTTAAGAAAAAAAAAGTGTCATGAAAAGGAGCAGTGGTAACAATCACCAGTATGACCCACGGCTGTTAGTCAGCAGCACTCCTGTTGCAAAGCATCCTGATGACAGGGATGCATATTAAAACTCTTGAACTCTCATGTTGTGTCTGTGCTGCCCTGCTGAATGCAAACGGCTGCATGCAAATCTCAGGACCACATGGGAGACAATGGTGTGAAGCTCAGTCTGGGACAGCTGAGGGTGAAAAAGTTCATTAATTTTGCTATGTCCATGCGAATTGTGTCAAGCATGGGGACACTTCTCCTTTCAGTGGTCAGAAGGTAATTAGTAACCAACTTGCTCTTCTCATTCTCTACCTCCAGACAAATGTATCATAAGCCCATCTGTCATTTTGTTCTTTAGGAACGACAGGCAGCACATTGTGTGCTGATCAGCTCTGTTAAAAGCTAAACCATGTCTTTAAGGCACAGCTGAGCCCTGGGAGTTCAATGTGATAGATGTTTGCTGCTCTGGAGTGCACACAATGCAACAGGCACAATCCTGGCACTCACTGAGAAGAATAGCTGCTTTACTTTGGCTCACAGGACGGTATGAATTTGTATGGCCCTTCTGCACAGCGACAACGGGACAAGAAGCTTCCAGAAACTATAGGACACTGTTTACTGCAATTGAGTGTGGTGGGAGGTTACAAGCATGCAAAAACACAACTGTGCTTTATTTTCAACAAGCCACTGGAGTTAGACCCCTTAAAAGGACTTAAAACCCGATGATAACTTTCCAAGATAGTGGACACTTTTCTTTGCTGAAGGAATGACCATGCATATAGGATGCAGATGCTCAGCTCTGTATGGCAGGCTCAGCAGCTTCTTGCCACCTACAGAAATTGAAAGCCTGAGCACTTATTCTGCTGAGACTGGACTTAGTCACAGCCTCAGATCTGACAGATACCACTATTTTTCACCCCAGTTGTCTCACCTGAAGGACCCATTCAAGTAGATGTTTCTTAAGACATGTAAAAGGAATAGGCTTTCCCCACAAAACACGAGCAGAAGAAAAGGAACTCTTCTCTCTTCTAATCAGGAGTCAGAATTGAATATCCTTGGCAAGCGCTTTCTTATCTGTCCAACAAGATTTTAATGCACAAGTCCCATAGCACTGCTATAACCACTCAAATACAGTTTGAAGAGAGTCTTCTGCACCGCTCCAGTTGAATCTTGTTCCATTTTGCACTAGGGAAATAATGGCCCAATGTCACAAGGTGACAGTAAAAGAAAGACCATAGAGCTTGGTGTTTCCAGCACTCATCTGGGTGGAAAGGTGTGGATCACAGACCCTGCTTCAAAAAAAGCTATGAAAGTGCCCTGACCAAGCAGCAAAATCTTCACAAACTTACAGTCTCCTCTGGCCCATGCAATTTTTAGTTGATGACTTTAGTCTGGAAAGACTGCAGAGTCAGTCCCCACACACTACAGCCACAGGAAAGTAAAACTCTTACTTCGAGAACCCTACAGGCTCATGGCTATGGGCAAAAAGCACTGACAGACACAGAGAACAATTTCTGCCCCTTAGAAGAAGATATTGTAACCAGTACTACCAGGTCCCATCTGGTGCACTGAGCACCAAAGCCATCACACTTTGGGCAGCTCAGCTTACCCAGCGCCTGACCCACTCTCTTTTTTCTCAATGCACTTTGCCCCCTCATCCCTCTGCCATCCAGCCCCACCAGCTTTGGGACCATCTTGATTGCTCTGTGCACTGATTCATCACACAAATGTGACTGTTTGGGGGAGTGTGGGTAGATTCTCGCTTGATTCATGACCAAGCTCAATGCTGAGAGCTCTGATTAACACCCAAAGCTGGCATAAGATACACGGTAGAAATGTGCAGCCTGGAGGACAGACCTCTCTGGCTATGAAACACTAAGCACAAGACTACTACATAAAGTTCCTGGTTATTGTTTTGTAATTACCTGACTCCCCTGCCCTGCTGCATTGAGGAGGTGAACAGGTCCTCAGTGGAGTAAAGCACTTTCCAGAAAACCATAAGTTAGTCCTTGGTAGTTTTTTTTTTTCGGTCAAAAACTCATCATTTTGCTCTCTGAATTACCTTATGCAGCTTTCTGCCTCGTGGCTTAACTGATCTTATTTTAATGGTAACAAGCATAAGTGTGTGCATCTCAATAGGAAAGAGTATGCCTAAAGTTGAGGTATGACTACACCCATCAGATATTGCTCGGATTGTCCAAAGTTCTGTCAGTGCCAGCACTTTCTGTGTGGATGGTCCTCCCATAAAGTCCTCTCCTGCTGTGAGAGTCTGTCTGAGGGTCATACCATACAAAGTGGACCTCCAGCCAGCTCAAAGGAACGAGTTCATATTCCCACAGAACAAACTTCTGACAACCTGCGGAAGGCTGTGCAAAACCAGCTGGTTTTGAAATAGGATGTACCATTTTTGCCACTTTTTTGTTGACACAATGTTTCCTGCTGAGAAGGACTCAGTTAATTTCTTCTGCCACATTCACTAAGACCTTCCATGGTATCATCACTGTCCCTAGATTACTCCAAGGAAAGAGTCAAGTGGTACACATGGCAGCATTCAGAAACAATGCAGGAGTCATGATTGTCTTAGTTACTTGAATGCCATAGGGCTTTGACAGTCAAAAGGTTTTAAAATAACACATCAAGGGAAAATATTAAACACAACAAAGATGGGCAACACTATTAAAGTACGTAGGTCTTGTTTTATGTTAATTTGACATAAGTAAGGTTTTGGGGAAACAGGGTGGAGGATTCTCTGAGAAATTAAAAATTCTGAGAAATTAAAAATCTCTCTGAATATGGCCATGCTAAAGTCTTTCATTTTAACTAACTGCAGATATTAATGAGATCCAGAGGGAGAAGGAAAATATGTTCTATCATTATGTTTCACTACAGACTTAGTAAACATGTTGTGTCTCTGTTAGACAAAGAAAAATATAGTTTATCTGCATGGCCTGCCTTCATTTTAGGAAAACTAAGTATTGCTTCTTCTACTTAATTTAGGCCTGGGAATTACTGGGGAAAGAAAGAGGGGTGAAAAAGAAAAGAAAAAAAAAAAAAAGGGAGCAAAAAGAGAGATTAAAAAAAAAAAAGGTGGTGGTGGGGGTAGAAATCTAGTCTGTCCCTACATGAGACAGTGGAAAGAATTCCAATTAGAATTTGCTCCTGCACAAATCCTTGTCTTAGAAGAACATCATTTTTTCAATTCCATTCAGCAGCTGTTTGCTTTTCTCATTCAGAAAGATAGCACTTACAGGGATAGCTACAGTAAACCATAGATTAATAGGCATCTGGTACTACTCCCAGGCTTCTAAGGCAAATAGCAATATTCAGTCTTTAAATATGTAAAACTTTAAAGATTATCAACTGGGAATACTTCAACATTTTTGATTATCAACTAGGAATAACTCAATGTTTTTGAAGAAAAATAATGGCTGTCAGTAAGATTAGGAAGGAAAAATTTCAACTGTTTAGAACATTCTGGTTTTATGTTACGTAAAAATATGCTTATCGACTATTACAAAACCTTTATTGACTTCTTTATTTAGTAGTATAGAAATTACATGCCATTTGACTGTAATCCAGCTCTTTATCTAGAACTTAAAAAGGGAAAGGTCAATACTAGTTTTTATGTACTTAAGTAATTTAATGGAAATATGCTGAGAAAAATTAAAGCTTTCTACAAGTAGATCCTGAGACAAAGATTATTGAGGTTTTTAAATAAAACTTGTTAGAATTGAATTCCACTATATAAAATTACTCTGTACTGTCATTCTAACTTCTAAAGTGGATTTGCTCCACTTATAAGCAAAAGATTTTAACCCCTGTTAATAACCAGACAAGCAAGTACCATACTATAAAGTCAGTCTTTTGCTACCACTTAATTGTTCTTCAGGCCACCAACACTCTTTCCTTCACCAGTTCTGCCAGATGGGGGTGGTTTGGGGTGGTGGGCGGAGATGGGGATGACAATGACACAGGGCCACAGGCCACAAAATAAGCAAGAAAAAAAAAACACGACCCCACCCACCCGAAAACGAAACACCAGAACCAGTAAATTCCAGAAATTTAGGAAAATTCAGGAAATCACAGGCAGGTGGTAACAGCACATTTCACTGTAATGGGGGGCTGCAACGCCCTTCAAGGCAGGGCAAGGTAGCTGGGTGGGTCACCCGGTGGGAAGTACAGTCCCTCACACAGAAAATTGTTCACTGCTGCCACTCAGAGGTTACAGGCTGCCAGATTCCCCTTTTCCTTAGAAATATCTGGTGCTTGCTACCTGCTGTGCTAGCTAGCTCTGCTGCATCTTTCTCAGATGCAGAGTGTACCAAAAGCCTGTAGTCCTGTCACCAAGGGTGGAGCATTTAAAGTAATGTAAAAAGTTCAACCATTTTTAATTATTTTGAGGAGAAGTAATTCTGACATATCTCAAACATGTCTTTAAAATGGTACTACCTCTTCTTTTCACTGTCCACTATCAAAAGATACAGAACTTGAAAGAGGCTTTAAATATTTTAACCTCTTCAGACAAACAGAGAAAAAAAGACAGAAAAAATGCTTACATGGAAGAACAGGTGGCATCAATTTGTAAAACAGCCTCTGAAAGCATCTCAACCATGACTGCCTTGAAAGCTGGTGCCATCACCACTCTGTGAAGATGACTTAATAACAAATGTTGTGGCACCCGATCTTCTTCATCTAACCATACTCTGTTACCAGAAACTTTAAGTATTGAACCAATATTACCTTAATACTCTTTTCCATAAAAAATGGTTTTGGGGATGCTTTTAATTCAGTACATCTTTAAAATTGAAAGCCTGGTTTGTTTTCTTGTTCTCTTTTTGTTGTTGTTGTTTGTTTGGTTTGGTTTTTTCCCACAAGTATCTTATTTACCTCTGTTTTGCAAACAAATAAAAACGTTCTGATGACTTCTTAGTTCAGTGCTTCCAGCACCAGTTTGTATATGCCTGTATCCCCAGAGGTCTGTCAGCTCCCTCCTCTACGTTTTTTCTTTTTTTTTATTCTAATAAAAGATGTAATCCATGTAGACACACTCCAGTTATATCACAGCTTGACAAGTACAGGAATGACAGCAGAACTAGCTGTGGGGAAGACAGGGAAAATTAGAGAATTTGTAAGATTTTTACATTTTGTAAAGCGTAAGTGTATTTGTAAGACACATCCTGACTGAAAGAGATATAAATCCAACAATTAAAACCACCTTCCATAAGAGCAGATGACAAGATTTTTAAATACACTTCAACCAGTATGGCCCTTGACATAACTTAAATACTACAAGAAAAAAATCACAAAGACATATAGTGATAAGTTGGGCATATGCAAGGAATTACTCCTGTTAACTGAATTTAACTCACGTATTTTCCAGTTTTCCAGCCATCAGTAACTTTCCCTTCCCTTAATCCCTCCCCGTAGTACAACTCATAAATACTAATACTGGCTACTTTGGATGCTACAACCAAATGGGTTAGAGCCTTTGCTTACTTTCAAAAGAAAAAAAATCATATCAAGAAAAGCTTGAACTCCTGAAATTTGAAGTTATAAGATGGGAGAAAAGGTTAAGGACCCAGTTATGATAGAATAGTATTTCTTAAATAGCAGTGCTCTCCAAGAATGCTTCTCTTTGTTAGATAGTCAATAAAATGGTATCTACCATTTATAGGTCTTAAAAAAGGTTCCATATCCTAAAAGGCCAGGGTCTCAAAACAAGACACACAAAACAACCAAAGGGGTTTTAAATAAAAAACCCCTTATAAATGAAAGTTCAACTTACATAACGGAGAATGTAAGGGAACAAGTCAATGCAAGAGTTTTAAACCGCAAGTACAAAACAGGAAAACTGAGGGAAGAATAATTTGCTTAAGAGTAAATGAACCTCTGTGTTTTCAGAAAGCAGATGAGGAATGTTGTACACACTAGTGAGGCAAAATGGATGCGTTTTGACAGTGATTTTTAATTTGACAATGCCAACTGTCTAATGGACAGTACAGATTTCTTCCAAGAAATCACAAAGAAATGTGTCTTGATTTAATGCAATGAACACTTGCATGAATCTGTTTTAAAGATGTAAGAAATTTTTAAAAACCCCTAATTTTAATTTTGATTAGTACCATTTAATTTTTTAGACATGACACAGTAGTAGTGAGAGCATTTGTTAGAACCCCTAAGTACCAAATGGTGTGCATGCATGGATATGGCTTTGTGTCCATTCCAACAGGTCTACAACCCAACTAAATAAGAGGTGGACAGGTGTAAGAAAGAAAATCTCACAGCTTATAGGTCACAGTCTGCCTGCAATGTGTATAGTGTCCCACAACATTCGCCCTTTATTTCCAGCTGAGTCAATCATTCTGCAGTTTCTGCAGACCCCACTTTTTCCTCTGTTCTGCACCCAGACGCAAAATCAAGTCATTGTGTGTATTTTCTGCTTTTGAAGAAAAGGTAAGTTGGTAAAAGAGTCAGTGGAAAAGCCAAATACTGCTTGCTCTTGATAGATCCTGCTGTCAGCAGCAAAGGGGAATTGCTGATTCTTCTGTACCTTAAACCAAGCGCTATTAAGGTGCAACAGTACCTGTCTCTATGCCCCCTTTTCCAAGCTAATGGAAAATACACTCAAACAAAGTAGTATATACATTACTACCAAGGTAACGGGTCCTCTGTCTTCTAAGAATGAAAAATAAAACAATTATCGCCACCTTTTCTGTCCTAGACTGTCCTAGCATTCTTAATGATTAAACACTGGTGGTTCACACTCCTGCTTCTGCTATGTAAAGTGAGAGGTCTTGGCTCTGAATGGCCACAGGGGACAGTCACTTCACCTCTAGACAACGGCCTTAAAACAAATGCACCATGATTGCTGGCACTGCCTTTCTTCTGAGCGAGTAGCCAACACAAACTTACCTGCTGCATCTACACTTCCGTTGTCTTCCTGGCAATAAAACTACTAGTTATATTACGATGTGGGCAATAATTTGAGCAGTTTGGACAACCTAGAGTAGGCAGAAGTCCTTGTCAAGTTATATTAAAAAAAAAAAAAAAAAGGACACAGTTAAAAAAAAAATCAAACCATTTTTGTTTCAAAATCTTTTAAAGAATTTACTTCTCAACCTTCACACAGCCACAGAGTTAGACCAGGACAGAAACGCCACTACATTCAACCAGCTTCTTCAGTGCAAAAAATCAGACACACCTTAGGCCACTTAATCTTTCATACCCACATAATCTTTCCTTCTATTAAGGCCATTTCAGAATTTGGTTTCAACGGACATTAAAGACACATCTTAACAGAAAAATTTATGTTCTATCCCTGGTAGGAAAATAACACTGTCTACAGCATAACCTTCACTGATGTCTACTTAAGTGAGAGTGGCATTTCTCAGTATCTGGTAAGGAAGATTAGCAGTCGTCACTCCAAATTACTACACATAACTTAAAATAAACCATATATGCAGACTCAAAAAATACAAATTAACTGCCTGGTGCACATCCGGTTAAAGCAACCATAATTAAAGAACACAATCAAAGCATCACACCAAATCCACGTAAGCAGACATTTGCAAGGATTTTTGCTTTCAGTTTCTTAACACCTTCTCTAGCTACGACTTAATTTCACTGCTCCCTGTAATCTTCGATTGGAAGTATGTCTGTGCCAGATTCTAAGCATTAGTTTATTCCTCTCAATAACCCAAAAATTGAGGGGCTGTACCAGATTTTTTTTCTGCTGTTTTAGTCTGCCACTAATTATTCAGCCACAAATTAGTTGCATATTTTTTTCAGGATGGGTTTTTTGGCAGTAACTGAGAAGCAGCTCACTACAGTTTAAACTCATTATCTGTTGCTAATTAAAACAATGGTTTATTGTCACAAAAGAAAATCCTGTTACAGAAACTAATGAGCTGCAATCTTCAGTAACTGAGAGGATGTGTTTACAAGCAGGAACACTTAATGACAGTGCCAATCAGGTCTAATTGGGATTAACCTTTCAGTACTTACAATTACTTGTAAGCGTAAGTGGAATTAGAGGAGAGCACAGTCAGCAAGGTTTCAGTAAATCAAGAGCTGCAAATAAACAAACAATGTTAGAAACTCTTTTTCCTAACTATAACACTTATATACTGGTCAAACTAACCTAAGTAAACTGAACTACAATTGGGCTTATAATTATTTCCATAACTCTGCTTATTTGAGTATCTTGTAAATTTTTTGTACTAAGAAATACTGCCCCCAGACAAGACCAGAGTGGATCATTTGGTCCAACCTCCCAGTCATCCTAGAGCACATGGCACAGGATTGCATCCAGATGGTTCTTGGAGATCTCAAGTGAGGGAGACTCCTCAACTTCTCTGGGCAATCTATTCCAGTGCTCAGTCACCCACACAGTAATGAAGTTCCTCCTCGTGTTCAGGTAGAACTTCCTGTGCATCAGTTTCTGCTCTTTGATGCTTCTCCTATGGCTTGGCATCACTGAGAAAAGCCTTGATCCATCCTCCTCACACCCTCCCTTCAGATACTGATAGACACTGGTGAGATCATCTCTCAGGTGTTTCTTCTCGAGGCTGAACAGCCCCCACCTTCTTCAGCCTTTCCTTGTAACATCAAATTTGTAGCTTTAATTAGTGGTAGAACAAAACAGTAAGCAGAAAAAAAATTATACAACTCTTTTCAATTTTTGTCGTACTGAGGGAAATAATCTAATCCTTAGAATATGGCACCGACATACTTCCAATCAAGAGGATTTCAGGGAGCAATGAAAATATCATAGCTACAGAACATGCTAACAAACTGAATAGCAAAAAGCGATGTTAAGAATGTCTGCTTACAAGGATCTGATGTGATGCTTTGATTGTGTGCTTTAAAGTCAGGGCCATACAGGTGTTCCCTAGGGAACGAGTATTTTACCTCATGCTAAGCATGCAAGTCTGTCTCAAACTGGGCAATCTGACTGTGACGTGTGCTGAGCACTGCACTTGCTGAGGGACTGCACCAGTAGTGGTGGATCTTCATGAACTCTGTTCATAAACACAGTAATTGAGGAGACTGATTTCAAGTATGGAACTTAAACCAGTTTACTTAAGCACTGGCAACCTTCAGGCAGTCGTATTGTACTTTATCTTGTGGAAGCTGTATACTGGGAGAAGTAATGGCTAACTATCTGCTATTAAAAATGAAGCCACATCTTATCACACCAAGCAACAGTGAAGAGTGCCTCCTGCTGCTGGAGATTTATTTAACTGGGCTCGCTGCGTGGATTAGTCTATCACCATGGCATTGTACACCAGCAGGGTGGGTGTTCTATGAAAGCCCTAAAAAGAAAGTTTTGGATTTTTTTCTGAAAGAAAATATAGGGTATTTATTTGATATCATGCAGAAGTAAATTCATCCCTCCCCCATTACAACGAAGAAACTTGGGCTTTTTAGGGTTTGAAAGTCTGTATTTCTTAGAAGACTTGAGTAAAACAAAACCAAACTGTGGTCCATTGAAATAGTCAGCTGCTCCTTCAGGACCTTCTCTGAAAAAGGTCAGACACTGTTTCCATTCTACTCTTCTAAGTTCCTAAGGATGATGGCCTCCATCACATGGTAAGAATGGAACCTGAATTGTTTTCCTGTTTTGTTTTTTTTGAGGAAACCAGGATGGAAGGGGATTAAGAACAAGTGTATTTGCCTGTACACAGTATCTCCAGAACAGATGCTTGTGTTTCTATGGTAACTATGACAACATATGTACAGTTTTTAACAAGACTCAAAACATTTTTGAGCAAGTTATCAGAAAAGATTTAACTTCCTGATTATGTGTTCAGAAGTTTTCACTAGCTCTTAAATCTTCTTGAGACTTCAACCTCTGAGAACAATCTTTTACTGCGCACAACAGAATGAGCATAATAAGTTGTTTTAGAAATTATTTAATATACAAATGCATACACTGCTTCTTACAAAGACCACGGTGCAAAATTTTACCAAATCTCAGTGGATTGCATTGATGTAAATAATCTTTTTATCTCCATTTACATTAGGAAGTCAATTTCTCCAGTAATGCTTCTATTCCTTTTATGTTTTTATTCTGCTTCAGCTTTGGGATGAGCTTTTTCAGTCCTTTTTTGACTGTATTTGCCACTTTTTCATCAGTGCTCCGGAGAAGGCTACAAGAAACAGAAAAAAATGCAGGATGTCAAAGGTCAGCAGGCAGGTCCTAGGAAAAGAAGCTGTCCATGTAAGGAAACAATTACTATTTAGGAAGAATATGGTCCAGGCCAGATTCTGTCACTTCCTCTTACAAAAAGATGTAAAACATTCCAGAAAGTATGGAACACCAAGTGAGAACAAAACCAACAAATGATAAATCAGTCTGCAGGGAACTGCTGATCACTATTCAAAGCATGTTCAAACACTGTCAGACCAGGCTGTTCAGGGCTTCATCCACTCTTGGCTTGAAACCTGCCAGGCTGCAGACAGCCCAAACTCCCTGGGCCCCAGTCCTACTATTGGACCATGCTCACAGGGAAAAGGCTTCTCCTTTATCTTCAGGCTGAGCCTCTTGTGCTTCAGCTTGTGCCACTGCCACTTGCCCTTTATGACTGCAAAAGGACCAGCTCTCCTCCATCCCCTCCCATGGGTGCCAGGGATGCTGCTGGGTGCCCACAAGCTGCCCCTTCTCCCAGATGAAACAGCCTTGGCCCCACAGCCTCTCCTACCAGGCCAAGGGATCCAGCCCACGACTGTGCTGGTCACCCTTCATAAAACTCAGTCCAGTCGTTGATACCTTTCCTGTAACGGGAGTTCTAGAACTGGATACAGTGCCATGCCTCTAATACACTCAAGTACCTTCAGTATTATACTTCCATGGCACATTTAGTGCAGGACTACAGACCCTTACCAGTTCTGTTTTAGTTTTACATACTACTTTTAGAAAACAAACCAGATTTCCCAGATAACTTTCTTCCTCAGAAACAAGGAAATTCATCATAAGATGTAAAATACTATTAGAAAAGAAAAAGCTTCTCCACTATGCAGATTAACATAGGTATTGACTGTCCTTCTCCCCTCCTTTGGTTAACAGTGAAATGTTCTTGGGCTGTAATACAAAATCAATAATGGTAATGGTACACCTAATTTGCTACTTCAAAATGATGAGTGAACACTGCCTAAAAAAAGTGTCTTCCACAACCAATATGTGCAAACCACATGTGCGAATCAGAATTACAAGTTTGACATACAAATAAACTAAGATTGGAAACAAACCATAACACCCATGTGCTTGCTGGTGTGAGGCAGGTTGCATGATACTACGAGTCCTTACAATCTCTAGCACTCTTCCAAGTGGCTCTCAAATTTGCAGCTACCTAAAAGCTTGTTTCTTGCCTACTTTTTAAAAAAGGATTAGACATGGCACACTGAACTGAGTAAGACATAAAGGAATTAACGTAGCTTAAGATAAGAGTTAAATTTTGACTTCTCCAGAACTCCAAATCTCGTGCCAGATGGCAACACTACAGGCAGTACAGCATGGGACATTCAACACAGGTGAGGGTGACACATTCTCATCTTTTCTGTGAGTAATGTACCCCTGATAACACCAAGAAAGTCAAGAGCACTGACAAAGGATGTGCTGATCACACTGTTAATTAACACAGAGAAGTAAGCGTAGTTCACTCATCACAGGGGACAAAGAGCACACAAAATAGCAAGGCCCTTTGGACTTCATTTTATGTATTTCTAAAAATGAATTTCATCTGCTGTACATATACAGCTGCTTTCAAATTCCTAGTATCCACAGGTTATTTCAAGACAGGTATTCTTAATACAGAACGTCTGCATGTCTGGTAAGACCAACATAATGAACATAGTGGGGAGTTTTAAAACTATTATTCTGAAAGTTTTTATAAGATCTAGAAAGCTGACACTTATGTATTTTGTAGATATAAAATGTAACTTCTACAGGTTACAGGAATAACTCATGGAGGTCAGTAAGACATTTGGTGAAGTAAGCCCTTGTCCCTTTTCTACCCTGATGTAATACATCATTTACAAATTAAAAAATACCCAGAAGAGTCATATATAGGAAAGTAAATAGACCTGCATCCATGACATTCAAGTACTTACACGACTTTATACACTAGGCTGGACTGTAAGCTTGCAGAGGGTCCTCTCATTACCTTAGGACTCCTCAGGCTAGTATTAGGTCAGAACCAGGCCCCCGATTTCTTTTATAAAAATCAAATTAAAAGCAAGTAGGACAAGGAAACGTGAAGGTCTAGATTATAGCAGGTAAGTAAGAAGTCAAACACTGCAATGACTGACAAATAATGACTAGATAGCCAAAAACCTTCAAATGGACTCCCTGAGTAATTCTGAGTTTCTGATTTGCATGTATGTGGCAGATGGCTTCTGAAAGCCAACAACAAAACAAAAATCAACCATGGCTTCAGGGAGAATTGGCATCGTCTGAAAATCACTTCTGTCTGAGGGATCTGAGCTCCCTTATGACAAGAGAAGTATCTGAGTTTTTAAATGAGAAGGTTTTTAAAAACGCAACAATTATTTCATGTAAAAAACCCCCTCCAGTTACTCTCTATACCAGACTAAATTCAACTTATTATTGCTGTATGAGTTAGATAATCTCTTGACTTCAGTGCATGCAGTTAAACAAAAATGCAATTAATTACTATATGTTTCTGAGGTAAGCAGGTGTCACATGAAATGGAAAAAAAAAAAAAAAGGTGGTTATGTGTTCTCAGCTGCCTGAGAAAGGACTTCATTCCTAAAACGTCATCAAGAGAAGTTTAATCTGCAAAAGATTCAGATTTCAGCAAAATAAACAAAAATAATTAAGAATTAAATTCCAGCAAACAAAGAAGCAATATCGTTTTTTCCCTCTTTCCTCTAAGTTTCAATACTGGTGAAAATACTGCCCGTCTGGGAGATAAGCTCCCCTGCTTGGTAACAAAGGACACTTGTCCAAGTCCCATCCTGTAGTGACATGAGTAATAGCAGAGAGGGAGAAGACTGCCATTCCTCACAGGCCTTTCCGTAAAATACACCACTACTGTGCTAGTTTTTTCTAATAAGCAATTAATAGTTTCCTGTTTTATCTGTAAGTCTTCAAAGCCTATTCAAAGACTATTGTCACAGTGATAGCCAGTTACTGAAGTGCTAAATATGGAAAAAAAAATCTGTTAATTTACTTTGCAACTTTATTTTTATAATCTAAACAACTTAGTGCATGCACCAGCTACACTACATGCTAAACAAATCTCTTCAGCCTTGAGTTAAAGGAAAAAACTCCACGAATACAGTATCAGTAAAATAAGCCTTTCTAGGAAAACTCCACTGAAAATCCGTGTGCAGGATCCGTGATTTACAGACATTAGATGCATTTATTGAATTCTAAAGGCCTGTTATGAGAGGCAAACAAAGAGTGTTATCATTTTGGCAGCTGAACAGTCTTAACAGCCAGGTCCAGATGACTACTTAGACGTTGTGTAAACTGGCTTTTATCTGGATTGCAACTACTCCTCAACTATCAATTCTTCTCACTAGTGATCTGAATGGTAATACCTAAACAAAGTTAGAATTGAACTCAGATTAACTAACAGAAGTGAAAACAGCTTTTGATTTCACCTTGCAAAAGAGCAAGAACATCAAAGTGGCAGAGAAGTAAAGCAAACAGTGAGGAGAAGAAAAGCAGAGCAGCAAAAATAGAGCAGAGGATTTATTTTTCAAAATCACGTTGTCTGTTTGAATTGCTTGCTGACTTTGGTTCAGTGAAAGTCTTTACAAGGAGCCAGAAGTGCAAGACTGACAGAGAAGTTCCAGAACACAGACCACACACTTCAGGTTAAAGGCAAAACCTTGGGTTTCCACGACCTGATACTGACAGGAAGATAAAAGCAAAAGCAGCGATGATTAACACAGCTGTTCACATTTGATAAAACAAAATATTATTATTAATCTGATCCTGTGGAGTATTTTTGATCTCACTTGTTGCATGGTTTGCTGCTTCAAACTCATGAGTCAGTTAGCTCATCATAAGCCTTTGCATGGTCTATTCTTATGCATGGTCTCTTCCAAACATTTGTTTACTTCAGTATCAGAAAATTTTAGGCTTTGTAATCAAGGCATCAACACAAAGCGTAATTTACCAAAACAAAACAAAACAATTTCCAGATTCTTGTATGCTGCCACCAGTCCCAGGTATTTCATTAATTACATTAATTATTTTAATGTAGGTATTTGTGGACTGCTCTTTTGAGAATTCTGTGCTTGTGAAACAAGACATAGTAGGCACAACTTTAAAAATAAATTCGATTTTTGATCTTCAGATTTTCCAGTACTGAGCTACTTCCTAGTACTACAAAAGAGAGAGTTCAAGGAACAACCTACGGAATCTCTGGCTTGAATTCTTCAGTTTCCCTGTTCCACTGAAGATTTGCCAGTTGCATGAAATACAGTACATTTTGTTGGTAGAAATTTCAACTGATGTTCTCTTAGCTGCTCAAGAAATTAACACTGCAATCTTATAAGAAGTGGCCATGTGCTTTACATACCAACACAGAATAATGGCACCTCTATTTACTTCTGCCCAGGTCTTCAGATTCTCAATACCAACCCGTTCCACCAGTGTTCTTCCAAAGCAAACTGTAAAATGTGGGAAAGAGGTAGGGAGAAGAAAAAAAAAGCCTGTTGAACGTTCTCTCTAGTTGCGATTTAATCAAACAGTTTTGTTACCAACTATGCACAAAGTTCTGTTCCCTCTAAATAACTGACTGTGCAATGCAATACATAATCTTTATAGATGTTAGACTACTTCCAAGTACTGCTTGAACTCTGTTAGACAACAGCAGTACTAATTACATATTACACTAACAGCATATGCAAAACAAAGAACTTAGGCTGACCTCAGGTCAGCTGAATTTGAAGAACTGGACCCCATGAAAACTGCTCTTACAACTTGTATGCTGAGGAAACTTAGCAGTAAATAATGCCAAAAAACCCCAACGAACTCCAACCTCCAAACAAACACTAAAGCTATTTTTCATATCACTTTAGATCCCAATTCCACCTGACGACAGGTCAGTTTTTATACAACTTGTTCCCCATGTAATAATAATTGCTTGGTTTTTAATGCAAATTCAATAAACTCAGAACAACAATTTTGCATTGCACTTTTTGGAGCAAACCAAATGGAAAAGCATGTGCTTAAACTGAGAATTGCACGATGCTAGCAGAAATAAATCCAGATTACTATCATCATCTCAGGCTAGTCTCTGAAAGACACTCATAAAACTTTCCCTTTGCACATTTTTAATCATCTACTTTAGAAGCAGGAAAACATTCTCCTTTGAGAAACATTTAATAAAGTACAACTAACATATTTTAAAGGAAATGGTGGCTACCTGAATGTAGCTAGAAGAAAAGAAATAAAGAGTTCAACATGGTCTCATACTTTTACACAGAAAAAACCCCAGTGCACAAAGTTCCCTCAGATTATACTTTGCCACTTGGTCCCTTTCATTTTTTGAGGTTTTTGTAGGAGAAAAGGAAATCACTATTAGGATAGGGTGAGTCACACAACAAGATTTTAGTTAGGTAATAAAGTAAGTTTAATAGCTAAACTGAGAACATCTGCGCCCTTTTTCTGCCTTATGGAACATAAACTAGCAAAGTTGTCCTATTTTTGTGCACGAATTATTGTAATAACAGTCACAAAGCATTAATCCACCAGCATTAATGAACACAGCAAAGATTACAGTTTTGCTCACAAGCACTAATGAAAAGGGGTTCCTGTTAGAAAGACTTCACTGTTTCTATTATTATACTTCAAACTGCTAGGCAATTTAGCAAAGCTATCAACACATTTTAAGAACAGGAATGAACTCTGTCCCAAATACACAGTAAACTCCTGAGAAAAAATCCCAACCACTACTTGTATTGCAGAAAAAGCAAACATATCCTTGGCATTCTGTTTGTATAGCAGCTCACAACAGCAAAAAGATAGAAGCACTAATGTTAAATTTTGCATCTACTAGTATACTCAAAGAAATAAACGCAACCATCTTATTTTAGGTCAGATAACCCATTAGTCTGAAGTCAATTTGATCAAACAAAGCTGAATTTCCAACATACCTTCTTTTCCACTCTCTCTCATTTTTTCATCTTGTTCTATTAACCACTTCAAAACTAGATGTCCTGCTGGATGTTCTGCAATGTGAAGCTTTAAGGGGAATAGACAAATCAAAACCAAACCAAATTATATAGTGATGATGTTTCAAAATGCAGTTACATGTCTGGCCATAAATACTTCTGCTTGATTCATTCACTCTGCCTTCAGACACTACCTCACACTGATTCATTTAGCTATCATCTACAAAAATATCAAGAAGTTTGATGCAAGTTTCTGAATACTCATTCAAACTGACCAGTTTAATTTTACCATCTTTCCTGTAAAATTTAACTTTCAGTAATATAAACCATATCAACCAACATTTCTCCCACTCCTCCAAAGACTTCATTCTTACAGAGCAGAATCTCTTGCTCTACCTGCTTCTGCAAGAACTTCCAGACCTTTCGCATTTTCATGCACTTGAAAATTCACTCTGCTATGGTTCACAGAAAGTCCCAGAAAACACAATTAGTTCACGTAAAATTCTGTAAAAATGTATCTTAAAGAAGGGGAAAGACAGAGCAAATCCAACACAGCTATGGAAATCTGGAGAACATCTATCTTAAATATAGTGTACACTGCATTTTTTTGTTTTGTAGTCTATGGACACATATCTGACTGAGCTTAACTCAAAACAGGGGAGGGGCACAACTTTGAAGAGAAGGTCATACTGTAAAGACCAACAGCTATTACCTAAGATCTTTCCTTAGATGGAGATATGCATACCTGAAAGCTAAAAGACCCTGTCATTCTCAGTGTAAACAGTCAAACGACCTATAAAACTTGCTAAGTGCTTGACTGCACATTAAAAGAGACACTGTGTAACATGCTTGTCAGTCACCTTCCCACAAAATGTTTAAAGCAGTTCTAAAGATTCAAGATCGTGAAGTAACTTGCTCTACAACTCATATGAAGTATCGGCTCAAGTCACCATGATCCAGCCAGATGCAGTAACAAAAATAATAATATGAAACCCAAATGTCAGAAAACAGGATCATGTCTAATGTATGAGTGCTACTAGGGCAGTACGCTGAGGTTTTACATAAAGGAAAAAGAGAGGACTTCATTCTAGTAATATAAAAGATCTGCAAGATCTCAGCACCTTGTCCTCTGTACAGTACCTGTCCATCACTGCCACCTGGAACCAGCTCTTCTGCTGCTAAATTAGCAATTGCATCTAGTGCAGGCTGGATGTCACCAAGAGCTGTTCGCAGGATGTCAGCAACCAAGACAAAGGTAGCTTTGTCTATCACTACTTCTTGGGTATGTTCTTGCAAATACTCAAGCAAAGGAGAGGAAATGGCTTCCAGGAGTTCACGGCGACGGAGCTCAGTATTCTTCTTACTGAGAAAAAGGACAGCACACTAATGTAGAAGACTTGCTCTGTATGCACATTAAGCAACAAGAAATTCATAACATATATGCTATTTGAGACAGATAAAAATCACTGGAAGACTAAAATATAAGCATTAATGTTCCCTCTGTTTCACACACAATTAAACACAAGTTGCTCACACATGCAGTGAGAAAGTGTTTAAAGCTGACTGGCTTTAAACCTCGCAGTTTTTTGCTAATCATAATGCACCCTGTTTCTTTTCTTTTTGTTATCTCAACTACCAAGATGTATTTCCTACACAGCTCACTAGTCATCTAAAATTGCTCCTTCTTCAAAGCTGATAAACACCAATGTCAATATAAGAGACTGGAATCAAACTAGTAATTTTATTTTTTATTGCTAGATTCTGAGATGTACTTTTATCCAACTCAAAGCACCAGTAATGCATATTACGAATTTTCTTCTATGCCAAAGCTGATATATGAGTTTACACACAGAATGTATCACAGTATTTGCCCTTTACAAAAGGGGTAAACTTCTGATCACCAATACCTTGCTGGTTACTAAACATAGTATGCAAAATGTAAACCAAAAAAAGAGGAAAAAATGAAAAAAATGACACAATAATGTATCTAATAATACTTACCAGTATAATTTTTATGTATTTACTTTACTTAGACTTATTATGAAGAAAATTGAAATTAAATCATGACAGAAAGTTGTGTGATCTCTTCTGGACCCTAAGGAAAGTAACTTTCATATCTGAATTACCTATAGGCATTTCCATCTCCCTGTTGCAGAAGTGTGATGATTTCTGGAACAAAATGTGCAGGATCTCTAGGACTTAGCAAGTATAACAAGACCTTCTTTCCGTATTTGTTGTTTATTATATTGGGCAAAGAAGCATTTATTTCCTGTAAGAGTAAACAAACAACAATGAAACATTAATGAAATAAAAGTTCTTGGTCACTTTCAGTATCAAAACTGTGAGAAAGTATATCAGGAAAAACTCTAAATGACACAGACATGCTATCTCTCCTTGGTGGTGTCTCCCTAGTTACGCATTTTTGGAGTCCTCATGAAAGGGAGGGATTTCCTGGTAAAATCTGCCTGCATCCTTACACATGCCAAGCTCACAATGTACAGTTCCAATCACATGTGAAGCTTCAAAGCACTGCACATATTCTTTGGTCCTGGATTAAGACTCTATGGAGCTGAGAGATGATGACAAGAAAAGACCTTCAAAGGATTTAAAGAGCTTAAGAGCTTCCCTTACCTGCAAATTCCCAGCTGTGCTGCCAATCCACAAAAATGATGAGTTTTGTAATACTACCAAAAAAAAAAACCCCAAAACAGCAAAATAACTCACAAAAAAACAACAACAGAAAAACCCTTTCCTTTTTCTCCCTCTCAAATCTTACTAGTTTCATTAACTTCCTAAGCTAAATTTTATTATGGATAGAATGATAAACAGTATAAGGTATTTAAGAAAAAAAAATGCTCTTTGAGACAATTTTAAGGCTTGCTTCTTCTAAAGAGTATGCTTCAATGCTCGATTTTAAAATGCCCCCACCTCACCATCAGCTACTAGTTTTCATTCACTATCAGAAGAGCTGGTTTTGATTTTTTTTTTTTTAATTTCCCCTGCTATCCTTTCCCTATTCTTGACCTCATACAAACCCTGATGGGCCAATTCTGTATGTGTGAACGCTACTTCTCCTTGTCCTCTTTTACTCTTTTGTCCAGATTGATGTGGTAGGATGACCAAACAGTAAACATTCTATTATCTTTGATGATGGATTAATTACTGATCCCAAATGATTCACTAATTAAATGACATCTTGGAAGCTCAGCTAAAGACAATCAGAGTATTTGAACTAATAAAGTCTCCAGAAAGCAGAGTGCTTGTAACACAGCACAGGAACACCTCGATGTCGTAATAAGACAGCTCTGGTAAGTCAGGACTTACTTGCTTGGACCTTTCCCAGAAGTTGTTACATTGCAGATTGGGATTTAGAAACAAAACCCAGCTGCAGTGACAGCTAAAATACTTGAGAAACAAAAGCTGTCTCCACACTAAGATGCTTTCATCTCTCCAAATCCATCAAAAAGGCACAACCAAATCCCAACTCTCCCCTCCACGAAGTTGCTTAAGGGAAGAACTGCTCATATTTTTCAAAGCAAGCCTCATCAGAACCACTTTCTTCTCATATTCCTCCTCCAATGCAAAACACTTGCCTTATATCTTTATTTCCCTGCCACTGTCTGTAAACCTGTCAGTCCCTAAAGCTACAGCACAAGTACTGCTATGAGGTGTTTGCAACATGTACATCAGTGTTAATTACTCTGGTTACAGGATGCAAATATTTTTGCCTGTAAACTGGATAAGGTAACATCCTCATTCTAAAGTCTTCCACCCATTTAGTCTCTTGGAACTTGCAGAATTCAAACTTCTATGACAAAAGGCACGAACTTTAAAGAGACTCCAGTCACCCACTGGCCAGAATGAACATGTACAAAAAGGGCAAATTTAAGAAAGCACTGCATCTAGCTTAAAAATTAATTCAAATAAATAACTAAAAAACATATGAAAATGCTAAGGTCTGCTATGAAAAGAAAAAACTAATCATGATACACAAATATAATGAAACAGAAAAGATGGAAAGTATTTAAATATTTTAAAAAGTAGGTGGATTCCTACTGTTATCCTCCTATACACTGGCAAACACACTGACACTATTTAATATACTATTTTAGGAAAAATTCAATTACTTACTGATATAATTAACTGCTTCACAAGTTTTGTGTCATCAATGCAATCAAATGCTGCCAGCAAGACCAGATGAGAAAATTCACCCTACAAAGATGAGACATCAGACATGCAGTCAAGTTTTATGAATATAATTCCTTAGAGTTGGTATTTCTGAGAGTTTGTCTCGACCATAACACGACATGAACCAGACTCTTACTGAAGGAGAGAAGCCAAACATTTAGGTGTTCTCTAAAAGAAAGGCTTGTTAAGAGAAATATGTTGTTGAAACAAAGGTAGATCTGCCATTTGAAGTGGATACACTGTTTTATCACATCCAAGCTGTTAACCTATTCCTACTGTATAATCATCATTTGAAATCACAGGATTTTCCTGCAGGAACACAACATACAGACTTTACTTCTATGGTGGATTTGCTTAAAACTGAACTAAGTCACACATTGTATTTTTGGAGATCATGTGTCTGCAATGACATACAGTCTCCACTGCATTGCCGGAGTGCAAGTCCCAGCATACTCAGAAGGGCACAACTCAATTCAGTTGGATGTCAGTGAGACTGTACCTCAAAGTGAAGCCACACCTCCAGTGCTCCCAGTGTTGTGTTAGCTATTATTCACCCACTCTCTTATACTTTTATATAATATATAATTTATAAAATGTAACAACTCATTTATTCTAGTATTTGGAAATTATGCAGAGATACATTACCTAGACCAGTGGGCCCCAAAATACGTTGCACAAGACAACCCATTGTGGTGCCATTAATGAATAAATAAAAATAATCTCTGGTTATCTCATTGTTTTAAATTTTCTATTTCTGTGCATGTTTTATAACATATACTAGTACGGTAACACAGGTACATAATTTACACATAAATACACACACAGCGGGGATGCAAACTCATGATGTGATCAAAAAAGTTTGGAGGTCACTGAAAGAGACCACATCAACTATTAGCAAACAGAAAAAACACAGCAACGAGGAAGGGAAAAAGTATAAAAATTTCTTCACAGTTCCAGTTTTGCCCAACTCTATGAAAATCCGGCTGCAACTGTTACTCTACTGGTGCTGCAGTCTCCAAGCCTAGATGCTACTCAGAAAAAAATAAAACACCTGGACTTCTTCCATTGTATGTCACTCTAGCATTAATTCATTTTGAAGGTTCCTGACTTGAAAAAAATATTGAGCATCTTATAAGAAATATGCACGTTCAAAAAGCCTTTCTAATGATGTCTCCAACGTATCTTGATTTTTTTTCCTCTTCTTTATACATATTATTTTATTCCCAACCAAGGAGAATTAACCAACAAGCCATATGAAGATACAATATAAAGTTGGGTTCCATAAAAGAAAAACCAGAAAGAAAACTTAGGACTAATAATGAACTCAGATACTTTAAAGAAGCATAGTACTATATGTAGTGCCCACAATGGTATGTCTCTAAACACCCCATAAAGTTCAATTATTTCATATTATCTAACACATCACCACTGTTTTAAGACTAGTTTGAGACCTCATGGTTGTTTCCAGTACCAAGGAACATTCAACTCAGCCTTTATCAAAGTATTTCTGTTTCAGAGACTATGAAGTAAATGGTTAATGAACACTCACCGTTGCTATTTTTTCAATATATGTCTTCATAGTTTTCACAATAACTTTTCTGTCCTATTCAAAAGGAAACAGGAAACTCAAATGAGCCTTGAATATCAGTGATTCTGAGTAACTAAACTGTTATTTACACCTTTCAAAACGATAACCTTCAATTAGCTTACTAAAGAAAAGGCTATTTACCAAAGACTCACATTTGTATTATTAGTCTACACCCAGAATCAGAGTGAAAAGTTAAACCTGAAATCTGACTCAATCCAAGACAGGTGCTGCGGTATGTTTGTAAGTCCAGCCCATCAACAGAAAATGCCAAAAAACTTGGAAAAAACCCCAACCAACCAACAAACCCAAACCACCACATATGTTCACACATATTTTTTTTTATTACTTTAAGAAGAATAAATTTCATCTCTTCATTTGGAAAGAAATCTATTCAACAGAACCTGAAACTTCAGCTTGTTGCAAAACCCTATTACTAGCAAGAAATTTTGTCAGAAAGTTCCCTCAGTGCTTGTTCTTTTGGCTCTTGCAATAACTGCTCAGTCTTTCTTAGATCCATTATCACCCCTAGATTTTAGGAACTTCATATTTCTTCTGTACTCTCTAACAAGCAGTTAATACTGCCTTTTTACTTTTTAATACTGAAAAACATAGGAGGCATTACAGTATTTCCAAGAGGTGATGCCATACATTACACCTAATGTATTTCAGGATACTGTATCAGCAGATTAAACTAAAACACAGTTCCTGTAACATTTTTTTAAGTCTTAGCATTCCAAAGGTGAACATGTTTTCATATTATGACTTTTTTACTGTCCTCTTTCTCCTGTCATTTCACTTGCATTCAGAAATCTGTGGGACAAATGAAAGGACAATAATCTTAAAATGGAAAAGCTTTATAGAAAAGCTTCAAAATCTCTGCCAAAAATAAAAGGAGATGCTTTCACTATAGAAGTTCTAATGAAAGCATTCGATCCACAAAGAAAAAATTACTGCTTGTGCTTGTCAATAGATAAGGAGGGGCCAGTTTTTAACCTTGCTCTCAAACTCATAACTGCATGAAAATGTGCACTAGCAGATTACCATTGTGGGTAATCACAGAGCACTAAGTAGAGGGAAACCAAACATTACCTTGGGAGTGCCATGCCATAAACAGTGCATTGCTACTCGGGCTCCATCATGAGTGTGTGCCAGGTAGATGACAGCCTCTCTGATAGCTTCTATCATTTCCTGGGCAAGAAAAAGTGATAAAGCAAAAAGGTGAAAGAGAAGGTGTGAGATATTTCAGGCAGGTGGGTGAGAGCCTGAAAGGATCTTTTTGTCTGCCCACAACCATATAGAGAACATCACCAGCTCTACAGAGACACTCTCATTGCCTTGATCTATGAAAAACCACCTCAAAAAGAGTCCAAAAGACTGTAAATGATATAAGCTTGCTTTCTTTAAAACTACACTGTTCATTATAATCATCCCATCAAATCACAACTGTACTGAAGCTTGTCAGCTGTCCTATTACAAAGACTGAGGTCACGGTGTTCAGAACTGAAACAGAAATTAAAGACCAAGACAACCAACCCTTTAGGGAGAAATCTTTGAAGATGGTGTAATTTATTTATACACAAAGGGCATTAGCCAGAAACTAAGAACAACTAAGAAGTCATTTAAGCACCAGGTTATGCTATAAATCAGGTATGACAAGATTCAGCCAAAAGTTAGTCTTCATATCAAAGGAATGAGGTTCTGAAGTAACTTGACAAATAATACCATCAGCTAAACAAAAAAACCAAACCAAATCAAACAATCCCCTGACAGCTTACTAGATACTATTTCAATTACTATGCAATGACTTCTTTTACATGAAGCTCCCACCTATCCCTCTTTCTATCCCTAGCTTCTTCTTGCTCTCTAGCCAAAGGCTCCAAGCATTTGACCAATTATTTATAAACTGCTCAGTCGCAACATGGTTGGTGTCACTAGCTGTACGTACAGGACCGAACAGATATGCAGAAGGGGTTTCCAAACCCAAAGAGGATGTCCATATACTAGCACATCTGCACAGAAGGCCAAGCAAGAAGTAGGAGATACGCCTTATTCCCTATTCACATAAGCTCGTGAATCCAGAAACATTCTGAGACAATGCATTACGTGAAACCATGCACAGGAACATTTAATTAGGCAAGATCCACACTCAGAAGAGGTCACGAATAGGCCACTCTACTACCCTCCAATTTGGGTTTATTAACAGTAACAAAGCAGAATTCAGGAGACCAGACCGGCAGAAGTAGGTAAGAGACAGAAAGTTTAGAAGGTTCTGCCTGGCTTGAGATGAGATGGTTCTGAACTGGAGAACCAGGACAAGGCTGGTGAAATCAAGCAGGATACCAGCCTAAAGGATGTCACTTCACACAAATGGATTTAGGCCTTGTTTTTGCAAGAATGCCTGAGGTAATATTAAAACTGGAATGCAATACAGACACAGTAGAAAACGTTTTGGCTGCTGACAGAAGGTCCCAATCTCACTGTATTTTGATCATGAGATTTTTGGGCAATTACTATATATGGTTAAGAAACTACACACTGGAAAGCTAAACTACTGGAAGGTATGGCCCTGGTTTTAATTATTCCCCAGCTACTGAGAAGAACCATTTAGCATGAAGAAATGAAACATCAAGTCATTTCACTAGATTTTTTTTAAAAATTCAATTATTACAAGCACTAATGTGGAAATTCACCGTGACTGTAAATCTCCATACAACACTACTCCCTGGTCATTCATCTAGAACCAACAGATTTGTAAAACTCCATAAATGAAAGATATGTATTTTTGTCTAGTTGACTTACAGTACTTTCACAAGAAGACAAAATACATTCCACTGAAAAGGCAGAAGAAGACAAAAACCCAAAATAATCATACTTACAGATCTTTGTTTTGGAAGAGCGTGAATGAAAAAGTCCAAAAATACTTTATGTACCAGTGAGTGCTTTATCACCGCCTCTCTGTATTTGGATAGATGAACATAAACAACAAGTTCCCCACAAATAATCATTTTAACATATGCGAGCAATACCTCATTTGTATTTAAAAAAGTTAGGCAGCATGGTGTGCAAAAAACACAGAGTCAGTTCGGATTACATGTTTAGCATTGAGAAGATTCTACTAAAACTTACAAGTTATAAAACTTATTTTCTCATAAAGACCACTGGAGAAGCTTATCTAAAAATGGATTATGGAAACACGTAACAGTGTGGGATTTCTACCAGTGGTTTGACTGGGGAAACTTTAGTTTATATAAGTGGAGTTCAGTATTAAGATAAGTTATTCATTATGACACCTGGGACAAAACCACAGTTACTACACAAGACAGCAATGTTACAGCTTAAAACAATCAATACCACCGTCATACGAGCTTCTAAGAATATCCATGTCATTGTTTGTACGTCAGAAACAAACTGGTTCAGGCTAGATTGCCACACCTTAAATCAATTTTTGTCCTTACTTTTGTGCCATTGGTGTCAGAATCTGTTTCATTTCATCCAAGATGGCCTCTCTCTTTTCAGGTTGAGCTTCTAACACTTTATCCAGCGTTGGAACAACTGGTGTCTGAAACGAATGCACAATCAAAGAGGTTTAGTTGCTCCCAATGAATATCAGAGTTTATAAAAATCATGATATTTAGTCCCTTTTAAATAAAAAATCATGAACAACATCAAAACCAAATTAATTTTCTTTCATTTTTACAATTTAAAAAAAAATTAAAAAGCTACCTTTTTTTAGTATGTCAGAAGCTGTAAACTTAAGGTTTTACAAATCAAATATTCATCATCAGCAAACAAAAAACTAATTCCATGGTCTGAGCTGCTTTTTGCCAATCATGTCAGCTCTTCATGAGACTGTTGGATACAAGGTAAAATACACAAAACTGGCATTATGTTAAGGTGCTCCTCAGCTAAACAGAAATCCTGCATGACACGTACACATATATCGGAGGGCAACATGTCAGTGAACTGAAAAGTTGACAAATGCCCAGGAAATTCCAGTTCAAGAACAGCAGAGAGGAGGAATATATACTGTATACTTTCCATATAGAAGTACTTCCTGGTATCTCAACTAAAGAATTACACTGGTAACTCTTGTAAAATAATCTGTTGCTGAAAGAACAGTCTGACTAGATAGAAAATTAGAGTATTTTTTTAACTGTCCCTCCTGGAGGGGTCTTTTTAAAGACTACATTGTCATTTTTAATAATCCTACATTGTGTTGAGTTTCAGGTTTGCACCAAAACACATGGCTACTTGAAGCGCTCATGCCAAGAATGCTGCAATGACAGAAGGTATCACTGCACTTGATTTTATGGGTTGTTTTACTTCCCAGCACAAATTACAGCCCACAATCACAGCACGCACACCTTTCTATTACAATGTTGCAAAATGCTTAACTAAAACTTAAAATAACCTCTTATTAAGAAACAAACAGGAATATGGTTCAGAAATGAGCTGTTAATTTCTTACACATTTTTAACAGAAATCTTGGGTAAAAGTATGCTGTGTTGTACAACAGGGTGCAAAAGTCACTCCCCCGTAGTTAATAATTGTGTAAAACCGTTTTGTACTTTGTAGCAAAATTCCTGACTATAATGGAAACCAACTTTTCAAGTCAGCAAGACCGAAGGAAAAACAGAATTCAAAAGAACGGAGGCTGTACTTTTTGAAAAGGTTCCTGCTGCATGGTGAGGATCTACATGTAAATGGTTTCAAGGGAGTTGGGACTCAAGTCCTGGAGTCTCCACAGGAAAAGAAAACAAAGACAAAAATTAAGCCTAAGTGGCATACTGTATATGGATACAGGCCCATTCTGCCCACATTCTGTTCTCACAAAACATAAGCCAGTTCTGACACAAGAGTCATCTACAGTGTTAACGGGCAATTGTGCCTAGATCTTATCTCAGTAAGGATGACTGCAGGCTAGACACGATGACACTATGACAACTGCAACTACATGATAACAGACTGTCTTGGATGAGCATAGCAAGGTCACACACGAACATAAAATATTTTACATAGTTCAAACTGAAAAAAACCACAACAATTTCATCTACACTAGAAATATGCAATAATTACATTTAAGCACGCTGAAGTAGACTACCTTTGGACAGCTGACAGAAAGAAATTTGATCAAAATAAATAGTAGGTAAGGTATTACTAACACAATACCTTAGGTGCTAAACA